>OZ034800.1:85484529-86684529 GCA_964028335.1 Altica lythri | reverse complement strand
TCGAGGAATTAGAGCACCAAAACATCCGAATTTTGTAACGTAAGATGGATCGGAATGCGTTTTTTTGCATTGGATTCGTTAAAGTATCGGGAAATTTGTCGCTATATTCTATAATGTAAAAATGGAAATAGCATTTCTGCATTCGAAAAGTACATTCAGACAATAAAGAGAAAACTTACAACTCGGGGTTTTTGGAGTCGCTGAACACTAATATCATGATTCCAAAAGTCTCCGCGGCACTTGGTGTCTAGGGTATTTACTCCTGGGGTTTTATGTAAATTCTGTACGAAATCAGTGCACACTTGGTAGTCCATTGAAATGTTACATGTTTTAGGCCTAACCTTGCGTTTTTTAGAGGAAGCAATTTTATTTTTTAGAAGTGTAGGGGGGGTCAGTGTAAAGCTAAAACCAGGTTTGTGGGGTCGCCACCCTTGTCCAACGGCCGCCATCTTGAAAATAGGGGTTGAAATGGTTTTTACGTGTATCTCTTAAACTATTTATCTGATAAAAAAAAAATATAAACATTTTTTGTTGCAAATTAGATTCTCTACAACTTTGGTCCCGTAACTTTTTCTCGTAGAACTATAAATAAAAAAGTTATAAGCGAAAATGTTCAGAAATTCGAGAAAAAAAATATTTTTTCGATATAACTTTTTTATTTATCATTTTACGAAAAAATAATATCAAACCATTTTTGTAGATCGTCTTTTGAGGAACAACTTTTATTAGCAACTTTTTTCATTAAGTCAATAGCTAAGGTTTTACAGTGCTCCGAATTGAGTACTATTTTTCAGTACCTACTCTTAAATATACATACGTGTGTACAAATAATGTGTCATTAGGTTTTTTTTATTTTGTTATTATAATTTTTCTAATTATTAATTTTTCAATATTATTACTAATTAATTAATGACACTTTTCCACACCACCCACGAGGTAGAGTCTAGAGGCTCGTTTTTTTTACGGAGCGCTGTAAAACCTTAGCTATTGACTTAATGAAAAAATGTTGCGAATAAAAGTTGTTCCTCAAAAGACGATCTACAAAAATGGTCTGATATTATTTTTTCGTAAAATGATAAATAAAAAAGTTATATCGAAAAAATAATTTTTTTTCTCGAATTTCTGACCATTTTCGCTTATAACTTTTTTATTTATAGTTCTACGAGAAAAAGTTACTGGACCAAAGTTGTACAGAATTTAATTTGCAACAAAAAATGTTAATAATTTTTTTTTATCAGATAAATAGTTTAAGAGATACACGTAAAAACCATTTCAACCCCTATTTTGAAGATGGCGGCTGTTGGACAAGGGTGGCGACCCCACAAACTTCGTTTAAGCTTTACACTGACCCCCTCTACACTTCTAGTAAATAAAATTGCGTCCTCTAAAAAACGCAACCCCAAATGTAACTTTTCAATGGACTATGGTGGTATAATAATAGCGATGGTGTTCGAAACACCTGGTGCTTAAGACGGACCTCGTCTCTAGGAATTTTATGCAAATTCGATACAAAAAGAGTGTGCACACGGTACTAGGAGGTTTTTGGAGTCGCTTACCACGAATATCATATAATGAGTTTGCTAAATCTTTCGCATACAAGTTTATGAATCCATGCGCGTGCATAGAAGTATAACTTCTTCCGGCAGTCCCACTGACTGCCACACTAGTTTTTTTTTAAATTACAATGGAACAATTGAGGAATGTGGCCTCCTTGTGCATTTATGATGGTTCTATAGCGTCTTTCCATACTGAGGATCAAGTTAACCAGATCTTCATAAGAGAATCGCCATCCAGCACTGTTAAAGAGGTTGAAACAGCTGATTGCGATTTTGAAATTGATTCTGGTCCTAAAACTCTTCGGTGAGGCATATCCCACGCATGCTCAATAGGATTAAAATCGAAAAATTGAGCTGGCCAGGGCAAAACTGGAATATTCTGCTCTTCCAAGAAATTTCTTGTCACTCTGTCTATCATACACATAAATAAGATGATAATGTTGATAAAAAACGGTCCAGCAGAACGAGCTTGGTTCTACTACCAAGCGAAATTCTTGCGCATACTATAATTGTGATTCCTATGTAGCTGTGAACTTCTTGTGTATGTTGCATTCGATTTCTTGCGTCAGGTTCTCTCCATACGCGCATCCTTCGAGAATCTGGATACAGACCAAACTGAGATTCATCGGTAAAAAGAACAACATAGTGGACTGGTGCGATTTCCTCGATTTAAAGGTAGACATTTCCAAGGTATTCAGCTAACTAAATTACCTTCTCTCGACCTTCTGTAGATGGTATGTCTAGAAACAGTGGTTCTATAGCGTTTGCCATATGAATTTGGCGCATTACCGCCTCAATCATCCCCAAAGCCCTCAAACATTTTGTTTTTGGCCAAATGACGTAGAGGCATATAAAAACAATTTTTCAAAACACCTTTGCAAGAAAACAATTGATAAACAACTAATGAAATCTCGACTAAAATTGTAAATTATCTAAATAATTTCTTATCATAAATTTTTTGTTATAGGAACATTTTTTGCGAATCAATTTAATTTCTATATTTACATTGATACTGTTACGTTCTAGGGGTTCAAAATAAAAATCACTGCTGAACGAAAATGTCTAATTTATTTACACACTACTAACTAAACGAATTATAACTAAATAACTAAACTAACTATAACACACTAATTTATGTACAACAATTAACTTCGATTTATATTCACTATTTATTTTCACTTCGTCGATCGCTCGAATATTTAGACTATCGTTGTTAACTTTAAACTTCCCTGTGGTCCGCGGCATCTCAGCTAATATACCAGTCCACCGCTTCCAGAACATCCTTCGAAAACAGTTTCTCGACGCGCGTAGAAGAAAAGGATTATTCTCGATCGTACGCGCCGTCACTAGACTTCCGGGAATCAGTTGTTTACCTAGCGCTATCAGGGCGACAGAGGCGTACTAGGGGGGAGTCTCGCTCGTTACAATACATATTGATAGAACTGAGTTACACTGTCCAACATAGCTGTGTAAAATAAATAAATAAATATTTAATATCTCAAGATTTTGAGCATGTCTGTATATTTTTTTATGTGAAAATAAATTTTCTAGTAATAGAAGTAAACCGTTAAATTAGTTTAAATTTTATTAAACAATCCACAGCTAATGAACTGGAAAAATTTTCAAGAAAGCATGTTTTATTGCATACCTAATGTAAAACAGTGCCATGCAGCTGTTTGAAAATACTCGATATATTTTAGAATAATAATTATTTTACAACACACATTTCTAAGTTCTACTGTTTATTGAGGTATTCAATAGAATAATTTATGTGACAAGTGACAACTTTTCACACCTCTTCCTACGCAACATTTGCCCAGATATATTTCATTATTTAGAGGTACTTAAACGAAAAATTAAGGTGCATTTTAAATATATTTTTAACTACATGGCAAATAGAAACTTATACTAATAGTATATTCTCCCTAATTAGAAAAGATACATGGACTGATTGTGTATACGAGGGTCACTATTGATATTTTTGTAGCTTAATAATAAAAAAATTAGCATGTCATTGAAAATGATTTTACTGCTTTTCAAAATTATCTTATTTATGGTCTATACACATTTGCGTTTGAACCATTTGTCAATGCATATTTTTAAAGTGAGGTAGATGCGGAGAATAAGGCCTGTCAAAAATACAACTTAAAATATTCACTCGCTCTGAACCAATAAAAATAATAGGGATAGTGTTCGATTCAAGCTTAAATTGGGCCCAACATATTAAAGGTCTTTGTTCAAGGCTGTCTAGTCAGATTTATGCGTTGAGACAACTTAGAACAGGTTTTGATAATGATAACTTAAGAACTATTTATTTTGTTCTGGTCCATAACCATTTATCCTATGGAGTAATGTTCTGAGGAGAAAATCATCATGCACAGAAAACATTTTGCTTCCAGAATGCAGCTGTACGGATCATTAAAGCAGCAGAATATAACATCCTATGCAAATATTTATTTATACTAGAAACATTGATGAATACACGTAACGCGGATACCTTGCTTGATATAATCTTATTTACCTTGTTTGTAAGATGTTTTAGGCATAAGTTCATAGTCATAACAGACATGAGTTTGAGCAGGTTTTATATGCTGGCAAAGTAATTTGTTTTAGACCACTGCTTCTATAGTGTAGATGACTAATGTGATTTTGTTGAGTATTAATTGTATTGTAAATTTTAATGTACTACTGACTGACTTCTATATTTCTATATGGAAAAAGTAAATATTTATATATTCAAACGTAGACAACAAATTAATTATAACGGTCTTTTCCATAATATAAAAACTACTAATATCACCAAAACAAAGAGATTAACTAACAACAACTTTAAAAAAATCGTTATTAAAGACAACTGGTTCAAAAATTTAACTAATATTGAATTTCCAACAGAAGTAAAAAAAATATTAGCACTTGGTCCTAAATTTAGCTTACCACCTACAACTAATGACATTTCCTTCAGGAATTTGTTAGCTGATTTTGAATACTCTTTGGTTTCCATTAAAGATCAAAAAGAAAAAAAACATTTACACCTCTCAGATTACCAATGTCATTACCAATTATATTTACAACAGTGAAAATAACATTAATAATAAATTTTTAAACCATTGGTACAATTTAGCAAAAAAATTTTTAAGAGATAATCCACAAATCATCAATGTAAAATCAGATAAAGGCAATGTAACCACAGCTATGTATAGAGAGGAGTATAATGCTCTTTCCTTAAATCTAATCAAAGATGAAACTTACTACAAAACCATCCCCAGAGACCCTACAAGTAGTATTCAACAAAAAGCTTGTAAATTAATTTCTAAATTAAAAAATTGCAAAGAGATATCAGAAGCAGTAGCTAAAAGTCATCAAATTTATAATTCGGTATGCCCAAAGTTTTATGCTTTACCTAAAATACACAAAGAACAACTAGCAATGCGACCGATTATTTCTTCAATTGATTCACCAACTTCAAAAATAGCAAAACTTGTCACTGATATCTTAAGTAAATCTTACAATCAAGAAAATGAATATTACATCACAGATTCCTTTGAATTTGCCAGAAAGTTTAATGATTATGAAATCCCTTTAGGTCACAAAATCATTAGTTTAGATGTTCAATCATTATTTACCAACATCTCTTGGCCTTTAGTAAATAAAAGCATTATTAAACATTGGGATTCTATAAAACAGAATTGTACTATTAGCCAAAAAAACTTTTTTACATTAATAGAATTTGTATTTAATAACACATATTTTTCCTTTAACCAAGAATATTACAGACAAGTTTTTGGTTGTCCCATGGGCTCAAAACTGTCACCTATTCTGGCACAGTATATAATGGATGATTTAATAGATGACTGTTTACCTAAACTGTCTTTTAAAGTTCCTTTTTTAAAAAAATACGTAGATGACATGGTCTCTGTCATTCCTGAAGAAAAAAGCACAGAATTGTTAGAAGTGTTTAATACCTATGACCAATATTTAAAATTTACCATCGAAGAAGAAGGGATAGACCAAAGTGTCCCCTTTGTTGATACTAAAGTTATTAGAAATAATGACAACAGAATAATATTGGACTGGTATAGAAAACCTTCTAGTTCTGGCAGATATATGAACTATCATTCATACCATCCACAAAAAATGAAAATTAACCTCATCCTAACCCTCAAGAACAGAATTACCCAAATTTGTCACCCATCCCTTAAACAAGACAGTTTAAAAAAACTTGAACATCTATTAATAGATAATTCATATTCACAACTATTAATAAAGAAGTTACTTTTCTCTACTACAACCAACCAAAATAGCAACAGTTTTGAACCAAATGAGGATAATAGTGTCCCCAGGAGTGAAATAAAAAGATATGTAGGTATCCCCTACATTAAAGAAATTACACCAAAAATTACAAAAATTCTAAAAAATGTCAAAGAAATCACAATTGCTAATAAAACGGTAAAAACTGTAAATCAATTATTTAGCAAAATTAAAGACAAAGTAAATGATGGTTGGAAATCTAATGTAATTTATAAGATTGATTGTAATAATTGTGAGAAAACATATAAGTATAGGTCAAACATCACGACCCCTCAAAGATAGAATCACTGCCCACAGAAGTGATATTAAGTTAAAAAAGGAGTCTTGTGCACTTGCTACTCATCATTTTGATACTGGCCATAATTTCAATTTCAATGAGGCTAAGGTGTTAACTAGTGAAAGAAATCTGTTCAAAAGAAATTTCTTAGAAATGGTTCATATTAACAATGAACCACTAAGTATCAACAAAAGGTCTGACATAAAAAATTTAAGTATTATTTACTCCAACATCTTAGAAATTGACTTCACCAAAAGTATTCGAACAACTAACCTATCAGACACCCTCGAATAATAATAGAAGCTTGTCCTTCCCTGTCCTGTCGGTTGATGACAGTAATTGCCAGAACAAATCAAAGAAATTGACACGTTTTTAATAATTTTAATAATGTTTATCCTTGTTTGGTTTGGTTTTAGCAATGTTTCCTTTAATGAATCTGCTTAAGGAATAATCTCGCTTACTGTAAGTTTTTAAAATAACTATAAATTTTGATTAAATTAATTGTGTTAGCCATTTTACATAGTGTTAAATATTTTTGTAGTAATTGACTGATGAAGAAATAAAATATTTCGAAAGCTCTCAAATAAAGTAAAAAGAATTTACTTTTTTCCTACCAAGGCTGCTTCCCGATAACTTTTAATCATTTTGGATTTTAACTAATCATATATATATATATATATATATATATATATATATATATATATATATATATATATATATATATATTGTTATGGTCTGAACTAGTTGGTCTTTGTGTATAGTATGCAAATATGATTAAGACTAGCTAGATAAAAAAATGACGGTATGAATCTATGGAACTTTTATCAAGTGATGAATATAAAATAATTGAAAAAAAAGGGGTATAAAAGAGGATACCTGGGAGACGTTTGTTGATTATTGATTTTTGTTCAGTCATTAAAATTTTTTTTGAGATTGGTTGTCAAAATATTGGAACGATATAATTGAATAAAATATATTAGATGAACATTTGTATATTGAAGAATCACAAATAGAGAGTATGGAAATTGGAGATTGAAAAATCATAGATTTATACTGAAATTTGGTTATCAAGAAGAAAATTAATTTTAAGATAATAGTCCAATCGGGTTGTCATTTGACCCCATAAAAATTAATTCGCGTATGAAACCAATTAGAAAAGGTAACTTGGGGTACAATAAATAACAGAAAATTAACCCAACTACGTAACCTTGGAAATCTGGATTTGGGGGGGGGGGGTTAAAGGGGGTAAACTCGTATTATTACAAATTTTGGAGAAAGTTGGCGTCACAGAAAAAAATTTCCAACAGGAAAGTTGTACATCATTGAAAAATGTATAACTTTTGTTTGAAAGTTTTTTTCACATAACCTCAAAATTCTCGCGAATAATGGAAAAACCATTTTTTTGTCGTTTTTTAGTTTTTTATTTTTTATTTCTACAAAAATGATTTTATTTTGACGAAACTTGGTGAAAGTATACCTTTAAATATCTTAAATGACCACAAATTTTTTCAGATAAAAAAATCCAAATGTTTTTGAAATATAAATTTTTTTCGCAAAAATTTTTTTTTTTTTAAATGAAATCCTAGCTTCGGGGATTTATTTTACAGACTTCTTTTGGGTCTCATTTTTTTGGTTTTGACATCTACTTTTTTATAGAATATGAAAAAAAAATAGTTTACTTTTAAAAATATGCTCAAAAATGTAAAAAACTGAAAAAATGACTTTGTAACACTTAATTTTGTAATAAATGTTGATATTTTGTTTAAATTTTCTTAGATATTGCAAAACTGATAATACCATTTAATTCTACGGAAAAAAATACTATAGAAATTATGTTTCTTCATATGATTAAATTTTTTTTATTAACAGTATTGCCATGAACGCTGAAGTATAATAATGAAAGCTCACTTTTCATAAGTGTAAATAAACGTATTATTACGAATAGTGTCAAAAGTTGATGTCACAGAGAAAAATGTCCAATAAAAAAGTTGTACATCATTAAAAAATCTATAACTTTCATTTAAAAGTTTTTTTCATAAATAACCTCAAAATTCACGCGAAAAATGAAAAAACAGCCGTTTTTTAATTTTTAATTTTTCATTTCTACAAAAATGATTTTATTTTGACGAAAGTTGGTGAAAGTATACCTTTATATATCTTAAATGACTACAAATTTTTTCAGATAAAAAAATCCAAAGGTTTTTAAAATATTAATTTTTTTCGCAAAAAAAAATTTTTTTTTAAATGAAATCATAGTCATCTTTTTGAAAATTTAAACAAAATATCAACATTTATTAAAAAATTTAGTGTTGCAAAGTCATTTTTTCAGTTTTTCCCATTTTTGAACATATTTTTAAATGTGAACTATTTTTTTTCATATTTTATAAAAAAGTACATGTGAAAACCCAAAAAATGAGACCCGAAAGAAGTATGTACAATAAATCCCTAAACCTATGATTTCATTTAAAAAAAAATTTTTTTTTGCGAAAAAAATTAATATTTTAAAAACCTTTGGATTTTTTTATCTGAAAAAATTTGTAGTCATTTAAGATATATAAAGGTATACTTTCACCAACTTTCGTCAAAATAAAATCATTTTTGTAGAAATGAAAAATTAAAAATTAAAAAACGGCTGTTTTTTCATTTTTCGCGTGAATTTTGAGGTTATGTGAAAAAAACTTTTAAATGAAAGTTATAGATTTTTTAATGATGTACAACTTTTCTATTGGACATTTTTCTCTGTGACATCAACTTTTGACACTATTCGTAATAATACGTTTATTTACACTTGAAAAGTGAGCTTTCATTATTATACTTCAGCGTTCATGGCAATACTGTTAATAAAAAAAATTTAATCATATGAAGAAACATAATTTCTATAGTATTTTTTTCCGTAGAATTAAATGGTATTATCAGTTTTGCAATATCTAAGAAAATTTAAACAAAATATCAACATTTATTACAAAATTAAGTGTTACAAAGTCATTTTTTCAGTTTTTTACATTTTTGAGCATATTTTTAAATGTAAACTATTTTGTTTTCATATTCTATAAAAAAGTAGATGTCAAAACCAAAAAAATGAGACCCGAAAGAAGTCTGTAAAATAAATCCCCGAAGCTAGGATTTCATTTAAAAAAAAAAATTTTTTGCGAAAAAAATTTATATTTCAAAAACATTTGGATTTTTTTATCTGAAAAAATTTGTGGTCATTTAAGATATATAAAGGTATACTTTCACCAAGTTTCGTCAAAATAAAATCATTTTTGTAGAAATAAAAAATAAAAAACTAAAAAACGACAAAAAAATGGTTTTTCCATTATTCGCGAGAATTTTGAGGTTATGTGAAAAAAACTTTCAAACAAAAGTTATACATTTTTTAATGATGTAAAACTTTCCTGTTGGAAATTTTTTTCTGTGACGCCAACTTTCGCCAAAATTTGTAATAATACGAGTTTACCCCCTTTAACCCCCCCCCCAAATCCAGATTTCCAAGGTTACGTAGTTGGGTGAATTTTCTGTTATTTATTGTACTCCAAGTTACCTTTTCCAATTGGTTTCATACGCGAATTAATTTTTCGTGAATTTAAAAAAAAATATGTTATCTCGATTGGACTATAAGTATTTCTTTTATAATAGTGGTCTCAGCTGGTATTATTGTTTATAATTGAAATAATTATTAAAGGGTTTGTTTTTGGAAAAAAAGGGCAAAATTATAATAAATTAAGATTGATTGTAATTCATTGATTAAACGTTTTTTTTTATTTTGTTGTTGTATTGTATTGTACTATTGTATTAAATCTATATATCTATAAAAATGAATGTTTGTCTGTAAGTCTGTATGTCTGTATGTACTCAATGAACTCAAAAACTACTGGACCGATTATTATGAAAATTGGTATGTGTATGTATTTTTCCACGGAGAAGGTTTGTATGATATGCTAATTGATGCCACTCGCCACCAGGTGGCACTGCAGACTAGCAACTTTTGTCCCGTTCAACCGATTGTCATGAAAATTGGTATGTATATGTATTTTTCCACGGAAAAGGTTTGTATGATATGCTCACTGATGCCACTCGCCACCAGGTGGCGCTGCAGACTAGCAACTTCTGTCCCGTTCAACCGATTGTCATGAAAATTGATGTATATGTATTTTTCCACGGAGAAGGTTTGTATGATATGCTCACTGATGCCACTCGCCACCAGGTGGCGCTGCAGACTAGCAACTTCTGTCCCGTTCAACCGATTGTCATGAAAATTGGTATGTATATGTATTTTTCCACGGAAAAGGTTTATATGATGTGCTCATTGATGCCACTCGCCACCAGGTGGCGCTGCAGACTAGCATCTTCTGTCCCGTTCAACCGATTGTCATGAAAATTGGTATGTATATGTATTTTTCCACGCAGAAGGTTTGTATGATATGCTCATTGATGCCACTCGCCACCAGGTGGCGCTGCAGACTAGCAACTTCTGTCCCGTTCAACCTATTGTCAGGAAAATCATTATGATGATGTATTTTTAACGGGTAAGATGAATATGATATTCGTATTAATGGAAGTTACCATCAGATGGCGCTTCCATGTATCCAATTCAATACTGATTAATAGATATCTACACGAATTCGTATAAATATAAGTTCGAAAAATATATTTTTGGTGCGATAAGTAAAACAAAACTATAAACTTTCTTTCCTTCTCTATCTCTTCTTCTCTTTTATTTTTCTTAAATTTATTTTAGTTGCTGGCGTAGCAACGCGCGCCGGGTACAGCTAGTGTTATATAAAATGTTGTATTAAATGTTGTATAAAATAGAAAATGAATTTTTAGTAAATGCTAATCTATGAACCCACCCTGAAGAGTCCACCAATATATAGATTGGTATTGCATATCATAACAATATATATACAAGTTTTATCCACGCTCTCATGAGGTACACACGTTGTCAACGTCCTTAAAGTACTGAAACAGTTAAAACGGTGTAGCTCTTGCAAAACTGTTACTAAATTCTCATTAATAACAAGCAATAAAGTAGTCACATATCACATAATTAAGTTTCTGTTTAGTTTTATAATATTGTTTCTGAAAGTAACTTAATTTTAATTGATTTAAACTGTTGGAATAATTGTCTTACCATAAAAACAGTTAACTCTAAAACAAATCGTTAACAATAAAAAAATATTGTTTTTAGTAGACAGATAGTTTCCATTGGTGAATTCAAGGAAATGAACATTCCACCTCATTGGCATTGCTCGGGTGTCGATGACGTGTGACCAGAGGTCATCGATCAGTTTCTTTTGGACGTGGCCACGCGCAAGAAATACCAGTTTTGATCTTTTACTAACGATGAAGGGCCAAGGTATAGTGATGAATCGTTTTGGCAAATATTTTTTATTCAATTCCTGCCGGGTTGGTTTTTCATGAAAGGACCAGGAAATGATTTGATAAAGGCGTCAACTGGCGTCAACTTTCTTTTGAAATGACGGCGAAATTGTTCGAGAGTAAGGTGAATTTTTACAAAAAAAAACTATGTTTGTGTTAGAGCTTAATATATTAGGATGTGCTTGTGTATATTTGTTATCTACGTAACGAAATTTAGTAGATCGATGAATGCATCTTTATATCCACGACCCGAGTTACAAGGAATTTTAAATTAAACAGGTTGTTAACATGTCGTACGTTGAACATCCCATTATACAGTTAAGATCCGCCTTTAAAATTAAATAAAGCTTCCTTTCATTTAAATCACGGTCTAATGAAGTTTGTGTATATTAAACTTCCACCTCTGTTGCGTCACTCAAAATGGCCACTGTTGTTCGGAAACGTAAACTTTTTACTTGTCAATTAAATTTACAGATGTTTTTGTTTAACACGACAGATTTTTGTGGGATCGTTGATCCTCTTATTAAAACAAATGTTCAAAAAGAACGTAAAAAAATTCGATGTATCTAACTAGACATCAGAAATATATTTCATTTTCTTAACAGGTGCTGTTATTATTCATGTTAAAATAAGCGTGGCATTTTTTAGCTTTTAATGTAATCTTTTCTAGTTATAAACTTATGTTTTAATTTTAGGATTTTAATGATTTCTCTTTAATGATATAAGATTAGAAACTGTTTTAAATGAATTGTAAGATTTTCAATATTTTACTGGCAAAGTATTGTTAAATCATTGTGTTGGAACACTAAATTGACAGACATTCTGAAGCGTAATTAATACTAAGAAAATAACTACGAAGAGACAAATAAATGCTATTCTAGATACTGGTATTATGGTTTTTTCAATTTCGTTTGATTGCATATCACCGTGGTATTTGATTGCATTTTAGTTTCAGATGGATTACTTGACCTCTTCGATTTAAAATAAAAAAATCTTGCAAAAACTTATGCAATAAATTTGTCTCGAGTATGATAGAATTGGTGTTTAAAATGCAACCGCATGTACACTGCTTATACTCATTAAAACCAAAAACTCATTTGACCAACAACCTTGTTTACCGACGCGGCTAGCGGGGGTGTAACAGTGGGTACGGCTTAAAACCTGCTTCTTTCATTAACATGGAGTCAACATTTCAATAACCTGCCGCTCATATCCTGCCCGCTGCCCATCTCTCGTTCTCTCTCTGGACATGCTATTAAAAAGGTCTTCTCTATGTCGACCACGTCATCGTACAAAAAACTCGTTTGATGAAAAACAGAAGGGCTTTATTAAAATTCTTACCTAAGGGGGTTCGTGTAGAATCAATGGATTATGCCTGTCAGTATGTAAGTACAAGTTTTATAGAAAGCAGTAAACTGTTATCCATAATAATCAGCGTTTTTTTTCCGACAGAGTACTTAAAAGATTAATGTATGCGTTTGCGAAACATATTAACGGAAAAGTGTTCTAGCTATGTAGCTAAGATCCGATTTAGTTAAGTAGATATTTTATTAAAAATTAACATATCAACAGATATACCAATGTTTGAGTTAGTTATCTGTGGACTTCTTAAGAGGATAATAAAACCAGGCTACAAGGGTTGTCATTTTAGTTTTTCATTTAGCAGTTAAGACAAACAATATATAGAACTAGGTTCCACCAAATTAATACACTTTTGCATACGTTTAAACTAAATGGTAAAACAGTTATTCCAGTCTTCAGTTGACAGCTACAAAATCGCTGTTTTAAGGTCATCGATGACTGGAGACTGCAATAGCTGTCCACGCATTGAATTCTTGATCTTTAGGAAAGTGAAGAAGTCGTTGGGACTTAGGTCGGACTATACGGTGGATAGTCTAACAATTCGATGGTTTGAAGCTCCAAAAACACGATTGTCTTAAGGGCAGTGTGAGCACTTGTATTGTCCTGATGTGGGATGATTCGCGGTTGTATGTTGTTTTCTCAGAGTTTCTCGATAACCTCTGGTAAACAAACGTTTATATACTAATCGAAACTAACCGTTCTTAGATCTTCTAAAGCAATTGTTGCCACATGACCAGATTCTTCTTTGACATACTTCGAGAACGGATCACTTTTGTTGGTTTTTCCTCATCGTGAAACACCCACATAGTGCATTGGCGGTTCGTAGGAGTAAATCCAAAATTCATCGCCACTAACATTACTATAAAACATCTTTTGAGGTTCCTTTGCTATACCATTTCAATGTTTTTTGACACTAATTGACGCGAACCGCTTTTTGCTCTTCTGTGAGCAAATGAGGGATACAACGAAAAAACAACTTTGTAACACCCAGTTTTTATATTGGATCTTTTGGATCGAGGTCAAGGATGCATCAAGGTCTTTGAAATGCCCAAAGATGCTTCTATCTCCTGGTATAATACACGTTGATCATCCTTAATTAGCTGACGAACCGCAGCCTGGATTCGTCACTGAGGCTGGTGCGACCACGTTGAAATTTGCAATACCAGCGGGAAATCGTTGACTGGTGTGATACTTCATTCCCAACCACAGAAACTCCATTTAGCGAGATATTGCTGTTGGGATAATCCTCGCCGAAAATTATAAAAAATTATTGCTCGAAAATGTTTTCGGATAAGATCCCTTTTTTGGCGACTCGTTAGTTTTAAAAATTCATTATACCAACACGACTTGTTGTATCGCAATGAAAAATTAAGGTTAGATTTGTGTCTAAAAGTTCTATTGGTGGCGCTTTCTAAGCGGCTATATGCAAAATTAAAAAGACATCCCTCGTAACGATAAATAAAAAAATAGTACTACGGATCATAACGTTTATTATGGTTTAACCTCCAGAATCACACTTGGGGCAAAGAACTTGCCACGGTTTTTCTACCCCTTAGTAACTAGCTAAGGTTCTTTAACGTGAATAAAATAAACTTCCAAGTTTAACAATAAGAGACTTGCGAGAGAGTTGTTAGAGGTCACTCTACTGGCAAATTATGCCCGAGCTCAGCCGTAGAGGGGATGATAGGTAAGTGAGCCGCGCCACCGGCTTAGACGGTACAAGCCGGAAACCCCTAGATCGAATAGGCTCTAGCAACTCTTCGCAATCTTGTAGGAGATTTAATAACCGAGTAATAAATTGATTAAGTGATCAAGAGACAAACGATAAAGTGAGCTAAATAAAACGAAAATATCAAAACTAGACCCTCCTTTAATGATTTTAAAGAGGAAAAGATCAATTATTACAATTTTGTTAACCTTAAAGCTGTACAACAAATTCGCTATTTAAAGTGAGTTAACCGTATTGTGTGATCACACGCTCTACTTAAAAGTTACTATCAGCAATTGACACTACAATTTAAATGAAATTAAAACAAAATAAGTAACAAAATAGTATTGGTAAAGGCTTAATGGCTTATCTGATTGATTCCTGAGTTATACTCTTCCAGTCCTTGGCTACCGGTGTTCCCTTACTACAAGGCCTGAACCAGAATAATCAAGGCCGTAACAAGAAACCAGCTAACACCATAAATTCGACCAAGAATTTAAGGCCCCCACCAAGAAGTTTGGCTCGTTCCAACAACTTAAGCCAGTTCCAATAACTTAAGCCCTTCCCAAGAACTTAAGCTCACTCCAAGATCTTAAGCCTGTTCCAAGAACCCTAATGTAATAGGGTTTCTATTTTTCTAGAATTGCTTTATTCCGGTCGTATATGGGAAATTAAATAATTACACACCGTCGCTGACTTCGTTGAAATGCTAACTACAGTTCACCGTGACCCTAGGGCTGCGCTACTCCGGTCTGGTATGGGAGATTAATCAACGAGCACCTTTACTGACTTCGCTGTAATTCTATCAACAGGAGATTTCCTAATATCTCTCGTAATAAGAGGCTCCTTTCGAATCGGAACTCACAACTAACAACAAAATGTGATCCCACTAACGATTCGAATGGATAATAAAGGTTTAGTTTCAAAATTCAAAATTAATTGACCCGGATGTACCGAGATTTAAACTTAACCAAAAAAAAAAATCTTCTGACACACTCAACCAACCGTTCATTCCGAAGACAGATAGCAAAATGGCCGAGACAATCGATTCTTATCGGCGGATTCTGTCACAGCGGAAAGGAGGTTTGTGCCCGTTCGGTTCTTAACTACTAACTACTGTACGAACTGTAAAAGAAGAAGTGACAGCCAGCGATTCACAAATGTCAGCGGTAATAATTTACTAACAACAGATCTTATTTCTCGTCAATAATAGGTAACTCAATAATTCTTAATATATACCCAATTCCTCGTTCGTGTCCAATCTTCAATATGTCAGATGCCAAAATAACGAACTGCAAACAACAACATACTAAGTTTTACGACAAAAAAAAAGAAGAATTCATCAGTCAGTTGAAAGCAAAAGTGACAGTAATTTTAAAAGTAAACATAACCACAATAATTTGTGATCTGAATTTAATAAATAGACTTTCAAAGTAATATTAGTAACAATTTGTGGCCAGAATATAATAAATAGGTGGTGATTATCTATAACCGACCTAAAATCAACTTGTTCTTAATACTGACTGACTCGGTTTAAGGTGATATACTCCAACATTTTGGCGCGAAACCTAGAAAGAGCAACGATACTCAAACAAACCCAGTACAGAGAATAAATGTAAAAATTTTGTCAGGTATAAATTAACCCCGACATTTAAAACAGATACTAATTCACCGAACTGTACTCGAAAGTTCATAGTAGAGGGCGCTTTAAATCAACGAATAGAATATTTTAAATCTGTATTGCGTTTTTCTCAAAATTTTCAAAATATTTTGATATGAAATTTTAGGCATGAATAGTTTGTTTCATTTTACGTGGTAGACGCATACTTTTATTTTGAATAAATGATAACTTAAAGAAAATTATGATGGTTTTTAGAGAAAAAAAATAATTTTTGTAATAAACACATGCGTCTACCACGTAAAATGAAACGAACTATTCATGACTAAAATTTCATATCAAAATATTTTGAAATTTTTGAGAAAAACGCAATACAGATTTAAAATATTCTATTCGTTGATTTAAAGCGCCCTCTACTATGAACTTTCGAGTACAGTTCGGTGAATTAGTATCTGTTTTAAATGTCGGGGTTAATTTATACCTGACAAAATTTTTACATTTATTCTCTGTACTGGGTTTGTTTGAGTATCGTTACTTTTTCTAGGTTTCGCGCCAAAATGCTGGAGTATATCACCTTAACCCTTAGTAATGGTAAAATTAGTATGGTAAGTAATCAATTATGTTCACTTTTAAAACAATTATTCCTAGAGCGGATTTAACCCGTGACAAACTGATTCATCGGCAAAAAGCTTGTTTATATAAAGTAATCATTAATCTGAATAGAATATGTTCATTTTTATAAAAATAGTTCAAAAACTTCTAACCGATACAGTTCTATAAAAAAATCATTGGGCAATAAATCCAGTAAAACCTCAAAATCGGGTAGACAATTCCAAAAGTAAATGATGCATTATATACACGACTTCGTTTTCCTATCATTTTAAAAGTATGTCTGTTTTGATTTTGGTTGCAAACAACTGTCTTGTTTTAGTTAGTTGATCCATTTTTATATCAAGTTTTTAAGCAAGGGCAAACTCCTTAGATTACAATTTTAATCAGTATTTCTACATTTTATCTAAAGTTGATTCTCTGTGGACTTGTTAAAAGCATCATGAAACCACGCTTATGATAAATAAAAAAATGGTTAAACAGACTCTCGCGTCACCCCTTACCTGAGCCTAGTAGGGTGCTAATAAAAGAGCAATAAAAGAGACCTTTTCGCCTAACCTAACCGCATGTGGTTGTATGAATTCATGATTTTGCAATCAATTGTTTATATTTAACAAATATATGTGTTTAATTTTTTATAAATAAAAATAAATAAATATCAGAAACGTAAAGATATTTTTTTTCTGATTTCAACCATATATAATACTTACGCAAAATTTTATAGTTTACAGTTATGTCACCAAAATATTCTAAATTACACTGAGAAACAAACAAGAGATAATCTCATAATGTGGTACAAAAATGCCCGATGATTATTAAATTTAAATCTAAAACAGCAAGGGATAATCTCATAATAATGTTTTGAAAATAATATATAAGTAATAGAATACCTTAATACTACAAAAATGCTTAATTATCAAATTTAAATCCAAAACAGCAAGGGATAATCTCATAATGAGGTTTTAAAAATAGATAAACTTTAACAATTCCAATAACAATCAGATTGAAAGAGATTTACACTAATTAAAATGCTATTGCATTACAAAACATCATAATGTTTTTTAATATCAATTTGTATTGTTCGGTAATAACAGAAAATATATAAAATGTTAGCCATTATTCGCAAACAATTATTTTTGTCTTGTTTTACCCACGGTATACATCATCCTATTGAGTAGTGATAAAAAATATATGTGTTTGTGTATGATGGAATTCCTCCGCAGTTCTACAGCTTTTAAGAATCACATAAAGGAATTAGGTTTGGTAAATTTTTTGATAGTACATGGATTTGTTTCACGTTCCAAGTTATCGGTGTCGCAGACGGAACTGTTGTACTGAAACGTTCTGTAGGACAAATTCATTTCTAGATTTTTCGACACTTCCTATAGTCCAGTTGCTGATTAGGACACGGTGTGTGGTTGGAGGAATAGACCGACAAACAAAGAGAATTTTTCTTACGTTTGTGCCTAACAGAAACGCTATTACATTACAGCGTGTTATTCAGGAAAATGTTTTGCCTGGATCCATTGTAATGACTGACTCGTGGAGAGGATATACTGGTTTAAACCACCTTGGATACCATCACTATCAAGTCAATCACCAACGACATTTTGTGGATCCAAACAATCGACTTATTCACACCCAAAATATCGAAAGTAAATGGTCTGTCATTAAGAGGAATCTTCGTCGACGATTGGGAAGGATGTACATAACTAGATTTGAAACATATTTGGTGGAGTATGTTTGGCGTAGTCGATGCACCACACATGAAGAGCAATGGACGGATATTACCAATGCGATACAACCTTTTCACCCACTGATGAACTAATCACTTTTTTACATTGACAAGTAAGTACTACTATTACATACATTTGCTAGAGGTATTTTTTTTTGCATGTTGGTGAGGGGTATATTTATTACTATTAATATTTAGATATGCATTTTTGGGGTATTTAAGGTTCTTTTCTATTTTGATTTCTTTTTGCATGTTGGTGATGGGTATATTTATGACTATTAATAGTATCTAGACACGCGGTAGCGTGTCAAGCCAAGTTCAAGCAAAGGAACTGGCTAGCCAGCGCCAAGTGTAATATTACACGAACCACTTGGTGCCACTTTTGACTCTTCTATAACTCAAAACCTCTTTAACGAAAACACATAAAACTACGTGTGTTTAATTATATCCATAAGGACATCTAGTAGCCCAAATTTCATAAAGCTAGCTCAAACGTTTATAAAGATATGAAGGTCAAAAAGTCTTCAATTTTAGCACTGACTGACTGACATAAGTATGTACCTAAACCTAACTTACTTCCAGATGACCTAGAAGGGTGAAATTTGGAATCCAGCTCGGTAATTGTATGAAAGCGTAGGAAAAATTCTAAAAATAAAAAAAAGTTTAAAAATAGGGGGTGTCCCCATACAAAACAATTTTTTTTAATTGTAGCGTTGGAACCGTTACAAGCAGATATTCGAAACTATCCCAATATATGTATGTATATTGCTATATTTGCTATATAACAGAAATATAAAAATAAAGTTAAGTAAAAAAATAAGTGGTGTCCCCATACAAAAAACTTAAATACGCGCTAAACAAACGGTGTGTCGTCGGCGGAGCGCAAATTAAATTAAATTCAATCGATGAAATAGACTGTCCACGGTATTTAAACAAGCTAGCAAAGGAAGTGCTGAAAAAGAACGAGGATAATTCATCATTAACCGCTGGATTAGAAGACGTTATCACGATCAAATTGGGTGCGCGAGTTATGTTGCGTAGGAATATACATGTTAGTAAAGGGCTAGTGAACGGCTCTATTGGAGTTATAGAGAAAATAAACTGAGATGTCGATAGAAACAATAGTGCACGTAAAATTATTATCAAATTCAATTATTTAACTTATGAACTAGAACGTGTCAAGACTAAGTTTCAGTTATTAAATAATGTATATGTTCACCGGGAACAGTTCCCTATTTGCTTGGCTTACGCCATTACCATCCACAAATCACAAGGACTTAGTCTGGACAGCGCTCTTCTTGACATAGACACTTCGATTTTTATATAGCAGAGGACAGGCCTACGTTGCGCTCTCCAGAGTTAAAACACTAGACGGAGTACACCTTATTAATCTAGACCCTAGTCAAATTAAGACACAGGATAGTTCAATAGTAGAATATAACCGCCTGAGATCGTTATATCGCCCAGACTTAGCTAATTTAATTATAAACAGGAAGCAGATAATGAATGGGCAATGCGCACTATTGTCTCTAACATTCAAGAGAATGTAGAGAATAGCTTAAAAAATATAACCATGCAGCGGAAACGCAAGAAAAAACATTAAATCTCAATACCTGCCTAGTTTTCTTTACAAAAAGTAATGATATCCCACCAAAAACATAAATGTAAAAAAGGAGAGCCAAGTTCAATACAAAAATTATGCTTGGCTGTGGGCTTCGCCGCAAAAAGAATAGAGATCTAAATGAGTGCCAAGTTATATGCAAAATCCAAATATGTATTTATAGGAACAAAATAACATTATGAACAAATAATAAACTCTATTTCTTTGCTTTATTGAATACCTATAATAATTGTTGTTATTTAAAAATGTAAGATCTTAAAGAAGGTTAGATTTGACTTGGCCAGGTTTTATCAGAATTTAAAAATATATGTTGAATAACTTTATAAAATGACTGATTTAATAAAAACTGGCCAAGTCAAATCTAACCTTCTTTAAGATCTTACATTTTTAAATAATAACAATTATTATAGGTATTCAATAAAGCAAAGAAATAGAGTTTATTATTTGTTCATAATGTTATTTTGTTCCTATAAATACATATTTGGATTTTGCATATAACTTGGCACTCATTTAGATCTCTATTCTTTTTGCGGCGAAGCCCACAGCCAAGCATAATTTTTGTATTGAACTTGGCTCTCCTTTTTTACATTTATGTTTTTGGTGGGATTAATATTAATTGACAAGTCCTGTTAGATACAGGCGCTAAAGGTATTTTATGTTATATTGGGTGTTGTTTGTTTCTCAGTGTAATTTAGAATATTTTGGTGTCATATCTGTAAACTACAAAATTTTGCGTAAGTATTATATATGGTTGAAATCAGAAAAAAAAATATCTTTACGTTTCTGATATTTATTTATTTTTATTTATAAAAAATTAAACACATATATTTGTTAAATATAAACAATAGATTGTAAAATCGTGAATTCATACAACCACATGCGGTGAGGGTAGGCGAAAAGGTCTCTTTTATTGCTCTTTTATTAGCACCCTACTGGGCTCAGGTAAGGGGTGACGCGAGAGTCTGTTTAACCAAAAAAATAGTACTACAGATTATAATGTTTGTTATGGAAGCATTTCTCGAGAATAACACTTCGGGCAAAGAAGTCATCCATCAGCCAAAAACTTGTTTATAAAAAGTTTTAATTAATCTCAGTATTTTATAAAAACAGTTCAAAAACTTTTAACCGATACAGTTTTATAAAAAATATCATTGGTCAATAAATCTAGTAAAACTCAAAATCAAAAAACAAGTTCTAAGTTCGTCCAGAATCCGGTATCAGTAGACAATTCCAAAAGTAAATGATGCATTACACGACATTGTTCGAAAACACCTCGGAAAAAAGTGAGAGAAAACTTTTAGGAGAATGTATTGTTTAGTGTTATAGTGTTAGCTTTGTGAGAGCATATTTCGCTAACAACACGATGGCCGTAACCCCATTTCCTCGTTGGAGCATCAAGTTAGTCGTGGCTTGGAGCGACGGACGCACTTCCGTCTTTTCACTGGACGGTGCCACCGTCTCGCTAACCAAAGGCTTTTTCTTTCATTTTTATCCTATTAGTAGATGTGGTATCGTAATGTTTTATTTATTGGGACTAGTCTGAGATATTATCCTAATATTTTTGGATTTAAGTGAACGAAAGTACCGAAAAATGCTTCAATTTGAGTATCTTAACGAAAGGCATTTAAAGAACCGTTTAGTTAAGTATTTTAACAAATGTTATTTTGTAATGGTTTCAAACTGTATGGTGCGTTCATCCCGTGCTAGACCTTAAAATATTTCGTCAATAACTTATTGTACCTACTTCTTTGTTATTTACATTTTAAAATTTGCATAACTGCGGAAACGATTTCAAAAAATTAAAGAAGAAATGACAAGAAAATGTTCGTAAAGTTATTTAAAATTGTGTAATAAGGCATTTGTTTCCACCGTTTCTACAATAATTATATAGTCCATTTCACCGTTTTTGGCCGATGACAGAAATCATACTCGAAGTAAATTTAGAGTTACATCTCTCTCAGATACAGGCAAGTTAGAAATTTAAATAAGGACGTTTGTTTTTTAATACAACACTTACGTAACTGCATCTTGTTTCACCGGTAGATAAAAAGTATTCAATACGGAAGTCTTGACTTAATTCACATTCCTAATAACCGTCATGTATGGCTCGTTATTGAAGGGTTGAATTTAATAATTATTAATGTCATATTTTTGTAGATGTCAAACCACACTGATAGTTTCAGAAACTTACGACCTAATTTAGAAAAAAAACTGTCCGCCATTGGTAACTTGGATGACAGTTTAATCTTATTTCAGTGGTTTTTAATATCAAATCCATATCAAATCGGCCAAAAACGATGAAATGGACATTAGCTACATCTGTCAGTTAGAAGATTTATAAAAAATTGAGTTTTTATTAAACAGTATAAATAATTTCAGAAAACGATAATCCCAATCTTGATTTATGTTTTGAAGATGTGGAAATGAACTAAATATATAAATATATAAAATGATTAAGAGGTAGCTTTAGTGTATATTTTTACACGCAGACATATTTTCCTTGGAACTTAATACTAATTTTTAAACAATGTCCATTGTGGTTAAAATTGGATAATAGTGGCTAATTACATATGTCTGATTAAATATTTACTGGCCATCATCCAAACCTCAAACAATCGAACCTGCACAACATTGAAATGATTGTAAATTTATTTGGCAAATATCACTGCTACTACTGGAACATCGCTGTTCCTAATGCAGTTCTTTTCTCCGCAGTCATACTTCATCATCTCTTTTGTTCGCCAGAGGTGATAATGACAGAGGATTCGGCGTTTCCGGCCAACTTCGCAGACCGACGACGATGTGTTTCGAGAAGAGAGAAGAGGTTTGAAAAGCTAGACTTGTACGGTCACTCGTTGATTTAATATAATAGGTATATTGTGGCCTCGACGCTACTCGAGGAGGTAACTTTGGATAACTTTTTGAATCGGTCCTCTCGCCCGTTGCTCTTATGTGGCTGGCGCCTCCGGATATTAAATCAGTGGCGGGACTTTTAACAATAATCGCATACAAGAACATGAACCTAACAGAAAAGATGTAATCCCATAGAAAATCATACATACAAAACAGTAACACATAAACTTTTAATTAATTTTTAAAATTTTAAATCTTAAATATAAATTAAAAATATCTGCTGCACTAGTTAATGAAAGAATAACTCTACGGTACCAAATAAACTAATCGACTTTCCTATTTCCTATTTTAGCCGTTTTCTATCCTTCGGATATAGACCTCTTTCTAATTTGACCATTGGCTTCGGTTTTGGGCAACTCGATACCAATTTAAGCCTTTCTAGTTATTACCCTATTATTATTCTAGTTATTACCCAGGTCTCGCAACCATACGTGACTACAGGAAGTATACACTCGTTATAGACTTTTGATTTTAAAGTCATTGGGATATTCAGGCTGAAGATGTACTTTAATTTGCTGTGAGCCTCCTATACTAGTCGAATTCTCCTATCAATCTCTATTTTTTAATTCTAATCGACTTAATTACAAGAAAATTTGGACAAAAATTAGTTCGGAAACTATGCAAAACAAGGCACTAATACAATTGTACTGGGTTTTACCTAAAATTTAATTAGTTTTTATTACCCAACATGAAATGAACCGATTAAAAGCGACTGATTAAAATTGTACTCTAAGAAGTTTGCTTAAAAACTTGATATAAAAAAATGGATCAACTAACTAATGCAAGACCGATGTTTGCAGTTAAAAACGAAACAGGCATATTTTTTAAATGGCATGAAAACGAAGCAAGCACTTATTGCACTTTTCTTCGGTACATCCATAAACTAGTATCGACACATAAACTTTTTATACCTCGAACATGGTAAAAAGCTGGAAAGCATCGGACATTTTAAGTTCTGCAAATGATAAACGCGAGGCCTGGAGAACTGTAAGAGATTGTTGATGGTATCGGGCAAGTATCCCAATTTCAAGCATGCCGAGGCGCCCAAAATTGCGATACACGGCCCTTGATGTCTACAACCATCAACTTGTCACGCAAAAAATAAACAAAACTTGAACAGAACGGTGCCGAAATAGCCGCTTTGTTTTTTACTTACAGGATTGTATTAAGGCAACAAATACTTTTTTAATAAAAACATGAATCTACAGGTAATCCATTATGTTTGTGTCAATAAAATAACTATAAATCAATATTAATCATATAAAATAAATAAAGCAGTAACTAAAGATTCATATACATCAGTTAATAAAAAAAAATAAAAAAAAAAACATAGTTTGCTAAAATATTTCTACATTTTTTCAAATATATTTACTCAACATACAACTAAAGTTAATAATAAATATTTATAATGAACAATAGAATAAGTTTTCTTAAAAAGCCGTTCCTGTTTAGTTTTTGGGATAAAAGGAAGATAGTAAATACCGCTGGCGGTCGTAAAGTGATGGTTTTGTTTAAATATCCTGAAAAACACTCGTTGTTTTCTACAATTTGGTATGTCGACGGGTTAACTTGTTTGTTTTTTATCACTTGCGTCCCTGATCTTTATCATCGTAATAGAAGTAGACCTTTTCGTTGAATAAAAGTCCAAAAACAAGAAAAGTATAGAACAATTTGTTAACAAAATAAATGATCGCAAACAACTACTTGCTACTTTTCCAAAATCTAAGTATTTGTTTTTTTTAGTAGATTTATATCTACTATTCAGCTGGTTCGCAGGTCACGCAATTTCACTACAGTTTTTCGTTGTGGACCCCCCTGACCTCAAAAACACCTTCCGTTCAAAAGTTTATATATATTGTTATGATATTAACTAGTTGGTTTTATGTAAGTATAGTGTAAATATGTTTAAGACTAACGAGATATAAAAATTTGATAATGTCAATCTATGAATGTTATCAAGTAATGATAGAAAATAATTGAAACAAAAAGGGTATAAAAGGGGTTGCTACGTTGTTAAGGGGATTATTGATTATTGTTTGATGATTGATTTTATTTGAGTCAAAGAAATTTTACGGATGTCACATGAATTGTAATTAAAAAAAATATAAAATTGAATATAATGGAATAATGGAGAAAGTATCGTTAATATAGTTAAATACAAATAGAATATGGAGTAGAATATGGAAATTGGTATTAAAAAATAAAGTACATAGATTGAGATTATCATTTGGAGATTATAAGAAGAATTTACATTAAGATAAGTATTTCTGTTATAAAGGTAGTATCAGCTGATAGTATTATTTTATAAAAGAGATAATTATTAGAGGGATTTTAGTAAAAGGGGCAAAATTATTAGAAATTAAGAGTAGTTATAACTTTTTGATTGAACAAGTTTTATTGTATTGTATTATACAATTGTATTGAATGTTAAAATGTTATATTAAATGTTGTATAAAATGAAAAATGAAATTTTAGTTAATGCTAATCGATGAACCCACCCTGAAGAGTCCAACAACAATATATATATTTGGTGATTGTAAATCATAACAATATATTGATATGAATTTTTCTTCATGGGTGCATGTTCCTTCAATGAAATGTTGGAACGTAATCCATCATTTGTAAATTGGTTGTCTTGATTAAGTATTTTTGTTTTTGGATTGTTTTTGTGTAGATTATAGAATGTTATGTTGTTAGGATTATTATTGATTAGATTGTCAAAGAGTTGTAATTTAAAAGTCATTGAAAATAAAAAGTTTAAAAAAAATATACATAGAATTTGATTAAAATATAAGAAATATCGAGATTTAAATTGAAATAAAGAGTTAAAGAAAATTATATCTGAAAAATTTATAAATAAATAAATAAACAAAAAGTAATTGGAATTGGATAAGAGAATACAGTGAGGTCAGGGCTGGAAAGTGGTAGGAGGAGATAAAAGGCAAGAAATAGAAAGTATTGGAGCAGAAAGAAGCAGTGAATAGAAAGAAATCAGAAATTTGAAGGTATAGAGAAAGGGTTAAAGAACAGAAAAAGGAAGTAGAGAAGAAAGAAGAGGAAGAAAATAATTTTTTTTATATTGATATTTTTGTTGTAATTTATTTTAGGACAATCAATTTAGAAATCTTGAATCCACGACCGAGAATTTTATTGAAAAAGGGTATTCCGGAAGGAGGATCCATTTCAATATATGTATGTATGTATAGTTCCGATATAACGAAACCTGTGGACACGATAGCGGTAGCATTTCTTAACGGATCGAAATGAAATTTGGTACAAAAATCAATCGTCCCAAAATCTCGGTCGAGTTTGTAAATGGGCCAAATCGGTACGGCCGTTTGGGCGCGACATCAAATCAAAATGGAAAAAAATTCATAACTTTTTTACTTCACCCTGTACAAAAAAGTGTTAGGGGACTTTTTTGTTTCTCTTAAAAAGACCTACAACTTTTATTTAAAACATTTTTTTCTAAAACGTATACTTTTAATATATTCAATTAATATAAATCTACTGATGCGTCTGGCTTACCAAGGGCCATTTTTTTTATGTATAAAAAGTATACAATATAAATATTAGAATATTTCGTTAAAATATGACAATAAATCCATTATTAAATTTAAGAACTGAAAGCTTCCTATCAAATAACAGCTTCATATTAAAAAATAAAACAGATCCATTTTCATTAAAGCTATCAACTACCCCATAACAAACTTATCAAAGATCTTTACTCATCTTCGAGTACTCAAACCGCTCGAGTGCCGAATTTTCACGTCAACCAAAATGATAAATTCCTCCATGGCCAAATACAAAGAAGCCGTTCTGTTTTCCCTAAACGGATGTGGCTCTTGAAGTTTGTTTAATGTGGAATTAAGGTGCGTTTCTGTAATTAATTTTCTCTTTCACCCGACACAAACAAAACTGTCGTCTCTCTGTATCAGACAGGCACTTCTCTGTTTTCAAAAGTATATCGCGCGACATGCTTTTCGCTTCTCGCTTAAGATAATTTTACTAGAAGGCACAATGGTTCCAGTTATTTTGGAAATACAATGGAGATACAATTGAACACCTTTCATGCTATTTATTACACAAACAAAGGGTCTTCCCAAAAAATACTCTAAAAATAGAGAACTGTTTTAAACATATACTTTTTTTATTATATGTATTACAACAACACGACATACAATAAGCAATCTAATAATTTTCTAAATGTATGTTTTAAAAGCGTGGTTAGAGATATTTAGAAAGAAAAACGTTAGCGATTTATCAAAAGGTGAGATGATCGGTGTCATCACCGTCGTGCTCTGTCACTCCATAGCATCATACCAGGCAACGCAACAGCGAGCGATGAGATTTTCATCAAGTATGCAAATGAGGGGGAAAATTACTTTTCCTATATAATCGTCATTATTTCGACATTGGCATCATAGCCCGCACGGCGTGTGATCACACATATTGCCGTTTTTCCGACGTATAGCCATCGCAGCTTGCCGTACAACCCATCAGATATACAGAACCGGTCTTTGTTGGGATCTGTAAAAAATCCAGTTTACTAATTCTCCACTAATATATCATTAAATCTGCTTCATTAACATTAGCTGCAACGGTACCGATTAATCGAAAAATAATTTTTATACTAATATATTTGTTATTAGCAATAAAAATTGTTTAAAATAAATACATCTATGTAGTTTTGTAATAGAATTTGGAGATCGCTCATCTCATCGACTAAGATGATCATGCAACGCTTTTATATTAACTTTTGTTACAGAAAATTGTGTCTAAGGTCTATTTTGGTAAATAATCCGCATTCAATCGGTAGGAGTAAGTATATTATACCCTTTTATAAAATATAAAAACTAAGACCAATCCTGCAGTGGACTGTAATACCTCACTTTGACGATGTTTAGCTTCATGTGTTGGTCGGTGTCCTTAGAGCTGAACGACACAAATATTACTTTAACGTTATATCCTTTGCGATATTAAACTATAATCTCATTTATCAAATATGTCAGACATGGCTAGTTTAGAAATCAGGCATATTAACGTAAGCTAAAAATAGAGCGACATGTATTTGTCCTTTATCTGTACATACCTATTAAATTTGATCATGATATTAATTGTATTAAAAACAGGATAGGATCCAAAAGGTCAGAAAATTCTGTAGCTTATCTCAAATTCGGACCCTGTGCCATTGTCACGTATCACTTCTATACTTGCCAGCACTTGGTGTAGTTGTTTAGGTCATTAGAGGGATTATGTCTCAAGTTGGACAGATCGAGAAGGATATCTTTATTTATCTTAGCTACCAACAATCTTCACGATAGCGTACAGAAGTCATAGGCGTATATTAAAATTTTGTTTAATATACTTACTTTTACGTAAAATTGAACTTTTATTAATAGGTATTTAATTACGTAAGACAATTAAATTGATTATTAAAATTAATTTTATACATACCTATGAAATAAAATACCAATTCATAATTCAGGAGAATATATTCGTTGATAAGGTTAGTTTATGATGAAACCTTTTTGTATTCATTTAATATAACAAACGATAAACATTAAAAGTTCTGTCCTTCTAACCCCTCTTCTGCTACTTTAAGGAGCATTGAGCGATTTTGTGTTTTTTGACCGGTGTAAGAAGGCTATTACCTATCTTGCTTTGTGTTTAACTTCACCACCTCTGTTCTTGTTTTCTAGTTTTTTTGAAGTTATACTTCTATTTATCGACTCGATTTGTGTAGAGTTAAATGAGAAAAATCATTACATATGTAATGGTGTGAGTAAGAGAGAGACAGAAACACATATATGGTATATTGGTCGGTAAAAACAAAGATGAAATATTTACCACATGTTTAGTCATAACTATAAGTCCTTTAAATACTGTTTACACATTCAGTACATTGAAAAGAGATAGATATACAAAAAACAGTCTGAGCTAATGTTTTGGAATATCATAGTGACGTATTACATTATGTTTGACAGATTATTTTATAATTCTGTCACGTAAGTAAACATATAAAGTTTAGTATTTTATATTAATAATTATATTCAGTAATGAGTATTGTATTGTATCCATACGACCGTCACATGGTTGCATTATATCCTGCACTATGCTTTTGAGTGAATTAAAACCTGTTCTTGCAAAGTTACTGAAAAGTGCAGTTCAAAGTGCGTGAAAATTTTGTAAAAGTGTGTATAGGTATGTTGTTAGAAAATGTTTTGCATTGTTTTCTAGTGTTTTAAAATCTGTAATAGCCCACGGTAAGCAAATCGGGTTTTGTAAACACTTTTTTGTACATTGATCGTTTTACTGTTTAGTTTTCGTGTTTGAAGTAAGGACACACATCAACTGGTCTTATTTTTCTAAGTATTTATTTAATTGAATACAGTTAATTTTTTTAAAACATTTATTTCTACTTGCCTGTGTTTGTAGTTATTAAGTTTTATTAGTTAACAGTGATGCCATTGATATATATATATATTTGATGGCGCCGAGTGATAATGATATAAATGTGAAAATTACATGCGCGAGTTGTAAACGATCTCTAAAAGGCGAATTAAAATGTACCAAATGTGAAAAACAGTATCATCCTGCTTGCTTAGTTCTCCTAAGAGGCGCAAAAGTGGTTGGTCAAAATTTAATCATCTGTCCATCATGTGCTGAAACTGAAAATGATGGCGACCATGCGTGCAACAATGTCGATGCTCTAAGAAGAGAGAACAGTTTAATGAACCAATTGCTCATCCAGATGATGGAAAATCACGACTTATTACATGGTAGACTGAACGATATGGAAGACCTGGTAGAAAAACTGTCCATTGAATTAAAATCATTACGTGACGAAAAGGTAAACAAGATAACAACCCCTCTACCTCCTGTTCCTCACGCCACTGCTTTGCCATTGCCATCGGAGGCGCGCACGAACAAATCGAGCGCACGTAGGACGCGCTCTACGACTACGCAGGTTGAGGGTACGTCACACCAAACCGAGCTGAAGTTGGATACAGGTTGTGATCGTGCCCGCAAAACATATGGTCAAGTGGCCAGTCGTCCTGTAGCAACAGCAGAAACAGAAAATTTTTATAATCCGAACAGAAAAGAAGAAGACCTGGCCAATAACCAAGATGGGATTTTTCAGATTCAACGTCATAAAAAAAAAACGCCAACAATACAAAAAACCGTCTGGGAAATGCGAAAGTATCCCAGGAAAATGAAATAAATGGCTCCTCAGGTGGAGAAAGAAGAGCTTGGATATATTTAAATCGTGTTAAAAGACAAGCAACTGAGGCTATGATAACAGATTACATAAAGAAAAGGGTGAGTTTTGAAACTGAGAATATTTGCGTAAGGGAGATACCCACTGATCCAAACAAACTCAAATGCTTTGTTGTAACAGCACCGTTAAAGCGCAAGGATGAGCTATACGATCCAGATTTCTGGCCTCGGATGGTTGGCATTAAGAGATTTGATTTTACGAAACACAGAGAATTTTTGCAAACTGCCGGTAATTTTTAATAAAAAGCTACATACCTTATTTATTACTTGTTGATCATAGCCAACCTGAAATTGTTAGTAATAATACGAACATATTTAGCATATTTTATGTCAATATCTGCTCAATTAGAAACAAGATAGGCGTTCTGGAGGCCTTTCTCCATGATCATAATATAAAATACAGTGCTTTTTGTCTGGTTGAGCACTTTCTTTTAACAGAAGAGGTTCAGCATCTAAGTGTCTTTGGTTATGACCCGAGCTCTTATTTTTGTCGTGTACAGAATAAGCGTGGTGAAGCTATGATTTTGGCAAAACATGGTATGGAGGTAAATTTTTTAAAAATGTTTGAAAACTTATCAGTTGAAGGACCAAACACCTGGTACTTAAGACGGACCTCGTCTCCAGGAAATGTTATGCAAATTTGATACAAAATGAGTGTGTACTCGGTACTAGGAGGTTTTTGAGGTCGCTGAACACGAATAACATATAATGATTTTGCTTAATCATTCGCATAAAAATTTATGAATCCGGGCGCGTGCATAGAAGTATAACTTCTGCCGGCAGTCCCACTGACTGCCACACCCTTTTTTTATCCAGCTGTTGTCTGGTCGTTTTTTTTTCGTTCTTTTTTTTCTTCTTTAGGCTGGTATTCAACTACTTGTCTCACTATGTTATTTTGGACTCTGCAAACGTGTTGTCAAAAACACTTAAATCATGCATTGTCATCATCGAGTTCTGAGCGACAATAAAAGTTTCAAATCTGTACTCAGTCGGTAAGTTAGTTTAAAATCGATTACAAAATTTCATCCAGACAGACAAAGAGAAAACAAGCGAAGAATATAAAAAGGTAAAAAAAACATCGCAGTTATGGGACTGACTGACAGAATCTATGATTAAAATGAGTTAAAAGAGCTCTTTTAACTCCTCATTTCCTATTGTCGTTTATTATTAACATTATAAACATACCAAGTATAATCATTGTTCTATTCTAAGAATGTTTTTTTTACAAATTTTTAAATTTTTTTAGAAAATTCAGTATTTCAATAAATAGTGCAACACTTTTTGTTATCATTGGTTTACTGTTTATTTCATAAATATCATTAATTCAAAAATTATTATAACACAATAACTGTACTTCTATATAACTATACGTGTACGTCAGCAGATATACATTAGTGTAGGTATGTCGTCATACTATCATACAACTATTTTTTTTATCTCTCTTTTGCTTTATAACCCCACCTCTGTACCTACAAAAAAAAACCGGTAACGTAGAAAAAAAGTTAAAAAAGATGATCTCTTCACTTTGCCTGATAAACCGTAAGTCTATTATGTGGTAATTATAAAACGTTTGTGACCGAGGGAGTAAGTAAATCCAATGTAACGCTTTTTTCTGTCGCTCTTTCTATGTTTACTTCATACTAAACGTTCCATAAGAAGAATAACTTCAATTACAAATTATTTATAAACATATACATTTTTTTCCTCTAACACATTTTAAAAAATTTTAGAAGTGCTGGACGGTTAAATATTCTCCTGAATGTAATATACGATTTAGTTCATATAAAGCACGAAAATGTCCAATACTTCTATTAAGAAGAAAGAGTAAACGCTATAAGGATACGTACAAATTATTAGATGCAGATGCAGAATGAGGCCAATTAACTTAACGAAATTCTTCAATGTACCTACAAGCAATTAATGTTCAATTTTATTGTTGGCTTTTTGTTTCTTGAACATGCTTATTTTGTACTATATTATTTTGTATATGTATGCCCCAAACATTTTCGCAGCCCTGGTATTTTTGTATCTAATGTAAGAACAAAGTTAATATTATTTTAAATTGTTATTAAGAATATTGTTAATAAAGTCCGCCTATGTGCGTAATCGGTGTGGTCTTTGGAACAGGATGTCCCTTTTGCCCTGTCCCGCCTTGTATGTGTATTTTCGACAAGTTTTACTGTCCTATCTAATACAAGCAAGGGCCGAAGGGTTGTTTTCGGTCGTCTTGACTTCAATGTCTTTTGACTTATCTCTCTTGCATGATGATTGGCGTGTTGTTGTACTGTTTGTTCTCCTCTAATGCGGTTTTACAGGATAGACTCTATTTGGGTGGTTACGTGATATTTTATTTGAATGACGCTGCCAGCATCTTAAGTATCAATCAATTAGAGTAACTATTTTTATATGTTTATTATACTAATACATTCCGTAACTATTTCAACTTTTTAATAATAGTATACTCGAACAAGTATTGGTATATATTTCTTTATTATACGATATTTTCAGGATCAAAAACGAAACTATGAAAATTCCGTGAGAACCAATGTAGTGTAGAATAATGAAAATATATACTGCACTTATTTTCGCGGCTCTATTCTTCGCGACTTCCCAACTTTTCCAATAGAAACATATAAATGTAAATTAGAGAATTGGTCAGTGGTAATTTTATAGTAGTGTTATACGAATTTCTTCGTAGTTTTGACCTTCGAAAAATTGAATTTTTACAAAAGATATGAACTGTATGTAATCTAACAAACAACAGCATTTATATGTGTAACAAGAATCAAAACTAAATTTATATACAGGAAACGTAGTTAAATTTATTAAAATATATTTTGAATAGTGCTCGATTGAAAAAACAATACTAATTTTCTGGATTAAATGCTCGGATCGTAGCTTTGGTCTAGCCTACATCTCACTCACAGTTGATACCGAATAGATCTACTTCATCGTGGGGCAATCTGGTCTAATGCTATCTAATTGACAGGTTGTGTTCAATCGCTCTGTACACGGATGTAGGTAATTAATGTCAGGACCCGTGTCCTAGGACTCGACATGTTTCTCTATCCCGTATACGCTATCTCATTTCCAGATTTCGAGTTTAGTTACATTACATATGTTTGATCCACACGGAAAATGATTTTATTAAGTTAAAAAATGTATCTAATACTTTTAATTTCCTTAAACCACTCAGAACTTTATCAACAAATCCTGAATTAAATGTTAACACGTCGTGATCAATTGCTTGTTAATTCTAGAAAATATAAATGACCCAGTAATGAAAATACTAACAATTTCCCATCTCTATTTCAAATTACCTCGGACGGACGGACGGCCAGAACTAGACTGTGTAAACTTCAGTGATTTGTTCGGGAACGATTCAGTCGAAAGCACTAATTGATGAGTGGTCTGAAGGAGACAACCTCCTAATAGAAATGTCAACAAGATGTAACTTTTGTTCCAATTTTAATTTCTTGATCTTTTTACCAGATACGAAATGAGACACGACTCGACTGGATTACGAATCGAATGTTGGCTGCTGAACGAAAAATACGAGAACTATTTACCGTTCTTGTCATTTCCACAGATCGTCTGAATTTTCAATTATAAGTAGGATGGAATGTAAATTTTTAATGAATTAAGGTTTTATAATTAGAGTTATACGAATAATTTTATTTGAAACTGAACATTTATAATAGGTAAAATCTTTAGTAAGCTAATTGTATTGAGATCTCTTATCGGATTTTTTAAATTTAAAAATAATACACATAAAGAAAAGAGAAATTCACATCCGACAGGTCTCGAACCTGCAACTTTTATCTATGGTAAAACCTCTAACCATTTTCGGCCACTGATGCATTAGTAGTTAGTCAACTATTTGGTCATCTTGATTCAACTCATGTCTCATGTGACACTTACGCCCTTCCTTCTTGAATGAAAGATAGAAAATAAAGTCTGATTAAATTCAATTTAAATATAAATTTATATTGATTTCGATATACCTATATTTCTCAGTAATGATAATGGGATAACAATAAAACTACCTTACTTATCGAACAGACACAGGATTATTTCCGTTTGGATTCAGATAATTTTACATAAATATATCTCTGTATCCTATTTGTGGGCTCTGTATACTTTTATCCAAACAGATAAATATAAACCTGTGGGAGGATACTATAAGCATGTGCATCGTATATAAATAATAGTAATAAAATACAGCTACAGGATGGTCTTTAATCATTTATTGTTTAAGAAAATGTAACATTTTGTATTTTTTAGCAATCGTTTTATGATTAAGTTAAAAAACGTACTTTTCTGAGAGTATAAAAAGAAAATCTAGTAAAATATTTCTATTTTTACGTTTTAGAAGGTATTAAGTCGCTGGTTTAGGGGGAAAAACAGACAAAAAAAAAGTAAGAGGTGTCAAGGGACACCCGGATGGAACGAAGTCCCTTTCGATTAATTAGTGAAGGAATTGTAATTTGTAAACACAACAGAGAGTTTGTACATACATAAGCATTTATTATCGTCTGTATAAAATCTCTACTTACCTAACTCTATCAGCAATATCCGGAACTTGTGCAGAAACACTGTCAGGATACATTATTGTTTTTATTTTCTATTATTTTAATATTTATTATCTACAAAAAACCTGTATAAACTTAACAAAGTCGCGACACTACTACACTGTTCAAAGCAAAATAGAAAAAAAAAGTAAATCCATTATTTTCAACAGTTCGTTTCTTTTAACAAAAGTGTCCATTTATACAATACCAGAGGTATTGTATATTCTACCTAGAATTACTTTTTATTTCAATTTAATTTAAAACAGGAATTAACAATTTAATACAAAATTTTAAAACTAAAATATTTGACAGTAACTGACAGTTAAGGTAATTTGACGTAGGTACCTAACTAGTCAGGTTAAAAACTATTTTTGAAATGTTTATGAATTTATTGATTTATAAAAACAGGATGAAATAAAATATAATACTATTATAGATACCTACTTATTTTTTTCTACAGTTATTTCTTTTAATTTAAATTAGTGTCTTTTTAATTGTACTTTTATTAGTATTTATTATATTAGGGTTTCCTATTTAAATAAAGATAGGTATATCTATCTATGAGAGAGAGAGAGAGAGATAACATGCGTATGTCGTGTCGTGAAAAATTTTGGTATGAATTTTTTTTGGCTAGCTCCTAGCGTCAGTCGTAACTGTTTGTAACGCCCAAAAGGGAACTTCGTTCCAAAACTTAAATCAGTACCACTCCCTTTAAGGTTTTGCAACTTTTACTACGACCCCTTTGCTCTAAACATAAGTTTGTAAGGGTTTATAAAGACAATAATTTGTTTTGATATCATTAACTTTGTTTTATTCTTCTTCTTTATAGGAGGCGTGAGCTTTATGTATTTTTTTATTGTGCTACCAGTAGGTTGTCGTGGTCTTCATACTCTATTATCTATTGGGGAACCGTTTCTTGCAGTTTTCTTTCCATTGTTTGTTGTCGTTCTACGTATGTGGTCATTCCATTCCTACTCTTCTTTTTCTTATACCTTTCTAGAAGGTCTATTCTTTACATCTTCATCTTTCTGTACTTCTGGCTCAATCTCAGAGTGTCTTATTATCAATTTTTCTAAGGAATTTCCTCTCTGCTCTTTCCAGCAAATTTTTTCTTCGCGTATGTCATTATCGGTTTGATGACTATTTGTAGATTTCCTAATATGTATATTCGTTCTTATTGTAACATTTAGGCAACCTGTGGCTCTGTTTACTCTATTCCCTTGATCTGTCGCTGCTGTTTCTAGGTTTTCGTAGCTAGACAATGTGTTTACGATAGGACGATAGAAAATGCGAACTTTCACAGCAAGGGATACTGATTGAATACCTTATAAGATTGCTACCTATTCTTGCCCTACAAGAAACGAAATTAAGTATGTGTTAATTAAATTTTGAGTTTCCTTTATATGGTTTTACACTTGGAAAACTTATATATTGTAATGACAGAGGAAAATCAGATGTGCTGTAGAAGTATTAGAATGAACGGTAGATGTACCAGGCATACTTACTCAGATCGTGGCTTAGCCTCCTAGAATAGTCCATAAAAGAAGTAAACATGAAAAGAGACGGTTTTCCAATAGGGAAAAGATCAAGATGAACGAAGGCCACCCCACCCTACTTGAGGCACATTGAAAAAAAGAAATAGAAGAAGATGAAGATTATTGTTTTGGTTTTAGAAAAATAATACAGATCAAATTGTAAAAGTCTGAAAATAATTCACATATTTTGCCCTATTTCATATTAAATTAAATGGGTGGATAACACCTCAATGACGATAAGAACAAGATGCATCAAACTAAAATGTTATTTAATGAAAAGCCACTTGAAGAAGATGTAGACCTGTTGATTGAAACAGTGACATTATAACTACACAGTGTATTTTAGCGGTATAGATGAAGTACCACCTACACAATATGCAAGTGCATTTACTCATTACTGGAAGGAAATACAGCCGATAAGACTTTTTTCAGGATGTGGCCTCCAGGTTGTGGGCTGATATCTCATTGCTTTTAGTGACCGGCACTGATGAACGCCTCGACAGATTATGGACATTATATTTTTTTTCGAAAGTTCATTAACATATAATGAAAAGGCGTTATTTTTTATTAGGAAGACCGATTAGATGAGTACTTCCGAAAAAAAAGGCTGTCATTCGATTTTATTATCATATCACAATTGTCTGGATTTCTGTAAGGATTATAGAAATAAATATAAACTTCTTCATCATCATTTACTTTAAATAATAACTTTCTACATAATCTTCATTTTATTAACAATATTATTTTAGTTTCGAAATGAGAATTAAGAATCTAGGCTAAGAAACACCATTCAAAATAGTGTCATCAGATAAATATGAATATTGGCATAACTCTATAACTCGTTTCAATCTGACCACTTTTTCTGAGAGAGTATACAATCCAACGTCAACTTTATTATAGGACTTTTATTATTTGTGTAGCAATAGGAAACTTTTCTTATACAGATTATGATTCAAGTTTTCCTTAATGGTCTCCAACAATGATTTCACAAGTTTATTTAGGAATATTTTCTATAGCACACTAGAAACTTACCCTATAGCCATTTGCTAAAAGCAAAACAAACTGGAATAGTTTAGTATATTCTGCGAAATTTTCCGCTCAGAACTTCGCAAATTACGGAGAATAAATTAATTTTCATCGAAAAGGTGGAGTCTCAATATTTGCTTGAAGCTAATTGGTTGAATCCAAATTAGTTCTGTATTTTGATTAAGGATATTAGTAAAAATACCAAACGTTACTACACTGTATTTACGTTTAACTTGAGAACGTGGTCGTGCATGTAAAAGTTAATTATATTATAAATATATTTTTAAATATTAATTGGTACAAGTCTTTTTTAAGTTAGAAACAATTTTCTATAAAATATGTCGAATATAAGTATTACTTTTCACTATACAGGTTAGCAAAAATTGACAAATTTTAAGAAATAGAGTATATGTAAAAAAACACGAAGGAACTGTTTAGATACGAGCAAAATCGCTGTTTTAAAGGCATCGATGGCTTCTTCTGGCGACTGAAATCGCTGCCCAGGCATTGAATTCTTGATCTTTGGAAGAAATCTTCGGGACTTAGGTCGAGACTATACTGTGAATGGTTTATAGTCCAAGATCCCGATATAGGACGACCTTCACCGAGCTGGTTAATGGACCAAACATATTTTTTATGTAATTTAATATATCAAAAAATATATTGCATATGAGTTGCCTATCGAATTTCAGTCAAGGATATTTTTAATTAATTTTTAAAAATTTTTTGTACGACTGAGAGGTCCCTACCTTTGATATACTACCTTTTGATATATTAAATTACATAAAAAATATGTTTGGTTTATTAACCAGCTCGGTGAAGGTCGTCCTATATCGGGATCTTAGACTATTAACAATTCGATGTTTTAAAGCTCCAAAAACTCGATTGTCTTTTAGGCAGTGTCTTTAAGGAAGTAACCGTTCTTCGATCTTCTAAACCACTTTAAATTGTTGACACAAGTCTTTGAAATGCCCAAATATGCGTCCATCTCCTGGTATGTTACACAGCAATCATCCCATTAGCTGACGAACCACATCAATATTGTTCTGTGTGACTGCTGTTTTGGATGGACCTAGCCTGGATTCGTCGCTGAGACTGGAGCAACCACGTTGAAATTTGCAATACCATATCCGAAAATTGTAAAATATTACTGCTCAAAAATGTTCTCGGCTAAGATCGATTTTTCGATCGACTTGCTAATTTTAAAAATTTACTGTACCTAGACGACTTGTTGTATCGCAGTGAAACTCTGGATTTATGTCAACAAAAGATTGAGGCCAGATTTGTGTTTAAAGGTTTTATTGGTGGCTATATCCAAAAGTGTATTGCTGTAGTTTAAATTGAGAATCGTATATAGAATAAACAGATAGTAATGGAGATTATAAATTAAGAAATTAAATGTTTTTTGGCAACATAGGGTGGTTTCAATTCAAAATGTAAATTATCTTTGGAACGATATGACTGTTAGCTTGCACAGATAGATATTTAAATTACGTGGGCACTTTAAGTATTTATCCGTACTTTCTTTGTGTTTGATGTGCGTACAAAAATGATTAATTTCTAATTTTATACACAGGAGAAAGTATTAGCAGGATTTTTTTTTTATATTTACAAAATAAACACGGAAAAATCCTGCAACACTCTCAAGTTATTAAAAGCATTTGCGGTGTTCTCATTGAATATTTTATTTTCGTTTTATTATTGACCTTTGTTGTCAGCACAGACCGACCACACGTTCATCATCGCCACGGCGATTGTAGCGCTCCCCCTTCGAATTAAAATTTTTCATTAACCCGAGGAATCCCGCTAAAAAAATTTGCATGCTAAATCGGTAAAATGTCTGAGCAAATAGCCTGGATGGACAAAAGTGCCACCAGGCGGCGTTTTGTAATATCTCTGATTATTTCCATATGAGCATCAGTGGTGTACCCCAGCTCAAAATTATTTTACACTATTGTCAAGATATTTTTTTTCTGTTATCTAATAGAAGTTTAAAATTAGTTTGTTCCTCCCATTAAGTTATATCCGTTTTCTTTTTCAAACATACTGTAATAATAAGTAGGCTAACCACTCGTGGAAACGGTCTTCTCATTGTTCTAAAAGAATTGTAATAATTTAGAAAAAAATTAGTACATTGGGTGATGAAAAAAATGTTTTTGTTTCTCAAACAAACTGAGTTATTTACTGCCTTTCTAGAATTTTTTAGTTCCTTTATGAAAATGTCTCATCCGCGTCACTGATGAGTACGGATTACAGGTCTTATTAAAGCTCCGTAATATAAAAGCTTTGTGGTCGTCCATTTTGATGGTATAATCAGAAATTAATATGAAATTCGCTCATGTATATGCAATTACAGGCCGGATGTTTTCAGAGAGAAAAGGCCCTCTGTAGGTGTGTTGTGTATGTATTCATATTGCTAGATCGAGCCCGAAGGGCTTACACCCGAAAGGTTATTGAAATTTTTGGTAACGAAATTATCGAAAAAAAATTTCATTTATGTCAACGTCGGAGTCGCCTCTAATTAAATATAAGAGTAGTTGTGTCCATGTCTTCCTGATTAGACAATCGGTGTTGGCTTACGAAAACAGTTCTTTTCGTCATAAAACTTTTAGGATCATTCTAATTGTATGGTCCTTGTCGTCAGATGCCTGTATTTGGAATTATTTATGTTTTTAATGAATATAAGTAAGTTTGAATGGATTAAACGCATAAATCTACTGTGAAATGATTGTCATGCATTTGTAGTGCGTGTAAGGTATGCAGCCTTTTTTGTCCAAAGATGTGGTGGGAATGGAGACTCCTCTACCAAATAATCTGCGTAAATTTTCAATCTTGGACCGTGTAGAATTATAACAAACAAATCCATTGTCATTTCATCCCTTACTTCTTGGTTTAAATATGCTAATAAAGACGCTAAACGAAGTCAATATTAATTAAGAGTCTCAAATACATCTGTCTGTAAGTGTTTATTAGGTAACAAGCAAAGTACAAAATAAGCACAATTTACAAAAAGAACTTTTTATAATAGAAAGTTTTTTACTGATTTATAGGTCATATTTTGTGTCATCTCAACAATGCACAGCATCCCTGACATTGTAAAAATATTAAGTCATACAACGCTGTGATTGATCATAGAGAAGATTGTTTCCTTGTTAACAAAATCAAGAGTAGTTGTATCTAAAAACTTTCTAAAACAGTTTATTTTATTACCAGTTAAAATAATACAAAAAAAAAGAAAAAAAACTTCTCTGTCGCGTAATCGATCCCATTATGATAACATAACAGAACTGTCACAAGTGGACTGATCCGCCGCTTAACCAACTACGCTACGAACGATTTATTTAATAACTTTCAAAATAATATTATCTATACACAACTTAGATCATGTTTAATATCAATTCGGTATAAATTTCGAAATCTATGTATATGCCTAAATACACTTGAAACATGCATTGTCATCCAGTTCTTAGCTATCCTGAAAATTTCAGAGCTCTAGGTAGTCGGGAAATAGGTTTAAATTCGATTACAAATTCCACGGAATGACATAGAGACACAGAACACGGCGAAAATATAAAAAACTTTCTAAAATATAAAGTGACCGTTTACAAACACGTGGATTATAAGTAGTTGAGTGCAATAATTATTGAATGTGCCATCTAACTAAATGCGACTCACATTACTTAAATGTTGAATGTTCGTTTGGTACGATAAAGCTACAATGTTTTTAGTACTACTATTTATAAATAAGAAAGGTTCACCATTTGTTTTGATATCGGAATTATTTAAAACTAGGTGTACCTGCGACGTCGTTCGCCTAGCTTGTTGATTATTGTTTAAAAATTTCTTCACTCACCCCGTTAAAGGAGTGGGAGGAGAATTTTTTATATACCAGATGTTAGGTTGAAAGAAGACAAATACATCTGTGAAAACCGCATTCGAATCGGATCAGTAGTTTTCATGTGATACGCGCACAAATATGTAGATAGACAGACAGACGTACAAAAAAAATCTAACTACATTTTTGGGTTCTATATCGATGTACCCGTGATGTCGTTCGCGTGATGTATAGATTGGTGTATTAAAATTTCTGCCCCCCACACCGTAAAAGAGGTGGGGAAGAAATTTTTATACACCTGATGTTAAGTTAAAAGAAGACAAACACATATGTGAAAATCACATTCAAATCGGATCAGTAGTTTTCATGTGATGCGCGCACAAACATAAAGATAGATAGACAGACAGACGTACAACAAAAAATCTAACCACATTTTGGGTTCTATATCGATGTACCCGCGACGTCGTTCGCTTTACGTATATATTGTTGTATAAAAATTTCTCCCCCCACACCGTAAAAGTGGTTTTCCCAACATTTCCCTTCACTGCTCTGCTCCTATTAATTGTAGCGTGATGTAAAGTATCCTATAACCAGCTCAGGAGTATGAAAAATAATTGTACCAAGTTTCGTTAAAATCCGTCGAGTAGTTTTTGTTTCTATAACGGTTATACAGACAGACAGACAGACAAAAATTTTACTGATTGCATTTTTGGCATCAGTATCGATCCCTAATCACCCCCTGATAGTTATTTTGTTAATATATTTTATGTACAGAACTGACCTCTTTACAGATTTATTATAAGTATAGATAGATAGATAGATATGAACTTCGTTAACAGTGTTGATAAAACTGGGAGCACTCTCCAACAAGCACGATAAATATTTCTTCTAACACGATCTATGTCTTTTGTGGTAATTATAGAAGGTAGGTTATCGTTCAACAATGCTCTAATAATGTTAGCAGGGTTTTGAGCTAAATTATCCATAGCTTTTCTTTTACAACCACTACTAAGTATCTGTCTATCGAACAATGTTATATTACATTTATGAGAATGGTTGATAGTCGATTAATTCGCTATGAAAATTAAACTTTTAGATATTTATCCCTAAAATGGGTTTATCACAAATGGTTTTAATAACTTTTATATCCTTAGTTTCATAATTCTTCTTTGCACCAACTGATACGAATAACTATTTTCAATGAACGAAATTGAAGTAAGGAATAGTGATAAAATAACTTATTTTTAAATATTTACAAGCAACAAGGGTTTTTTCATCAAGCCCTTAGTTTCTTACTGTTTAACAAGAGTGTTATTAAAAAACCATAATATATTCTTATGACGAAAAGGACCTAAGCAATAAACTGACCAGTGAGTTCGAAGAGATTACCATGTTAGGTATATGCCCTAGACAATTTCATTCAAGAAATACTAAATGTAACACAATAACTCAATGTAATATTAAGCTAGTGTTATTCTTCCTTTTCCCTTTGTTTATTTTCATATTGAAACTATTAATTACCCGAGTCACTTTCGTTTAAAATCTCTTCCTTCACACATGTCAAGCTGTGACATTTTAGATCAAAGAAATCATTTAGGTGCCTCAAGAACTCTACCGTGGGGTCCACGTGCAACCAGCTTTCCAAATTCAGTGACTCCTTTGTTGTCGAATCATCGAGTTGTTTATATTGTATGTTCTTTACACTTTTATGACTTTTGAAGTACTGACAAAGGTATGAGGCATGTGTTAGAAATAGGATTTAAGACATTTGTCATTAAAAAAACTCAAACAAATACACATTTAATAAAGAATTATATCAGGAAATTAATAAGTAAATAAATAAATACAAGAAATAATTCCTAGTAATGTATAGGTTATTTGTATTTTTAATTTTCTATTGGTTTATATTGTAAATACTAGCTGTACCCGCGACTTAGTTCGCGTGGCGTGTTGATTTTTATATAAAAATTTCTCCCCCGAATTTGTTAAAGGGGTGGGGGGAGAAATTTTTAAATACCAGATGTTAAGTTAAAAGAAGACAAATACATCTGTAAAAACCGCATTCGAATCGGATCAGTAGTTTTAATGTGATGCGCGCACAAACATACAGACAGACAGACAAAAAAATCTAACCATATTTTTGGGTTCTATATCGATGTAGTAACACACCTCGCTAATTATTTTTTAAATATCTTTAATGTACAGAATTTTCATTTCTACAGATTTATTATAGGTATAGATTATTTTTCACGCCCTCGCATGGTCCCTTGTGGGTGGAATTTTCTAAAATCCGTTCACAAATGACCTCAAAATTATAAAAATAACTATTGTGCAAAGTTTCAAACCTGTAGGACTTATAGATTTTAAATTTAAATTTTTAATTTTTACGCCCCTGTAACACCCCTGTGGGTGAAATTTCGTAGAATCAGTTTACAATTGACCTCAAACTTATAAAAATAACTATTTTGCAAAGTTTTAAACCTGTAGGACTTATAGATTTTAATTTTTTTCACGCCCCCGTAACCCCCATGTGCGTGGAATTTCGTAAAATCCGTTCACAATTGACCTCAAAATTATAAAAATAACTATTTTGCAAAGTGTCAAACCTTTAGGACTTATAGATTTTAAATTTAATTTTTTTATTTTTCACGCCCCCGCCACCCCCCTGTGGGTGAAATTTTGTAAAATCCGTTCACAGTTGACCTCCAAATTATAAAAATAAGATGATTTCTGTATAGCTTTAACCACTAAGGTTGCACACGCAACGGAAGCTTAAAAAATGGAGTAACTTCTCCCGCTTTCCCAACATTTCCCTTCACTGCTCTGCTCCTATTGATTGTAGCGTGATGAAAAGTATACTATAACCAGCACAGGAGTATGAAAAATAATTGTACCAAATTTCGTTAAAATCCGTCAGGTAGTTTTTGTTTCTATAGCGGTTATACAGGCAGACAGACAGACAGACAGACAGACAGACAGACAGACAGATAGACAAAAATTTTACTGATTGCATTTTTGGAATCAGTATTGATCCCCAATCACCCCCTGATAGTTATTTTGGAAATCTATTTTATGTACAGAATTGACCTCTCTACAGATTTATTATAAGTATAGATAGATTTTGACAAAGACCAATAGGTCATATTTTTTAATTAAAAAAAATATATAGCATATAATCAATATAATTTTAAAAATGCTAATCTAGATAGCATGTTATTATAAAATAAATATTTGTACAGCTACGGATGTTACGTCAATATATTAATTTCCCAACGTTTATTTATTTTAGGTGCAATTAACCTTGTCCATATAAATTTTAATGTTTAATCTAACAGATTCCTACATGCGAAATGATTTACGAAAAAATAACAAGGTATATTTTTTATAAGAAGTAGTGTTAATTGAAAAATATGTTCAATAAATCATCATTTTTTTCAAGTACTATTATTTGTTATTAGTCCAGTTAAAACATACATTCGAACATGAAAAACGTTATCTAGGATTCAAATTAGTAATAAAAACAAATGCAGTTGTCTTAGGTTTTATATATGTCCAAAATTATACATCTGAAGAAAACATTCAGTCAGTGTTGGATAGTATAGGGAACCGGACAACTTTTCAAATAGAGTTTAAAAATAATCTTTATTGATATATATATAGCCATAAAAAACAATATTTTAATTAAATAAATCCTCTGGAGTACTTGAAAACGTCAAAAACATAATTTATTTAAAATTGCCGCGAAAACAGCACTTCATGTCATTTCAGATCGCGTGACGTCATATGGAGGTAAACAAACTACGAGCCATATTACAAGTGATCAGTGCTTGGATAAATGAAGTATTTTGTGTTTCTTAATCATCATGGACCGAAAAAGATATCGTTGGTGTGTTGTACCTCGATGTGGAAATACATCAGTAACTACTCCCAATTTTTATTGATGTACCTCGAAAACCAGACATACGAAAGAAATGGTTAGACCTAGCAAGATGAAAGTGCGATGGAATGTCTGTTACTTCACCAATTTACTTTTGTGAAGATCACTTTGATCTAAGCACTGTACCTAGAGTGTTATTACACAGCCCATAATACAAATAATCATATTTAGTGTGTATGTAATGTAGGTGTTATAGGTTATGTTTTACTTATTTCTTCAATCATTTCTATGGTTAAGATAAACAAAAAGAGATTGAAATACTTACACAAATGTTTTCACATTTCTAAATTCGGCATAACAAAAGTCTGAATTAGTGGCAAAGAAACTGCTGACGATGAAAATATCCACTTTTGGGAGATTTCCATTTTCGGCTTTTGTATAACCTTGTTCCATAATAAAAACTTAACAGAAGGCTTCAAGCACTTACGACAACTTCTGTTATGACTATTGTCCTTCAATTTGTAACTAATTACAATTAAATATTTTTAGAAAAATGCAAATAAATCGTAGAAAAACGCGAAATAACATACAAAGCAGTGTTGTTTACTTATGGCTACTCACAAATAACGTTACGCACTGTGATTGGCGTTTGGGTTCTTACGCGGCACAGATAATTTACGCAACTTTATTTATTGATTTAAAATTATAAACCATTGTTATTTCTTAAAAATCTTTATTGAGTTATATTGTTGTATAACAAACTTTATTTTAAAACACATCTTAGATTTTTTTTCGATTACTGTCCGGTACCCTATTGTCTACAACCTGATGTAAAGCCGCGTCCAGACATGTGTAATGTATCGTGTAATAACGTGTAATGTAACGCGAATTCTCCGTTTGGACGGCACTGCGAGCATTACGTGTAACGCTCGCCGAATAGTTCGAGGGATTCCATCGGATGTCGGTTTTTTGTCCGAACACAAAGGCGCTCGCGCTGATCTCGCAGTCTACGTTTGGACGTTCCCGCAACTACTACCTCTCTCGACATATCCGCGAAGACTAAATGGATAGACAATTCGCGGTAAGTAAGTAAGTATTCTAGTTGCATTCGTTCTATATGCTCAGGTAGCGTCCAAATGAATTCGCATTACATTACATATGTCTGGACGCGGCTTTAGTCTTAATTCTATACAAGAATTAGGCACTACTCATACGGAGATTCTACAATCTCGGAGAGACTGGGATTCTTGGCGACTAAAGGCAGAAACAAAATACTTCAAAAATCAAGTTAATATCACGATCAACATATTCGCCAAGAAGTTTGGGAGGAGATTCGAAGAGAACTTTTTATAACAGGTACATATTTATATTTTAAATTCTTTATTGTATTATTCATTATTGTTTTAAATAAAAATTATAAGATATTATATATTAATTTTTCCTCTCTGAACACTATTTTTTGCCAAACTAAACTACCATTAGGTATCTAAAATAAAATTGTTCATATAATTCTTTGAAGACTCCGCAACTGCAATTTCTTCTTATAAGGTTCAAATTTAACACTTATTAAGGAAGTTACGTTAGTTCGGTGTCAGATTCAAACATTTTATCTTCGCATAATATGTTATGCAAGCAACACGATGTAAGGACAATTTTGTCATCAAAATTGGGTTGTACTTCTAAACATCTCCGGAAACATCTCTTCTTAATTTATTTATATCGTGTACCCATACTCTGATTAGGTTTCTACGACATTCATCCAAAACTATACAACCATCTACACTAGTTCTTCTTCCGATTCCGTAGAACAAATTTAGGCTGGTCGCAACAGCTCGGTTTCCTGATTCGGTTTCCGGATCAGGAATTCAGATTCTGAAACCTGAATGCTTCATTTACATACAAAATGTTCAACAAGGCGCACACGTCCTAACTATTTTCGAACGGAAAAAAAACCGATGTTCGTTTCGGAACTTATTCCGTGCGTTTGGGTCGTAAGAACGGAAAAAAACCTAATAACTTCGTTTTCTCTTCTTCTTCGTATCTAATGCCAGTAAAAGTGCAATAGCAATCAATTCATCGTCGACGTCCATTTATGTTTTCACAGAAACGTCGCTATTCGAACTGACAGTATAAATTCCTAATACAAAAAAACGGATGTTTGCGCTAGGCACACGGAATTCCGAATCTGAATTCCTGATCCGGAAACCGAATCAGGAAACCGAGCGTCTGCGCCCAGCCTAAGCTATCAAATATCAAATTCATTCGCCATCAAAAAACAAACACTGCACTGAAGACCATAGCAATACTCACAAAAATTCCGACAAACTTGATAGCGTGATATTACCATCAAACATGAGAATGTGACAGTATATGAGCTCACGTGACGTGATAATAGTCTGTTTCTACCTTAAGAGACGCTACATTTGTAATAAGGCGGTAACACTCAGACGAAGATATTACAGTCGTAAACAGTTGGTAACAGCGCAACAGAGAGACCAATAGAGCATGTTGGTCTCTTAGTAGCTCAGTAGCTCAATTTCTTTGTTTTTAGCAATGCAATGAGCGGACAAGTTTTTAATTAAATCAAGTACAAACTACACAAAATAACATTTTATAAACAAGAATTTTTTTGGATTCTCAAATGTTGTATTACCACTGCCATGGGCCGATTAGCAGTGGACCGAGAATACAGTGATATCGCGCCTCTTGGATGAACAATGGTATGAGTTTCACAGTTTTCTTGTGATTCGTAATTGTTTTCATATTGGTTTATAAAGTTATACAAAATACAAACTGATTTTATGACATCAACCACTCTCTGCGTAGTTCTAGCGCGAATGGGACTGCTTAAGATTTGAAATTTTTTGTCATCATTCCAAAAGCACATTCCACAGATTTTCTTCCTTTACTTAATCTATAGTTTAAAACTCTTGCCGTATTATCTATCTTGACAAAGGAAAGGAAAGGCTTTATCTCCAACAAAAAAGTAAGATAAGTTACACTCATTTTCATCACCTGGTAAACTTGACGGCAGGAAGAAATTGAATACTAATTTCATTTGGATTTTAATAGTGTCTGTGTAAGTATAACGGACAACCAGAGTATTTCAGTCTGCAAGTCGCCGTATCTTAGTCCTCGAGTATTCTCGATTTTAGTATCTCCATATGAGTAGTGCCTTGCTTTTTATATCTCTCTTAAAACTATTTTATTCAAAAAGCAACAAAATTTTTATTCTTTTCTGACATAGTCAACCGTCGTACTACAGCCTAATTAGACTGATTGTACTTCATCTATTGATTCATAGAACCCATTCCAGTATCTTGATATACTAATATCTATGTATATGTCTATATATAGGCTATATATGGTTAGCAGGTGTATCTTTAGCACGGCATGGCTTCTGAGGACTCTTAGCTGATTTCTGCTTGTTCTAAGCAGTACTCATCTAGCAGAGGTAGAACATTGTCGCTTATCGTTTCCTTGCCAGTTGCCTTGCGTTCCTTGTAAGTCCTGACAACCAAACTATATTGACACTGTTATTTTGCACCAGAATATTGAGCTGTTCTAGTTATTACGTTTGTTTAAGGCATCAATCGCCGTCTGATTTGTGCATAAATTGATCTGCCTGAAACACAAAGATCTGTGTTTCCAGTGGAACAAAAATTTTCACGTCTCTATTATGCTCTTACAAGAACATTTAGGTTCAATAATATCCTTACAAACGGTAGTAAACAAAATTACTTAAATGTGGATTTTGAACACACAAAATAGTTTAAGTAAAAAATTTTTTAATAAAAGGCTTTAACAACCTGGCACCCTTTATTTGTTTAAAGGGAAGTTGAGTTACTACGGATGGATCAAAAACAAAGCAAGGTGTAGGATGTGGAATTTACTCTAGACCCTTAAACCTAAAAATAAAATGGGCTATGGATGGCTTGTCAAGGGTGGTTCAGTCAGAACTCACAGGCATAACCATAGCTGCAAAAGAATTAATCAATAGGAACATCACAGGCAGGAATATAAATATATACATAGACTGCCAACAAGCACTACTGACCTTGAATAGACCACGTTTCACTTCAAGTTTAGTACTAGAATGTCACCAATCTCTAACTGAGGCCAGATAGAATAACGTGATCACTCTCAGCTGGATCAAAGGACATGGGAACTCTAAAGGCAACCGCATTGCGAACAATTTAGCAAGGAGGGCTGCGGGCTACAAATATGTTAGCCCCCGCCCATCTACCAAGCTAACATTGTCCGCAGTCGTGGACCTTATCAAACAGCACTCTCACAAAAAATTCATACAGTGCTGGGATGAAACTACAAACTGTAGACTGGCCAGAGAGTTATTACCTCATCTTGGCGAGGAAACAGCAAAAAAATTTAAGGCATTGACCAGACAAAATCTCCGAACAGCTGTGGGAATCTTGACAGGTCACTGCCAATTGCGACAACATCTCTTTAGGATGAAATTAACAGAATCGCCGCTATGCAGAGGCTGCGAACAAGAAGAGGAAACAGTAGAACACATTATGTATGACTGCTCTGCTTCTTCTGAAATCAGAAGATCCGTGTTGGGCGAGTATTGGCTTACACCAGCCGATGTTAGGGAGATCCCCCTCGGGAGCCTCATCACCTATTTCAAATCACTAGGCCTGGTGACAGCCTGAGGTGAGGATATCCCTACAATACAGGAGGATGCACAATGGGTCATATGTGGCCTCAGTGCTTGCTAAGCACTAGCTCGCCCCTCCCCAAAATTCCAGATCCAGATCCAGAAGGCTTTAACAAAAGATTTTATAAAGAGTATAATTATGTTGGTTCTTTTTAAGCTATCTACCATAAATTTATAATCAATTATAATCCTTATTAAGTGCCAGTATTTGTTTACACCAGTTAAAAAAATGCAGCATTGGAAAAGGTATAGCTTAATAACAAAAAAAGGGATTCTGATTTCTGATGTATAAGCTCTAAGGTAACATTTATAACATTGCTTTTTTAACTAGATAAAGTTAAATACAAACTGAAATAAGAGTTAAATCTGTTAACTTTCGAAAATACAGCTTTTCAAAAATCTGTAAATTTTTCAGAATAAATTATCTAAACATGTGTCATATAACTAACAGTACACATTTCGATTTTACACAATAAATGAATAAATTTATGTCATCCTATTTCAATGTCGAAGACCACGTAGATCAATCAAAAAAGCGCGTTATTACTGAGATAGATTTCTCGACATAAAAATCCAAACAGCCTCAAAAGTGGCAATAAATCTGTTGGAAGTAGATTTGAAACAACATAACCTCAAGTTTAAGGTCACCTGGGGCTCAAACTCAATATCTGTCGATAGGTAGAGTTTGATATATTATAACGCTGTCACAGTCTTATTACGTTTGATATTTCTCGAATAAACTGAGCATATGTATGATATGATAAGATAATTTAGTTAGTTTCCTCTATTATTCATAAATGATTTTCTCGAAAAACGATTATCATATATAGATATTATTCCGCGTATAAACGTGTGAAGTTCGAGTTTACTGGTAAGATAATATTTTCTTTTTCTCCGAGCTGAAACTTTCTAAGTACTAGAGTCGGAAGATATATTTCTGAGCATTGCGGTATAATGACATGGTGTAATTGCCTCTAATTACTTGTAAAATTACCTTGTGGCATAAAAGATGTTGGCCCGAATGCTCGGAAGTTTTTCCGAGGGTGGAGGAAATGAAGCGAAACCCTTTTCCACAATTTCCACGCCTCGAGAATCCACGGCCAAGTTTGAAAAAGTAAATACCCGATGTGTATTATTGTTTAATTACGGAGAACCGTAAGAAATATGGCGAGTCTCTAATTAATTTAAGAAACTTTCGGCAATTTACGTTGGAATAATATCTGTTTGCTATATTTAATATCTAAAACGGGCCGGTCGCTAATTATTGCTGTCGTAAGTTTTTATTTAACACTCCTACAGAAAGGGGAAATATTAATGAAATTAATTGAATATTACTTCAAGTAACTCTGTTTATTTAAAAATATTAATTTGCGCTCGAATGATAAATCCGTAAATTTTTAAAAACTTAGTTTTCATACAGAACAAAATAACATCCAATGAATTGGATTAGTTTCAAAGTTTCGAAGATATCAATACAATCAACGGCACCACGAAAAGCTGAATTTTTTAAACAAACCTAAAATTTTAATACCTTGTGTTCTTTTATTATTATTACACAGATCTTATCACCTTAAAGCGTATAAACTTATAGCGAACACTGTTTTCATTGTTTTGAAAAATCGGCTGCTATCGATGCGCGCAAGAAGTGAGTCATATCAATAATACGATGCACTGAATTTTTACACGTTTTTTTAAAACTAAAGCTCACACCAGACCATCTCAAACTGGTCTACAACGAAAAATCATAGCTTTCTCATCTGCGAAATTGTCATGCAACAGGTTTTGAAATCAGAAATTGACTTTATCACGTCCTGCGAACCAACCTAAGTGAAGAAACAAATAGACGAAGACTCACAAAAGCCAATCTTATCAGTCGTAGACCTACAACAGGTACACAGCTTTTTACACGTTGATCCTATTGCATGATTTTATAAGCAATGTGAAGAAAATGAATGGGGATACGTTTTCTTTACCAATGAGTCCAGATTTAGCTTCCTGAATCGTGGTGAGAGGGTATAACAAAGATTACAAGAGCGTTTTGCAGAATGTACCTTCAGTTCTCGAATTTTCTCTGGACATTCGCACAGAATTCCGATGGTCTCAATTATTGCTACTTAACATTCTTCTAATTTATGACAATGATTGAACTAAAGTTACGAGAATGACTCAACGGTACTTAAACCATGTAAACAGTCCAGTTATAGAGTGGTCAATGTTAAGTCTGGAAGCGAACCCAATTGAACACGTTCTGGATGTATGCTTAGGCGAAAGTCTTAAGGTAGAGTTCCGAGCCAAGCGACACTGACGCTGCGTCAGTAAACGCTGCGGCTCTGTCGCAGCGTCTCTGACGTTCTGAGATTCCGAGAGCGGCGATAGTATCGCTGCAGTTTTCAGTCAATTTGCGACCAGTGATCTAGACAGTCGAATTTTTTTGCGTTATAAATGAACTTCATGAACCAATTATGAATCAAGCTATTGTGAAAGATTTGCAAAAAATATTTGAAAAAGAGGAAGAAGATGATGACCTGTTGCTTTTGTATTTACTGTGCACAAGAGATCGAATTGACCCGATTTATGTAACCCGCAGCGACCAGGGTCTTTATAAAATCTTAGTACAAGAACATTTAAATTATAATGATGATCAATTTCGAGAATTATTTCGTTTTAACAAAAGACAGTTTAATTTCATTTTGTCGCTAGTTTATGAAGAGTTGGCACCAAAAACAGCAAGACATTATATAGGTCCTGAAGAGAAACTACTTCTAACATTGCGTCAAGCGTCACGACGAGGTAAAGTGCGGCTCGGCCGCTGACGCTTTGCGACAGTGGTGCCACGGCAGTGACGCCGCGTCAAATATCGCCGTGTTCGTACACGCCGTCATATATTTACATAGAACATTGGGTCTGTTCAGACTAAGTCAGCGATGAGCAGCGATGAGTTGTGATGAGCATCACTAGTAAACGCTGACTATTTGCCCTCGGACACGATTACTTATTGCATGCAATTTACTACATAACCTTACTTTTTTGTGTCATATAAATAAAATAGTGTTTTTGGATATTTATTATAAAGTAATTATGGAAAATATATTACATAATTTGCTTGCCGATGAAATAGAAAATGCTGCAGTAGTTGATTTAAACAATGACAATGTTTTTAAAATGGTCGCCTTCAAAATCCATCACAAGTCATCGCAACTTAACTCAACTAATCGTGTCCGAGATGCCATTTTTAGTAAGCGATGCTCATCACAACTCATCGCTGACCTAGTCTGAACAGACCCATTGTACTATCGCTCTGTCGCGGCGATACTAACGCGGCGTTAGTGGCGTCAGTGTCGCTTGGCTCTGAACTCTACCCTTATATATACTTAATCTTTTAACTATAAATCAGTTTTAGCTTTTTTAGAGAAATAGGATGACATTTGCTACTTGATTCTAGACATGTCAACAAGGATATGTGGGAGCAACACCTGTTACTGAAAATGCTTTTACCCAGTAATTTGCACTTTTTCGTTCTTGATTTTTAACACATGCGTAATTTTTATTCCGGTGGCTATATTATAAAATTTATAATCTGACATAGCCTCTTATAGAAGAGATATGCTTATTATAGTTTAACTAATATCAATGTGAAAAGACAACCACGCCTACCAACCCCAACAAAGGACCCGACTTTCAAATCTATGTTGCCAGATATATTTCTGAATATTCCTAAGTTTATATATTTTGAAAATGTTTTCTCTACTTTACTATTCAATTGTTCATCAATGACTCTTAGAAAGATAATATAAAAATCTTCTTACAAAATATATACTTAAATTAATTAACTAGCTTCTTCATATTTAAACAGTTTCACTAATGAAATCAGTTTTGTATATATTACTTACCTATACTTAGATATATTTTAGAGTGATGGCAACATTGAGTTATAGCACCCTGCTTTTTAATATTTTTGTCGGCTCCTTAGATATAGATGTTAAGAAATGCCGACGCCTTTCTAAGACTATGTACCGACAAGATCTGTTTCTAAACATACAGGAGAGTCGCTAATAGGAACCGACCATGGTAGTAACGTAAATGTAGTTAAATTTCGGAGTTGATTTAGCAGAGCCACTCTGTACCGAAATGGAAATCGGCATGGAACGAGTTTTAGCGAGTGGTTCGACTTCTGAACCTGCATAATTGTTTCATTTTAAAACTAGTTACAGTAGCGTCGGTGTGTTTATTGGAGAAATTGGTAAGAAATTATTTATAAATCTATGGCGTTTTGGCGACCATTTGAAACGGGTGATCAAGATCCATCATCGTCGCAATTATCAATAGATGATAATTATATTAATGACAGTCTCGAATTAAAACACAGAGATTTACACGTTCAATGTCAACGCGTTGTTTTAAATATGTATCATTGTTTGAAAAAAGAAAATGGTGGAATGACTGACACTGCGATTGTTTCGAGAATTCATGAATTAACACGAATCGGGAATACGACGATATATAAAATTGTTAAATTAGGAACTGTTATGGATCATTCTTTAAAACGAAAGCGACCAAATAAAAAATTGGGTAGGGTTGACACTGCTGCAAAGGACGTTATTCAACGAACAGTTTATAACTTTTACAAAGAAAATAAAGTGCCTACTTTAGAAATGATTCGTGAGAAATTGAGAGATTTTCCTGAATATAATTATGCAAGTTTGGAAACACTGCGCGAGGTTTTGTTGAGTTGTGGATTTAAATATAAGAAACTAGATAATCGGATGATAATAATGGAATCTAAGCGTATCGTAGAACTTAGACAAGGGTATTTGTGCAAAATAAAAGAATATCGCAACTTAAACAGAAATATAATTTATTTAGACGAAACCTGGTTCGATACGCATGATGTTGTCAAGTACGGCTGGGTTGATAACACAAACAATTGTGCTTTAAATGCACCGTGTTCAAGAGGACAACGTGTTATTATTCTTCATGCCGGAAGCAAAGATGGTTTTGTAACTAATGCGTTGCTATTGTCGGCCAAAAATATAACAAAGTCTTCTGCCGATTATCACGAAGATATGACAGCCGATTTATTTGAAAAGTGGTTTGTCGAACAGCTCTTGCCTAACATATCACCGAATTCAGTAATTGTTATGGACAATGCGTCGTATCATTCCCGCATATTAAACAAAATACCTAATACCAACACAAAAAAGGATGAAATTTTAAGATTTATGGCAATCAAAAATATCAATGTTCCTAAAAAGGTTCCAGTAAAGAAGGAATTAATAAGAATGATCAAAAGTCAGAATTTTAAAAATGAGTACGTCATTGACACCATTTGCAGCAGATAATGGTCATACCCTTTTGCGTTTACCTCCATACTAGTGTATTTTTAATTCAATCGAAATGATTTGGAGTACTGTAAAGAAACGTTTACGAAAATATAATCAGTCACCAACTTTAAGCGCAGTTGTTTCTTGATAATATTCAAGAGGTAATTAGTGGCATTAATAGCGATGTATGAAAGAAAAAATTGCGAAGCATATGTTATAAAAATAGAAAAGGAATATCCTGTTTTACCGCCAATAGCACCATTAGTTATTCAACCTGGAAACGATTCTACTTCAGAAGACTCTGTCAATTCTTGTTATTAATTCCAACCAATTTCCTTTACAACTATCGTGATGTATCTTGAAAACTTGTTTTTAAAAACAAACTAATTTTATATTCTTACTAACATACCCAACCCTTTCCTTTCCAGGCAAGGAAGGCTTATACCTCCTCATGGTCCTTGCTGGACAAAAAATCTTTTAAGATTGTCTGATAAAATGAGTATTATTTGTAGACAATTGTTATAAAAATATTATGAGTTATGTACTATTTGAATAATGAGCCAAATGTTCTTATTTTAACTAAAATTAACAAGTTTTAATTTAAAAGAATTAAATTGTTATTTGACAATTTTCCAATTGATACAAAATTTACAAATATACAAAAACCGTTTTTCTTTTGAAATTTAAAACAAAAATTAATAAAAATATATGAACCCTTTTTATTTAATTCCACGCCAATGGTCGGAAATGTCATCAAAGGCACTTAAAAACCGCCAAAGAGCACCGATTTTCACATTTACATTGGATAGACTATACTAAAAACGTTTGTGGTATGCTGTAAAAATCATAAATATGAACTAAGTTCCATCGATTTTAGTATTAAACCTTAAATCGATATTTTAAAAGTTACTTCAAATTTCTATTATTAATATCTTCATTACTGTGTCGTAAAAAAATTAATATAATATTTATTCATATAAAGATTATTGTGTATGAAAATTTCAAATCTAATTTTACCTTCTTAACAAGTCTGTGTGTATTAAATTTTACTTTGTTTAATAGTGATACAAATCCATTATAGTTTCTGAATGGCTACTGTATTTTTATAGATACTTTATATGTGATATATGTAGCAGAAAGTTTATCTGCAATAAACGAAATGGAAAGAAGGTGTAAACTGTTTTTCTCGCAAATGCTTATTTCAGCTATTTTGTTTTCGAAACCCGATAGTATCTTTCTAAGATCATCTAGTACACTTGCTAAGTGTCAAAAAGTCCTATAAAGTCATGTTTAATACCATGCATCAAAAGATCACTTTATGGCCGGCGGTTTAAAACACTTTACAGTTACATACAGTTTGAGTGCATATAAAATGATCAAAATGCGCGTTATTCAATGTACGGTGAACATATTTATCTGCATTGCTAACCGTTTATGGCCGATAAGAGGTATTTCCTTTGAAGAAGTCACTCTTGTTTATCACCTTTTATTTTGTTTACAGTGAAGTTTATAACACAATAAGTTATCTTTTGAGAAATATGATAACAACTGTTGTTTAACAATTAATATTTTCATCCCAATGAGCACAAAGTCTTGCCACAAGACATTGACATAATAAAATTAATGCTTACTTTATTCAAACTTCGGATAGTTAAATGGAGTGTTTGTAGAAACCGTGATGAAAATTAGATGAAAAATATATTTTCACACTTGCTACATCAAAAAGTAAACCTCTATTGCACATTATCTCACGATTTTATGAAATAAAGAAGCATGGTATTGGCGACAATCCAACAGGCTGCATATATTATAAATATCCAGAACCGAATTTTAATATTTTTAACCAATTCATACAAAATTGTTGATTTTTAAAGAAAAGGTTCTTACAGAGAATAATGTGTCACAGGAACATAGATACAGGGTGCGGTAATTAAAATAATAGGTTCATACTATAAAATTATCTTCGTATTCACAGTGTGTTACCAAGGTGGACCAAGTATTTTAAAAGTTATGATCAACTGTATGTATGCGAACATACATTTCAGCATTTTTGAAATACCCGGTAATGAGACCTGGTATTAAAAGTATATGAATATGAATATGTGGTATAGTCCTTCCAATGTCAGATTACCGTTGTCGGCTTTTTAATCATATTGAAGCCAATGCCGACCATTCGCGTGGAAATAAAAAAAAAGGGTCCGTTCATCGAACACATATTTAGAACAAACTATTTCATTCTCATCAATACTATTATCATTTGTCAATAATTCTGACGAGAATAGATATTGATCACTCGTTTCAAATGATCGCCAAAGCGCCATATTGTTATAACTTATTTTTCATCACTCCGTGCGGTAAGCACTGCTTTCGACCATGCAGGAACGTGCGGAAAGCAATGCTTCCTTCAACGTTACGAAATATAAACCTATTCATCACTGCGTGCGGAAAGCACTGCTTTCGACCATGCAGGACCGTGCGGAAAGCAATGAATGACCGAAACAGAGTTGATAAGTGTTTCCCAATCAAAAATAAATGAGATAGAAAGTGAATTAGGAGAAATTGAGGATGAGTTTTCTAATAGTTTTGCATCTGATAATGCGGTAGTAAATGCACCACAATATACTCAATCAAACGTTTCATTACTAAATAAAGATTTTGTTGATTCTCAATTATTATCTAATATAGTTAAGTTAAATAAAAAAATGTGTCTAAGGAATTAAGCAACTGTTCAAATATTACATTTAACGTATTTAAGAAAGATTTATAACTATACATAATTTTGTAATAAAAAAGTGTTTTTTTTTAATAAAAATCTTATAATTTCTTAACTCTAAAAATTTTTGTTTTAATGGGGGGATCCGCCTCCCCCAACCCTCGTTCAGCGCGTTCGCGGTGCAGGCGGATCAGACCTAATACTACTTTTATTATCTTCTTTCCTTTTATTTTAGACAAATTCAAGAGCTTTCCTCACGGAGTGATGAAAAATAGAATACGCAACTCGTGCGGTGCGCAGGTAATCCCATCACTCGTGCTTTTTATCGCGTTCGCTTCGACTCACGCGACAAACGCACTTGTGATGGGATCACCTGCTTTCTGCACTCGTTACGTAATGTACTAATTCAGTAGCAAAAATATATAACATACCAGTTACTCTGTTATACCCGCTATTGTTGAAAAGAAAGACTAAGCCAGGTGTACAAGTAAGTTAAGCGACTGTTAGCAAGCTCGGTGTTGCCATCATTAAACACGATACTGAACACTCCAGGTCTTAATATATGTAACCAGGTTATTCTATGTCTTTTTCTTGAAATTGATTTTTTTAACTAATGTATTTTAAGTACGTCTAATAGTGTTATTTTGTTCTATCGATGAATTTGGTGTCCTACACTCAGCTAAATTACCAAATATCATCTAAATCGGTCCAGTAGAAAATAGCTGTAAAAAACATTCAAACAGAACGAAATCTTTTCTATTTTAAAAATAGACATTTACGGACCTAAAAATCCAAGAACTAACGAAAAACCGTTCTTTACATTTTTCAATTTCACCGATAATCGCTATACTCTCACTTGTAATAATCAAATGAGAAATCATATCCAAGAGTATTAACCCGAAAACCATCAATATGGCAACGTCAATTTAAATTACACACAATTAAATTAATTCACACCAGATTATAATGTTGCCGATACTCAAAAATGCCTTTAAGTATAAATAATATATGCAAAGTTGCTTTAATTCATTAGTATGAACACTCCATTGAAATATTAAGTACCGAGTTAATTAATTTATAATTTTTTAAGAATATTTTCATATTATCTTCCTAAAAGTGTCATTGACTAACAATTGAATATTAAAGTAGAGACTTAGAAATTTTTGAAAATATATCTGACAACCTTGATTCGAACCCCGGTCTCTTTGATAGGATTAGAAGGCGTGTTTATGTTCGTAAATTATGTTTAGATAAACTATAACCACTAATTTAAATTAAAAAATTTACAATAAATTTTTCTTCATACCTCGGTCGAAAGTACGTTCCTTCGTCCCTAATTGCAGGGAAGAAAGTTTAACATTTAGTCCCTGTTTACGGCGGGACGAAAGTTGAATTTTCGGCCCTGCGCGTCATGATGTTTTGTCGTCTTTAACATTTACTCCCTGTTTACGGCGGGAGGAAAAATTTCTCATGCGTAGTTACACTTGTAACTAGGGACTGTTTATTCTCGTGTCATTTCTATTTCTATCTATAACCTTAAAAATAATCATCAATGTTGTTTATTTGTCATCTGTTAATTGAATATTAAAGTATGCCTGTCCCACGTAGTTACACTTGTAACTAGGGACTGTTTATTCTCGTGTCATTTCTATTTCTATCTATAACCTTAAAAATAATCATCAATGTTGTTTATTTGTCATCTGTTAATTGAATATTAAAGTATGCCTGTCCCACGACCAGCTGCACTCGCTTCGCTCGTTCCGCAAGTACTTTCGACCGAGGTATGAAGAAAAATAGTATACACTACACGGGCCAAAAGTTGAAATCTCGGTCCTGAGCGTAATATACTATATATACTATTTATATAGTTCTAAGTACATGGACATCATAAAAAAAGTCAAGGGAGAAAAAATTAAAAAGTTAGTCGATAAATTTGTGTTTGCTGGGCTATTTCTAGAATAAGAAATATCTTCATGATAAAAAAACAGCAGCGCTATATAGATCAGAGAGGAACAAATAAATTATAATTTTATCGGTTATTCAGTAAGGTAGAACTAAATCCGACTCTGTGAAAGTAGTGAACCGAGGCTCCAGAAGAATACAGCGATGTCAGAGGTCTGTTTAGCGGACACTTTATGATTAGTAATACAAGCTTGCTAGCAATCCGACACCGAGAAATTTTGACGTAAATGCGCTATAATTCCGATTCAAATTATGTTATGATGTTGTGGTTTCATAATGTCTCCGTTCAGACGGTCCATTATTTAATGACGTAGTACAAAGACGCTTTTAAGAGCCAAAAATTATAATTGAAAAATATAAATTTTCCAGCGATGTACTTTTAACAATCTTTGGATGGGGTTTCGGAGATTAGTTTTTGTTTATGATTTAACGATTGGTTGTGGAAACTTTGTTTTCGAATAGGATACCCCTCCTTGTTGCAAATTTATTTCTTATAAATAAGTGCGTTGAATGAACCCCCACAATTTTTTATTGTCCTAACAATTCTTTACAACTCTTAAAAATATTTATTTTTACAGTTTTGGGTTTTAAAAGCCCAAGTAGGTATACGAGAATATTTTATCGGATCTCAGAAGACATCATGCAGGGAGAGATCTTCTTGAAACAAACATTTCAGCACCTTAATTGCATTTTAAAAGAAAAACAACTCCCACGTCCCTCCTGCAAAGCTGATTTGCTTAATGCTTTGTCATGTGTAACGAAAGTATAATACTTCAATTTAGTTAGCTGTCGCCGGCATGCATTTTTCCAGCCAGTACCTTTCTTACAACCAGACGATCACTAATTAGTCTAGGAGCTTTTCTTTTATAAAGTAATTGTGTTTTATTTAAATTAGTTTTAAAATAAGATACTTTTGTATACTGAATACTAATTGTGGTTACTTTGGAATACGAATTTAAAGGAATAGAAATATTTATTCTATCTTAAACAATACTATCGATTTGTATTCAATATTTACACTATCATGATAAAACAGAAATTCTTAAGTGATTTTAGTTACCCAAAATGAACAACCGAAAATAAAAAACTACAGAACGGTAATTAGACCAGTAATTACTTATGCATGTGAATGTGAAACGTGGACTTTAACCATTACGAAGAATATATGGTTCAGTCAAAGGTAAGATAACCCTTCAATACAGAATGAGAACAAATGCAAAATCAACAGATATAAATAGAGCTCCAGATATTGTCCAAGAAATAAAAGAATGAGATGTGCAAGATAGGTAAAAAAAAGGATGACAATAGACTAAAATTATTATGGGAAAAACAGCAACAGGTAGGAGAACTATAGGAAGATCACGACTTAGATGGAAAGATAACATTAACGAAGATTTAAGATTATGTGGACAACAAATCCGCCGGATCCAAGATCGAAAGGAATTATGGCGTAGTGTTTGGTTAGCCAGTACCCACCAAGGGCTATAGATCTACGGAATAAAGTAAAATGGACTTTTGGGCTAGTATCAGTAGATTCTATATCTTATTTGTCACACGCTCGTATTCGGCTCATTTGATGAATATTTACACTCGCTTAGACTATTCCTTGCCTTGTAATTTTAAGATTTGCCAGACGTATAAATCATAGAGGTTCATTGTGCACTTTTTATACGTATCTGTTACCAAATTATTTTTATTTTTTTCTGTCAACGTCGTCCTTTCAGTGGGATCTGTCATCTTCTTTACAACGATAGGTTACATTTTGGAATTTGTATACCTACCCGTTTGATAAGTAAGTATATATATACCTAACACTTTAATCACGGACGTTGAGAAATGGTTACGACTGATGACACTGACACACGACGTTGACAGAAGACAATGATAGTAAGTTGGTAATACCTATTCTAGAGGTGGCAACATGTAGCAGCCACAAGCGTTTGACAACAGATGCTCTTGAACGGTATCAACAAGTGTAAAATGAACCTCTATTAGAAAATATATGAGATTTTAATATCGTTTTTCTTTTCTAAGCAAGTATCCACAATCGCGGACTTTCTGGCCAAGAAAGGAGCGAATACACGATTTATTAGTCCAGAACCTGTACTGGGACTGCCTAGAGCCTGGGTAAGGACCAAAGTCAGGAACTGGGTCTGGGAAGAGTCGACCAAATACTGGAGTAATACTGAAGGGATGAGGCATTGGAAGCTGACGCTCAAAGGCTACTGACGTCTGACATACTGAATCTTGGCAGGAGTCAGATAATTGTACTGGTGGGCCTGCTCACTGGGCATGGACCATTTAGACTTCATTTTCGAAGATGGGGATTCTGACACGGGAACCCACCTCGTGCCGACTGTGCGCCATGGAAGATGATACGGCAACTCACATTCTATTCGAGTGTGAGGCCTTGGACCATAAACGGTTCCTTATCTTCGATGACACGAACCCTGAATCCTATCACCACCTTGATTAGCTAGTCACAGGACTCAAATCTCTTATAACAGGAACTGCCATGTGGCAACAGTAACTCAAGGATAGTCATCCAAATAAGAACTTGGAACACCTGGATTTATGCCTACCTGAAGATCAGCGGTTGTGATGATTTTCAGCTGAACAAACTAGAGTCCTGCACGCATGGGGTGCATGCAAGGACTCTTGGTGCCGAACCTGGTCACAATATTCCCATAGGAAGCAGTGCTTAAAACATGGAGCTCCACAGGAGAGACCATGCCAGGTTATTTAGATTAGATTAGATTAGATCCACAATTTGCCTGTAGGTACATGTGAAAATATATAAAATAAAGTTCTAGATTTGAGGTTAGAATGCCAATGTAGGTTTCTACTTTACTACATATTTATACCAGTATGCGATGTCAAAATGTCAAAATCTATTATAATATTAACAAATAACACAGACAGATTAGTCAATCGTGGAAATTTTTAAATTTGTAACCAGCTTCTGGTTGCTCATTCGCTTACTAGTTCAGAACGAAAAGTTGCTTTGCAAACAATGTTGATATGTGAAAATTAGATATACTTTATACTAACTATATACTTTATATAACTGTCTATCTTATCAAAGTAACGATATAAAAGGAGCTGCCTTTAACTATCTTTACGATTGCCATTTTTATGTCAGAAAAGTATAACGTCTTACTTGCGTACATAAGAATACACACACTTTTTTTACCTCCTTCATAAGATATAAATAAACAACATCTTCATTTACATCTATATCTATATTCTTTGCATATCTTAATGTATGGTCTTATTTGCTTAGTGGTTGATTCTACTGCATATGCGTTCAGCTCTCTTACTAAATATCAAAGAGCTCAAGCGAAACAATTTTCCTGCGCGTCGAAAAAAATTGTCATTTCTCTATTTGCTTTTTCTTCAAACTCGAGTAAAGTTATTAATACGAACTAACTGGTTATGTCAAAGCCAAACATTGACGTCGTTAAGAACTGCTCCCGAGATGGAATACTAATAAGGAGACCTCCTGGCACTTCTGATTGATATGGACACAGAATGATAATCAGCAAAGATTAGGGAACTGAATTGTTCTTTTGATATGATAAAACACACATTTTATAAAATGAGGGTAGCTGAATTTTAAATATAGGTCACATTAGATAATTTCAATAAACAGTTTTAGTAACTTATTTACTTTACTAATTGTTTACATAGGGCAGAGTCACGTAATTCGTACCACTCTTCATAAACTTTGTAAAATTGCTTAGAATGGATGGTCTTTTGATCATTGCTAGAACAGGTATGGATTTTTTCTGATATGTTATGTAAAGTGTTTCAAAGGCAACCAGTTGCGTCATCATGTTCTAAATACGGGTCAAGAGCCCTGACATCACAGTAAGCTTCAGTATCATTACAGATTACAGTTACCAAATTCAACTATCGGTTTGAAATAGAGTATGTCTTAAGCCACAAGAAAGGAAGTTAAAGTTATGTTTACTATATGTGAATAAATCTTGCTTGTGAGTGTACTTTTAGTATTACAATGATAACAATCCCAATCTTGGTGGTTCATTAACAAAAAAATATAAAAAAAACGTTTGTAATCAGCTTGGTTTTTAGCCGCCTACGATATGCACAGCGTGATATAAAATTGGAGGAACCAATCAGGTGGCTCTTTCACCTGAGCGATCGATCGTGGGAGGCGCAGCCCTATGGCGCACCTGCCCTGAGCGCCAGGTGAGGATGCGCGTAGGGATACGCATTACCGCCCCCTATTGCCTAAGCGGCGCTCTCGCACCTGCACATTCACCTGCCCAGGTGGCCAGCCCACCTGACTTCTAGAGCCAATAATGTTGAACTGTATATGTTGCAAGGAATTTCTGTTTGACATTATTAAACAATTTTTAATTAATTACTATGTAACCTATCTGCGAATTGCATAAATTTAATATTTAAATGTGTTTCAAATTACATTTATCTTCCTTACGATTGTATAAAACGACTGCTTGTATGTATATGTAGATATACGAAAGAATATAAGTTGACCCTTCGAAAATATTCACTATAGGTGCATCCGCAAGGACCTTATGCACTTGCATCCTGTGTGAATCACGGAGACAAAGCGACCATTTCCCTTCTTAGTGTCCGTCGTCAGCTAGCCGAATCGTAAAGGGCCAAGGACAGAAATCACCCTTCTTGTGACTGACTCACCCTTCTTCCGTTAAAATGTCGCATGGTCGCATGTGCTCACTTTTTATTGTTCATTTAGAAAAGGTAGTGGGTGGACCCCTTTATATGCCATTAATCAATGACAATTGACGGTGGGGGTACCGCCTTATGTCTACTTTCTGATTCGAAAGAAGGTGACTTTTAGAGTGAATCGAAGGGTGGCAATTGAGTAAAAAAGGTCTTCTCTACATTAGTGAAAGAAATATTTAGGTTTTAGATAAAGTTACGACAGTTTCGACAATCCCAGGATGTAGATATATATATATATATATATATATATATATATATGACCCTTAAATGTTTTTCTAAAAAAATCGCTGGAAAATCTATATCGTCCTTTTACCGGTTTGCGCAGAACATATCCCTCTAATATGCATTTAGCTATATTTCTTTTATGTTGTGATATGAGTGCAAGACTGCATTTCACGAACCCCACAAAGATTCGTATCTTAAGTCTGGTCAAAAATTAATAAACATTTTGGGGGAGCACATATGCTAAATGGTTTTGCTTGGCGAATTTTTGTATTCTCTTTTTTTTTTCAAGTATGTGTTGACCATTCTATCTTTTTTATGTGTTCTAGAGCCTCTAGAGGTCCAGACCCAACTGTACTCTAATAGCAAGGTATGTTTGCAATATAGAATAAGCACAATTTACAAAAAGAACTTTTTATAATAGAAAGTTTTTTACTGATTTATAGGTCATATTTTGTGTCATCTCAACAATGCACAGCATCCCTGATTTTGCAAAAATATTAAGTCATACAACGCTGTGATTGATCATAGAGAAGATTGTTTCCTTGTTAACAAAATCAAGGGTAGTTGTATCTAAAAACTTTCTAAAACAGTTTATTTTATTACCAGTTAAAATAATAATTACTGTTTTCACATGTAAGAACAAAAAAAAAAAAGAAAAAAAAACTTCTCTGTCGCGTAATCGATCCCATTATGATAACATAACAGAACTGTCACAGGTGGACTGATCCGCCGCCTAACCAACTACGCTACGAACGATTTATTTAATAACTTTCAAAATAATATTATCTATACAAAACTTAGATCATGTTTAATATCAATTCGGTATAAATTTCGAAATCTATGTATATGCCTAAACACACTTGAAACATGCATTGTCATCCAGTTTTTAGCTATCCTGAAAATTTCAGAGCTCTAGGTAGTCGGGAAATAGGTTTAAATTCGATTACAAATTCCACGGAATGATACAGAGACACAGAACACGGCGAAAATATAAAAAACTTTCTAAAATATACATTTAGCCGTCAGAAAGTGACAGTGACAACGTGCACTAACCTATCTTGATATTTCCTATTGAAGATTTAACACAATACACTTTATGAGGGTTGTTTTTAGTTTTGCATGTACCCACAAAGACAAACATTATATAGACTTAAAAAACTTTATGGCTTTTTAAAATATGTCCCACCAAGATCAATACACTGGAATCGCTGCCCACGCATTGAATTCTTGATCTTTGGGAAAGTGAAGAAGTCGTTGGAACTTAGGTCGGACTATACGGTGGATGGTCTAACAATTCGATGGTTTGAAGCTCCAAAAACTCGATTGTCTTTAGGGCAGTGTGAGCACTTGTATTGTCTGTTGTATGGGATGATTCGTTGTTGTGTGTTGCTTTCTCAGAGTGTCTCGATAACTTCTGGTAAACAAACATTTATAACCGTTCTTTGATCTTCTAAAGCAATTGTTCCCACATGACCAGATTTTCACACAAAAGTTGCTATCATTTTCTTTGACATACTTCAAGAATGGATTACTTTCGTTGGTTTTTACGTTTCGTAGGAATAAATCCAGGATTCATCGTGATTAACAATACTGTAAACGTTTTTTGAGCTTTCTTTGTTGAACCCTTCAAAAGTTTTTCGACCAAGTTGAAATTCGCAATACCAGCGGGAAATAGTTAGAATAGAGGAATAGAGTTACAAATTCCTGTACCCGAATCTTCTCCAGTTTTAGACCAATCTATACGAGCTTAGCATAACATTGCAACTTGGGTTTAACTCTAATTCTTTTATTGATGGATAACTACCTTGAATACCATAAAGTTTGATTGCTATATACATCCGTTACAATTAACTTTTAATGGTGTTGTAGATTGTTAAGAAAGTGAAACCTGTTAGGTGTTTCATCGATCTAGTTTAAGAATTCAACACCCGAACAAACAAAATAATAAGGGTATTTGATACAATTAATTAAGTTAGCAGAGTGTTTGAAGATTAATATATAAAACCACTTTCCTTATATTAACTGCTAAAATCGAGAACACATAACAAATGATATACTAATTGATACATGTAAACCTTAACCTTGAAATGTCTAACCACAGAAATGCGATTATATCAAGCATTCCTTTTATACGTTGATGTAGTGATAAACTTCGCGCCTGTAAACCTATTTAAAATGAGGCAAATGATTTGGGGTTGAAGAGAAGTAATCAGCGGCAAAATATTTTCCATATCACCATTGAATTTACGTTAATCGAGAATTAACGAGAAAAGTGAAAAACATAAAAACATCGCAGTGAGGTGAAGCGTGTTAATTTCAATACTGGCACGAGGTGATGACGGATATTAAAAGCAAATTACTTCGTACCTCAAATTTTGCCGCCATGTTGCGAACACGAGGAGACAGGTTGAAAATGTAACGCTGTTGTCAGATTTATTGGCATATAAAAAATTGATTCGCTGAATAAATTTTGTACGAGGGAAAGGATGTCACGTTTTTAAAGGTTCGCTTTGCCAGAAAGCAAAGATTTTTTACATATAATAATGACAAAATAAACGACAGATTTTTGTTGCAAAATAATATTCATTAAGAGGATCAGTTATTAATAAAATAATCTATCGTCAAATACTACTGAGTTTTTAATGATTTCAGGTAAATATCTGAAGATGTTGTCAATGTGATTATTGACAATTTTTGTATTATTTGTACTTGTCGACACTCTTAAGAGTGTTTCGTGGTACGTTTTTTCTTGTGGTGTTTGGCCAAGGAAAACAAACAATAATTACACTTAGTGAGTAGAAGACGCTGCTAGGTAGAGTTCCGTAAGCTTGTGAGATCTAAATAAGATAGGAAAAATGAGAATCGATTAGTGGAAGTTTAGCGAAGAAGGAAACTGAGAAGAAACGTTTCTATTGAGAAATAGTTAGCTGTCCTCCAGAAAGATATGACCTTTAGCAAGACCTAGAAAGGCCTGAAGTGCCTCTACTATTCTCAAATATCTTTTAGAACGAGTTAGAAAAGCTGTGAGATATTTAACAGACTCGACGGTAAAAACAGACTGATTAAGTCAAAAAGTAGATGGACATTCTTCCAACCTCTACAAGATCAACGCTGGAGTTCCCCAAGGATCGGCTCTAACTCCTACTCTATTCTTATTACACATTAATGATCTACTAGAAGCCACTAATAACCCGATACATGGTTTTGCAGATGATAGCAACCTACACTGTAGCAAAGCGCACAACCGTCCCATACCTCTAGATGTTTTGGAAGGGGACAGAAGATCCACAACGGTTTCTCTCAATCAAGATTTGAGAATTATAGAAAAGTGGGGAAGAAAGAATCTTGTTAATTTCAACGCTTGCCTGTCCAACAAGAGGCAAACATGCGACTCATCCATTACAATCAACGATCAGACACTGGTAGCGGGCGACTTCATTACGCTGGTTGATATAACGATCTCCCAGGACTTAGGTACTATGGAACGAACATATTGCATCCATAGCAACTGCAGCAGGAAAGAAATTATGCTTTCTGTTTAGAGCACGGAAATATTTTTCTCCATCCAACTTAGCTACTCTTTACAAAGCCCAAATACGGCCTAATCTTGAATACTGCTCGCATGTATGGGGTTCGGCGGCTCCGTCAAGGCTCGGAGTTCTTGATGCAATACAGAGAAGAGCAGTTCGACTAATAAACGACACCAGTATCACCAAAAACGTAGCCTCATTATCCCACCGAAGAGCAGTGGCTGATCTCTCCTTGTTCTACCGATACATAAACGGATTTTGCTCAGAAGAACCCCACTCTATAATGCCCCTACTTGCCAGACCAGCCAGAGCAATGCGACGTGCCAACTCCATGCACCCTTATACTGTTCAATGCCCGACATCGAGAACCGATCGATTCGATCGTTCCTTCATCCCCAGGTTCTCCAGATTGTGGAACTCCTTACCTTCCCACGTTTTACCCACTTGTCCTAACTTGCAGGCCTTTAAATGCCAAATTAATAAATTGTCTCTTTTGCCCCAATAGATGTTCTCGGTACATTTGTATTTAGGTCTATACCTACGAGGATATCTTTAATAAAAAAAAAGTATGCTTACTAGACAATATAACTCTAGAGAAGGACACCCACTTTTTAGCTGTTAGGAATGTGTTTTGACTGGAGAACTCGATAGCGAACCAATCTTCCAAGCAACATGAAATGGTGAAATATTTCTAACAGGTTTAACAGGTCTTCCAGGCTAGCGTGAAAACTCACCAGAGATTGATCCTATTTTTAGGCATGGTCAGATTGTTAAAAACAAAAACAACAAAAGATAAGAAAATGGTGATTGTTAGTTGGGTGTAGTTCCGAGACAATACAATCAAGAAAAATTGAAAAAAAATTGATTTTTTTCCCACACTAGTGAATGTTAAAGGAGGAGAGTGATCTCTTACTCTGTGATATTAAAATATTTATAAACTAGTGCTGATTGTATTTTCTTTTCTTTCTTTAAACAAATTTCAATTACCCTCAAGCTATTTAACCGATTTATATTAGTAATTAGTAAAATAATACTATTTAAAAACATAAACATACTAAAGATCTATATAATATACAAAGTAATAATACGCATATAAGAGGAGTTAAGCGAGAAATAGAAGCAATTTTATCTAATACCAAAGATCAACAGGAACACTCTTAGTGCAGATCCCGAAAGTGGAATGAATAACGCCAACTCCAATTTAATCCCACAGCGCACGGTAATTGTGGAACAACTGGAAAACTTCAAAAGTTCAACCCATTACCATCGGTGGTTAGTGTTTTAATTAAAATGGTTGGCTCTCAATATTTTTTACTTCTGTTCCAAAGTAAATATTGCCGAGAAATTTTGCCTCACAAATTTTAAGCAAACCTTTAACGAAAATAGTTAAAGATGATGAAAATAAATACCAGAATGTATTGAAACATTTTTGGTCTACTATAGAAACAAATAAAATTTAAATGTAAAAGTATTTTATGATTGTTACCGCCTATTTTTCTCATTTTTCATTTTTTCAAAATAAGATATCAACTGCGCCACCTTACGGTGGCGTCACAGTACTTAATTTAATAAGAATTGGTCATTTAAATAATATATATACCGCATAACAGTAAATGTTTTTTTTTATTAAGGATGTCCTCGTAGGTAAAGACTTAAATACAAAATGTACCGAGAACATCTATTGGGGCAGAAGAGACAATTTATTCATTTGGAATATAAAGGCCTGCAAGTTAGGATGAGTGGGGAAGACGTGGGAAGGTAAGGAGTTCCACAATCTGGAGACCCTGGGTATGAAGGAACAATCAAATCGATCCGTTTTCGATGTCTGGTTGTGAACAGTATAAGGGTGCATTGAGTTGGCACGTCGCGTTGCTCTGGTTCGTCTGGCAAGTGAAGGCACTATAAAGCGGATTTCTTCTAAACAAAATTCGTTTATGTATCGGTAAAACAAGGAGAGATCAGACACTGCTCTTCGGTGCGACAATGGGGCTAGGTTTTTGGTGATACTGATGTCGTTTATAAGTCGAACTGCTCTTCTCTGTATTGCATCAAGAACTCTGAGCCTTTACGGAGCTGCCAAACCCCATACATGCGAGTACTATTCAAGATTAGGTCGTATTTGGGCTTTGTAAAGAGTAGCCAAGTTGGATGGGGAGAAATATTTTCGTGCTCTAAACAGAAAGCCTAATTTCTCTCCAGCTGCAGTTGCTATGGATGCAATATGTTCGTTCCATATTAAGTCCTGGGAGATCGTTATACCAACCAGCGTAATGGAGTCGTTTGCATCTAGTGTTTGATCATTCATTGTGATGGATAAGTCGTATGGTTGCCTCTTGTTGGATAGACAACATTCCTTTGTCTTGGAAGCATTGAAATTAACAAGATTCTTTCTTCCTCACTCGTCAACAATTCTCAAATCTTGATTGAAAGAAGCCGTTGTGGATCGTCTGTCCTCTTCCAGAATATCTAGGGATGTGAGACGGTTGTGCGCTTTGCTACAGTGTAATACCAAACAAAAAAAAGTTGCCTGCCACAGGATCCAAACCCGAGCACCCTCGCATGATATGCGAATACTTTCGTCATTACACTATCGGAAGATCTAGTTAAGTATAGCAACCCTACTAAATACTTATTGTAGGTATTCTGTTTTTTAGTATTTTTTAGTATCATTTGTGAAAATTTCAAATCCCTAACTATTAACTTTAATCATAAAAATATTAAATCTGTCAATAATAGTCACCTTAGTTTGACTACCAATACAGGCACCACTAAATACACATACATACAGTTTTATTATAGGTTTGTTCCAACATACCAAAGAACCATTCTAGAACTGTTCGAGAACCTGCAGCAGACGAAATCTCGATACCTTTAATGTACCGAGTTGTTTCGTAACGGTTATAGAACAGTTTTTTGGTCTGTTGGAACAGACCTAATATGTACAGATTAGATACATCCATTACAACGAATCTTTAATGCATGCGATTTTTATACACGTTCATTGTCATCTTTAACAATATTAAAGATTAATTCCCAGTTCTTCCCTTAGTAGGTAATCTCAAAAAATTGATTCTAGAACTTTTCCAGTACATTTTGGAACACGTAATTTGTTGATTACAACTTTTTTACTCGATTAAAGATATATAAGTTCATCTTCACAACACGACTTAAGAAACTAAGAATGGATCTAAAACCAAGCTTCTACCCAATTTCGTGTGATCAACACATTTGTAGATCTATTTTGAAGAAAATTTTGTCAAGTCTAATCGACGTGAACACATTCATATTATTCTACTGTCTGTTAAAATCATGTTGTGAACTGTATCAATATTTATAGAATTATATATAGAAACTGGTCTTCTAGATCTTTTAAAGCGGAAAGACATTGATCGGTATCTACTCGGTTTACCTCTTAACTTTATATACAGGTACTTAATGATGATTTGATCCACCAATTTTTCAATTTCCTTTCCTTTTAAATTTTATTACACAACTCCATTATATTAATAAGTAATTTGTCATTGATTTTGTAACGTAATATTTTCTTTACCCGATGAACTAAATATCAATACATTCTCGTAAGTAATGTAATATAAAAGTTTTTTTGTAGTAAATAAATAGCTCCAATTTTCCTTATTATTACACCTCATCATTTCAGTGTAGGAAAGAAAAGCTCTCTCACGTAGTTCGCAACAGTGACGCAGGTTTCCCTAGCGGACTCACATCTGTTATCAGTGTGATGTGTGTCGTCCCATATGGTAGGTTTATTCGGTTTTTATAAGCTCGGCGCTCCCACGGGCAGCCAGGTTATAAACCACCTTCCCAGATCGGAGAGGTCGTTGCCAGCAAAAATTTACCTATTCATAGAATCAAGATGTAATCTTGCACGTTCCTTCTCGAGGGAGGTGAGATTTCGCAGTTTATTTTCATGCAAAAATGTAAACACCCACACATACATACTCATATGTAGAAAATGTAGCTTGTATTTTACAGAAGGTAACTTTTATAGACGTATTTTATGTTTATTATAAAATCTTATTTGAACTGAATAATACGAAAATCGTAAAAAATACATATATTGTAGTGTAAAATAAATTACATTCTTCGATCAGAAAGTTTTATTGTGTTAGTATTGCATATTGAATATGTTCTCTATTGAAGGATGATTCTAATTTTCTATGTTTAATGAATCTAACAGTTTGGTTTATTGTTAGCTTCTGGTAGAATACAAAAACACTATTTGAAACAAACCCAGTACCAGAAACAAACAACACTGATGGCCGGGCCGGAATTCCCAGCACGTAAAATATTATTTTATTTTTTTTCTTTATGTGAAAGGTCACTTTCGTTGTAACGTAGTGTCTATTATTCACCGCTGCAGTGGACCTTGTGATTTTATTGCTACTCTTTTTTTCTTCTCGTGGTTATCTATAGAGTAGCCGAGTGTGGTTAATAAATAACGCGAGAAGTGGCACAGATAATCGAGCCACTAACTTTGGTAAACAATAGTTTCAGATTAATAACAACCAAAAATAAATTACTAAATTTTCTTTGCCATTTCATAATTATAAATAATCTTATTTATCAACAGCAAAAACATTCACATAAACTGCAATCTCATTGCTTCCTGGATAAATTTTATTGAAATAAACTTTAAACAGGATCACAGAAAGACAAACCTGGCAGCCGTTTAAAAAACTTGAGTTAATGAAGGAGACGGTAAATGAAGATAAATGATTCTGATATTGGATTAACTGTAGTATTTACGTGAAGAAGAACTGAAACATCAGAGGCGTATAATGAATTTGTCAAAAAAGGTTATAAAAATATAATTAAATTCATTAAAAATAATTGAAAATAAAGACAAAAGTTAGCAAGAATATTAGAATATTTTTTTGATGACTTATGTTCAAATCGATTTCTAATTACTTATTACTAGCAGCCTGCCCCGGCTTTGCACGGGGATTAAAGAAAAATAACAAAAGCCATTAAATTTATTGGGTCAACGCTTCCATGTAAACAATTTTACATGTTATTTTATTTTCTGGCAGCAAAATAAATTGATTTTCAGGTGCTCCGACCCGCCTTAGGCGGTTGGCTATGAGGAAAACCGATCCCTACTAATTGGAAGGTTTGACCTTGAGACTTATTATTAGTAAAAGCGAAAGATGTTTTGATAGGAAATTGAAGCGGTTTAAATAGATTTGGTAGATCAGTTGGGATCATCGGTATCCTCAGTGTATGAGCTAGTTGACCAGCTGGTGGTTCAGTTATAATGGTGGCTACAACTTAATTGTCCTTTAATTCCCTTTAAGTAGCCTCGTCCTATTGCACATGCTAAATTCGTGATATCTGTCGTGATTATGAAATAAGTTATTTTGATAAGGATTCATACCAAGATAAAAACTTTTAAAAAATTAAAAAATAGTTATTGTGACGTAACTATAACAGTTGGACATATGCTGTTGCGGCATTTTTTGTAGATATTTATATATTCTTCGAAATCGTAGTACATTATTTTATTCTATAATCAATAGTAATCTAAGCGCACGCGATGTAAGGATTTTAAGGTCACTTTTGGTTACATTAATGGCATTTTAGTAAGGATCCCTATTTTTAACTTCCCGCTAAAAAAAATTAAAATTTTTTTTAAAATCGGGAAGTTATTGGTTTCACCCCGTTTTTTGAAAATCGAGTTTTCATCGGATCTCAACGTTTTGAGGTCTTAGGAACCTCCTCTGACTATTTTTACGAGGGTGTCTGTATGTCTGTATGTACGTGTGGATGTGTGTGTGTGTGTGTGGATGTATGTAAACCTCTTATAACTTTTGAACGGCTTGACCGATCGGAATGAAATAAAAAGCATTCCAAAGAGTTTCATCTAACTTAGATTCCCTGTAAGTTTGAACCGATTCGAGGCGGTAGATTTCGAGAAATTTTAAAATAACCGAAAAAAACAATTGGTAAAAATGATGTTTTTTGGGCGTATCTTTTTGGCTATTGCATCGATCAATTTCATAACCTAATCAGCTCTCAAGCTTAAAAAGCAACGTCGAACGCCGTTTTGCAAATTAAAATCGATTGATTCGTTCGTGAGATATCGTTGTCGAAAAATTTCAAAAAAAGTTTTTTTTTCAATAACTTAGAGATTTTTTGACTAACCGATTTTGGACTCTCGGTAACGTTTTTAGGTCTCAAAAAACTGCGTCGAATGCCATCTTGAACATCAAAATCGAATAAGGCGGCTTTTTAAACATTTTAAAAAAAGTCAAAATACGTCACGTTACTAATGCTTTGCGGTTAAAACTAGTGGGAAGTTGCAAGGATGGCCTTGAAGGTCAACCTCTTTTCAATTTTTTTTTTTAATGAAACATAGCCTATGTCACTCGGGAATAGTTTAGTTTGCCAACAGTGAAAGAATTTTTGAAATCGGTCCAGTAGTTTCGGACTTTCGGAGCCTATTCATTTCAAACAAACAAACAAAAAATCAAACCTTTCCTCTTTATAATATTAGTATAGACAAAACAATAAATCAACACTAAAATATTAATACTTTTAAGAAAATATAGATAAGATAAGATATTTGTAAAATATAAACTGTTTGTAGAGTTTTTGTTATTGTATATTTGGGTATCTACTTGTAATAGTTCTCTAATGATCTTTATAGATATAATTATTGGCAATTTAATTATTATACAAAAAGATTTGCCACGTATTTTAATGAAATTAAAAACCAAAATCAAATTTTGAAAAATTAATAAATTAATTAATTGAAATTCAACCCCAGCTGAGTTCGGTAGCGGTTTCTCTACTGGCAAATTGTGCCCAGCTCAGCCGTAGAGGGTAAGTGCCAAAATAAAGTGAGTGCGCCACCGATTTGTACGGTTAAAATCGGAAACCCCTGATGTTCCAGGCACTACTTCACCCACTGGAGATAGTTAAATAAATTCAAAATATTAAACAGTACTAATTGAATTGCACGATAAAAAAAAATAACGATAAAGTGAGCTAAATAAAACAAAATATCAACTAGACCCTTCTTTAATAAAATTAAGAATTTACACAACTGTCAAGCCTCGTGCTTGACAACGCTATTGATATTTATATAAAATAAGAATATATGAATAATATTAAAAGTTAAATTCACCAATATGTGTGATCACACTCAATACAAAAAAAACAAGAAAAGTAGATCTTAACTAACTATAGTTGCGACTTAAATCTAATTAGGCTTATCTGTTAATCCTCGGCGTCTCTAATACTTAGGTCGGTTCCAAAAACCAAGCCTGTTCCAAAACCAATAGGCTTGCACCAACCACAATAACTTAAGCTCGAACTAAGTATCAGGTCTGCACCCAAAATTAAAGCCTGTAACTAGCGCTGTATCTAGGATTTCAGCCTATAACTAGGACTAAAGCCCGTAACTAGAACTTGAGCCCGTAACTAGAACTTGAGCCCGTAACTAGAACTTGAGCCCGTAACTAGAACTTGAGCCCGTAACTAGAACTTGAGCCCGTAACTAGAACCCTATTAAGATAGGGTTGTTTTATTTCGTAATACTCGTGACACCCCTGGCTGGTAAACGGGTGGAACAATATTCCCGTTGCTAATTGCACTATTAGGGAATTAATTCTGCCACTCTAACCGCCATTCGTTGCCTGGTACTGAATTTACCAAATAATTCACTGTCTGTTTCGTGATCTATCACAGAAGATTTCACAAAAATCCCGACCACGCGGTTTTTTCCGAAGAATCTGTCCAAAAATAACAACAGGAACAAACTCTACAACGATTCAAAATGGAAAATAAGGTTTAGTTTCAAAAATCCAAAATTAATTGTTACGGATTCACCGTGATTTAAAACTTAAACCAAAAATCTTCTGGCTTGTATTCGACAACCTTTTTAATCAAAAGCAGATAACAGAAAGACAGAGAAATCACTTACTTTCGATAAAATCTGTCAGACTCGAAAATGGCCTCTACCACTGTAAGGACAATAAACGTAGGATCAACAGCTACCAACTTACGAACAAACAGTAATCGTTTAATAACAACAGATCTTATTACTTAACAAGGTAACACCAAAAATCCAAGTTTTACTCAATTTCTCGTTCGTATCCAATCTTTATATGTCGGATGCTAAAATAACGAACTGCAGACGACAACATTCTAAGTTTTACGACAAAAAAAAGAAAAGAAGAATTCGCCTCGTTGTAAGCCAAGATGACAGTAGTTCAAAACAATCACCTAACCCCACAATTTGTTCTGAATTTAATAAATAGACTTTCAAAACAATATTAGTAATAATTTGTGGCCAGAATATAAGGATTAGTTGGTGATTAACTACAACTGAACTAAAATCAACCTGTTCCTAATACTGATTTAATCCTTAATAACGGAGAATTCATAAGGTACCTAAGCAATTAGTTATAACTATTTTGAATTTAAACCCGTGACAGATTTACTAATTATTCTATATAATATACATTGCATTAAATGTTATAATTTGTTTTTAAATTTCTACGCCTCTGTGAGTCTATAAAGCCGTTTGTGACGTGTCGCTTAGTGAGATCTGGAGACTAATGTTGTTTCTCTCTCCAGTATACCTATTATCTAAAATAATTGATGGATTTGTATGCCAAGTTTTAACTATATAAGAGACAAAATTTAATGAGATTATTTATGATGGTTCCTTATATGAAGTTAAGAGTAGGTATTAAAATAATTGAATCATAATTCACTTAATTAATAAATCAGAATATCAAAATAATCGTTTTTTTGTCGTGATCATTTTTATTTCTTAAAAGACAGAAAAGTTAGGGACACCGCACCGCTCATTATGAATTTCTTAAAAACTCGTTTCCGAACAAAGTTTTTTATTGCTATAATTTAATGAATTACTGAATTTAATAAAGGAATAGCGGCCTATCAATTAATCTCGAACTTGTTTTCGGTCCCGGTTTCGTTTCTGCTTAACTTATTGTATTTACATTTCGTTTGTGGAAAAAGTTCTTTTGTGCCTTTAATCTCGTTTTTCGATATTTATTCTACCGAATAATAAAATCACCATTTACTATTCGAAAAGAAAGTTTTTATTTCGTAATCTTAAGTTTTGTACTTCAAGAGAAAATTTATGTATATACAAGTACTCTATGTATATTATTAGGTATTTATAGTGTATGGAGAGTATAAATTTTTGCCTCTACGCGGCAACTCTCTATGTATGTATGTTTGTATGTATGTATGTATGTATGTATGTATGTATGTAGAACTCTTAAAGGAGCTGATACTTTCAAATATCTAGGAAGCCAAATTACCAAAAATGGAGACATAACATGTGAAATTAATAACCGTGTAAGCGCTACAAACCAAGCCTTTGCTAGACTTTACCATCGAGTGTGGAAACCTCACAACCTAAACATCCAAATAAAAGTCAGGATCTACAGCACTATTGTCCTTAGCACCCTCCTGTATTTATGTGAATGCTGGACGGTGAAAGCAAAACACATACAGGCATTGAGCTCTTTCCACATGCGATGCCTTAGAACTATAGCAGGAGTAAGCTGGAGAGACATGGTTCCAAATGAGGAGATTCTAAAACAAACAAGCATGATGAAAATTAAAGAAATCATCCGGATTCGACGCCTCCGATGGACAGGCCACCTCAGCCGAATGAACACCTACCGTATTCCTCACCAAATTGCCTTCTCTCAACTTAGAGAAGGGACCCGAGCGCAGCAAAAACCCAAGAAGCGCTGGACAGACCTCGTCAAAAATGATCTAAAGCTGTTAAAAATCGATGAAAGGGAATGGAGAACAACAGCATCCGACAGAAACCTCTGGCGCTCGAAAATCCACGAGAATATTCAGCAGAAACATAAGGAAAATCTGAAACAAGCTGTCCAGAGAAAACAAGAGCAGCATGAGGATCAAGATCAGTGGGACTGGAAGTGCCCACTCTGTGATTTTAAAAGATTAGGTAGCAGAGGCCGCCAATATGTAAATTCACACATTTCACAAGCTCACAAAGATAGAATTCCCATAACACAAAACAATAATGCTCTGATTTGTGAATTTTGTGGCCATATATCAAAATCCAAAGCTGGGGTCACCAGCCATATAAGACATCGCCACCCTGAAAGTAAACCAAACCTATTAAAACCAATCAAGCTATCCCGAGGCGAAAACACAACAACCCATCCCGCGAGTACGCAACAAACATCATCACAAGCAACAACAGCGATTGATGATCTATCCTGTCCTGCATGCAACCGGCAGTTTAAATTAAAGGCAGGACTCAAAAGCCATCAACGGAGAGCATCTTGCAGAGGAACAGTTCAAAGCCAGACAACATCGGATCGATGAACGTCTAATATCATGTATGTATGTATGTATGAGCAGTTAGGGGTAACAGATACAACTGCGACCTATAAGATCTATTGTGTCCCCCTTTTTTGCTATATTTCTGATGATTTTTTAGACTTATAGCAGCTCTTCTAGTCCTATCTTCCTTAGAAAGTTTAGGATATCATTGGGTTTTAAGCTGGGTAGTTCTTCCTTTTCTATTTCGTATTTGACCCTAGAATTACTTAATGCGATGCATTCTGAGAGTATGTGTATTGAGGTTTCATCCTCTACCTCACAGAATATGCAGTTTGCTTCATCTACCAATCCTAGTTTCTTCATGTGTCCTTTTAATCGGCAGTGTCTTAGTCCTTCTAGATCATTCCAGTACTTGGATTTTTCACTATCCATTTTTTTCCTTAGTTTTTCTAAGATTGTACTACTGCTGATTCCACAGGATGTTTCTGGTCCCAGGTATGGTGTTTCAGCTCCTTTTTTGCCAGCTTGTCTGCTGTTTCGTTTTCTTTTATTCCTACGTGTCCTGGAACCCATAGGAGGGCAACAGTGTTATTCTGTCCTAGTTCGTTTAATTTGCCTAGGCATTCCCAGACCATCTTTGAACTGATTGTATCTGAGTTCAGAGCTTTGAGGCAACTCTCTAACATCTAAGCTATGAAACTAGATATGAATGCTTAGAAATTATTTAGCTTTTTTGGTCGTTAAATTTACGTAATCACATAGTAGAATATCGGTGTTTAATTTTACATAAGAATATGAAAAATCGCAAGAAATATCAAAACGCTTAAATCAGATATGAGACCTAATGATAATAATCGATACCTTGATAACAATAATCAATGACCTTCGAGTTGACAATTAGGGGGCATGGGGATAACATTGAAATAAATATAAAAGTGCAAAATAGAATTTCTTATGGAGATTTAGATAGGAAAATGGGTCCAAACTCTTTATTTCCTGACTCAACAATATTTTTTTGGTTCATAAATTTTTATTACTCTGCCCAATACGTTTTTCACATTTGATAAAACTGCTTGGTCATAATAACTAACCCTATCAAAAATAACTTAATTTTCAACATATACTTGATATTAATAACACAGAGTATACGGTTTTATACAAAAAAATAACAGTTTCAATATTTATTTAAAAACGATTCGTCAGCTGTTTACTTGTGACAGATCAGGTATCTCAAGGTAATATAACATCTGAATTATTGGAAATATTATCACAAAGACCTTAAGGTATAAATTCATTTACAAGTAATATAAAAACGTGACAAATTTAAAAAGGTTTGATTTAAAAATAGCAACAGATGTATTGCAGATTCCGCATATTTATAATTTAAGAGGTAACAAGTCCGTGAGAACAGGAACAAAGGATAAAAGTAAACACATCTGGAACTTTTGCTACGCATATTAACCACAAATTTTTATTAAAGTAAGTAGGTTACCATGTGTTATGCTTGAGAAAATTGTTTTTAGATTAATTAATAAACTATTATTTGTAGACTCTAAGTATTACTACATAATAACTTTAAAAACAAATATATAAAAAGTAATTTTTATACTAAGTAGTAGTAAATAATGTATAAAGTATGTAAACAAACTGTAACATTTTAACTTAGACGAGATAAAGATAAACGAGTTCCCTACTGTTGTATGCAGCGTTCCAAAAACCTATCTCTTAGATTTTTATTAATATTGCTTTTCCCAATTTACGATCCGTTTCCTACGACACATCGACAATCTATCTCCACCTTTTCGTCTGAAAAAACGGCGAAGTGTGGCCCATAACGTGAACGGTGAACGTTTCAAAGCTCCGATATTCTTTTATGCCGCCATGATAAAGGTATATAAAAAACCACAGATAAGAGAAACATAATACAAGGGAAATGCATACGTAATTTGATTTCCTTCGAAGGTCTCTATATTGTAACGACCAACAGCTACGCGTGAGAAGGTTACTTATGGATTTCATCTATATTAACAAAAAAATGGTTTTTATGTTTTCAGGCATTCTTCGTAAATTTTATTTTGATTAATACAGTAGGTATACAAGTACAATGTAAGGAATGCTGAAAGATGAGGTCAAAGCAACACGTTTCAAATTATTTCATTTAGTTCTTACAAGGTAGAAAACAATATATAGCAGAACACTGTTAAGAGCTCCCCTGTTAGGCCTTTTTTTTCTTTTTTAGCGCTTTCGGTCTTAGATGCTATAAGAAATTTTGTAGCAGTTAGCAAACTTTTTCCGTGCTGGCCGAATTCATTTCCTTCAAAAAGAAATGTAAGCTAATTTAATACACTGTGCGAGACGAGATGATTAAAAAGAAATGAAATAGTTATAAAATTTCTAGACTTTTACCTTTTTGCAATTTTGCATGAAATGGCCAATAAGACATATAAAGGCATTGTTGTTACTTTAGTATATAATTTTGTTGGAATTTCTTGTAACCTTTTTCATTATAGTGTCACGCCTGGGGGATTTAGGGAGAATGTACCATAGTGTTTTGGAATGAGGGGTAGCTTACTGAAGGCACTTCCCACCCAGGTCGTGGTTATCTACCCCCTGGTTATGTATCCTGCTGAAGGCAGAAAACTAACCAAGGGGAAGATGAGATAAACAACAAGAAACAAACAACGAAACAAACAATAACAATAAATAATTAAAATATGAATAACGAATAACTAAATACAAATCTTAACTAATCTTACCAAATAATCTACATGGTGGCATGTCACACTTACTCACGAAAATACGTCAAGAGTCACAACGGCCCTGACCCAAGGGTCTGTTTTAGGGACACCCCGAAGGGTGACCCTTACAAACAACCTCGGACTCCGAACTCCCCGTGTTCGACCTCAACAACTTACTTTTATAGCCAATTCATATTCTACGTGAGAATAAAAATTAAACTATTTAAACACGTGTCGAGATCTAACGCAATGACTTTGACCTGGTAGAATGTAATACAAAACAATACAGTAAAATATAAACTAATAAATTAATATGTAGGGCAAAACTGCCCTCTCATCGTATGTGACAATAGCTGATACAATGAATTACTGCAGATCTAGCATTCTAGCATCTAGCATTCTTAGTCTGCTACACAGTATATTATAGTTTTTTTACTGTACATTCCGCTACCGGATTATTTGCTAAACAAAATAACCTTAAACTTTTCTATAACTCCTCAGGCCAATGACAAACAAATCGGATAATAATAAATTACTCTTAGAACAGTTAGAACTTCAAAAATCTGACATCAAAATAATCGCAAGAAATTTTACAGGTACCATCTCTGTAAATAATCGAGGTATTGAAGCACTCAAAAGCTCAAAACCTAGCAATTTTGTGACCAAGATGAATCGTCATGTAACTTTTTGCATTGGATTTGGGAAAGTGTGAACTAAATTGATCTCCGGGAGATAAAAATTGCCTATTTCGTGCATAAGAAAAATGGATTTTTAAAGTGCATCTCGAAGAGATGAAAAATGAAAAATTTGAAACTATTGACGGAAACGAGTTCAATTTTTATACTCGGGTGTTTTGGGGGTCGCTAAAAACGAATTTCATGACAGTGATGGTCGCCTAGTACCTGGTGCCAAGTGTGGAACTCTTCGCCTGGAGTTTTATGATATAGGTATTCTTTCAAAATCAGTCAAAAATCATTACATGTAAAAGTTGCAGGCGACTAGATCGCTTGTTTCAAGACTGTGACCTAGTTTTTGTCCAAATAGTTCATGACAGACAGCAAGCTATGAGAGAGAGAGAGAGAAAGAGAGAGAGAAAGAAGACAAGAGGTTGATGGGTAGATGAAAGAAAGTTTATAGGAATGTTGGATTTGAGGACCCTGTTGTAGGACTTATGTCCTTTTCAGGGAGTGGATAGGAGTGTTTGAATGGTGTTAGTATCGGTCCTCGGCCCCGCTCTCACAAATTTCTCCATTTGTAGCAGGTTGGATAGCTTCTTCTTTTTGCCATCGATGAAGCTTGAACGTACCTAAACAGTCATTTTCTTTTGGTGTGAGTGTGAGTATTATGTGGAGGTGTAACCCACGTGGTGCAATGTGGGGTTGGGAGATTGAAGCCGTGGCGTGTCTCCTCCGTCGTGGAGCCCTTCCATTTGACAAGGACGAAGGGAACCACAGAAACCTTCGCTAAAGGCCACGCTATAAACCGGTCCGTTGTCTTTTTATAGGAACCAGCAGTTCTCTTTTAACATTTCGGTCCTTTTTTGCGATGTTTTTCTCGCACTCTTCGCAAAACGTCTATATAGAAGTATTAATTACGTCCCCGTCTATTAAAGAAAACAACATCGTCTTAAATTTGGACTTGCTCATCCTCGATTTTTTGTCTCCCGGATAGTTTGGAGTGTTCCAGTGCACTAATTGCCTCTTGGTTTTAGGGCCATATTGGAAAATCCAAGTTTCGGCGCAAGTCCTAATCGTGACAAGAAATTTCAGTCGCTTCCGATGCATTCTAGAGTATCAGAACAAACGTCTTTACAATCCATCTTCGGTTAGGAGCGCAAGCTTAGCACACACTTTCCTCATGTTAAGTTCCTCTTGCAAAATGTATCTTCACAGTTTCAGGAATAGCCCCTGATATTTAATCGGCGAACTTTTCTAATCATTTGAGTCACTTTTTGAACGTTCAAGTCGGTTTTGAAGTATTTTTTCTCACCTATAGCTACATATTAGTAAAAAAAATATATATATATATATCAGAAAACTGGAGCTCGCCAATACAGCACCTCAAGGTACTGATAGAATCAGTCAGATTACTGGGGAACCCTAAAAATATGTTGACACCATCTGTGAAGTTTGCCACAGAAATTATAATAAAATTTACTTAACTTTCTTTCATATTTTTTATTTTATTGATTTGAATATAAACAAAAATCTTGTATACTGCATAACGAATTGCCTCGAGAGTAATAGGTACTTTTGGATTTGAGAATAAAATTCGAGGTTAAATTAGTACACTCCTCGTACCGTTAATTTTTTTGCTCTCTTTTAATTGTTTGTGATTAATCCCGTACTTAGTAAAGTGCCTACACATTCATCAATCTTCATAACAGACATTAAAAGTATCCAGTGTTCAATTTAAATAGTATTTTAATTCAAAAAACAATTAAGCAGATGTACGTGTATTACACACATATCAATTAAAGAAGGCGGAGGCCCTAAATGGCGCATACAAACTTTGTAATGATTAAACCATCTCTCTAGTTGTGAAAGACCTTGTAGTGGTTCGTGAGAATTGAGTTTGTATTAAGTTATTTTTATTATTACTTCCTATTTCATCGCAGGGATATTTTTGAGACAAATTTAATTAAAATACTGTAGATGAAAATAAGCCGGTGAATTGTTTTAGATTAAATTAAAAAGAAATATGTTTATTTTCATTGAAATACAAAAGATAAATCCTGCATTTCCATCATCTCCATGGCAACTCACCGAGAGAGTTTAATCGCACTAAAGAGTTTATCTTCTTATTAAGTTTTACACCTTTTTAATTCTGGTTATAATGTAATGCCCTCTGAGACGAGGAATTAAGAAATAAAAAAGGGGGAACTTAATTTTCAGAGGTATAAACGGAGCATAAATTCCGGTTGATAGTTAGAAAATTAAATGATGGAACTTCTTGTGTAATATCCGTTTAATATTAGAAGTGAAATGACAGGGTATAAAAATGTAGTTAAATTTTTGAAAGAGAAGGTTATAATACACTTTTTTTATATCTGGTACAAAACAGCTTTACTATAATTAAATATGTCAGTGCCATAAAAAATAATCCAACTATAGATTTTGTAATGCTTTCCATCGCAATTTACCAGAAACGTAGCGTTTTTTTTAATTAAGGTACCACTCTTTAACTGCGGTAAGTTGTCTTAATCCTAGGAGCTACAGTAAAAAAAAGAATTCCAGGGGGCTTTATCCTTTTAGAAGTAGATGGTAGGAGCCACCAGTAGCCAAAAATGTTTAAAAAGTTGAGTCAAATTTGGAAATTAGAGGAGCACCAGAATTAGGTTATTAAACTCCTGTCTCTCTATAGGTGTAAAACTTCTAAATAGGGTCCCGTCATCAATCATAAGTTTTTTAATAATCTCGATTTTCATCACTGTTCACAAATAACATTCTACATCATATCTTGCGTCTTTGCCTCTTTCGCGTCCTTCTGGTAAAAATTAAGTAAGTTGTGGCAGCTACTTTTTGCATAGACACCTCAAGATTAATTGAAATGAAAAGTTTAGGCAACCAGTCGCAGTAAATATAGGAATATTTGCATGCTGTTGCTCCAAATCGCATACTCCAAATAAACTGAGAAGTTTTTCCATAATCGCGTTCTACGGTTAACTAGATTGCCTATGGTTGCTGTAATGTAAAGCCTCCTTAAGAAACTACACAAGTATATTAAATCTGAACCTACAACCTCTTTAAATTACTTATCATTACCTTATCACATATTAATTAGAGTTAATTAATTATTTACATTTATACTTATTGCAGACATATTTTTGATAGAAAATTAAAAGTTAAAAAAGATTACGTGAAGACTTGATTAAAATTACAAGTATACAAATCCTGTGGTTTTAAACATGCACGTATTCACTTTGGAGCTCGTATCAGCACGAGGAATTGATAAATGATAGCGAAGAAAAATAAAAAGAATTATAGTTCTCCACAATAACAATTCCATCCTTTACATAAAAAGAACAATAAAACCGTTAGCATAAAAAAGTAGCCCGTTATACTTCGTATCTGCTGCTCCGATTCCTGGATCCACAGATCGCGATTGCTGAATATACATGAAGAATTAATTAACATACACATATTAAGGGAAACAAGGACGAACAAACATCGAAAAAAGGGTCACACAGGATAATTTATTTTTACAAGTAGTATCAGACATTTTTCGGAAACGGTGATTTTTTGCGCTGACTTCTCCCTACTGAATAATAATTTTTCATCGATAAAAAGTAGAATATAATTTAATTTAAAAACCAATGTAAATAAAACAAATGTAATAATAAAAATTGTGCACTATCTATACTAATATTATAAAGAGGAAAGGTTTGATTTTTTGTTTGTTTGTTTGTTTGAAATAAATAGGCTCCGAAACAATTGGACTGATTTTAAAAATTCTTTCACCGTTGGCAAGCTACACTTTTCTCGAGTGACATAGGCTATGTTTCATTTTTTTTAAAATAGGGATCCTTACTAAAATGCCATTAATGTAACCAAAAATGACCTTAAAATACTTACATGGCGTGCGCTGAGAATACTATTGATTATAGAATAAAATAATGTACTACGATTTTGAAGAATATATAAATATCTACAAAAAATGCCGCGACAGCATATGTCTAACTGTTATAGTTACGTCACAATAACTAATTTTTAATTTTTTAAAAGTTTTTATCTTGGTATTATTCCTTATCAAAATAACTTATTTCATAATCACGACAGATATCACAAATTTAGCATGTGCAATGGGACGAGGCTACTGATAAAGGAATTAAAGGACAATTAAGTTGTAGCAACCATAATAACTGAACCACCAGCTGGTCAACTAGCTCATACACTGAGGATACCGATGATCCCAACTGATCTACCAAATCCATTTAAACCGCTTGAATTTCCTATCAAAACATCTCTCGCTTTTACTAATAATAAGTCTCAAGGTCAAACCTTCCAAATAGTAGGGATCGGTTTTCCTCATGGCCAACCGCCTAAGGCGGGTCGGAGCACCTGACAATCAATTTATTTTGCTGCTAGAAAATAAAACAACATGTAATATTTTTTACAGGGAAGCGTTGACCCAATAAATTAAATGGCTTTTGTTATTTTTCTTTAATCCCCGTGCAAAGCCGGGGCGGGCTGCTAGTTTTTTATAATTTTGTTATTGCGGTTTTATTTTAATTATTTTACAAATTTTAATTATTTTTATGAGATTAAAAATTCTTGTTTTTTTTTAGAGCTTTTAGAGCTTTTAAAATTTGAAAATGAGCTGTATTGTACCACATACAATTCTTGTAGAATTTTAATAATATTGGAAGGCTCTTTTAGTAAGAACAAGCTATAGATAAGATACAATTTAAAAGAAGCAGAGCAATAAAATTCTTAAGTAGTAAACTAATTATTTATTAGTAGGTATTAAGTAGAAATAAAACAAATTATCACACCCTTCAGGACTCGAACCTATAGCCGATTTCACCTTCAACCATTCGGCCACAATATGTTGATTCAACTCATGTCGCAATGGATAACTTTTTCAATTCCTCCTTAAGCAAATAATCTCTTCTCATTAACGTCATATATGTGCTTGAAGAAAAAGGAAAAATAAAGAATTGATCAAGATTTCTGAAACCAGTAATCGTGTAGAAAGTCAAAGCTTAGATGGTTAGAATATATCACCCGAATGCGTAAAAAAGATGTTTTTTGGAAGTGACTGAGGTAAAATAGAACGAAGACAAAGGTTTGAAGCAATATAAAATACAGAATTGGAGACAAAGATTAAAAGACCAAAAGGAATATAAAGAAGTAGTAAATAAAGAACATTAAATCCAACGTCGTTCGTGACGTGTGGCGCTGATTTTGATGTATTCTAGAGTGGTTAAAAAATCCTGCGTTATCATAATCACGAAGAATAATATAAGAAGGGTCAATGATGAGTTTTATTAAAATGTTAAACCAAAGAGTAGTGTAATAAAATTAAAAAATCTATGCCTTCCATAATTGTCAAAATTTAATAATTGGAGTATCGTGCTATCATCAAGTACATGTATTTTATGGGGTTAAGAAGTAATCAGATTTAAGAAGATACCCTTAATACCTTTGGCGATTAGGGACCAATGTCGTTAAAATTTAGATGGTAAACTTCAAAAGAGGTATAGATCATGAAGACCGATGGGGGAAGGTCAGTTTTTCTGCCCAACTTCATAAATATCGATGCAGTTTATAACATGCTTGTATCAGATATAAATATTTCATATGAACGCTTTCATCATTTAGTTTGCATCGATTTAAACATGAGAAAAATTTTGCTATACGGTTTTCCAAATGTCTGAATGGTGACCATAAGCGCGCAAGACTAGAAGCAACCCGTGGACCTGTTCTCGATTTGAAAAAGATGCTAAAATTGCTAACTTCTTAAGATTTATGACTACAATCCCACCACGGTCGAATTCAACAAAACCTGTAACTTCAAACAGTCTCTTAATCAACTGACTAAATACAAAAAAGTAACTTTGCTGTGGGTACCAGTGCACAAAGGGATTGTCGGAAACGATTTTGCTGATAGTCTCACAAAAAGGATCTAGTACTTCTTTTATTAGACATGAACCTTTATGTGACATCTCAAAATGCTGCTTTATGGATGGAGTTCAACCTAATGGAAAAACACTCTACGCCAACCAGATGCAAACAGGTTAATGCAGCGCTATTCTAAACTACTCTTAGAGCTTTAGAAACCTGAACTCAGAGTAATCGCAGGAATTCTCAGAGGACACTGTCCACTCAGGTACCATCTTTTTAAATTAGGCATAATGAACAATGGAATATTCAGATTGTGTGAGAATGTAGATAAAACGTCTAAACATATTAGATGTAACTGCAAAGTCGTCAACGACATAAACAGCTGGGACAGGTCTTTTTAGAGCCTGATCAGGTTACAAACGTACATCCTAAGCGGATAACAGACTTTTTTAAAATTGTTTTAGGTCACAGTGTAGTAAGTTCACCTGGGCTCATCCACTCCACTTATAACCTACAATCTACGACCCAGAAACAAGGCAATAATTGGTGGAATGGAGATAAACTGGTTTTCTAATAGACCAGTGCGGATGTGTAAAAAAACGTCTATATTTGGATGTGAGAGGTGGCATGCGGATTTTTTCAGAAAAAGTTGTGTGATAACTTCAATAATAATAATCTCGTTTCCTCCCTCTCAATCAGGTCCGGAACATTAACAAAAAAATTAAAATGTTTAAAAATAGTGAAAAATGTCGATTTTTTTCTACTTTATTTGCTTATAACTTTAAAACGATTTATTTTAAGGAAAAGTTGTAGAGAAATAAAAGTTGCCCAATTAAATTTCCTATAAAATACCATTGGTTAAAATTTTTCAAATTTATTACCTAGGCTGCAAAATAGCAATAAATACAAAACAAAAGGGGTAAATGGAGCCTTTTTTATTCAATTTATTTCAACCATTTAGATTTCATGTAGGACCTTCATAATTCGCCTAGAAAATCTTTATAATATAATAAAACAGTCCACTAAATTTCATTAAAATCGATTTAGTAGATTTCGCATAATAATTTTGCAATCTAAATTTTTTTAAAAAAATTGAAATCTCCCACAACAAAAACTAAACCATACAAAAGTTTGCTGATTTTTTGACATATAAAAGAGCACTCCACCTATCAAACTCACTTTACAGAAATAAAATTGGATTATTTGGGCGGCCTCAGGAATGTTTTAAAGTTATAAACAATTTTTTGGCTTATAAACAAATAGAATATCTCGGTAACTAATAATTTAAATTAAATTCAAAAAACGGCGTTAGAAAGAACTTGGAAAGACGCTTCTTTTTAAAAAAAAAAGTTAATTTACAAGCAGTGGTTTTTGAGATACAACCGGTCAAAGTTGATCGGCATTTGCGACGAAGTTATAAACATTAGGATGGTAATCTTTAAACCATTACCTTTCTCTTTCGGAGCTCCTTTTCGACAAAAATTTTCACATCTCCGAAATATCTATAACATATATTAAAATAATAAAAACTATCGATATTCCGCGTGAAAATTCCAAAAAAAACAGGCTGAGGAAAATTGAATTTCAAGGTTCAAAATCGGTATGCGGAAAAAAAAACATTTTCTCAGCTTCCAATGGAGCAATTTTCTTTTTTTTTTTTTTTAATCCGATGTAACTCGAATAGAAAATCCCAATTAACGCATAACCAAATCCCAAAGATGCTTTCATTTTGTTATAAATAAATTAATATATTTATAACAAAATAAAACTACATATGTTTTCCTATTTTTTAGACATTTTTTTAGAAAAACTTACAAAACTTGTTGTACCTTTTAACATTTCAAATATAAATATTTCCATTTAAAAGCTCTATAATTATTTAAACAATCTTCGTTTAAACAAATTATAAAAAATCTTTTTTTTTGATACACAAATAAAAATGAATTTCACAATAGTATTTTGTTATTAGATTTAAATAATTATATTAAAAAATTATTTGTTTTATACAGAAAGTATTTTTTTTTCAATTTATGTAAAATTATTTGTTTTGGCTTGCTTTCTTGCGAACTGGACTGAAAGAATCTTCTATGACCTCTTCAAGATCTTCATCTTGAAGTTGAAAATTACTCTCCAAATTTTCATATAAATCCAATATTAATTCACAACAAAAACAATCAAAAACAGTCTTTACTTCACCAAGAAAATATTAACACTGATAACATACGCAACGACTTACATCTTCTAATCTCAACGAAAGTTTCGTAATTTCAAACATTGACCTTGAACATTTTTAAAAATATTACATAGATTTTAACTTAAAAAATATCAATATTTCTATAACAGCTTATATAAAATTTTATTTTTTATTTTTATTAGTTTATCATAAAAAGTTTTTTATAATTTAATAATTTGTTTAAACAAAGATTGTTTAAATAATTATAGAGCTTTTAAATGGAAATATTTATATTTGAAATGTTAAAAGGTACAACAAGTTTTGTAAGTTTTTCTAAAAAAATATCTAAAAAATAGGAAAACATATGTAGTTTTATTTTGTTATAAATATATTAATTTATTTATAACAAAATGAAAGCATCTTTGGGATTTGGTTATGCGTTACTTGGGATTTTCTATTCGAGTTACATCGGATTAAAAAAAAAAGAAGAAAATTGCTCCATTGGAAGCTGAGAAAATGTATTTTTTTTCCGCATACCGATTTTGAACCTTGAAATTCAATTTTCCTCAGCCTGTTTTTTTTTGGAATTTTCACGCGGAATATCGATAGTTTTTATTATTTTAATATATGTTATAGATATTTCGGAGATGTGAAAATTTTTGTCGAAAAGGAGCTCCGAAAGAGAAAGGTAATGGTTTAAAGATTATCATCCTAATGTTTATAACTTCGTCGCAAATGCCGATCAACTTTGACCGGTTGTATCTCAAAAACCACTGCTTGTAAATTAACTTTTTTTTTAAAAAAAGAAGCGTCTTTCCAAGTTCTTTCTAACGCCGTTTTCTGAATTTAATTTAAATTATTAGTTACCGAGATATTCTATTTGTTTATAAGCCAAAAAATTGTTTATAACTTTAAAACATTCCTGAGGCCGCCCAAATAATCCAATTTTAATTCTGTAAAGTGAGTTTGATAGGTGGAGGGCTCTTTTATATGTCAAAAAATCAGCAAACTTTTGTATGGTTTAGTTTTTGTTGTGGGAGATTTCAATTTTTTTTAAAAAATTTAGATTGCAAAATTATTATGCGAAATCTACTAAATCGATTTTAATGAAATTTAGTGGACTGTTTTATTATATTATAAAGATTTTCTAGGCGAATTATGAAGGTCCTACATAAAATCTAAATGGTTGAAATAAATTGAATAAAAAAGGCTCCATTTACCCATTTTGTTTTGTATTTATTGCTATTTTGCAGCCTAGGTAATAAATTTTAAAAATTTTAACCAATGGTATTTTATAGGAAATTTAATTGGGCAACTTTTATTTCTCTACAACTTTTCCTTAAAATAAATCGTTTTAAAGTTATAAGCAAATAAAGTAGAAAAAAATCGACATTTTTCACTATTTTTAAACATTTTAATTTTTTTGTTAATGTTCCGGACCTGATTGAGAGGGAGGAAACGAGATTATTATTATTGAAGTTATCACACAACTTTTTCTGAAAAAATCCGAATGCCACCTCTCACATCCACTAAAAAACAGATCCGCCTTGGTCTATAAGGCGTGTGATAAAATGACTAATTTTATGGATAGAGGTGAAATTACTGTCAATTACTATTCGATGTTAGTTATTACTGTAGTAAATACTCACAACAACTAAGCTTTATTAATGCTGTCTACTATACGAACATATATATCAGTGGCTTCTGAAAATTCTAGTAATTATTCAGGAAGTTTACTTAGTTTTTTAAGATTTTTATTTGGTTTTCTTTAATTTTTTTAATGATGTTTTAGGATTTTTGAAGTTATACTTCTATTCGTACACTCTGTAGAAAATATTGTGTAGAGTTAAATGGAAAAAATAATTACATATGTAATGGTGTAAGTAAGAGAGAGACAGAAACACTTATAAGGTATATTGGTCGGTAAAAACAAAGATGAAATATTTACCACATGTTATTAGTCATAACTATAAGTCCTTTGAATACCGTTTCAACATTAAGGACATTGAAATGGAATAGATATACAAAAAACAGTCTGAACTAATGTATGAATATCATAGTGACGGACCACATAATTATTTGACAGATTATTTTATAATTCTGTCACGTAAGTAAATTAAAGTTTAGCATTTTATATTAATAATACTATTCAGTAATGAGTATTGTATTGTAGTCTAAAGTACCGTCACATAGTTGCAGTATATTCTGCTCTATGATGCTTTTAAGGTTTTTGGCTACATAAACAGAGTTTTTACGAATAGTCGAGGAAATAAACTAAAACCTCTGAATTTTGTAACGTAAGATGGATCGGAATGCGTTTTATTGCATTGGATTCGTTAAAGTATCAGGAAATTTGTCGCTATAAATTTAATAATGTATAAATGGGAAATTGCATTTCTGCATTCGAAAAGTGCATTCCGAACAGACAATAGAGAGAAAACTTACAATTCGGTAAGTATTGCTGAAAATGCGTTCAATTTATAAACTCGGGGTTTTTGGGGTCGCTGTACACGAATATCACGATTCCGAAAGTCTTCGGGGCACTTGGTGCCTAGGGTATTTACCTCTTCTCCAAGAGTTTAATGTAAATTCTGTACGAAATCAGTGCACACCTGGTACTCGGTGGTTTTTTGAGTCGCTAAATACGATTATAATAATGACGATGGTCTTTGAAACACCTGGTGCTTAAGATGGACCTCGTCTCCAGGAATATTATGCAAATTCGATACAAAAAGAGTGTGCACTCGGTTTTTGTGGAGGTTTTTGAGGTCGCTAACCACGAATATCATATAATGATTTTGCTAAATTATTCGCATACAAATTTATGAATCCGGGCGTGTGCATAGAAGTATAACTTCTGCTGGCAGTCCCACTGACTGCCACACTCATTTTTTTTTATAGCTTTTAAATGTTTATGTTCATTTTTTCTCAGTTTTTTTGAAGATTTATTTATTTATCAGGTTACTTAAAAACTAAAATAATCAACTGAAGAGTTGTTCAAACACATCATTAAGCATCTTTTTAAAACACTGTACAAGTTGCCTTTTTGACACAATCAAGTACCTTGTACTTATAAAAGCAATAAAAAAATAATGAGAAATAAAAGATGGAAAGTTAACGAACAGATACGCTATGTAAGTAATGAGATGTGAGATGAGAACTTAACCTAAATAATGCCGGTAAATACATATGCTACTGAAAGAAAAAACACTCTTGTTTTTTGAATTCTCTGGTCAATATTTTACACAGACACACAGATGTAATTAAAATATCACAGCAATAACTTTCTGTCAGCGTGCATTAGTTACTTGTGACATGTGTTAATAAAAATATAAATTTCATATGTTTATGAAATTTGATGTGTGATATGATTTCTAACTTTCAATTATTAATTTTAATACCTACTTGCTTTTAATTATTATTTTTTAATGTAAAACGATGAAAGCAGTAAAGGTAATATGAAAGAAAGAAATTGGTACGGAGACGGTTTTTAAAAAGTCGTAAAAAGAAAGTCGAAAGCTGCAGATGGAAATAATGGAATGTCTTAATGGTACCTTTCACCCTCGTTGTTACGTTTTAATACGGAATTGCACGGGGATTTATAAAAGTTTAAGTGAGAATATAAATATACATGACTGGCTATAATATCAAGATTGCGCAAATTGCAAGACTACGACAGAGTTGGACTATTAGATTTTTTTTCTAATAAGTAATTGACATTTTCGAGTAAGCTTGGTATAATTTTGGTCCCACAAATATCATAAATCATTAAATATATTTATTTTAATAGTACATTTATATGAATATCGTTTCTTATTTCTTAATGGAGTAATAACCTTATTATAACAATTAATTAAACTAAGTACGGTCCTGAACGTCTAAAGTCTTACTCTTTTTTTCGCATTCTGAAGAGGGTTCGTTTAATATTTTTAACATTTACACCTTTATTTAATGTTGAAAAAGGAGCGCCCCTATTTCTTCGAGAGAGGTGCTTATTAAATTTTCTTCTTTAATAAGACCATTTGCCTTCCATTTTTCAAAGAATGTCCATTGTTCGGGATTTCTATTTCAATTTAACGCAAGCTAGAAAACATCAAAAAAGTATAAAATGTTAGAAGTATAAAGAAAATATAAGGGAATCTTTCTTTCAAAGAAATCTTTATTTGTTTTGTATATATTTTTTTATTTAAAAAGTTATTTATATAAGTACCGAATGTCTCAGTATTAGTATGCAACTTAATAGATAATTTAGTGAGTCTAGACATTCTACCCTGGCTGTAAGTTTAAAAATAAAAAATAACAGAAAAATGTATCATTCATAAATTTAACTTAGAGCTAACACGGCAGGTATCTTTTTTTATGACACCAACATATTGAAAGATTCAATTTGGCAGCCCGCCAAAATTTTACAAACCATTCTTTTTGTACCTGGCAAGCAATATGGCATATTGTGCCATGCCGTCACTTCAACGTTGACGTGACATATTTTCTATTTGAAATTAACCACTCGCTTTTATCTTAAACCATGCAATTTTTAACTTTCCTTTTAATTAATTTCTATAAATAATTCCACCGTCATTGAAGTAACCTGAAAACCAATATCATATTGTTTTTTACCAATTATGGCAGGTTTATTTTAGATTAACTTTAATGCAAATGTAAAAGGATTGGTCTATTTCTATTTCTGTTGAAATTAGTTTGAAAGAGGTCTAAAATAAAAAAGCGTTGATCGATTTTGTTAATTTTTGGTATTTACTGTTTTGCGATTATAATTCATGCACGCTTTAAAACAATTTTGATTTTTATCTGTAAATTTTTAGTGTTTGAAACAAAAAAACTTATAATACAATGTCGCTTTTAGTGCCTACACTCAAAACTTTAGTTTTTTCTCCAATAAGGGCATTTTTGGAAATATTTATGATGGCATCTAATCTAATCTAAATAACCTAGCATGGTCTTCTCTCCTGTGGAGCCCCATGTTTGAGCACTGCTTCCTGTGGGAATATTTTTTTTTTATGGTCAAACACAAGCACTGCATGAAAATTCCTTTAAGGCGCTCTGAGAGCGGTGCGTGTGCGAAGAAAGCGATTCACGTTGTTCTTGAATCGTTGAAGGTTATATTCGGTGGGAAATACGGCCTCAGAAAGGCCGTTCCACAAAGAGGATGTCCTCCAGAAGAAAGAGTTCTTAAACAATGATGTTCGAGGAGTATTAAGTTGAACCACATAGGGATGGGCGGAAGTGGTTTGTCGTGTATTTCTGCTATGAATTGCTCTAGGTGGAATCAAGCGGGCAATGTCAGTAGAACACTTGCCATGGAAATATTTGTAAAAGAGGGTCAAATCACCAACCTGTCTTCGATGTTCTAAGCTGTCGAGGTTCTTGGTTAGCTCGTGGTCACCGATCAGGCGAATGGCTCTCCTTTGGATGGAATCCAACAACCGAAGGGTATGCTTCGGTGCAGAACTCCAGACATGAGAGCAGTATTCCAGTGATGGTCGAATCTGGGCTTTGTAGAGTGTCAAAAGTTGTTGTGGTGTATACAGCTTTTTGGTACGGAAAAGTACTCCGAGTTTCTGAGAAGCTGTCCTGGCGATTGTTACCACGTGATTATGCCAAGACATATCTCCTCCCAGATTGACACCCAGTAAGTTAATAGACGAAGCCAGTGGAATTGCGTGTCCTGCCATGACTATATCTGGTTCTGCAATGTTAACCTTCTTAGAGAAAACTGCTGCCTGGGTTTTTTTAGCGTTAAATTCGACTTGGTTACTGTCACCCCAAGACAAAATTTCTTCCAGATCTTTATTGAGTCGTGATACTTCATGCTGTCTGCGAAGATGTGCGTCAGCAGCCGATGTTCGAGAATTCAAAGTAAACGATGAGATAAGTGTGCTGTCGTCAGCAAAGCTATAAATTGGATTTCCTGTCTTCGCTAGAAGGTCGTTAATGTATAGTGAGAAGAGGGTTGGGGATAATATGGACCCCTGAGGAACACCAGCATTGATGGTAAAGGTGTCCGAGAGAAACCCGTCAATCGCCACTTGCAGAGAACGGTCCAGAAGAAAGCTAGAAAGCCATGAACAGAATCGACCGGGCATACCGCAGGATCGCAGTTTACTTAGGAGCCCCTCGTGCCAGACACGATCAAATGCTTTAGAAATGTCCAGTGCAATAGCCCGGGACTCCCCATGATGTTCGACTGCGTTGCTCCAAAGATGGGTGACATATGCTAGGAGGTCTCCTGTTGATCTGGACTTACGAAAGCCGTACTGATGGTCGCTGATAATATTAAGGCCCTCTAGGTACTTTAGAAGTTGTTGGTTAATAGCTTTCTCCATCACTTTTGATATAACTGAAAGCAATGCGACAGGTCGATAGTTGTTTGGCATGGTTTTCTTGCCTTTCTTTGGTATAGGCTGAACTCTTGCCTTCTTCCAGCAAGATGGAAATATTCCTTTTTTGTAGGATAGGTTAAAAAGTCTACAAAATATTGGTGTTAGCTCATCAGCGCATTCCTTGAGCACTATAATAGTAATTTCATCTGGACCAGAAGCCTTCCTGACATCGAGCCCTTTAAGAATTCGTTTGACAGGACGCTGACGGAATACGATATCAGTCATTTCCGATTGAACTGCTGGAATGTTCGGTGGTGTTTTTCCCTGAAAGTCTACGTTGGAATGAGAAGAAAATAGTTCTGCCAGTAAGTTCGCTTTATCTCCGGCTGTGGTTGCTATTGTGCCGTCGGAACGTGTTAGAGGTGGAATATTTGATTTGGTAAAATTTTGACTGACGGCCTTAGCGACTGACCAAAAAGACCTAGATCCATTAGGACTGGCAAGAAGTTTGTTTTTCATCCTCGTGTTATGCGTCTCTTTGCTTTGATCTATCGTTTGCTTACACTGGTTTCGAGCGGTAACAAGGGTGGTGCGATTCTCAGCCGTTGGATTTTTACGCCACTGTCGGTAAGCTAGATTTTTAGATCTGACTGCGCGCTCGCAGTTTTTGCTAAACCAGGGCTTGCCGTTGTGACCAGGTTCGGCATCAAGAGTCCTTACATGCACCCGTGCTTGCAGGACTTTAGTTTGTCCAGCTGAAAATCAGCATCTCGCTGATCCTCAGGTAGGCTAGAAACCAGGTGTCCTAAATTCCTTGAGTTAGTATTGCCACAGGGCAGTTCCCTTTATAAGAGATTTGAGTCCTGTGACCAGCTCCTCAAGGTGGTGATAGGATTCAGGATTCGTGTCACCAAAGATGAGGAACCGTTTATAGTCCAAGGCCTCACACTCGAATAGAATGTGAGTTGCCGTTTCATTGTCCATGTCACACAGTCGGCACAAGGTGGGTTCCTGTGTCAGAATCCCCATCCTCCGAAAGTGTAGTCTGAATGGTCCATGCCCAGTGAGCAGGCCCACTAGTACTCTGATCTGACTTCTGCCAAGATCCAGTATGTCAGACTTGAGTTTTTTGGAGTAGCCTTTGAGCATCAGCTTCGAGTGCCTTAGCCCTACAGTGTTACTCCAGTGTTTGGTCGAGTCTTACCAGACCCAGTTCCTGACTTTGGTCCTTACCCAGGCTCTAGGCAATCCCAATACAGGTTCTGGACCAGTAAATCGTGTATCCGCTCCCTTCTTGGCCAGAAGATCCGCGGTTTCATTTTTTTATAATGGCATAGTAAAGTAGAATTATTTTATGGGATAACTAAAAATTATACAAACAGCAAATAGAACAAAGTAAATAAAATCCCATCGAATTTATAAGTATGCATTTATATGCACGAGTTTCGAAAAATCGTTAAAATTTTAACGTTAGCATTATTCGATATGCACCAAAATCAATAGAATGACATAAGAATTCTATATACCAAATTTCATGACCCTATGACATTCCGTTCAAGAGAGATAGCGCACACGGTTGGAGGGTCGGAGGGACACAGAAGCCGATCTTACCTGATGGTACTTAATAAAGACAAAATGTAATATTCGACAGGGCTCAAACCTTCGATCTTTACGTATAGCCGGTAGCACCATTAAGTATTAGGTCTCACTGTTAGTCGGCGTTTTAGATCTATATTGATTCAACTCATGTTGTATAGAGCACTTCTTAATTCACCCTTAGGCACAAATAATCCATCTCATAAAGGTCATATATGTGTTTACGAAGGAATTAAGTAAGTGTCCTATGTGACATATAATTTGAATTAAGATTCGATCGAAAACCACTACGGAATCTGCGGTCCAATTGTTAAAGGTGCTACCGGCTATAGGTGGAATTAATTACTTATTGAGTAATTATACGACGTTAATTAGAGGAAAATTATTTGTCATATGATGCTAAAGAAGGAGTAAAATACATATTATGGACAACTTGGGTTAAAACAAGAGATAATCACAACCGCCGAAGAACCGCTTGGTACATTCGTGGTCAAGCGGTTAAAGGTGCTATCGGCTATAGGGAAGTTTCAATTTCTGCTAAATGTAACATTTTTTTATTCTTTTCTGAATGTCATTTCTTGTTTGTCTAATATATAACTTTAAAAAATCCCATGAGAGATATCTTAAATAATAAAATAACTATATATACTGTATCAATGGTTTTTGGGCTGTTAGGCCGGCGTCGATTGTCTGGCTGACTTGACGTTTCGCCAACACGAGCCGTTAGCATCTTCAGAAGTTGCTTCCTGGTTGACAGTCTGCGAACTACTATATATACTACATAACTATTTTTTGCAAAAGAATTTTTTTATTATTTGACCTAAGGGTTAATCCTTAAGCAAACAGACAAGGAAAAAACTAATAATTAATGATGTACTTTGTATTTTTTAAGGTTATGCTAGCTTGATATCAAACTGGCACAACCCTAAATTAACTTTCTTAAAAAATTATCAGAAACAATTTTTTTAGCGATATGCTCGCTTGGTAGACCTATTTATAAACGTAGTCACACGTCTTTCGTACCTACGTCAACTTTTGCTTGGTGGGGAAAATTTGTTATCGCCAAACTAGGTATATATTATTATGTACGTCACTGTTCCCCGTGGGTGGAGTTCCGTTACTAGGGTTTCAACGGTCATTTCCGGTCAGAAAACCGAAAAATGCAATTTGGTCTGACAGGTCGGAAAGGTTGAAAATAACACGTAAGGTATTATAAACAGAAAGATATATTGCAGAGGCTTCTTTTTATCACTTTTTTTTTAAAGACCTACATGTTTGTTCTGTTTGCGTTTGGCACTGAGTTATTTCAGGAAGCAAGCCGTATCGCTTGGAAAAACAAAAAGTTAAAAACACTATTTTTTTATTCTAACACTCAATGTAATTAGTCGATCAGTAATTAAAGGGTTACAATTCCTGACATTTTCTGCACAAAAGTTTATACTTTCATGTTGTGTATGTTTGGAGCGACTGATTTGAGATTTGAGGGTGGTTATTAATTTCTGAAATTTTTGTCGCAAAGATGATCAGCTTGATGTGGGTGTTTTGAATCCGTAACATTGGCGGCAGTGCGTCCTGTCCTTTTCCCTGTCCCCTAACGTTTCAGGTTACAAAGCCAACGAAGCACGAACAAAGGGCAAATTGCATTTTTTACGTACGTCAAGATACGTGAACCGCCATGATTTATGATACCTCTTGAAGGAGAGGACCTTTTGTCGTCCCAACCAGGAAACACAATTAGGTAGATAAATGTAAAAAAGTCGAATAATTAAAGAGTACAAAGCTCAAAATTTATCATATTAAAAATAAGCGTTAAAACTGTGACGGAAACGAAAGAAAAACAAAGGGGGCGCTGGTGTGAACGGGTTGTCAGTCGAGCGCTCGAAAATCGCGACAAAAACAATGAAAGAGTTTTCTATTGTTTCTGCACCGCTTGCCTGGATCTCTCCTGTTCTTCTCTCCTGTTTCTTATTCGACAATCGTTCATTCTGGCGTCGTCAACTTTGATGGTCGAATTTCGCATTCGCCACTTTGAGAGATTTTTTGTTTTCAATTTGAGGTGAAAGTTACTTGCAACTTCTTTCACCGCTCTTCATTCGTGCATTCTCTATGTTTTCAAATAACAATTCGACTTTACTAACTGACTCTTTTTATCAATTCCATCAGCGCGGTCGACACTTTAAATGATTTTTTAAAATTGTCATATACAACAATTTTATCGAGCTATTGAGAGACAACTTACAGTTTAATTTGTAATAAAAATTTGATTGAAGTATAAATTAAACTTTGTTATGTAAAAATACAAACTATAAATCTTTGCAATTTATAATGTAACTAAATAAATAAAAGTACGGCCTCGCTTCCGATATTGAGTTTCCAGTTAAAATAGCACCGGCAATGTCAGAGAGTGATTTCATTAAAAAGATAAGTAGAAGACATAAAAATTCCAGTGTACGGAATTCAAATTAGCGTTCCTAAAATCGATGAGGATTGAAAGGAAATTGCCAATAAACTCCACTTTATTTAACCGAGGTAAAAGCTTTCGTCCTTCATCTTCTATTCAAATAAGGTTTGTAGAACCTCTTAATATTTGGTGCAAAATGGAATAACTTATTGAAATCTCAGGAAAGAGAGAACGTAAACGAAATTTCTGCTTGGAAAACATGTGCAAATGTAAATGCAAACAGCAATTTTGTGAAGTGGATCCTCAGTAAGTTTATTAAAGTAATCGATGGATATGGATGTACCTTTCAATATAAAACGTACTTATTATCGTCCAGTTTTTCATTAAAACAAAAAGTTAAAGTAAATTTCCTTTTACAAATAGTAAGTATTAAAAATATTGTTTATCTACTCTACCTCATATTATGTATCAATTTTTAGTTCGTGAAAACTGTCATTATAGACAGCAGTGCGTGAAGGATTGAAAGCGTGCGTGAAGTAACAATGTATTTTAAATGGGATTTACTTTTTCGCACTGTTTTTGACACACCTTCATATAATCAAATATCCTTAGCATTCGCGTTGCCATGGTGTTGCTATGAGAGCATTAGTTTTGTTAGTTTAGTAGAGATCGCCCAACGAAAGTTTGTGACAGCCACGTGGCCTCTCGTTCAATGCGCAGTGGTTTTTTTACGAGCGTTACGATAACAACGACCGTTCTGAAAGCTTGTCAGTGTGGTAGCTAGAATGGTTTTGTAAACTGTATTTAGCTACGAATATGCTGAGAGAATTTCTGAGTTGTTTTTTAAATGTATGTATTTTTTTAGTTTAAAGTGGGCAGTAACAAATTTATATAAAATAAATTCTTCTTAATTATGTTGGCATCATACATTAAAAATTAATTTAAGATGTATAATATATTTTTATTTCCGTCCGCCACTGATAGAAAGACTCCGCCTACCTGCGCCGACTAACACGTGGCTGTCACAAACTTTCGTTGGGAGACCTATATCTTGTAAATGAATTGAAAATAATTTGCTTTTTTGTAATTATTTTTTATTTGATTATCGTAGATAAAATATTGTATGAAACTGTGCGTGAAGTGCTTTTTGCGCACTTACGCGATATATAGCACTCGCTTCGCTCGTGCTCTAAACATCGCGTGCGTGCGCAAAAAGCATACTTCACGAACTGTTTCATAAATAACTATTTTAATAAGAGGGTTGTTTATTTAGTTTTGCATATAGCCCTAAAGACAAAAAATATACAGACTCAAAGTACTTTATTGCTTTTCAAAATATGTCACACACTTTTGCATTTAACATGTTTATATTTTTGGAACAGGATAATATTTATTTATTTAACTAAGATACATAAGGAAGTATATATGAGATCCAAAATACGAAGAAAACACATTCAATCGTAAATATAAACACGATTTTCTTGGAGTGGATTGTGAATAATTGCATTAAAGTGGAGCCAACCGATTGGAATAAAATATAGTTTCTCGTGTTAGAGTTCGATATATTACCTCTAGTAATTGAGACGTAGAGACAGGTCCTGGCGGAGTTTACAGAAACCGCTCGGCGTATTTTACCGCAATCCAATTCTAGGATTGCATAAACCAGGACTACCAATTAGAGAGATACATGGACCATGTGGATAGAACGTTTCGTGCACCCTTTTCTGGCTTTACAAGAGTCGATTCAATGCTGCCAATTGCGAATACACATGTTCACTAGTTAATTAAGTCGGAGAATTCGAAAAAATCCAGCAGCGGTTATTTAAATTCAATCCCGGAATCATTTTATTTAAATTGTTAGAACAAGAAAACTTGGAGTTTATTTACTAAGCAAGTCCATTAGTATTGATCATTCTGTTGCGTATCCTCCCACCGTATTGAAAAATCCAATGAACCTTCACGGAACAGGTATACAGGTAAATCCTTCAGGTGAGTCCCTCCCTGGTGGGTGGAATCGACAGGTGGTTGGTTAGCTATATACAAACGAGACCGTATAAGCGAATAGGATTTTATTCAATTTCTTTTTAGAAACATAAAATTCAGTTCCCCTATTTCTATTTCATAAAAAAATATTTGTAGTAATGTGATATATTTCTTTAAACTTCCACCCTTCTATTTCGCTATTTTATCCCCCTAAATAAAAATTCATGAAAGGTCAACTATCTGGCATCTGGTCCGTCAAGGGACAGTCAGATATCAAATTATAAGGGTTTTTCATTTTAACATTATTTGAATCTGACTGCAATAAGAGCATAATGAACATTTATTTGTATACAATTTTTGTAACACTGCCTATTATAAAACAAAATTAGTCTACTTGCTACATATAAGTTTCAAAAATTATGAAGTCACTATAAAACGTGGAATAACAACACGCAAATGACAACTAAGAAAATACTTCCTAAAGTTAGTACTGTGGCCGCACAGTAAGATGGCGCAGTAAATATCTCATATAATAAAACGAGTAAATTCTACTTAATTAAGTACTATGACGCCGGCGTACGATGACGCAATTGATAACTTATATATTTAAACGAGCAATTGTTACTTATTAAAGTACTCACAATGACGCCACCGTATGGTGGCGCAGTTTTTTTTTTTTGTTAAGGATGTCCTCGTAGGTATAGACCTAAATACAAATGTACCGAGAACATCTATTGGGACAGAATAGGTAATTTATTAATTTGATATTTAAAGGCCTGCAAGTTAGGACGAGTGGGGAAGACGTGGGGAGGTAAGGAGTTCCATAATCTGGAGACCCTGGGGATGAAGGAACGATCGAATCGATCCGTTCTCGATGTCGGGCACTGAACAGTATAAGGGTGCATGGAGTTGGCACGTCGCGTTGCTCTGGCTGGTCTGGCAAGTGGAGGCATTATAGAGCGGAGTTCTTCTGAGCAAAATCCGTTTATGTATCGGTAAAACAAGGAAAGATCAGCCACTGCTCTTCGGTGGGATAATGGGGCTAGGCTTTGGTGATACTGGTGTCGTCTATTAGTCGAACTGCCCTTCTCTGTATTGCATCAAGAACTCCGAGCCTTGACGGAGCCGCCGAACCCCATACATGTGAGCAGTATTCAAGATTAGGCCGTATTTGGGCTTTGTAAAGCGTAGCCAAGTTGGATGGAGAAAAATATTTCCGTGCTCTAAACAGAAAGCCTAATTTTTTTCCTGCTGCAGTTGCTATGGATGCAATATGTTCGTTCCAGAGTAAGTCCTGGGAGATCGTTATACCAACCAGAGTAATGGAATCGCCCGCTACCAGTGTCTGATCGTTGATTGTAATGGATGGGCCGCATGTTTGCCTCTTGTTGGATAGGCAACATGTCTTTGTCTTGGAAGCGTTGAAATTAACAAGATTCTTTCTTCCCCACTCGTCTACAATTCTCAAATCTTGATTGAGAGAAGCCGCTGTGGATCTTCTGTCCTCTTCCAGAATATCTAGAGGTATGGGACGGCTGTGCGCCTTGCTACAGTGTAGGTTGCTATCATCCGCAAAACCATGTATCGGGTTATTAGTGGCTTCCAGCAGATCATTAATGTGTAGTAAGAATAGAGTAGGAGCTAGAGCCGATCCTTGGGGAACTCCAGCGTTGATCTTGTAGAGGTTGGAAGAATGCCCATCTACAGCAACTTGGATGTGCCTGTTGGAGAGAAAGTTGGATATCCATCTGCAAAGGTTTTGCGAGAGTCCGTATGAAGGCAGTTTGTTCAAAAGAGCTGCATGCCACACTTGATCAAATGCTTTTGAGATGTCTAGTGATACTATTTGAGTCTCCCCATAGCGGTGGATGGCATCACTCCAGACATGAGTTACATATGCTAGTAGATCGGCTGTTGACCTTTGTTGACATCTTATATACTTACACGTCATTAAAAGGTGGCACAGTTAATTCTCATATATTTAAATGAGCAATCTCTGGATCTGGAAAATTGGAGAGATGCGAGCAAGTGCTCTGCCAGCACTAAAGCCACATATGGCCCATTGTGCTCTTCTTCGCAACTTCTAACATCTTGTCGCAATCGGCAGTGACCTGTTAAGATTCCCACCGCTGTCAAAGCTTTAAATTTTCTTGCTGTTTTCTTGCCAGCAGCAGTTCTAACTTAAAACTTAATTAAGGTGGCGCGGTTGACATCTTATTTACACGCTATTATAAAGTTGATATCTAATTTATTTAATCGAAAAAATTACAAAACACAACATAAAAAGTAAGGAAATAATCTGATAAAAACGACAAAACCAAAAAAAAAATAAGCGAGCCAAAATCGTATAAATCTAAAAAAAGAAAGGAAAAGATATCAATCAGTACTAGATGGTAAGATGTTCTCCGGGTCAGCTAGTTATTAGAATATAATTTAAGAGTAATAATTTATGATATATTTTGTCTTATTCAAATATCATTGGTTCGAAAATGACAATAAAAGTTGTGTATATTTTAAATATATATGATACAATATTTCAGTTTACAGTAATGAAATTGGAGCTCTGTCCTTCATGCATATATCGAATTTATCAGGTAAAATATTCCTCAGATGTGGGACGTTCATCTCTTATTTCATTCTGCGTATTTAGGTAATTTTAAATTATATTTTTAAACTAATTCGTATAGAGTTTCAAGTAATTTTTACAAGGTAGCGCTAGAAATGGATATTTAGCTACCTCCAATTTCTAATCTAACTGATGTGAAGTTCTTAAGTTAGGGTAAAAGCTATATAAAGTATTTTCATGTATGTATAAGTATACAAAATGTACAAATAAGCTAGTGTTTCTGAATATAATTCATCGGTTTGCACGAAATAAAAAAAAACAACTACCATTTGACAGGTATACATAAAAAACTTATGCGAACAAATTGCGACTAAAAAATCGCGCGACTAAAAAATCGCGCGTCTAAAAAATCGTGCGACTAAAAACCGCAAGAGGAGGGTAAGCCTAACAATCGTCAATTATTATGCCTATATTTCGTGTCTTAAGAGTAGCTAAGCTATTCCATTCTTAGTAGGTAGTTTAACTTGTGTAAATAATGTTAAAAATTGGGTTAATACTGAGAGTATTGTGTCTCACCACTCCACAGCACTTGCTGGTTTAAAGTTAGTAGCAAGTAAACACATTATATCTAAACTGGGCTTAATCCATTTCAAGACTTATATAATATTATTTGTAGTAGATGCAAATTGTTTAATAATAAATTAAACCGATTTTCTATCATTCCAGTATTAAACAATCTATGCTAAAATTACAGTTAAAAAATGAATAAATTTTAAGTTTCCCTGTTGACCTTTCCTTTCCCTTAAAGCCTATAATGACCACCCACCGGCGTTAGGTATACAAGCCATCAGACCTTCTTTGTATCCCTGTGTCCCTGAACAAGCCACATCATCAATCAAAGCCAAGTAAAATGTCCACCTCCGACGTGGGGGTGCCCTTCCTTCCCCTTAGTGGGCCCTTTCCAATCAACCTGCATCAGACCTGTTTCACTTTGTATCTGTTCTAGCAGGTCGGACGCTCTTGAAAATATCTGCTTATGTCTTTCAAGACAAATACGTGGAAGTGAATTTGAGAAGGACGTCCCACATCTGGGGCATTTTTTACCTGGTAAATTGACTACGATGGTCCGTACGTGACCTGGTTGTTGTATTTACATTTCACAATTTACTGGGAGGACCAAATATTTATATGAACGTTTATTTATTGTGCGCTCAGATGTGGGATACTCTATTCGATTTGGTTGGGATTTAAAAATTACGATATAGCGACTCATAAAGAATCAATTGATTCAGAAAAAAGCCTCTTTTAATTCTCTTAAGCGTGGTAAAAATTCGCTAGTAATGTGTTTGAACATGTATTACGGAATTTATTGGGAAGTAATTTTTTGCGTACGAGCGTGCGGTTGCGAAATCAGCCGGTAAAGTTCTGTTTCTGTGGCACAACGGCATTAATAAAACAATTAATTCCGAAACCAAAATCCGAATAAAATCCATGGTCGAATATAAAAAAAGTAACAAAACCTGATGCTGTATCCTTTATTTGGTACAATCGTAGCGTATTAATTGTTTAATATCTTATGGAACACGTGTTTAAGCTCAGAATGGGGATTTACTTTGTAAATGATAATTGCCTCGTATACCGTGCATTTTGCCGTTGTTTAAATTTATTATACTTTTGCCGGCGGTTGTGGGAAACTGAATTTTGGTTTCTGAAATAACTTCATAGCTTTATATGCATATACTTTTTTATTCGTACAAAACACATACCGCATTATGACTCACCGGTTATTTATATTTATTATCTCTTATTTTATTTTGTAAAAATCTAGATAGGTAAAAATGGCAAACTGTGTTTGCTAATTTGCGTTTGCTTTATAAGTGTAACGAAAGTACATTTACTGTTGAATATAATCACAAAGCATGAAAAGAACTTTTTATAGTTTTTATAGACTACCTTTTTGTGATTTATAGGACACAGTATAAAATTATAAATTATTGTATGAGAAAAGGAATTTGTATTCGATTTTAAAACCACTTACCAAAAAAATGCAACAAAAACAAAGCTCTCAACTTTTGTTAATTTTTTTGAAGCTGACAACTTTTGTTATCTTTTTTTTGCAGTTTTGTAACTTTTTTTGAAGCTGTCAACTTTTGTTTACTTTTTTTGAAGCTGTCAACTTATGTTAACTTTTTTAAAACTGTCAACTTTTGTAAACTTTTTTGAAGCTGTCAACTTTTGTTTACTTTTTTTGAAGCTGTCAACTTTTGTTAACTTTTTCAAAGATGTCAACTTTTGTTTACTTTTTTGAAGCTGTCAACTTTTGTTAACTTTTTTAAAGCTGTCAACTTTTGTTAACTTCTTTTGAAGTTTTGTTAACTTTTTTGAAGCTGTCAACTTTTGTTAACTTCTTTTGAAGTTTTGTTAACTTTTTTGAAGCTGTCAACTTTTGTTAACTTCTTTTGAAGCTTTGTTAACTTTTTTGAAGCTGTCAATTTTTGTTAATTTTTTTGAAGCTGCAACTTTTGTTAACTTTTTTTGAAGTTTTGTAACTTTTTTTGAAGCTGTCAACTTTTGTTAACTTTTTTAAAGCTGTTTCGTTTATTTTTAATATAGGTATAGTGTACAATATGACATTTTGTTTAAATAAAATCAATATAAAATGGTTTAAACTTAAAAAAGTATTAACAGAATATGTATTTCATTTGACCACAAACAAGTTCTAAGATTTTAAATTTCAATAAAACTATTGTTTTGAGAATTTTTGTACTGAAAGTAAACAATAAAAATTGTTAATTTTTAAACCACAATAAACGATTACAAAACTTTTGCATAGTTTATACCATCGCAATCTATTGAGAAAAGTTTACTAGTTTACCAAATAAAATTAAAATTGTATCAATGATTCTGGGCTGTTAGGCCGGCGTCGATTGTCATGTTGACTTGACGTTTCGCCAACACGAGCGGTTGGCATCTTCAGAAGTTGCTTTCTGGTTGACAGTCTGCGAACTACTGAGCTCTGCGTGATCGGAGCCCGTATTTATACGTCGGAAGGAAGTGGGCGGGGCCTCAGTTGCTTTCGATTCCAATCGGTTTTGGTCGGTGTTGTTCGTTAAGGGTAGAGTTTTCGCACCCTTAATTATGGGGACTCATGTTTTGTTGATCTTGACTGATTCCTCTTTTTTATTAAAGTTGTTCGGGTGCTTCTCTATCTCTATGGCTTCTGTATAGAGTCTGGAATGGTATGATGATGTAGTAGCGAGGACTTGGGTCTCCTCAAACTTAATCCGATGGTCCATAGTGAGGGTATGTTCCGCTACGGCGGATTTGTCCGTCTGCCCCAGACGACAGTTGGCCTTGTGTTCTTTAATCCTGGTGTTGATCGCACGTTTGGTAGTTCCTATGTACACGCTTCCACATGTGCACGGAATGCGGTAAATTCCCGAAGTCGACAGTGGATCTCTTCTGTCTTTTGCCGATCGAAGACATTCTTTGATTTTTCTCGTTGGTTTGAAAATAGTTTTCACATTTTTCTTTCTTAGCAATCGACCAATTCTGTCTGTCACTCCCGGAATAAAAGGCAGAAAGGCTTTTGCCACTGGTTGGATTTGCTCATTTTCTTTGGGTCTACGATTTGTTGGTCCAATCGATCTTTTGATTTCCCGTTCTGAATAACCATTGGCCCTTAAAGCATCATGAATATGAGTTAGCTCTGCGTTTAGTGCCTCGGGTTCGCAAATCCTTCTTGCCCTTTCTGCTAAGGTTTTGATGACTCCATATTTCTGACATGGGTGGTGGTTGGAATCCCTATGTAAATAACGATCTGTATGTGTTGGTTTTCTGTACACTGTGTGGCTCAATGATCTTCCTTTTCGTGATAATAACACATCAAGGAACGCTAGCTTGTTGTTGTCTTCGATTTCCATCGTAAACTGTATATTTTCATGGATGCTGTTAATGTGTGTCAGAAATTCTTGCAATTTATTCTGCCCATGGCTCCATATTACAAATGTGTCATCTACATATCTATACCAAACCTTTGGCTTGTATGGGGCACTGTCCAAAGCCAGTTGTTCGAACTTTTCCATAAAGAAATTTGCTATTACCGGGCTGAGAGGGCTTCCCATTGCTACTCCTTCGATCTGTTCGTAAATCTTGTTGTCCCATGAAAAATAAGTGGTGGTGAGGCAATGTTTAAACAAATTGGAGATGTCCTCTGGGAATTTATCATATATATGTTCCATTGCATCGCTTAGGGGCACTTTTGTAAAGAGAGATACTACATCAAAACTTACTAATATATCATTCTCTTCAAGAACTAAGTCTTTAATTTTTGAAATAAAATGGGTGGAATCTTTGACATACGAGTCAGTAATTCCGATGTATGGTTGCAGGAGTGATGACAGGTGTTTAGCTAAATCATATGTCGGTGAACCAATGGCGCTTACAATGGGACGCAGCGGAATGTTGGCTTTGTGTATCTTTGGCAAACCATAGAGCCTTGGTATAGCAGCTTCACTTTTACAAATTAATTTCTTTGTCTGTTCTTCTATACTTGACTGCTTCACTAAGGTCTTTGTTGTTCTTATTACGCGTTGTGTTGGATCATTGCGTAACTCCTTGTAACTGCTAGGATCCAATAAGTCATTTATCTTTTCCTTATAATCTGCGGTATTTATTACGACAGTGGCATTTCCCTTGTCCGCTGGTAACACGAGTATACTCTCATCCTTGTTTAGATCTTGAATTGCTCTTAACTCCCTAGGCTTTAGGTTACTTTTGAGTAGTAATTAAAATTAGTAGAAATTATAATTAAACCTGAATACATCTCTCTAAAAACACTTAAATCATGCATTGATATCCAGTTCTGAGCTACACTGAAAGTTTCAAATATGTAATTAATCGGGAAGTAAGTTTAAAATCGATTACAAAATTCCCCCGGACAGACAAAGAGAAAAAGAGAAAATAAGCGAAGAATATAAAAATGTTGTAAAGGCAGGTTAAAGATTTTTTATAACGATGCTATTGGTTTTTGTGTGGTTGGTGTTTAAAAACCAAAAAAATACCAATATGAGAATAAACAAAAGTGCTTCTCATTATATTGGCAGTAGTTATTAATTAGACAATTTCACTTTTTACATGTGAAATTTTTTCCCATCAATGGCTCAAGTCTTACCTGAACAATCGAAATCAGCTTGTCAGAATTGATTCATGCACCTCTTCATGTAAACAAATAGATGGTGGGGTGTCTCAGGGCTCTGTTTTAGGCCCCATTCTATCTCTGTTGTTCATCAACGACATTGCTTGTCTGGACATTAGCGGAAAAATCTGCCTTTTTGCTGATGATGGTTGTTTTCTTGGATGTGTCAACTCTGTATAGAACTATGTCTAATGATTTGCTGACCATCAAGTCATGGTGCGATTCGAACCTTCTATCCTTTAACATTGCAAAAACTAAAATTTTGTGCTTGATAACAATATTGTCGTTGTCTTCGACTCTGTAAAGCTCTTAGGTCTTATTGTGGACAATTCAAGTGCAAACGTACATTGAAACCCTATCAAAAAACTGAGTTCGGCATGTTTTGGATTACGATCGGTCTCCGGAGAGCTCAACACATCAATAGCTAGAACGGTCTACTTTGCCCGGTTCGAATCACATTTGCGATACGCTCTTTGTTTTTGGGGCACCTGCACTCGGACTCAATTCAATCGTATATTCAGACTTCAAAAAAGAGCTATCCGATAGGCTCTGAGATTCCACAGCAGAGCATACTGCAAAGATATCTTCAAAAAATATAAAATATTAACACTTTCTTCTTTGTTTCTTTATGAATCGATTTGCTTAATCCGCAAGAACCAAACAATTGTTTCGTAAAGGCCCCTTCATGGCTACTCAACTAGAAATGCGGTTCATAATTTTCGTCTCCCTATCCCAACCTCCAAATTGGTCAAAAATTCAATTCTGTACAACGCAAAAAAAGATAAAAAGCTGTTGCCGGACGTGTTTGCATTGTCAGTTTGCGATTTGTTAACCTCTTAAAATTCAATTTAGCAAAACCTTATCTTCAGACAAAAAAAAACACTGTCTTTAAATATTTTAAACAATAAATACTTGGACTGATCCGGTGAAGTGGTTTTTTTATGGTAGAATTAGGATGAGTTTTAAAAAATATGATAATGTAAAGTTTGATAATGTAGTCTCTCTCTGTATATAGTTAGTGACTGATAGCTTGCGTTGACAAGGGCGGCAAAGATAAACCCCCAGTCCAGTGCCGGCCTTCAGCTGTATCCCCGACCCCTTCGAACCAAAGAGAAGAGCGTAATGGATTGTTGACGTAGCTGACCGATGCAGGTACTGAGACGTCGATTTTGCCCACATTTGCATATTGGCCGTGTTTGGTTGTGATAGGATGCGGGAATAATGTCCGGGAGTTGGAGTTTCGGCCGCACACAAACTTACGCCGAACTTCCGAAGGTAAACTCCCAGAAATTTGAATAGTGAGAGATGCGATGTCATACACATCGTCGATATCTACCACTGAATTACCATTCTAACAGAAATTTATTACTTTGTGTGTCTTGCTTTGGTGGAAACATTGCCACGTTTCGATTTTTGAAACTGTTTCATATATTAGGATTATAACAAAAAAGGAATATAACGTGTAATTATTTAAACTTGATTAATCAAGCAATTAATACGTTTAAATTTGGATCAAGTTTGAAATGCTTACAAAATTAATGGATAATTTTCCCCTCGAAAAAGTATTATTTCAAACAGAAAGTAACAAAAAATATTTACACAAGTGTTACCCTACCGTTTTCGATATCATGATACAGACATACCCTTTAAATCCTTTGAAATCAACTGGGAAGGCAGACGCAGAAAAACACCGGTTCTCAAAAAATTAATGGTTGGAAGAATTTTTTTTACCGATAATTAATTTGAAGGCACTTCAGAAAAACAAGCCATCCATTAAGGCAGTAATATGAGGACAACACATAGGGCCATTAACAACTCTCCTGAAGCTTATCTCAACTGATATTTGATCACAACATATGTCATCGTAACTAAAAGTTATAGAAAAGATTGAAACGAGTAACTGTCACGAAAAAATACATATTTTGACCTGTCTAGGCTCAAATTTACTTATTTCTTCAACAAGACTTGTAATACGAGATGTGAAAGAGATTCGTAGATATTAAATAATGACATCTTAGAGAACGTTAAGAATGTTTTCTATATATTTTTCAACAACTCAAATACATTACTTTAAAAATAGAAAGATAACTACTTACTCACTTTTGTATTTTAATTCAAAAATACGTTTTAAAAAAATATAAAAAGTTAATTTACTGCATAACTTTTGATTAACACAAGCTAATAAAGTTATGATTATTTATTACTCTAGTTTTTGGGGCACATACCTCTTGGCCCCTCAACGACAAGTTATCTTTTAATAAAGAATTACTGTGGAGACCTGGAAGACACGTTCTCTTGAGGATGGACATAACTTCGCTTATAAGAGAAACACATTATACCTTAGAGGAATTTCATGGAATTACCAACATGGTCACCGCTGCGTCTTGCTAGGTCAAAGAATAATCTAGAGGGTAGCTCGGAGTTATGTAGTGGAAGTCGCGCCGGTGAGGGCTAACCTTTATGTATCGGTCCTCTGGGAGTTGCTACTATATCTAACAAATTTTACCTTTGTTGTTAAGGTGAAATGAGGTGCAATTTTTTTGAGACGGATATATCTAAGATTTTTATCTTAAATTTAGGAAATAGAATTTGGGTAAGCTGGTAAAAGTATGGTCAAGTAATTTTACACATTTTACTGTTTTATAGCACTGTATTGTATTCAATTACAGTCGGTGCAAAACAAAATTTGATTCACGTTATCCTAATTTTACGTCGACACGTATAGACAGTGTTGCCGGACTTTTATAAGTTCACAAGATTTAAAGATCAATTCGAATAAAACTATCCAAAACAACTTATTTGAAGTGAAATCAAACAACGTACCTACATAATTTTTATATTTATTTTTCCTTTTGGTTATATGGGTTTAATAAAATAAAGAGTATAATAATATTTGCTTTTATTCGCTATAATTAGATTCATCACTACTAGTTTTAGTTTCCTCATTAGGATTTATAATTATAGGTGCAATCTCTAGTGTATCCAACAATCTCTCTCTATCAAACCATTTTAAAATTTCCTCTTCAGTATGATGGATAGTGTTTTTCCAAATTTCTGGTGCAATCGTTTCAAGAGCTTCACACCACATATTTAAACAGTCTGTTTCAGTGGTTCCGTCTCTGCCAATGTTATAATATTGTTTTGATGTACCCCATATCAGTTCTATGGGATTGAAAATACAATGATATGGGGGTAAACGTAGCACTATGTGTACATATTGCTCGGCTATGTGTATGTATGTGGTGTTAGGGGTAACAGATACACCTGCGACCTATAAGATCTATTGTGTCCCCCTTTTCTTGCTATAATTCTAATGATTCCTCAGACTTATAGCAGCTCTTCTAGACCTATCTTCCTTAGAAAGTTTAGGATATCATTGGGTTTTAAATTAGGTAGTTCTTCCCTTTCAATTTCGTATGTCCCTAGGTATTTGACCCTAGAAGTACTTAATGCCATGCATTCTGAAAGTATGTGTATTGAGGTTTCATCCTCTACCTCACAGAATCTGCAGTTTGCTTCATCTACTAATCCTAGTTTCTTCATGTGTCCTCTTAATCGACAGTGACCGGTTAGTATTCCTGTTATAATTCGGAGGTTTTTCTTACTCAGGTTAAGACAGCTGTGAGATCTCTTTTGGTTATAGTTTGCCAGGAGCGTCTTCGATTGTCTTAGTCCTTCTAGATCATTCCAGTACTTGGATTTTTCGCTATCCATCTTTTTCTTAGTTTTTCTAAGATTGTACTACTGCTGAGTCCACAGGATGATTCTGGTCCCAGGTATGGGGTTTCAGCTCCTTTTTTTGCCAGCTTGTCTGCTGTTTCATTTTCTTCTATTCCTACGTGTCCTGGAACCCATAGGAGGGTAACAGTGTTATTCTGTCTTAGTTCATTTAATTTGCCTAGGCATTCCAAGACCATCTTCGAACTGATTGTATCTGAGTTCAGAGCTTTGATGGCTGCTTGACTATCTGACATGATTACAATCTTCTGTCTACGATAGTTTTTTTCAATTTTAAATTCTATGCATCTTTCGATGGCATGAATTTCCGCTTGAAAGATGCTTGGGTACGTACCCAAGCTTTCTGAGTATTTGGTTCTAGGTCCAAACACCCCTGCTCCTGTTCCTTTATCTGTCTTGGAGCCGTCCGTGTACCATTTTATGGCGTTTTGGCTTAGCCCCAATATGGTGTTTTCGTCCCATTCAGATTTGCTTCCCAATTTAGTGGTAAATTTTCTTGAAAAGTTAAATTTCTTTGGCATATCATCTTGGGGCATTTCCCAAGTTTGATCAAGTTGGAGTGATCGAGGTTTTTCCTTGATTATTCCTTCTTTGATCATTCTATATATTGTTTTCTTCCTAGCATTTTCTACTTGAATATGCAGTGGCGAGAGATTTAGTATTACTTCCATTGCAGCAATGGGACATGTTCTCACTGCTCCAGTGATACATGCACAGGCTAGTCTCTGAATCTTTGAGAGGTTTGTCCTCGTAGTGATCAGATTAGCTCTCGTGCTCCAAGCTACTGCCCCATATGTGATGATAGGTCTCACTATTGCTGTGTACATCCATTGCAATGTCTTTGGGTTACAGCCCCAATTTTTCCCAGCAATGTTTCTGCACACCATAAGGGCTTTTGTAGCTTTGTGTATTATTTTGTTTTCGTGTTTGTTCCAGAGTAACTTATTAGCCCTAGATATTTGACCTCTGTCTTCCACTCAACGGTATTTCCACCTATTTTTATAGTTTTTAGTTTGGGTTTCTTTTTCCTTGTAAAGGCTACTAGCGTGGTCTTGGTGGGGTTGATATTAAGTCTCACTGAATCACACCACTGCTTTGCTGTGTTCAGTCCTCTTTGCACTATGTCGCTGGGCTAAATGGTCAGCCATATATATGACTGGTGGTTTATTTCTAAAAATGAAATGATTATCCCAAAGAAATTTCCAAAGTTAAGCTTAAAATTTAAAGTAGGTATTACTTTCATTTCTTACCTACCTATTAACAATGTTCAGAAGTTTAACTTTTAGCATATTTTCTGTGAAATCAAGGTTTTGACTAGTCAACCATTTTTTAATTTGTGGTTTGTTACAAGTTGTATTAGGTGTTTTATGAGTAAAACACTGTCCATAACAATTATGCTGGGTTCTGTGAGATTAATTAACAGCTAGTCCTCAAACTACTTTAAAAAATTATCCTAATGCATTTCACCATGGTAATCGCATAATTTGGTTTTTGATATCGTGAAAACATTTGTATTTTTATTTAACTTAAATAATATTTTGTCTAACATACTTTTTAAAACTTTTTACTTACCTCTCGAACAGCAGCAACAGGTATGAAAGGGTCACCGTTGCCTCGTTCTTTTTCAAAAAAAAATATCAAAGAAGCTACTAGTTCTTTAAAGCGACTATTTAGTTGTTTTGGCATTTTTTCACTTATTGCACTGTTTTGTTCTTAAAAGAACAGTTTTTTTATATTTCAAAATAGCAACAAGAAAGAATAACACAAAAATCACAACAAAATAACGAATACAAATTCAAAACTAAAAATACTGATCGGTGACAACGGCAACGACGCGACTTGTCAATCACGGCTACCAACTTTATGTAAACAAATTTAAGTATTTTATATTGATTTATTGAATGGAACATTTAATTTAAAGTTGGGAACAATGCTTGGCAATTAAGACGATATTAGTGACGTGGTGAATCAAATTTTGTTTTGCACCGACTGTATATATCAAGAGAGAAATTTATTTTTATTATCCAATAAATTCATAGCTGGTTTTTTTATTTAATTACTAACTATATTTTCAATAATGATATTGTTATTGTTGTGTATACAAAATTAAATTTTCGCGTAAAATAGTGTATTTATTCTATACAAACAACAAAGTAAAATATGTTGTTCGATACATATATTCAGTAAAATTATAATTCAGTTTAATCCATACAACAATGAATATTTCCAGGATAATTAATATGGCACCTAAATATAATATAAACGTTATTAACAATCACGAACCTAACAGAAAGCAAACAATTTCAAATAGTTATGAATACATGATGATATTAAAGCACCTGTGCTGAAATTTCTATTTAAAAGCATACTTTTTGGATAAAAGGTGAATCATTTTACCACCCGAATATCAATTTTAAATTAAATTACATTTATTTCCTTCGGCAAACACTAGAGTTTGGTAAAAATTGGGCGAAGTGGACATCACAATGGCATTATATCGGATCCCTTTTTTTACATTGAAATCTTACGAACTCGTGTCTCTGCATCTTTATGTGATGGTTTGAAAAGTTTCTGAAATAATATTTTTCAGTTCCGAGGACGGTGACAGAAGTCTTTTCGTCGTTTTGGTCCAAAAAGGATTTTTATTAGAATCGTCCCGCTTAGAGAAGGGAGAAGAAAAGTTGAAAGGGCCGTGGTTAATTCCCTATATAAAAAATATTTATTATTGAACATAAAATTCATCTTATCTCAAGACCATAAAGTAGATTTTATCTTATTGGTTACCTAATAGAAATGTTTTTCATAAAAAACTAATACTTTATTCTTTTTTTGATATGAGATATAATAAGAAAAATAAAAACTCTCTAGAATAGAAAAATGGTAGAGAGTAGTAACCATTTTTTTAAGAACTCATTAGTTGTTGTTTTTGTTTATTTAAACCTGCTCTAATAAATGAATCACCACAAAAAATATTTAATTACCGTTTTACAAATCTAAAACACTTGTTCCACACACCATCCGAAGCCATACTGAAGTAAAAACAGTGGCGGAGCTACCAAATAGATTTATTTCCTTCATAAAAAATACAAAAAAAAACTATAAAAACCCTTTAAAAATCTTATAATCTGAAAAAGAGTTGGTACTTACTTTAAAAACTAATACAAAAAAAATATTCTAAAGTTTAAATTATATTGACAAGACTGTAAAATGAAAGGATAGATAATAAAATTATTTACTTTAGTTACGGCTATGATGAAGTTATTCGAAAAGGTGTACAACACATGTGTTTGTGTTTTTCAAACAAGCCAGGAGGTAAAAACATAAAAACTAAATACCGAAAAAGGACCCGGGATGAAATGACGGGAGAGACGACAGGAGTGAAGGATGGGTGTTAATGTTTCCAAAGGTCAGGTAGCAGTCAACGAGGAGACATTTGCAGGTGGTATTTATGAGATGTTGTTGCCACATCTCAAAATATATTATGTGCTTAAGTATATTTTTTACTATACGATTTATTATAAATATCTCTCTGGATTAAAAAAAAATTGTAAGATTGTTATTTATGCTAAAACGCCTTAACTATTACTCTAGTCAACATCTTCAAAAACGTGAAAAATTAAAATAAAGGTCCTAAAAATATGAACGATAGCTCATTGGATTCGGAATCACCTCCAGAAAAATGTTTTTGAAGGAAAAGTGTGCACGCAAAAAATTGCAATTGTTATTAACAAAATAAGATGAAAAAAAAAGATATTTATGTTTTTGTTAATAACTCAAAAAATATTAATATTTAGGCAATTTTGAAAAAAAGCTCGTTAAAGAGGAGGAAATTTCCAGAAAAAAGGGCCATCCTCCTGAAACTCTATCTCCATTATTTATAATTTTAATTTGATGTTGAAAATAGGGCTCCGCGCGGCTTTTACAGCAATTGCGCGCCACCGCTAAACCGGGTTTTATCAGATAAAATATTTTTTTTATGACATAAAATGTTATTTTAAAAATTTGAAAAAATTCCAGTATTTTCCTAACATTTGAAGGAATCTAAATCAGTCGGAAAAAACAATTTATCACCGTTTTTTAAAAAGTTATTCAATTGTTAACTAACAAATTTTTTCCTAATCTCTGTTGTCATAAACAATGAGATAAAAGGTATATATAATTGGCCTAAAAATTTGAAACTGCGTGGAGCCCTTTTCAATGAGCAATCGTTCATATTTTTAGGACCTTTATTTTAATTTTTCACGTTTTTGAAGATGTTGACTAGAGTATATTTGGAAATGAAAAAATGGTGTTTTGATAAAATTGTAAAAAGACTTGAACGTTTATCAAGATTTTTATGTACATGTATAGCATTAATTACAGAATGAGCTAAAGTTTATTCTTTCAGTTGTTTGCTTAACAAAAGTTTATTCCTTGTTAATCTCATAGATGTGCTTAAAGAAATTGAAATGAATGTTGTCGACGCTTCAAAAACTAAATTAAAACTTGATTACATCGCCAAATAACCCTTAAACAGATACATTCGTAGTGAGAGTAACAGTATTTTGCATAAAAATAAATAAATGCATATTATTATAAGTACATCGAACTAAGTAGAATACTACAAAGCTCAATACATTAAAAAATGGATGAATGTTACTCGATGAAAGGGCTAAAAAAATCTGTATACATAAAGGGTCGTAGCAAAAAAGGCACAAGGACGAGAAACAGTTCTGCGGGTTTAGATATAAGCGAATATTATAATAATATTGGCCACAACATGTTTTCTTTTGTGATTTTGAGGTAAATTATATAGAGAGCATTCTTATCTAATTTAGTAATTAAAAATGATTTTTATTAGTAAAATACTGTAGAGATTTAACTTTTACTGTATAAATATGTACCGATACATATTCACTCTTTATTGAAAATTAAAAATTAGACAAACTCAAAATCGAAATCGAAAAAGTGTCTTCTCCGGCAGAACTCGAACCTGCGATCTCTACCAGTACCGCATTTAATGATACAGACACATATGCCTTTGCGGTTAGTAGACGACTTTAATAATATTTTTTTCTACAAGCATGTGTAAAACAACACTTTCTTGCACGCATTTTAATTCAGAAAATATCTCTTTCCCGCACGGAGTGCGGGTAAGGTTTTTTCCCGCACGCATTTTTTTTTTAATTAATTGAATATGTTTTCCAAAAACCTTTTTGACAAATTATTGTATTATTACCTTTATCTTGTTGGACTACATACAAATAGTAAAAAAAATTAAGATTATTTTACATGAAAATAGGAATTTTTAAAATGTTTGTTTTTAAAAAAATCATAATTTATTAAATCACCCCTGTAAACCTTACTCAAAGCAACAACAAACTTACCTGTTTAAGTAGGGTTGCTATAGCTACAGTCGTGTATTTATTGGCACTATGAAAGATTTAATTGTCACAATCGCATCTTTTCAAATATCTACATAATTTTCGAGGTGATTTTGCTTGTAGAAAAAATATTGATCCAACTCTTGCGGAAATTAACTTTCCCGCACTTAACTGCTTGCCCGAACTCCGCTTCGCGTCGTTCGGGCATCGGCAGTTCGCGTGCGGGAAAGTATAACTTTCCGCACTTGTTAGGATAATAACTATTTCGTATGGGTCATTTAATCAATTCCTCCTTAAACACATATATGACGTTAATGAGACTGAAATTATTTGTCAAATCGACAAGAGAAACAAAGCGAAAAAATTTGATGTATCACTTGTTACATAAGAAATAATTTCTCTCATGAACGACATAATGTGTTAAGTTTCCTATACGAAATAAGTTTAATTAAAATAAGTTCTAAAAAAGTCGACTATCCATTAAGACATCTGTAGCTGAATGGTTAAAGGCATTACCGATTTTAGATAAAAATTGCAGGTTCGAGTCTTAACGGCTGTCAGATTTGTCAAATTCACCGTAATGTAATTTTTTTGCCTAATTTCTAAATTTCAAAAATACGATGATAAATGTCAAAAAATAATTAATTTACTACTATTCGCTCTTCAGTAGAACCAAATAATCTGATCTTTGTAAATAATATACTTTACCTCTTTGTAGAAAATAACCTTCCCGCATTTCCATATAATTCAGATAAAAATCAGGGTTTCTAGTTTGAATGTGGCAACGCTGGCGTTCCCACAGTCATTTTCCTCTTTAAACATTGTGAAGTTTGTTAATCCCGCATGTGTGATGCAGTTAAACCTCAATTTGGTCCGGTAAGTTCAGGGCCAGGACGAAAATTAAGCCTCTGTCAACAAGCTCGATGATTCTGGCTTACCTGGAAGAAAATAAAAACGATGATTTACAGAGTTGTTCGTCTCACAGGGATAAATATTTCAACAACTCTAGGGGAATAGAGATATTTAGAAAAGGTTTAGGTTTCCGTTAAATGGATCATATTTAAATTTAAAACATAGAGTTACTGTAATAGACATAATTCATTAATAATGTCTTTTTTTTTCCAGTGTACGACCAATCCATTTGTGAATAGTAAAGTAGGGTCCTAGATGAGGCAAGGAAAGGTAACAATGTAATGTGCCATTAACAGAGAATCTGAATTGGCTTTGTAGTGGCGACGATTTGCGAAGAGGGTGCGATGATGCTGGCTTCTATCCCTCGGGAACTTTACATATACTCCTACTCTCCAAATCGCTTTCACCGGAGAATATATACATTTACCACGTACACCTCTATAGTCCCAACAGAGAAAAGAATACGATAGGGTTGTTGGCAATAATAATGTATATTTGAATCGAGCATTTGTTTAAGTACACCTTTTTAGATAATCACTTTATAGATAATATTTTATGAGAAAACGTTTTAGTTTACCGAAATACTTAAATTTATTTTGGTAGAAAACCAAGTATCATGAAATAATAAAAAATCATTAACAATGCTATTAAAATAACACCACAAAATTAGATACTTTTCAGATATTTTAGACAAACCTTAGAAATGAGGAACGTAAAATAAAAAAAAAATTGGCAGTCGTAATACTAACCGACAGAAGCTTCTACTGTTTATATAAAAGTGGGTTATAAAAGCTCTCTTTGATCATTTACATTTTTTCGGTTTTTTATTATATAGCTGAAGGTTGCGGGTTCGAGTCCCGCTAGATGCGACATTTTTTCAATTTTTCCTTAATGTCATTTAATATATTCTTGTTTGTATACATTCTAAAAACTTTTAAAAATTTCAAAAATTATATAACAATAATTCGGAGTTTTTCCAATTTTCTTAGATTTTTCACAGAACTAAGTATTCCAATAAATAACGCGTTTTTCTGTTTTTTAATACCGTCATAAGCAGCATAACTTGAAAAATTAAATCACAATAACTGTAACTCTATATAACTAACTATACGTAGGTATATGTTCGTATAGATATGTACTTGTATGTATGTACTAATAAGCCAGCCATTTGATGAATGGGTGAAGTGTATCCCATGTAACATTTTTTTCTGTCGCTTGTAACGATTGTATCGTTGGTTTTCGAACATTCCGTCCGGACTATAAATATTTTTAAATTATCTATTGTTATCGCGTTGATGCGAGAGGGGATAGGTAATTGGGAAGGACAGAATGGGTCTCGTCGTGATTTTGTGATTTTATTTCGTTCAGTTTATCGATGAATTTGAAGAAATTCAGAGCTTTTTCGACTATCTTTGCCCTTCTGTTTCTGGGTTATTGCCAACTAGAAGAAGGGCCCTATTAAGGACCAACAAATTGCTATCTGAAAGAATTTCGCAGTTCGACGTCATTCTGTGAGGCCGACGCCATTTTGCTGTTCCGTTCCACGTCGATAGAAAATCTGACTAGAAGTCCTTAAGGAGTATTCCCTTCCGACAGCTCTTCCGTTCCACGACGTGTGAGATTCCGACAAGTAGTTCCTAGAGTGGGTATTCCATTCCGTTGCTGTTCCGATCCCACGTCGTTAGAAAAATCCGACAAGAAGTTCCAAGAGGGGTATTCCATTCCGTTGCTGTTCCGATTCCACGTCGTAGGAAAATTGACAAGAAGTTCCTACAGGGGAATTCTATTCCGTTGCTGTTCCGTTTCCTCGTCGTTAGAAAAGCCGACAAGAAGTCCCTACAGGGCAATTCCATTCCGTTGCTGTTCCGATTCCACGTCGTTAGAAAAAACCGACAAGAAGTTCCTAGAGGGGAATTCCATTCCGTTGCTGTTCCGTTTCCACGTCGTTAGAAAAGCCGACAAGAAGTCCCTACAGGGCAATTCCATTCCGTTGCTGTTCCGATTCCTCGTCGTTAGGAAATTTGACAAGAAGTCCCTACAAGGGAATTCCATTCCGTTTTGCTGTTCCGTTTCCACGTCGTGTGAAAATCCGTCTAGAAGTCCCGAGGAAGGTACCCCATCCTTCCTACTGCTCCGCTCCACTGGATCAAAACTCCGTCAGAAGCCATCGGAACCAAACCAAGATAAGAGAAATAATTAATTAAATATTTTTAATTAAATTACTAATCTCTTTTAAAGTAATAAACCATTTTAAACTGATTTTTCGAATTTTATTTGTGTGTCTGTACTTGGCGTCCTTTAATTAATGTTTGGAGAGAATCTAGTAGAACACAGAAGGAAGCCACGACCCACGGGAGCTAGCCAAGGGTACTTTTAAGGTTACACGCTCTTTCTACTTTATTCATACAATTTCTCCAGAAGAATATGACTAGCCCCGCCGAAAAATATCCCTTAAACAATACGAAAAATCGTTACATTAATATTTTTATTATTACATTATCATTCTATAGATAAAACCACTTTCAAAAACAATTCACGATATCGAAACGTGTTAATTCGCCGAAATTCGTAAGTAATAAATTGCTCAATAAAAGGTTTCACCTAGGCCTTTTTTACAAGAAAACTCCATTAAGCGGAGCACGTAGGAGTAATGAAAGCGTCCCATTTCCTGCAAAGATTCAAGCAGAGGACTCTTCTCATTGTCACGCAAAGAACTAAAGACCCTTTGATTGAAAAACCTTTTTTCTCTGAACACCACCTTTCTTTCGCTTCAAATAATTGCTTTCTCGATAAAAAAAATAATCTACATTTGATACCTTTCACCAGAGATGGACTCAATATAAATTTCTTTAGTTATTTTTAAAAATAGTTATTACTAATACAAATCAAATTACAATTTTAGTTTCAAATAATAATGATAAAATCGTGTAAATTTTTATTTAATTATGTTCCAAAAAAACAGCTTATATTCACAACTAAATACAGAAATGCAATATTAGATTTTTCATGCGCAAATAAGTTTCGTCTAATTAAATACAATAATACTTATTTCTAATGTAAGGCAAAGCCTTTAACCATCTTTACTACTAGAGATCCTAGGTATGTAACACAAAAAGAAAATTATTAGAATATGGTATCTCTCATGCGCTGTTAGCTTGACTAGCCTCTTAAGATAAAGGGAAGTACTCACCAACCAGTCAAACTAATGACACACCAGCTTCGAATCGGCACCACGGAAGGCTGTCTCTAGTAGTATATGTTCAATCAAAGGGTAAAGCAAGAACAAAGAAAAATATGAATTATATTTTTCATTATACCAACCTTTCTAAAAGTAATAAAAATAAACCTTAAATACCAAGATCAAATAAGTACTGTTCGGCGTATCTAAAATGCATTAACGATGTTTGTTTTGTAAGTGCTTGAAAGTTATTTAACCCAATTAAAACGGTTTTTGGTGCACCCGCACTAAAAATGTATCACTTGTCTTGTTAATTATCAAATGTATTTATCTTTAAAGCGTACAGAGCTGATAAATCTGGTTTATGAACGGGTAGAGGTATACTGTCGTATACAAATTGCAAGGAATGCATTCTTTAGAATGAAAAACTTACTAACAAATCCAGTACAAGGGTTTAAGATCTGTGAAAGCTCATTTTTCTGTATGGATTGAACCCTGGACAATACAAGTCGCCCAATGCGACGACTGGAAGCCTTTGAAATGTAATTCATAATATCATGGACTAAAACATTACCAATTAATTGGTCATAAGAAGAAACAAACAAACAAACAAACACGAGGAGAAATGTGTGAGATTCGTTATTAAGAATAGCACAGGACACAAAAAGTTTTAATAAGAAGCTTAAGAATAAGGAGGGATATAATGAGAATTATCGCACATCACCTGTTGTAATCGCTAAGGACGAACTTACTTTCTGTAATACATTAATAACGAACTCCGGACCTGGAGGCAATAAGTCAGTTAAAACAACGGGCCATTCATAAGAAATACTTCTGTTTCATTTTTCAAAAGGGCCTGCCTAATTGCTGCCCTCAGAAAATAGGAAACTGTGTACACAAAGTGTTGATTGCTAATCGACGAATTGATGGGAAGTATTGCCAGATGTCGTTTTTTGTTGTTTTGCGCCGCGCCGGCCTGGGAAAACAATAATCGCTAAATGAAAATATAAGGCGCTTCGAAGTCAAGTAATTAAAAAGGATTTGATTCTAAGAAGTGAAACGTTTGATGAAAGTAACCGAGAGTAAATACAATGTGGGGTAAAGTATTAACTGCCAAAAGACTTCGTTGAATTGGCCACCCCAAAAAATAAAATGCGAAAAAATTATATAAAGGAAACACTCTGTAATTAAATATACCGAACTGTTTATTATTATAACCAAATATTTATTATCCGGAATTGCCTTAAACAAAGTGTACCAATCCGTCATTTAAAGAAGTAGGTAGACATATACGCAAAGCACAGGAAAGAGTTGTTTATTTAAATAGGATCTAATTTTACAATAACAGATTCCGTGTTATATACCTTCGAGCATTTGTTCTTAGCTAAAAGTAGACCTTTGTTTTGGTTAAAAAATAAATAATGCCGGGGTTGGGTATAAGGACACAAAATGTGTCTCGTCTTATAGAACTTGAAATTTTAAAATAGCAAACGGCGGATCTGCTTGTTTACGTTTCAAGATTAAACTTTGATATTGTTTGTTATTTTTCCTGAAGACAGGTGTGAGGCTTACTATGTGTTAAGTCTAATAGCCTTCTTAAAGAGGAAGATGAAATATAACTAATGATTAATCTAGCGATTGTAGAGATTTCTTGTTTTATAAATAGTGGGAACTATTTTAAGATTAAACTTATTTTTCAAGTCAGGTTAAATCCTCAGTGGTCTAAATATCAAACAAAAAAGTAATATATGTTCACTTGAGCTTAATTATATATCTACACCCACAACGAGTGTTAAGATTATTGATTTTTTATAAACTCTAAACTCTGTTTAGTATTTGGATAATCCCCTTCTCTCTCTAAAGGAAAGGTGTAATCTGATAACTGGCAATTAGTTAAATGCAATCATTTATCAAACGCAGGACATGCTGACTCCTTATTAAAGTATAATTAAATTTTCGACATAATTTTCAAAAGGGTCAGTTTGTGAATGGTCTCAGCTTCTGCCCCTGTTAATTTTACGTGAGGAAATAAATGATAGTCTAGTTGCCGACGACCGTTTATTCGCTATCCCTGAAATTAACGTTTGAGCTTGAAAGCTTTCTAACTTTATTAAAATAATTACGTAGATTGAGACATTTCCGAAAATATGTGCGAAAGGGTGTTCCAATTTTTTATTACCTTATCTCATACAAATGTAACAAAAATTTATTTGTAACAACTTCTTTCATTAATTTAAAAAATATGAAAATTTATTGAGTGTGTAAGTGGTAATGTTTGTATCGCTAAATATTTAAATTAAATTTAGTACCGATGACGTCGGCGTTAGACAAAAAAACGTGTATGATTAAAAATTTTCTTTTATGCGTAAAGTAGAAACTACAGACTTTGTAAATTTGTGACTAAAAATTTAACTTTACTTCTAAACTTTATAGAAAAGAACAGCGTGACAATCAATCTTACCGCTGTATAGCCCCCCTAGTAATATACCGCTGAGCTTTTCCGTAGCACCGAAGTCGGAGTGCAACTCATCGGTGTACAGAAAAGACGTTTTTGTCTAGATGAAGGCGATATATATTTCCTAGGCTAGATGGGCAAAAACCGTGGAAACACCGCCCAAATTCAATACACTAAAGTGCTCCCGTAGCCGTGAGAAGCAGCTTATACACAATGATATGGCTTGCCTGTTTGAAATAAACAGTGGCAGATCTCACGAACTTCTTAAGTAAAAAAAAAACAAAAAAAGAATATCATATAACTTTTTCATATACTATAACTACTATATAGTTGAAATTATTAAAACAAGGAAGTATTACTGGCATTACAATGTTGTATAAAAGCTTTGCATTTATATCACAATCGACGCGAAGTATTGAATCTAACAATCAATGTTATTGCAATAATATACATATACAAATCCAACTTTAAACACATAAAATTTCTGGTGATTCAATTTAACGTTCTGGTCTATTTATTAAAAAAAATTAAATTCACTAGAAGAAAACTTGTGAGATGCCACTGCAGTAGAGAATGGTCTAGCTTTCAGAAACAAGCGCCATCTATATACTGCTCACGGGACCCACTCACCAGATAGGTATTGTTCGAGCTAATCTTAATTGATGCCCTGAATGTTATCCATCATCGTTGGAGACGTGGAAGGACTGAAACAGCTGACAAGGAGCTAGCGTATGTACATGGTTTTCATGGTTTTACACGTACCGGGAAAAATACTTTGATACAATGAAAAGATATATAAAGCTCATAAATTATTTACATTTCTATAAGGAATATTAAATAATACATATGAAATACATAAACATTTGTCGTGGAGAAGTTTTTTCGATATCGTCGTTCGAAAATACAATAGCATAAAAGATATGATATAACTTTGAACTTCTTTTTTCTGGGAAAACGAAATACGAGATGCACGTGTTGCGGTCTTCTACATTCAAAATCCAAGGGACAAATGTAAAGAAACTCTCCCCTTTCCTATATAACCATACCTATTCCTTCTACGTGTGCAACCTATGTCCGACCGCATATCGGTATTTTTATTAGGCAAAGTGTCTCCGACGATCGCTTCAAAGGCCGCAGGCGGCTCTGGACAAGGGTCGAACCGATGTATATATATGCATATAGAACGCAGATCCTACCCCCCACCGCCCTTAGCCCTTGGGCGCCGATGGAGACGGTCATTTATTGCCTTGCCGCCGGCTCGCGGTGATCCTACCGGTCCAAGACAGTGACGGAACTCTTTAAGAAACATGTGGAACACTGAAAACCAATAAGTCTAAATTAAACTCTGTACAATACAAAAAACTCAAAGAAAATCTAATAAAATTATCTTTTTTTTTAAACTCATTTTTTTCTAAGGCTTGTTCAGGTTTTAAGAAATCTACTTGAATATACTAAAGTTAATAACTTTAAATTAAACTCTCATTTTAAATGTCTGGTGTGATTCAATGAACTGCTGGTAAATTAGGATGAACCAATAGTTTTTCTTGGTATATAATATACCATTTCAGTAAACAATCCTTACTTAACCGAAGGAATGTTGTTTCTATTTAATACTAGGTGTACCTGCGACGTCGTTCGCATGGCGTGTTGATTGTTGTTTAAAAATTTCTTCACTCACCCCGTTAAAGGGGTAGGAGGAGAATTTTTATACACCAGATGTTATGTTGAAAGAAGACAAACCCATCTGTGAAAACCGCATTCGAATCGGAGCAGTAGTTTTCATGTGATACGCGCACAAACATATAGATAGACAGACAGACGTACAAAAAAAATCTAACCACATTTTTGGGTTCTATATCTATGTACTCGTGACGTCGTTCGCGTGATGTATAGATTGTTGTATTAAAATTTCTTCCCCCCACACCGTAAAAGAGTTGGAGAAGAAATTTTTATACACCAGATGTTAAGTTAAAAGAAGACAAATACATATGTGAAAACCGCATTCAAATCGGATCAGTAGTTTTCATGTGATGCGCGCACAAACATAAAGATAGACAGACAGACGTACAACAAAAAATCTAACCACATTTTTGGGTTCTATATCAATGTACCCGCGACGTCGTTCGCGTGACGTATAGATTGTTGTATAAAAATTTCTCCCCCCACCTCGTAAAAGTGGTTTTCCCAACATTTCCCTTCACTGCTCTGCTCCTATTGATTGTAGCGTGATGTAAAGTATCCTATAACCAGCTCAGGAGTATGAAAAATAATTGTACCAAGTTTCGTTAAAATCCGTCGAGTAGCTTTTGTTTCTATAACGGTTATACAGACAGACATACAGATAGACAGACAGACAAAAATGTTACTGAATTCATTTTTGGCATCAGTATCGATCCCTAATCACCCCCTGATAGTTATTTTGGAAATATATTTCATGTACAGAATTGACCTATCTACAGATTTATTATAAGTATAGATAAAGGGTCAAACTAAGTACAATAGGCCGCAGTAAGACTGGTGAGTAAATGTAAAAAATAATAATCAAAGGATTGACAATCTTTGCTGTGTGTATAAAACTACAAACCTGGTATATATTATGTTTCTATACGTTTTCTTCTGAACTGTCCTAAAGGATTATACTTATATCGTTAAGGATATATGAATTTAATCTAATACTCTCGGCAAGAATTTCATTTGCGATTAATTTAAAGGGGTCCGTCTTCAAAGTATCCGATATAAAGTAGGTATTTATAAGTAGAGGCCAACAATGGAGTTCGAAATGGTCCGAACGAGCTTTATAAGCGGTGGATAAACGGTTGTTTTTCCGCTTCAAAGGTACTTTCCTCGAGATGATTGGTAGCCGGCATATTGGATATTTTTCAATCGGTTCGTCATTGGCGTGGAATTCTCGAAATATATTTTCTTTCAGATTTGTATTCTATATGTTTTTTAAAACTAAATTAAATAGCTTTTACACAACTTTTGTGTATTTTCTGTTATGACTCATTCACAATTGTCTCTAAGTATATCCCTTCAATAAACCTTCTCCTGTGCTTTCTAAATTGATTTCTTTGTCGATAACACAAATGGAATGAATAGTATGAATTATGGCCCATATTTATGTCTCACTACTACTGCTTTCACTTTTAGGGGGTAACTAACTACTTACGTTAGATTGTCAACGGGGGAGAATGAATGGTCTCAGTTCAAGGTAAGGTAACTTGATTGAGAAAAATTAAAGATAAGTACATATAAACTAATAAAAAATAGTATTATATTACTTTCCAAAATAAAAAAACATTTTTACTTTTACTATCGGCTATATTACGTAGCAAAGTGGACGGATTCCAATTTGGAAAAATCTCTGTTATCGCGTAGGAATTCAAGAAGGCCAAACAGGCAGCAGAGAACGAAAGCATCGCGTATAGAATTTAATCAAACGAATCAGAGGTATCGAGAAAATCGGCAAATCGGCTCCAAATACATTCGTATGTTCAATCAGACTCGTTAGGAATGGGGCCAATATTGTCCCTGTGCCTTGATTTCTGCATAATGCCATTCTCACTTCTCTCTTTTCAACATTCTCGTAAAAATGCCTTTCCAGCCCCACGGTGATAACTTAAATTTAGAATCGACACTTATTGAATGACTATGGAAAAGTGATTCGGTGAGAAAACGCTATTGAAAAGATTGGAAAGAATAATGAAAATTGTTTTTCTTTTTATTTTTAAAAGTTGGAAATTGTTGAATAATCCAAATAACATCAAATAAAATAAAGTACATTGTAAAAATATTACAGACGAACTCTTTATTCTCCGATTACTTATTAAAATGGTTTAAGTTATTAAAACCAAGCTTATTTAATATAACTTGCGCCACAATGTTTAATCCAACCTTAGTTTACTTTAATTAGATATTATCAAAAATAAAGAGTTGTTTCCAATCAAATTGTAACAGGCAAGAGAAATTAGTAATTTACCTACAAATGTTTTCAATAGTACTTAAACTGGACAATACTGTGCAGTTAGTTCACAAAATGTGTATCTTCTTCTATAAAATAATTTATATAATATATTATACCAATAATAAACAATCATCATCGTTTTCTACTGAAATTTTTAACTCAACTACTTTTATGTAAATTTGTGCTACTAAGCTATATCGGTCGAAATGCTTAAGGTACATTCCATCGATAGAAAGTGTATGATGACAACCTGTTTAGCACTTTCTGTGTATTTATGGCACAAACTTTTTTGCATACCAAAAAAGGACTAGAGTCGAAGTTGTCGACAACGAATCAGCATGACAGAGAAGATGGCTAGTGTTAACAAAAATTCTGTTACCAGTAGAATCGAGAGTGAAAGTAACTGAAAATATACTTCACTTTGGCTGTGCTTATTACTGATCACTACTGAATCCGCAAAGTAGGATCCTCGAACTCAACGGAAGTCCAAAAACGAAATCGCATGGAAAAGTGCCAAAGTCATTTAAATGGTTCTAATGCAAAAGGGGATATTTTGTTACACCGAAAAGTATTTTTTAACAAAACTTGAAATGCAACAGGCAAGTATCAAATGACGAACGAAAACGAGTCACGAATGGACTACGGAAAGATGTCATCAGCAACGCCAAGAAAATAATCCCGAGTTAAATGCGAGAACGAAGCGAGAGTCGTCCAAACCGGCAAGAGGTTTCGTCGACTTTACAGAACCTGAGGTTGTATTGGTTGCACTGAAGTTCCTTGATAATTGAGGATGATTTAATGAAGAGCATCGTTAAAAATGATGCTGGAATCGAATTCAAGAAAAAACTGATGATTTTAAGCAAGTGTTGCCTATTTTCACAATGGAACGTCTAGGGGAGATTTGGGTGTCAAAAAAATATTACAGTAGGTACAAACTAAGTGAATTGTCTTCGATGAAAGTCAAATCACAAGTCTTCTCAGAAAAATTTTGGATTTAATTTTAACATTATAGGACTGTTCCATCTTGATTTTTTCCATGACCGTTAAACTATGATTGTCACATACAACTCTTAAAATTTAGTGATAACAAAGGAGGAGGTGTGATTTTGCCATAATAATTGGTATCCTGATGCATGACAAAGCTAGGTCTTATTCAGCTACTCTAACTAAGAAAAAAATTGTAAAATTGTTACTGAAATACTCCTCATATAGTTCGGACTACACTGGAATACTTTTCATATAGTCCGGCGTTTTCGCCCCGCGATTACCACCTATTTGGAACGATAAAAGGTCAACGTTTTGACGACGATGCTTCACCAGAAAGTTTCGAAAGTATTTGGAATATGCCTGCTTATGTAGAGAAATAAGATTATTTTTATTCTAAAAAATATATCCATCTCTACAAGTGCAAGAAAATGGCAATTTTTCCTTAAGAAAACAGTATTCCTTTCGTAATAAATGTACAATGTACCTAATTAGATTTTTTTTTCGGACAAACATAATACAGAGGACACTATATAAATAAATAATTATTGAACTGAAAACAACGAATATCTATCTACTAGAAATAACCTGTTTATGTAAATACAAGTAAGTATATACGAACAAGTGTAAACTACAACATAGTAAAACAAATCGTTTTCGCTTTTTTATTGAAAGCAAACACTGCATTCCAATAAATATCTTTCGAAGATAGCTGGAATTTACTGATTTGAACCCTTGTAGGTACATAGCTGATCGCAACAACAGTAGCAGAGCAACACCAGTGTCCGAATGGAATTCAGTAGATGAAAATAAAAGTAATCTGCTTGTAAATGTGTCACAGTAAAGTCTTCTTTGTGCGCCAATAACATCGCCGATCGCACGACACGTGATATATGTGACACGGCACAGGGAAAATTAGTTTTCCCGACGAGAAAATTGCGCATACCGACGGTGTCTACAGGATGCCTCTGACTCATATCCACTGGATTGTTTTAAACGTTCAAAAAGTCCATCAGATTCGAGGTAGAGTAGGGGCATTGTCTGAATTTATTGAATCGCAATAATGTACAAATTAGAAAAAGAGCTGCCAAAGAACACGTAATACAAAAGAGCTTACAAAATGTTTAAAAATAATACCAGTTTCTATCAGTGAAGACACCTTATATTTTCTGTGACATTTTGGTCACTTCCTAATTTTATTAGATTTTCCACTTGAAAACAATTACAATAATAAAATTTGCCAATCTTTATGAGAGCAATTGTATGCGCCTGAGCTAGCACCATATATAAGTATTTTTAACGACTCGTCTGTAAAAACAACATAAAAGCGTTATTTCTTCATCGGTGCCAGGTTTCCGTTACTATTTTATATGACGGCGGTTTACCTCAGTTATGATATGATGAAAAAGATAGAAATGGCTAATGGTACGTTTATGCGGACGTATAAAGTTTAACGTTGGTTAAGGTTTAGGTCTTAAAATTGTAAAGTATAAAAATTTGATTGTTTTCTTATTAAAAACAAAGTTGCTTACTAGTTTATTGTTATTTGAATCTTGTACCAACCGTTTTTTATTTTAGATTTTTTTTTTAGAAAACAGAAAATATTTCCAAGAAGTTTCCATAACGGCTGTTGGTTTTCAAGTCGATTCAGACTTGCAGTAAAGAAAATGCTATTGAAACAGGGCTTCTCACGTCCACTGGACACTGGCAGTAATAAAAGTGGCCAATATCCGGCGGGGATGTACCTCACCGCCAAGATCGCAGATGGCGCATTCCTCCGGATATTGTAAGTAGAGTTGCTCCATCAAGTAAACAGGTGTATAAAGGTTACGCATTAACAAAAACTAACAATGATTTTTAAAAAGAATCCTCTTTAAAATGTAGAGCTAAAACTAAATCTTTATCGTCCGCTACTTCTGTTTAAAGATAACAAGTAACAATAAATAATTATAATCTAAAATGAATTTATTGTTTATCAAAACATTTTCCATGCAGATTAATACATTTTTGTCTGCGATTGTATTAAATTTCGATGCACTTTTTCCTCTCTGATGAAAAGAAATTGTACTGATGGACGAAAGTTGGTGCGGTGTACCATTCAGAATTAACTATTTTGCGTTTCACTAATGGTATGGTGGTGACATGTCCAGTTATTATAAAATTATTTAAAATGATTCATGCACGCACTACTTTTGATTTGGCTCGTCTTGAAAGACCCACACATTCGATTGTTATGTAGTTTCGGATTTATATGCATAGATCTACGATTCGTCGCTTGCCACATTTTTTGAGAACACCAGCCTTTTTGACGAGCTCATTTTCGCAATATCAATTCACATTCAACAACTAATCTTCACGAAATTCGTTCTGTACTGAAATAGATTTGTTCGAAAAACCAGCCAAAACGCAATGACTCGAGATAGTTCTTTAGCACCAAAAGTCGAAGTGAGTTGATCAGTATACTGTTGTTAGCTTAATTTACATCGGAAGTCATTTACATCGTGCATACAACTCTATCTTGTATAAATGTTTCAATTATTTATAAACAATACAAAAAGCATTCATATTAATGTTACGATTACCATTCATACCAATGTTGCCTTATGTCAAAACTTAAGTAGTAACCCTCGTATATATTTGTCTAAATGCTTAACTCATCAGATTTTTAAATTTTCAGTGCGTCACCTATTTGTCCACATTCAGAAACCTCATAAGTTGGGAAAACTAACGCGCGTGCATGCTTAGGACATAAAGTTGAAAGTGATCTGGACTATGCCTGTGGACTTCGGTCGTAACCTTTATCAATTCTTGAGTTTGTAGCTTGGACGCAGTGCATGTAATTTACCAGAATTTATTATGTATATGGGTGAATGGTAAATGGAATAGTGAATCTAAGTGTAATCTTAGAGTTGGATGTACCTAAATAATAATTTGGATAGTGTTATTATAATTGTGATAAACTTTTTTATATCTAATAAACAAGGTAGGTACAAACTAACGCATCGATTTTCACAATCGACAAGCAAGTATCAAATAAAAACAACCGGCGACTGTTGTTAAACAGTTTATTGTGATTTATGCCAGAAGAGGTCGCTTAAATAACGTGCTGTATAAATCAGCGGAGAGTTTAATGTGATTATTTGTGTTTAATGTGATTTGTTGATCTGACGTCCGTACACCTCGTTCCCATCCCGTTGGTGTATCGTTGTTGCGTTGTTGTTGTTGCTGGTGGTGTTGACAGTCGCGTGCGTCCGAAAAGCAAAGTCGACCGGCGTCCCAGCGTAAAAACAGAGCCGGAATACCTTTTTTTCTTCAATAATTTTTATTTTGTCACTTGTATTTGCATTTAAACTATATTGTATAAGCTTTATTATCAACAATGTAAAGAAAACTACAAGAAAATTATTAATGCAGTAATATCTAGTTAGCTTTCTTATTTATAAAATTGTTAAAATTGTATAAAGTATTATAATATATTCTCAATACACTTAAAAAGATAACATCTAATTAAAGACTACCACAAACAATGCAAAATAAAGAACACTTGCTTGATTATATTACGTTAATAATGGACCTATGGGGAAAGTAATGGTTAATACAATAGTATAGTTTTTTTTTGTGTATACCCTACATTCAATTGTGAGTCCACAAGGTCTAGACTTTTTAGAAAGTTTAATATCGGCTTAAGATGTACGTTTGTAACCTGATCAGGCTCTAAAAGGAGCTCTCCCAGATATTTATATCGTTGGCGAACAATTACTCAGCAGTAACAGATAATATTTTAAGCCGTTTCATCTGCATACTACCAGATTCTGCATATTCCACTGTCCACTTTGAACATTTTACACAGATGTAACCTTAATCAATAGTGTCCTGTAAGAATACCTGCGACTACTTTGAGTTTAGGTTTTTGAAACAATAAGAGTAATTTAAAATAGCGCAGTGAAGGATGAATGAACCTTTTAAATTTTATTGAACCTGGAGTGTTTTCCAGTAGACTGAGTCCTTTTTCTTAATTAAGAGCTTTATATATAAGTCGGTACTTTGAGATGCCACATAAAAGTTCAGGTCCAATAGAGGAAATACTAGCTAGCCCCTTTGTTTTGCGAGACTACCAGCAATCCCTTTATGCCCTGGTACCCACAGGGTAATTACTTTGTTGTGTTTAGCCAGTTACTTAAGATAGTGTTTGCATTTCCAGGCTGTTTTAAACTCGAATGTGGTAGATTGTAGAGCTTTCAAAGGCGTTTTTTAATGCACTCTTAAGCACAGAAGTGTAATACTAACAGCTCCGCTTAAAAATTATGAGAGCGTTTCCCAGGGCATTAAAAACCTATTTCTAATTCTTCTGGTGTTTTAGAACCGTCAGTATATTAAGTGAGAGTTCATTTTGTAAGTTGAGCGATTTGTTTTGAGTTAACTCACACTCATTAATACTAACATTTAATCTGAGTTCGAGATCTCGTTTTGGAGACATAATGTCTAAAGGCAAGGTTGCTCTGAACATAAGAATTCCTGTATGATCGCCCGGTCTTAGAGACTTAGTCCTTGTCAGCCTTAGCTTTGTTAGCATTTTTCAGGACAATCCTCTTTACACGTAAAGAGTCAAGGTCTAGAAATACCTCCAAGGACGAACTTGGATACGATCTCATTGCGTCAATGATCCCTAAACAAGCAAGACACCTTTTGCACATCTATTATTGCGTTATTGTCTTTTCCAAACCAGCGCACAAGAGTATATAACAAGAAACTAATGCTGGCATGGGTCACTCCACATGATTCTATAAGATGGTTTAGTTTGTAGTTTCTGTTGTTTATTAAAATTATAAAATTTTACTAAATGAAGCTGGTAGCTAAATTATTTATATTTTTAAATAAATGGGTCAGTAAGTTTCACATTTCCGCAGTACAAATCCGGATCTGTCGCGAACCTGTCAGATCAGGCGGAACTGCCGAATGACAAATGCACTCGTCGGTGGTCCTTTCATGGCCGCCTATTCGAGTGCAGGATTATATAAAATGTAATTGAATCAAGCAAGCATTGCGATTATGCTCATCGCTGAAAGTGATGCATTCGAATCATGCGTCGTCGTCAATTCGCCTGTTATTTAGGGTTAATATCCTTGAAGCCTGCAAGGGAAACGTTATACATACGGTTTGGTATGCATCGAGACGATTGACGACATTTCACGATGAAAATGTCGATTCCATCTCGGTTCAATCATATCAAACTTTGTCAAATCGGTTTAGCTACATTTTTGGGAAACGACTTTACATGATACAAAGTATTTAATCGAAAATTGTATAAAATATAGAAATATTTCCAACTTTCTGAACCGTATAATTTTCTTGATACCTATCACTTCCTAAGCTAGGAAGTGTTCGAATACAATTATAAAAAACGCTGCGGTAATACTAAACATTAGCAGAAATATTTGAAACACTTTATTCATTGTTTGGATTGCGGCGGGAGATCTCTCCTTTGGGACAATTTCGAAAGGCCATTGTTTATTTAACCAGGATAGCTACTATTCCATGCCACGGTAGGATCTATAAAATCCTCCGACCCTTGTCAATAATGGCCATTCGTGGAAATGAGATTTCTATTTGCATTTTTCGGCAGGGAAAACCGACCATTTGCTATTATTTTTTGTTTTTGTTTTGATAGTTCAGGTTAAATATATTTCCTTTATCAATACCTACTGTAAATACTACCAAAACCAACACAAAATTTATTAATAACGTAATGAGCACAAAACCAGTGACTAAACATTTAAATCTTAGTACAATCAAATCATAAATTAACTTCAAATTTGTACAGGTTTATTTTTTAATGAATATGACCTAAAGGTTAATTGAATACCTTCTACCTTGTATAAGAAAAAACAGACATTAACTACAATCCACCGAACGATCCATGAAGGCATATTGTCTCGCCATGCGGGAACTTACTAAGCAGGTGTGGTCCATTACCTCCACTTAGAAACAATTAAATACCAAGGTCTTTATTAGTAACTGGGTACAGTAGGGGTTCAGTCTTTACAGGATGGACAAATTGAAAAAGAAAATAAACTGTATCTATGTTAACATCTAATTAGATAGAATTTCACATCTTGCTGTTCTGGTTTTATAATGTTAATAAATTAATAACATCACATATATAATTAAAGAATATCATATCAACTAAGGAGAGGATTCTTGTTAGTTATCCTAGTACCTATAGAATTTTTGAAGTTATACTTCTATTCGGATTGAGACACTCTGTGGAATGAATTAGTGTGTACCTAAATGGGAAAAATCATTACATATGTAATGGTGTGAGTAAGAGAGAGACAGAATCACATATAAGGTATATTGTTCGGTAAAAACAAAGATGAAATATTTACTACATGTTATTAGTCATCAGTCATCACTATAAGTCCTTTGAATACCGTTTAAACATTCATTGCATTGAAAAGAGATAGATATACAACAAACAGTCTGAGCTATTGTTATTGTATTACATTGACGTATCGCATTATGTTAGACATATTATTTTATAATTCTGTCCAGTAAGTATACATATTAAGTTTAGTATTTTATATTAACAATAATATTCAGTAATGAGTATTGTATTGTAGTCTAAAATACCGTCACATGGTTGCATTATATCCTTCACTATGCTATTGAGTCGAAGACATGCGTGTGAGTTAAAACCTGTTCCTGCAAAGTTACTGAAAAGTGCAGTTCAATTCAAAGTGCGTTAAAATTTTGGAAAAGTGTGTACCTATATGTTGTTGGAAAATGTTTTGCATTGTTTTCTAGTGTTTTAAAATCTGTAATAGCCCACGGTAAGCAAATCGGGTTTTGTAAACATTTTTTTTTGTACATTGATCGTTTTACTGTTTTGTTTTCGTGTTTGAAGTAAGGACACACATCAACTGGTCTTATTTTTCTAGGTATTTATTTAATTGAATACAGTTAATTTAAAAAAAATATATTTCTACTTGCCTCTGTTTGTAGTTATTAAGTTTTATTAGTTAACAGTGCATAAAAGTATAACTTCTGCCGGCAGTCCCACTGACTGCCACACCCTTTTTTTTATGTATTTAAACTTAATTTTATGTTACTCAAAACAAAAAATTTAACTTTTTAACTTCTTTGATTTTAATTTATTTGAATTACTTTATTTCACAATACACTACAATATTTAAATTTTACTTTCAAATTCAAATTAGATCTGAATATAATAAACCTTTTTTTATATTTATAATGTTTATTCTTTAAATAACAGAGCCTTATACATGAAAGTACACAACATGTCCGAAAAGAAACGAAACTTTTTAAATAAAAAAATACTACAAATTCCATCTCTTGCTAATCTTTAGAAGCTGATTTAAACCAGGTGGACCAAAAACAAAAATCGCAAAAGTTTGTGAAATGATCGCTTATGATTTGAATTTGGCTCAATAGAACTTCTATAGAAAATTTTGAAACGTTAAAAACGTTTGTTTGAGTAAAATAAGGGATTCAAGGTAGTTCTTAAATCTTTAGAACGTGATTGATTATAAACCAGGAGTCTGTGCAAGTTTTCTTCCTGATGCCTTAAATAAAGACTAAGCATTGAAGGACAAAACAGCGAAACAAAACTCCACGTTCTTGGAATGAAATCCACTGGTAATAACACTTAGTGTTCGAAACACGATTCAAACAAAGAAAATAAGTGTCAAAGAGCATCATGCAAATCTCCAGGTTCTTTGAAATCGATAAAACTGCGAGAAAAGACAATACTGATTTGTTGTTATGGTTCCAACGGTATTATTCATCAGGAATAAGGGGCATAGTTTCTGAGTTTTTACAGAAAGATTTGGTTATACTAAAGCAGCAGTTTGGATTTGTTAAACGACGTTCCACTGTGACGAATCTCCTCGGTTGTGTTAATGAATGGTCCATATCACTAGACAGAAAAATTACTGTAAATATTATCTATCTTGATTTTGCAAAAGCATTCTTTCAAATTCCGAAAAACAGACTACATAACATTTCGGTATCCGTCGAACCTTATTGGAATGGATTGACGGATACTTGAAGACCGTTAGTTTTGTATTAGAGTTAGTAACTCTTTTTCAGTCGAAACAGAAGTTGTAAGTGGTGTACCTCAAGGATCTGTTTTAGGTCCGCTATTGTTTATAGTTTATTCCAGTGACCTTTAATTTCATATCAGTTGTAAGAAACTTTCTATGTAGATGATGATCTGGATATATATCGTAGTGGTGTACTAACTGGATGCCTCCACTGAATGTGTAATTTTTACATATGAGTTCAAATAAAAAGTTGAGTAAATAAGAAATCAGTAGGTAGTTATTTGGTAAGTACTGAATTTAAGATTATTAAACATGCATTATAAACGCTTTAAAAGGTGTGTTGGTTATCACCATTTTTAATCAATCAATTGTGTTTTAAGAACATTTTTAGTACCTACCTATTTATAAAACAGAATTCCCACTATTAAACAGTTAACTTTCACAATTTTAATACGTCATAAAAGCTTCTAAGGGACAGTAATAAAATATGAATATTTATTAACAACATTTACTTATTATTTAAATGTAATAAAGCATTTTTGTTTATTTGTTATATGCTAGCATTATAATTGTTAAATAAAAATACAAGACTTTGTTTAAAGTTTAATAAAAACCTATAAAATTAATGAAATTGGAATATAGATTCATAAGTGTCCTATATTAACATAATTTAATTTAATTTTATTTTAGCTTTAATTAAATCAAATAATAAATTAAATTCTAAATTACGTTGTTTGCTTTATTCTATTCCAACATACATTTTCTATTGTATATTAATTAACCTTAACTCCAATATACATATTAAATATAATATATAAAATTCAATAGATATCATAGATCAAAGAATAATATTATTCTAACGCTTTACAAGTTTTTGAAACACATTTTCAAAGACAATGACCGTTCAACTAAGAAGAAACAACTACTTCCTGGGCTATATGCCCCAACGGATATTGGATTAGACTTCAAAGTCAATAGATATTAAACCAACCAATCTGGTTTGCAGTTAGAATGGACAACATAACTTGTAGACCGGTTTCGGCCTATTGGGCCTCGTCAGTACAAGGTATATGTTATCCGTCAGCGAGCTTAAAGCATAATCGCTGACTAAAGACTACACTAAAATCAAAATCAATATATATCTTTCAATAACGAAAGTGTAAAAGATGTGATAGTAGTGACATCTTTACCTCTAACGGCAAACCAAAATTCGACTTGACAACAAGACTCACCTCTTGATACTATTAAAGTGTAATCCAATATCCGTTGGGGCATATAGCCCAGGAAGTAGTTGTTTCTTCTTAGTTGAACGGTCATTGTCTTTGAAAATGCTTTTCAAAAACTTGTAAAGCGTTAGAATAATATTATTCTTTGATTTTTGATATCTGTTGATAACACGCTTTACTAAATATGACAATGATACAGTTTTCTGTAATAAAACTTTAATATAAAATTCAGTTTAAATCTAATTGCAATAGAAGGTTTTAAAATTGACCCGGCAACATTGGCAAGTTCATTTATTTTTTAATTAGTTTCAAGGAACTTCACCGATGAAATAAATATTGAATTATTTAAAAACTAGTTGTACTCGCAACGTCGTTCGCGTGGCGTGTGATTGTTGAATAAAAATTTCTTACCCCACCCCATTTAAGGAATGGGAGAGAAATTTTTATACACCAGATGTTAAGTTGAAAGCAGACAAATACATCTGTGAAAACCGCATTCGAATCGGATCAGTAGTTTTCATTTGATGCGCGCACAAACATACAGACAGAGAGACAAAAAAATCTAACCACATTTTTGGGTTCTATTTCGATGTACCCGCGACGTCGTTCGCATGGCGTCTTGATTTTTGTATAAAAATTTATTTTCTCACCCCGTTAAACGGGTGGGGGGAGAAAGTTTTATACACCAGATGTTAAGTTGAAAGAAGACAAGTATGTCTTTGAAAACCGCATTCGTATAGGATCAGTAGTTTTTATGTGATGCGGGCACAAACATTTACATTTCTACAGTTTTATTATATGTATAGATGTATAGATAATTGTCCCATATTTCATTGGTTAAATAAAGTCAATAAAAGTATGAAAAATACGGAAAAATTATGAAACACTGAAACATGAAACACAGATGGTCAATTTGATACATTTGACTCTTACACATTCCACCCGGTATCAATTGAAAGCCCGCAGTGAAATAATTGCTTTTATTAAAGCCTATTGTATACACCACTTACAATTACTGTATCAGGTTGAAGTAAATGAGTTACCCTATGATAAATTAATTTTCTATATTGATTGTACTATTTTTAAAAAGCATAAAACAATAAAGATTGAAAGTAACAAAATGTTTATTTTTTGATTATATACATACAAGTATAAAGAGAACAATAATCGTCTTTACAAGTATCTGCACAATCAAAAATATTCATTTACGTATAAGAAGGGCTCGAACTTCAAAGAGCACATCACGTTTTCCTTATTTGTTTCTGTTGAAAGTAGAACGTATGAGTATTTGTAGAAATATCAAAAGATAGTAAAATTTAACAAGGTCTTTGTCTTTTTTGACACAAAATGAAGAGATCAAGATAAGTATATACATAGATAATACTTGAAGGAACGAAAACGTCCATCATACTTCAGGAGTTAAGTTACAATATAAAAAACTAACTTATGTAAGTAGATTTAGGTATACTGTGTGTGCGTATTTCACTAAATTGAATACAAATTAAGCGGAAATAGGATGTATATGTTTTAGAATACGATTGAAATACAATTCTGTGAAACGCTACAATGTAAGTGATTTAAAGTCGTAAACGTTAGTAAGAATATTTATATTAGGAATTTGTGTTCGTAAATTCCAAACAGGATTTAAAGAGGTGTATCCAGTTATAATTTATTGAGTGCCACTAAGTTGCTTACTACGAAATCATAGAGACCACTTGTTTTAAAGACTGTAAATCACGTAGAAAATCCATTTTACGACCTTGTGCTTATATTGCGTGTTGTTTGAAATTTTAATTTTTATGTGTTAAATGAGTATGTTTGTTTCCAAAAATAATACTGTATCTAATACAAATTTAACTCTACCTATTATATGAATTCATACCTATTTTTCCAGCGGGTTAGAATCGGGCACCGCACCACATAATCCTTAACTGATCTTATCTTAATATTATCTAACTATCTGCCTCTAACGAATCAGTGATTGTAAACTTATTTACTCTTTAAATTACCTGAACACCCTCAATTAGATTAGAATGACTTAATCTTTCTGTCCTAAAGAAATTTGTAGACTATCTTGTCGAAACTTACTTGACTGAAGAAACAAAATTTCTTTCAGATATTTGGGCATAAGCATATCTGCAGCTTTTAATTGAACTATAAACGCGTGCGAGTCTTATTTCTTATTTTATTTCCTCTTATTTTACCGAATAATTTTTTTTTTGTTAATTGATTATAAATCTAGAAGCCGAAACATATAAAATATGTATAAAATGCAATAATAGTCAAGACGTTTAACAGCAAATTGGTTATCAAATAAATAATACTGTAGAGTAGGTATACATGTTTTTTAATTCTTATTTATATCTGGTTGGTGAGTGCTGTTTACATTATGCCCCAAGGATTACATAAATAGTAGAAACGTTAGAAAATCTCGATTTGCTACTTTAATCTAAATTTATTTTCCCAATACTTTCAAAATATAGAATTTTACACAACATTTAGTGTTTAGTTACATAGATCAGAAGTAAGATTATTCAACAGGAACGAAAAAGATAAGATTCAAAAGCTATTTGCATATTTGTTTCATACAAATTAAACAGTTTTAAAAAGTGTTTTGGAGATGTTCTAAAAAATATTTAAGATTGTTATATATCAGATTATAATCACCCAAAGGATGACGAAAATATACATATGAAGATTTAAAAAATGCTATTATTTAACACACACCAAGTTCTACTACAGCGGTTCTCAAACGCTCATTTTATTTCAACCCATTTTGGGTCCTGTGCTTTATTGCAAGGAATAAATAGTCAACTAAGGGAATTAAAATTGCACTTTGTATATCCAACTGGTATAAACCTATGTGCTTGGCGCGGAGGACAATGATGTTTCGCCAAAGATGTCGAACGTCATCGAATTGTCTCGAAGCAAGATGCGCGGCTATAAATAGAAAAGTGCGTTTTAAGACAGTTGTTGCATTACAATTAGTTAAAGCTCTAACCCTGAATATTTCCTACGCTATAATATGGATAAATTTTTAATTTGAGCCAAACGAAAACTAAACAAGGAAGAATCTTGTACAAATGAGTCTAAAGCCCGAGAATAGGACCAATAAAGTACTTTTTCTTTGTACTATGCCGAAAGTAGGTCGTTCCGGCTTCAATATTACGGCAGAAAGCCCGACTTTTATGCCGTGATAATGTCGCGCAGACAGCGGGTCGAAAGAAATTATTCCTGCACTGATGTCACTGTCAGTGACACTGTCACTGCAAATGTCGGGGCAGGCATCAATATCTTTTAACACAGAAAGCAATTTCCTTCGTCCTTTAGGCATAGTACAAAGAAAAATAGTATACACTACATGGGCAGAAAGTTTGGGAGCCCTGCACTGCGCCCCATGATGCCCACGGCTTCGCTTCGGGCATCATGGCGCGCAGTGCAGGAATCTCAAACTTTCTGCCCTTGTAGTATAATATACTATTATTATTATTGGAACGAAGTTCCTTTTCGGGCGTTACGAACAGTTACGACTGACGCTAGGAGCTAGCCAAAAAAAATTCATACCAAAATTTGTCACGACACGACACGACATACGCATGTTGTATCTCTCTCTCTCTCTCTCTCTCATAGATAGATATACCTATCTTTATTTAAATAGGAAACCCTAATATAATAAATACTAATAAAAGTACAATTAAAAAGACACTAATTGAAATTAAAAGAAAATACTGTAGAAAAAAATAAGTACCTATAATAGTATTATATTTTATTTTATCCTGTTTTTATAAATCAATAAATTCATAAACATTTCAAAAATAGTTCTTAACTTGACTAGTTAGGTACCTACGTCAAATTACCTTAACTGTCAGTTACTGTCAAATATTTTAATTTTAAAATTTTGTATTAAATTGTTAATTCCTGTTTTAAATTAAATTGAAATAAAAAGTAATTCTAGGTAGATGTATATCCTCTAATCCTCTGGTATTGTATAAATGGACACTTTTGTTAAAAGAAACGAACTGTTTAAAATAATCGATTTACTATTTTTTTTTCTATTTTGCTTTGAACAGTGTAGTAGTGTCGCGACTTTGTTAAGTTTATACAGGTTTTTTGTAGATAATAAATATTAAAATAATAGAAAACAAAAACAATAATGTATCCTGACAGTGTTTCTGCACAAGTTCCGGATATTGCTGATAGAGTTAGGTAAGTATACAGACGATAATAAATGCTTATGTATGTACAAACTCTCTGTTGTGTTTACAAATTACAATTCCTTCACTAATTAATCGAAAGGAACTTCGTTCCATCCGGGTGTCTCTTGACACCTCTCACTTTTTATTATTATTATTAGGACCATTCTTACCAAAATTTGGGCTTTACAAGCATTGAAATTAGTGGCGAAGAAAAATCGCAATGCGTTATTTATTTAAAGTATTAGCTGCTGATAGCCTGGAACCGAATAAATTAAAATCTAAATATCGAAATAAGCTTCAACTAAAAAACGAACTCAGAGTTACCATTTCCAATGTGGAACCCAACTTACAGAGATTGTGTGCCACAAAGCAAGCGCATGTCAGCCATTAGTCCTTATATTATAAGAATATTTAAAAGTTACAATAAGTTTGTGGTTCAATATTTGACACTAACTATTTAATAAATCGGTTTTAATAATTTTGTTTTTGAATTTACTGCGCCCCCTTACCAATTTAACACGCCTCCCCTGGGGGATCACCCCACAATTTGAGAACCACTCTTCAACCAGATCCTTATCTAAGAAGTGTTCACTTGTTAGAGGAAGTATGTAACAAGATGTGAAAGAGGTTCTAAATTTCGTGGCGTTACATTTGAGTCCAGTATACACGATATTTGAGCTACATATAAATATCTCTTCAAACTCTATCAGTATGAACATGTTTAAAATGTTTTATGGATAAAACTAATTTCAGAAATGCTATTTTAAATTTATTAATTTCTAGTAATTGCAAAGTATGCTACGTCACACTAAATGTGGCCGGCTATGACGTCAAAAAATCATTCGTGTTACGTAATTTATGGATAACCCCCTATGGGTAAATATGTGCCAAAGATTAAAAATTAAAAATATTTTTAAAAAGTTTCGCTTATAATTTTATTATAGGTAGTTGTGAAACAAATATTTATTTATATATTGTGTAATATAAACAATTTTTAAATGGATAGTACACTTTACTATTGCACAAAGTACATCAGTTAATTATTCGCGATTCATGGTTTTTAAAACGGCAATTACGTTCTTTGTTATAATGATTATTATTAATTAAAATGCAGGAAATATACGTACTTACATTTTTAATAAAATTAGAAAATTAGGAGTTATATTCAATGTAATACAAAAGAAATGTTTGTAGACTTTGAAAAAGCGATTAATAATGCGGTCAGTATAAATTATCGTTGTCATTTACACCAAGCTGAGACAGAAAAAAAATCAATCGTTTGAACTATGTAGTGAAAATACTGATTCTGAAGTAGGGAAGTTGATACAGAAAGCATGTAGCTTAAATTATCTACATCCTATTGAAATTGGGGAATGTTTTCTATTTGATTTAATCATACAAACCACAAAACTCCCTTTATGTGGAAACAATTGTTACAGTTTATTTTAAACTGTTCCGGAAGAGAGCGTAGGTATATTTGAATTATCGATAAATCTTTGTGCACGATTTTCGTTTTGGTATATAAATTAGTATTTTATATTACTATCAACTTGGTACTCGGTTTGTGTATGTACAAATTACATTTCAAAAGATGAAATAGAAAATTGTTAGCTAAAATAAAGTTTGTTAAGTAAAATACGTTCGTTTGAATTTTTCTGTCATCCAGGCGTTATTTAAAAAATTGGACAGTCTATATTTCAAATAGAACAAGATGCAGTTAATATCATGAAATGAAACGAGTTCTCACTTTAAACCAACAGAATCTCTTTGAAAACGAACTGTAACACAGCAATAAAAGTCTCTAACCATAATTCCAAGAAGGCAATCAAACTCGAAAATAGATCTATTAGTGCAGCCAACATCAAGGCATGCTAAACACGTAAAATTCACCTCTAATCTTTCAGGATACCTTATGTCTTACGTTACGGTTTGAGTTAAACAGCTGTTACAGATTTTACAACTAATAGCTCAACTACAAATGCTTGGCGAGGATAAAACATAAAACGGACGTACAAATATTTTTCTAAGTCATCAATCAATCGTGTCATTTGGATACTTTAAGGTACATATCAGGGAGTTTCGGGTTACACTCTTATGCGCGCCTGTCTGGTGGTCTTTACTGTTTTCCTATGCCTATGCCCTTCATGGTACATAATTAGTTTTAATTAACAGTTTGGGCTGAGAACAGAACTTCCTGGGTAAGTATTTGTATATTCAGCTAAACTCCAATTTGACGACAACAACATAAAAACACAAACAAATTCTTTAATATACAACCGTTATCTCTTTAATTAAATAACTAATATTATAACTATTCCAAGAAATCCTTAAATAGGACATAACATCGGCTTATTATTATTTTAACAATGACACTTATAATCGACAAGATGGAACCTATATGTTTTAATAATTTATTACTAATATTATTTATTAAAAAAAATGTTCCATTTGTTCGAAGAAGTTACCGCAGCTGGTGTCTTCCTATTTTGTGAATTCCCGTTTTGTGACTAGACCTTTTTCAGGTAAAATTTTTCCCATTTTGTGCCTAGCCAAATTTTTACCTGAAAAGACCCAAGATGAATTTCCCGTTTTGTGACTAGCCTAAAATAAAGCCACATATTATAATACTTAGGTACCTGATTTAATCATTTTAACTTTAAAATCATTTTTGTTTATAAAGTCGTCTTTTCTCATTTCACCCATTTAAATAATAGTCATAAAAAATACAAAATACATTTATTACAAAATAATATAACATTAAATAATCATCAGAGAAACTTATATACATTTTTAGTTAGTAAAATAATTGCTAAAGGAAAATTGTCACTGCATTTTTATTATGAATGCCAAATTTATTAAGCAATGGCCAACGTCCAATTTTCAACGAAGTCTGTAACTGTACGACGAATTCTTTCATCCAGCTGTACATACTTGGTTTTCCTCCGTTTTGGTGTCATATATAACTCAACTTGTAGTTTTATATTTCTTTAAGTTCTTGTGTAAGCTCGAAAATGTTTGGATTTACCCTGACAATTTTTGTATTTAGCCGGTTGTGCCATCCTTCTAAGGAATTTGTAATCCGGTGCAATTGGTTTCAGGAGGAAGATGTAGCACACTTCCTTATGTGTGTACGCACTATTTCGTTTTCCTTGTATAGAGAAGTTAACCCAATTTTTTGTACTTTTCACCATAGACATTGGTCATAATGAAAATTGCAACCAGGATTGTTTATATTAGGGAAGGTTTTCTTAAGTGCCTGGAAGGTAGCCACTTCAAAATCAATTTTAAAGATTTTTGGTTTCCACTGTGTTTTATGTTTTTCAATTTTCATCTGGCATCAAGGCGAAATTAGCAGGAATAATATTGGTTTTAGTACCCGTTCTGCCAACATCGGCGTGGATTGTATAAAGGTGCTGAAAATGTTTACAACAGCTTTTAAATGTCCCATCACCGAAAAAATTATTGGTTTCTACGAGTGTCTGTCGCGCTTTTAACGATGCAAAAACCAATATTTTGTTCTCTTCGCCATCTTCAAACCACAGAAAGTTGCAACTTATGTTAACAATTTATCTCTTCTTCGTCCATAAATAGAAAGTATAATATGCAAAACTTCCCCGAAAAAAAAAACATCTTTAAAGGGATTATCAATATCTTATACGTTTCAGTATTGGGGGAAACCCAACATTTAAGAAATCATAAAATCAAATTTTATTGTAGTCACAAAATGGGAATTCATTAGGGGTCTTTAACAGGTAAAAAATTCTCTAGGCACAAAATGGGAAATATTTTAATCCAAAAAGGTCTAGTCACAAAACGGGAATTCACAAAATAGGAATATACCCCGCAGCTTGATATTAAGCTGACAAAAGAACAATCGAAACAAATATAATATTTTTTTATCTATTTATTTACTGAAAATATTTTTTTAAGGAAATATGTAGGATTATGTCAGCTTGATTTTTCAGTTTACCAATATATCGGTATGAGTTTTCAGTCAAGTGCCCTTTGAAATCTCGCTGCTTGTGAAAAATCTTTTATTTTCTCACAATAGTTTCTTTTTGTCACTCTTTGTCTTCACTTTATAACTTTTTGTCTTCTTCTATTCAAAGTCCTTGTATTGTCCCCCCTGTTAAAGGTTTTTCATGTCAACTTTCTTAATATGTTCCAACTGAAAATACCATTAAAGGTTAAAGGTTCATACGTTCCCCATCAGCCTTAGAGGACATAAGCTCTGTTAGCCCTTTATTATTGTGTTTTGTAACATTCCAAATCAGTGATTTCCTTGTTAACAAAATCTCGATACCTCGCAAGTCTTTTTTCACTTATATCACTCTTAATAAGGTCACATTACAGTTTTGAGAAAAAAAGGACTTAAATCTCATCAGAGTATTACTCATTGATAGTTCATTAGATACTATAATAGCAGATCAACTTTACTATTTTAGTTGTAGGTACCCAACGATATCTCTGTTACGGCTTGACGCTGAAAGTTTATGATGATAGGGATTGTGTCTCTATTTGAACAACAGAGATTATTATCTATTATACCATGATTTACCTCTAGCGTTTGTATTCTTACTTCCCCAGTTGACATAATATCCACTAAAGTTACTGCCAATTATCAGATCCAACTTATGTTGCTGCAGTATTTCCTTAGGTTGTACATCTTCTTGCTCGGAGCTCGGAGGTAGTGTCGCTGCATCAATTGGGAATTAGACTGATACCAGAACTTCGGTATTTTGTTGTACAATGCGATTTGCACATTACATCAATACTGCAGTTAAATCTATTTTTTGACAAGGCTATGACAGACAGTAGTAATCCTGTCATAATGTATAGGTTACGTTGGATCAATGTTTAAGTTGGGAGTAGCCTAAGGGTCCGCTTCTGAGGTATCGACAGGACTTCTGGTTTTCTTCTGACCTGTTTTAGGACGTTCTTCTGACTTGTTTTAGGACCTTCTTCTGACCTGTTTTAGGACCTTCTTTTATTCCAAAGTAAATGACTTAAACGAGTAGGTGAGCCCCGTTGAATGTTTCTTGAGAGTATCCCGATTCTTGTCCCCGATTAGTTAAACTAAAAAAGGCTTCGTAAGATCTGTCTTGGTTTCTGATTTTTAGTTCTGTCCACCTCATCGGAGAAACACGACCTCCTTGTCCTTAATCGCATAATTAATTATTAGAAAACAATGCTTTAAAATAAAATAGGCCCCAATTACACTTAAATAAATTTATTACAGTTTGCCTACTAACAACCTCTTGATTCATGTCTTACAAAACGATTTTTCATAATAATCGGGTAGGATTAATTTCATACGAATGATGTAGGATGATATTTTGTCGGAGTTTCGCGATAACTCCTGGTAAACAAACATTTATTTACCAATCGAAAGTAACCGTTCTTCGATCTTCTAAAGCAATTGTTGCCACATGACCAAATTTTGACACAAAAGTTGCGACCATTTTCTTTGAAACACTTCGAGAACATATCACTTATTTTCCGGTTCGTAGAAGTAAATCCAAGATTAATCACCACTAAGAATACTGTAAACGTTTTTTGAGCTTCCTCTGTTGAACCGTTCCAATGTTTTCCAACACCAATCGACGCGAACCGCTCTTTGCCCACTTTTTGAGCAAATTAGAGATCCAACGAGAAACTTCGAAACAACCAGTTCTTCTTGTAGGATCTTTTGGTCGAGGTCTTTGAAAAGCCCTAAGATGCTTTTATCTCCCGGTATGTTACACGGTGGTGATCCTTAATTAGCTGACAAACCGTATTAATGTTTTACTGTGTGACTGCTGTTTTGGGTGGACCTAAACTGGATTCGTCGCTGAGACTGGAGTGAGCACGTTGAAATTTGCAACAGGTACCAGCGGGAAATAGTTGACTGATGTGGTGTTTCATTTCCAAACACAAAAACCTTGTGACCGAGACAATGGTGTTGGAATCTTCTCCGAAAATTGTAAAAAAAAATGTTCGAAAGTGTTCTCGACTAAAATCCATTTTTCGACCAACTTGCTAAATTCACTGTACATACACAACTTGTTGAAACTCTGAAATTGTATCAACGAAAGATTGATGTTAGATTTGTGTCTGAAGGTTTTATAAGTTGCGCCTTCTTAGTGGCTATATGCAAAACTAAACAGACAACCCTCGTATTGAGGTATTATTACGAAACAATATTTTACTTTTTTACTTGAATGCAGTCTCATTTTTTATTTGTAGGTATCAAAAATTAAGAATGATGTAGGCAACAAATGTAATATCTGGTTTATATTAGACAAAATTGCCTCCTTTTAATAACAGGATAGTATTTTTAAAACTTGAACTCACCTCTATACGCTTTTCTATCACTATCAAAGGGTCATTTTTTTGTATAAATATTTTCAAATATCAAAATTTTTTATTGCCCAAATATATTAAAATTAGTTGAACGCAATTTATTTACAATCTTTGTTTAGTATTGAATTAAGCCTAATGTCCTACTTCGAATATTTCGCGGTCAGTAAGTTTTATAAACACATAGTCAGTATTGAATGTAATCATGTATGAGTTTTTATTGCTCGACCACATGGCAAATTGCAATTTTACGGTGAAATTTTTTAGTGAATTAAAGGAATTATTGATACTTAAGCTGACACATTGTATTCAACAATAGTTAAATTTATTCTGTTCGTTATTTCATTGTTTGTTTTCAGGTGTATACATTGTTTTGATTTAGGAGTTTCATTGTTATCTCAAGGAAATATTTTTAGATTTTTGTATTTTAAAATGAAAACTTACCCAGTTATTTAACTATGCTATGAAACCCAAATAAATGCTTATCAAAATTAAAACGTATTGTTACACTAAATAAGTTTTTTAAAAAAGGGTGTGGCAGTCAGTGGGACTGCCGGCAGAAGTTATACTTCTATGCACGCGCCTGGATTCATAAATTTTTATGCGAATGATTTAGCAAAATCATTATATGATATTCGTGCTCAGCGACCTCAAAAACCTCCTAGTACTGAGTACACATTGATTTTGTATCAAATTTTCATAACATTTCCTGGAGACAAGGTCCGTCTTAAGTACCAGGTGTTTCGTCCTTCAACTGATAAGTTTTCGATCATTTTTAAAGGATTTACCTCCATACCATGTTTTGCCAAAATCATAGCTCCACCACGTTTATTCTGTACACGACAAAAATAAGAGCTCGGGTCATAACCAAAGACACTTAGATGCTGAACCTCTTCTTGTTAAAAGAAAGTGCTCGACCAAACAAAAAGCACTGTATTATGACGCATGGTCGCCATCATTTTCAGTTTCAGCACATGATGGACAGATGATTAAATTTTGACCAACCACTTTTGTGCCTCTTAGACGAACTAGGCAAGCAGGATGATACATTTTAATTCGCCTTTTAGAGATCGTTTACAACTCGCGCATGTAATTTTCACATTTATATCATCATCACTCGGCGCCATCAAATATATATCAATGGCATCACTGTTAACTAATAAAACTTAATAACTACAAACACAGGCAAGTAGAAATAATTTTTTTAAAAAAATTAACTGTATTTAAATAAATAAATACTTAGAAAAATAAGACCAGTTGATGTGTGTCCTTACTTCAAACACGAAAACTAAACAGTAAAACGATCAATGTACACAAAAAGTGTTTACAAAACCCCATAGTGCAAAATATAATGCAACCATGTGACGGTAGTATGGACTACAATTAATACTCATTACTGAATATTATGATTAATATTATTAATATAAAATACTAAACTTTATATGTTTACTTACGTGACAGAATTATAAAGTATTCTGTCAAACACAATATAATACGTCACTATGATATTCCAAAACATTAGCTCAGATTGTTTTTTGTATATCTATCTCTTTTCAATGTACTGATACCTTATATGTGTTTCTGTCTCTCTCTTACTCACACCATTACATATGTAATGATTTTTGCCATTTAACCCCACACAAATCCAGTGCATAAATAGAAGTATAATTTCAAAAATTCACACATTTTAAAATAAAAAAATATATGATTCTTTTTAGCTTATCGCTCGACGTGATACCAAACCCACTGTTCCAGAGTGTTTCAATTTCTCTTGGCACTGTTCATCTCCTTCAGAAATTAAAAAGAAAAACCTTCGGCGAAGTGATATATAGGTGGGACTAAGAAGTGAGCCATAGCGCCGGGAAGCAAAAAAGTTCATTTGTTATATACAGGCCCGTTTTAACTAAATATCCAAATGCTCATTTATAATACGCTAGGACTAGATAATACGACAAAATAATTGGAAATTTACAGGTAGCAAGTATATGAAAAGATTATCAATTTTTTTTCCTTACTTACATGCTGTGTAATACTGAAAGTTCTACACTTTAGTAATTAATGTTCTTTTATAGTTGCACCCAATTTATAACATTTTACTACAATTCCAGTTTACAGATTTTATAAAAATAGTATATTTAAACATCAAATAATAAGTATCAATAATTAATTTACACAAGAAATTAACATTGGGTAATGCATATAGTAATTATTTCAATATATTGTAAACATTATCTAGTCCCTTTGTAGTGTTTATTTTAATTGTAGTTTAGATATAATTAACTGAAAAATATTTCTGATACCGTTCCTGGCTGGAGGTCAGGCAGAAAAGCAGCAAAAGTTGTCTCATTTAAAAAGACAGGAGAGCTTTTCGAATGTTGCAGCAATTGCGAACTAATCCTGTGTATTCTTACTCCTTCTTTCTGCTGCAGACATAAATACTGAGCGGCCTACTATAAACAAAAAAGGGGAAAAATGGGAATAGGTGAAGGCCCAACAAAGCGGACACGTAAACACCGGACAAAAAATTTCACTTTCTGAATACGAAGAAACAAAAACTAAGGAAAGGTTCGTTCTGTGAAAGTTAATGTAGTTTTAGGGGCTTTTAATCAACATGTCTGTGTATTTTGTTTCTTTTTGTATCTCGGATATTGCTTATTAAATAATTTTATTTTTATATTCCATGTAAAATCTAACCTATTAAAAAAATTAAATAAAAACATACTGATAAAATAATATACAACCATAATTTTATGTCATATATTTTTTAAAGTAATAAAAAATACATTTTCTAATAGTGTCCTTTTTCAAATTGAATTATTTAGTTACAGTATCGATTTGGAAGCTAATAGAAAGCAGAATAAGCGGAAAACTGTAAAACAAAACAAAAAGTTCGTTCTGTTGGTTACATAGTAACTCCTAAAGCAAGAAAATTCTTTTCCACTTGGACAGAGTTACACAAAACAGCAGTAAGACAATTAGTATCGTGTTCCGTACAATTAAGAAGCTTCTCTTCTTTTTCTCGTTCTTTTCTTACACCGTAATAGCTTATTCAATGTCCTGAGGGTTAAACAATGGATTGTTAGAAAATTTTAATGTCCAGTTATCGAAATCGATATAAACTAAAGTAACTAAATTTATTCGTTAATCGTAAATTTAATTGCATTAAGAAAAATTATAACCCTTATTTAATAAACGAACTTTACTTTTGTAAAGGCACTTTTATTTTCTCATGCTGTTAAAATTATTTCGTCATAACATTTCCTTGGGATTGAATGTGACTCAAGAGAGAGCCAACCTGTTTCTCGAGTACTTTCTATTCATTTCAATAAACGCGAAGAAGAATTACAGTTATAAGTTCGTTAAAAGTTTATTTCTGATGGCTCCCCCGAGAGTTATAACCTTTGCTCGGAGTTTTAATCGTAAAACAAAATCTGATAATAAAATTTCCAGAAACGAAAGTTTAGAATAAGTCTTCATTTTCTTCTGAGGTGTTATTGAAATGTATCCTATATATAAGAACTAAATTAATTTATTTAGTCGAATAAATATTTTCCAAGGAGAGTAATTGCACTATTTCAATCCGTTGACCTTCCTTACCACCTCCATTTAATCTAAATGAAATTAAGGTGAACGACAAAACAGATTCCGTTTATTTCGCATGACCTCATCATCTTCAACAAGGGAATCTGAATAGACAGTAATGATACACCTCTGAATCGAATTAATTCCACACTCACATCATGAACGGCGTCTGAGATTGAAATTAAGGAAATCAAGGCTACGTTAAATCCAAACATAGAAATAGTCATTTGACGTGCATTTTTATATTCCTATTATATTTTTCATCTACGATTATATATGTCCTAAAAAAACTTCGAAAATCAGAAACGTGTTTCTACAAGGTGTAAAAGGCTGGAGGTGTCATACCGATAAGAGTTATTTAGTTGTGAGACAAGGGCAGAAAATTACCTTTAGGATATCGATCATTAGCTGTCTCTAGCAAAAAACTAAAGGTGGTGAAAGATCAAGAAAACTATTCTATAAAATGTAACAATTTGTAAATATCCGACGCACACCACATTAAATCTTAATAGCACTTCAAGAAAATCATATTCTGGACTAGGAGAAGTCACTTTCATAGAGTTAATACATTCAAAGATTGTATGTGGGGTATGAAGGATTAAATATCTTGTATAAACAGAGAAAGAGGAGAAGCAACCGCTTTGAGAACTTCTGGCTGGCTCTCCAAGAAAAATAGCATGTGACGAGAAGTTTTTCTTTGGGTAATATAAGGTTGATGTATGCTTACATTCTCCATTTCTTCCTCTTTGAGTAAGACGAGATTGATGGACGCACGCTCACTCTATATTAACTGTATTCTCATCTAACTTTCCACCCCTTTTTTGCGGTCGAGTGCCAAAATAATGTTTTTCAAGCGTTCAACATTTCATTGTAATGCATTTTAAAACTCTTGGAGGTAGCCAAATTGTATTTTGGAAGCATTTACCAAAAAATTTTTTTAAAGTAAACTGATTGACCTGTCGATATGAAATTGGTACTAAATTTTTAATATAATGGCTGCTGAAATTTGTTTCCTTCAAAATCATTTAAGAATTTAAGGTATATTAGTATTTACATTAAAAAATTGGTATTAGGCAATTATTAACAGGCGTAATATATACTTGGAGTAGAACGCAACAGTCTGAGGCGATCAAGCAACTGGGAAGCATTCAAAGGCAGGCATGTCTGAATGTCACAGGGGCCATGGGGACCACTCCAACGGACGCATTACAGGTTCTGCTTAACTTACTACCATTGCTAATCTATATACAGGGCTATGGCAACTGCTACAAGTCCAGGCTCCCATTACCTTATTTGGGGGAAAAGAACAAGCAGAGCTATATGATAGGGTTCAGGTTCATGTTCAAATAATGAGTATGCTTCAGGACAGGGTAGTCTCCAGGTGTAACTTTGCGAGAAACTTTCGAATAGAATTACTGGAAAGGTATTCATAAAACAATGCCCCCCACCCTAATTCAGGGGGAGTCATTCTGGTATACTGATGGCTCAAAGACTGAGAAAGGCACAAATTCGGGTATAACGGAGATCATAGGTCAGGGTATAACGGTTAAGACCGTAGTCATATATTTGGACAGCTAAACAGTTCTAAAGGCACAAATAAGCTCACAGCTGGTGTGGGACTGCGTTAGGGCCCTGACACATGCCGCAAGTCGGAATTCTCTTACATTGGCATGAGTACCAGGACACTCAGGGAGCTAATATCCCAATGATTGGTCCGGAACCATTCGGCGGGGTTGCTGACACGTTCAGAAAGGCAGCTATTTAGAAATGGTGGCTAGAGAAGGTTCAGGAAGGGTGGGAAAAATCAACGGGCAAGCGACAAACCATTCGTCGAAATTTACTGCAGAACTGTTACAACAAAGGCGAAACGATGTCAAAATGATTGTCAGTCTCTTGACAGAACATCAGAAAACACGCGGTATTGGGAGAGGAGAAACCGGCTGCTCCAAGTTACTTGGAGAGGCCACTGTCAAGGCTATTAAGTTTCTTTAAGAGGGCAGGGCTAGACAAGGTGCTCTAATCCTATTCTAGAGATGATGGGTGTTCACAATAGATCTGTAAAGGTCGCAGGCTAACAGCTAACCCAATAAATATCTATCTATCTATCTATCTATCTAGATAGATACCTACTGTACTCAGTTTTAGTGATTGTGAATGAAAATGTACCTACCCATAACTCATTAATTTTGTGATATTTCTTTAAGCAAACATCCTTGAATAAACGTGAACGTATTTAAAAAACAATTAAAGTATAACTTACTTGCAAACAGTAACTTATATTTTATAACTACGCCTATGCTGATCCATACATAAGTTCAATTTAAGCCTACTGAAAGGCACTAAAATTGACTTAAATAAGCTCAACCGGTTACATCCTGTCTTTAACAGGTGAATGTGTTCATGTTCTACCTACATCAGAAATTACTCCTGCTCTTCTCCTCTACTTCATTTACTAACTGACACTCGGCAATAATGGCCCATCATTGTGGGGAACTCAGCAGGAAGATTCGAGTCAAACGTTCGTAGGTAGATTAATTTTATATAGTTTCTCTTATTGTACTAGCAATTTTCTTTATAACAATGAGATACGTTTATCTTATTTATGAAGGTGTGTTTGAATAAGATAACAATATAAGATTGATTAATACAATTCGCAATGTATTTTCGTTGATGATTTTGGTTAAATTTTGGTTGATAATAAAACAAAACATATAAATACATTTACAAAGAGTTGACCGATTTTTTTAGTATTGCTTGAATATAGAAGGTGTTTTTTACAATTAATCTCAATAAACTGTAAACTATAAACTCATATCGGGTATATGACAAAATATACAAATACATGAACCATAAAATTCTTTGTTATGAATTTTAAGGTATATATACCATAATTATTCCCACGCTCATAAAAGCGAGTGTATTGTTTCAAACTAATGACATATTTTCAAAAATATACATTGTATGAATGATTAATGAATTTAAAAGTTCTTGAAAAATAACAGATTATCTGTCCCCGATATACTTCGGCTCATTTTTGCATATCATTAATACATTACAGAGAAACTTTTCGCTAATGTGTTTTTTAACTAAGGCAGCAACAAATTGCAACAATGTATAAAAATGTCTGCTCTTTTATATGCGTAAACCAAATTACTTGTATGGTGCTTAAAATTTTAATTAAAATGTAACGATATAAACTAAATTTATTTATAAGTAGATTGATCCGATGGAATATGTAGTTTTTTATAACTATTATCTGCAGAAACCCAGTGAAATAAGAGTATATTTATTTAAAAAACAATAAATAAACGATAATTTTTTATATACGTATTATACGTGCTCACATGGTTTCCTGACTCTCTCGACAAACGCGTACATCTCCTTCCATTTCGCCAGCAGGAATGTGCTAGAGCAGGATTCGGGAATATCCGCTGGCGAAGAGAGAGGCGCCATCTAGTGATGGTATGATTCGAATCGGCACCGTAGGGTGTCGCTGGTATATAGAAAAGAACAAATCCAGAAAAAGATAGGAATTTTAAATATGTGATACAGTTTACATGATTGAAAACGAGCATTTTCGAATAACAGAGTGGTAATTATGCTGTGTCCTGTGTGAATTTTAAATTTTAATTTTATAATCAAGAGATTCTATGAAAACTAAGCTAATTTTATTTATCCGCTGCATTTTTTAAAATTTCTTAAGAGATTTGGTAGGTACTAGTATTTCTTGCAAGAAATTACCATAAGAAGCTCAATGTATGTATAATTTGCTTAATAATATAACAATACTAAACTAATAAATACTTTTTGAAGTTATACTTCTATTCATGCACTCGGTGGAAAAGATTTGTGTACAGTTAAATGGGAAAAATCATTACATATGTAATGGTGTGAGTAAGAGAGAGACAGATACACTTATAAGGTATATTGGTCGGTAAAAACAAAGATGAAATATTTATCACATGTTATTAGACATAATTATAAGTCCTTTGAATACTGTTTCAACATTCAGTACATTGAAAAGGGATAGATATACAAAAAACAGTCTGAAGTAATGTATGAATATCATAGTGACGGAACACATGATTATTTGACAGATTATTTTATAATTCTGTCACGTAAGTTAACATATTAAGTTGAGTATTTTATATTAATGATATTAATAATAATATTCAGTAATGAGTATTGTATTGTAGTCTAAAATACCGTCACATGGTTGCAGTATATCCTGCACTATGCTTTTGAGGTTGTTGGCTACATAAACAGAGTTTTTAGGAATAGTCGAGGAAATAAAGCACCAAAACCTCCGAATTTTGTAACGTAAGATGGATCGGAATGCGTTTTTTGCATTGGATTCGTTAAAATATCAGGAAATTTGTCGCTATATTTTACAATGTTAAAATGGAAATTGCATTTTTGCATTCTAAAAGTACATTCCGAACAGACAATAGAGAGAAAACTTACAACTCGGTAAGTATTGCTGAAAATGGGTTCAATTTATAACCTCGGGGTTTTTGGAGTCGCTGAACACGAATATCACGATTCCGAAAGTATCCGCGGACTTTGGTGTCTAGAGTATTTACCTCTTCTCCTGGAGTTTTATGTAAATTCTGTACGAAATCAGTGCACACTTGGTACTCGGTGGTTTTTTGAGTCACTAAATACGATTATAATAATGGCGATGGTGTTCTAAACACCTGGTGTTTAGACGGACCTCGTCTCCAGGAATTTTATGCAAATTGGATACGAAAAGAGTGTTCACACGGTACTAGGAGGTTTTTGGGGTCGCTTACCACGAATATCATATAATGAGTTTGCTAAATCATTCGCATACAAATTTATGTATCCATGCGCGTGCATAGAAGTATAACTTCTGTCGGCAGTCCCACTGACTGCCACACTAGTTTTTTTTAATTTAAATATCTGTTTTAATTGTTTAAAAATTATATTGCGCTGGATTTTTAGTTCTCTTATATTAACAGAAATCACTTGTGGCTAGTTCTAGCAGTTTTGATTTTAGTTTATTGTTTTAAAATGTAATGTATAGGATATAATTTATAGCTTATTCATGAAATAAAATCCATTCCGAAATATTTTATTCTTCCACTTTGGTCAAAAAATTGACTTACCTCCCTACAGACTTTCACCGAAATTCTATGTTCCCGCCCTATGTGCAAAAAGGACCGAAACAGAGTTTATGCTGGAATTAGCTTTACTTGCCGAGCAGTGACAACGAACTTTCGAAAGTATACGAAGAAAAATAGTATCCATTACTGAGGACAACATTCGATCATCCTTTCGGCGGATTGTTTCACCGAGAGGGATGTTCGATTTTCGTCCTTTTTAATGTAATGTAACATAGTGTAATGTACTAATAATTATAATATCCTAGGTATAGAAAATTTAATATAAACATGTACCAGCAATACAAACAAAACAGTAAATACAACATTCAGTTTCGGGAATTTTTGTTACTATTATTCATAAAAACATTACACTAGGATTAATAACACTTTTATAAGCAGATTGACAAACCTTATGTATCCGTTACTAATTTTTAAAGGTTACAATTGACAAACAGAAACATTTAAAATTTCTTTTATATTTTAAATTTTATTAGGTTTTTAGTCTACTAACGCCCTCTGTTGGTCAATACCTTTCTAGTTGTATAAATCTTCGAATAAAATCTGGGAACAGTGATAGATTTAACTGAGGGATACTTTTTCGTATTTCGCATGTCTCTGTTCAGAACTAGTAATCTGATGAGCCTTTTGTCAGAGTTAGAAGGAGGTCAGTCTTGTGAAAAAGCCTTCTTGATAAAAAAGTAAGATCATATCTTATCTGAAAGACCTTTAGTTCTTCTTTGGACGCATTAGTCCAGAAACCCTACCACGCCGAAGAGAATTGAAGGTTATAATTCCTTGTCAAGGAGCCTCCTAATTTCGAAGGATTCAGTTGCCGGAGCATCTAAGTAAGTCTTGTGAAAAAGTCTTCTTAATAAAAAGGAAAGTCTAGATCTTATCTAGAAGACCTTTAGTACTTCTTTGAACGCATTTGTCCAGAACACCTACCACGCCGAAGAGAATTGAAGGTTATCATTCCTTGTCCATGAGCCTCCTAATTGCGAAGAATTCAGTTGCCAGAGCATCGAAGTGGGTCTTGTGAAAAAATCTTCTTGATAAAAAGGAAATTCCAGATCTTATCTATGGAAGACCTTTAGTTCTTTTTTGGGCGCATTGGTCTAGAACTCTGACCACGCCAACTAGAATTGAAGGATAGCAATCAATGTCCAGGAGTCTCCTAATTTCGAAGGATTTAGGTGCCGGAGCAGGCATTCTGCAGTAGTGCCTACCTAGAGGAAGACCGTGGACAATCCTTCGACATTTCTGTTTTACTGAAATAATATTTAATATAAATAAACCCCATACTGAGTTATAGTTTAATTCATGACGTTTGTACTTGGTACCTTTCCTTGCAGTACTAACACTCAGATTAAAATTTAAACCACGGCCCGGACGTAAACTGGGAAAATATTTTATTTAATATTAAATTCATTTCGTAAACGGATCTTAGCGTTTCTTTCTTATTTCAAATTATCTAGGGCAATTTTTGTTCTTAAATCAACTTAACCAGATTATGAAACTATTGTGATCGCAATGGTTCTATTACGGTTCTCACCTACTTATTTTGTGATCTTTAGATCGTAGACCACAAATATTTTATTGTGACTTTTTTACTCCTCACAAATTGTACAGATAAAATATTTGTTTCAGTATTGTTATTATATATGTCAATCAATACATAGCTAAGTTAAGACATTTAAATTACATGTACGTCGACTTAAATATCCTGATTTTCTCTCTGGAAATATACACATTTGAGCAAAACGACCAACGTGAGAATAATATTAATCACCTAACATTTTGAACCACATGCTCGACTACAACTCTGACAAATCTATTTTCTTGGCAAATTCAGAGAGGTAATACGAAATTGTGAAATTACACGCAATTATATTTGAATAATTTTGTGGCAGGTTACCAAAAAGGTGAACGTGTTGATTTATGGAAAGGTAGGTTAGTTTCTCTATAGCTGTCTAGTGCCGCTTGTGTAATTTGCAGCCCAGCAAAATTTAATGTAGGAAGATAATTTTACTTGAATGTAGCATACATTGTAACAAATATATGACGGTTGGTGTAAAATAGTAGCTTTTTTTCTAATTTAGAAGGAATTTTCTACCAAGCTAGTCTGATTAACTGTAAACAACATTGTTTTCTACATTTTACAACGATTCATTATGAATAAATCAAACTTTTTGGTTCTTGTCCAGCTAAAAACACCGCTTAGGTTTATATTTTATTGTTTATAAAAATAAATTAGTATTACAATATCTAGTAAAGAAATTTAAAAAATGTATTGTCTACCTACTGGTGCAATATAGAAAGATTTAATTATTACGGCAATTCCGAACAAGGTAGTCGAGAGACTAAGTAAGTGCTTTTGCCTGATGTATAATCTCGGAATAATTCACCTTTCTGTTCGTTCGGATTCCTCTTGGCTTTGTTTTCTAGATTTATACCATTGTTTACATTTGGGGGTTCATTTGAAATCTGAAATTCTAATTCGTTAGTTAGTTTAGACATTTCCCTGGTTGCGTTTTCTTAATGAACGAACAGCGGTATAGGTAACTCAGATTTAGTGTCAGTTTAATGAGACGTGGGGAAGTTTGACAGACAGATATATTAGTAAATATTATTAATGATTTCTCATTTTATTCGATTTTAATGCTTGGTTGATTACGAACACTAGTTCGCGAAAGATTTAGGATATATGAATATTTTTAAGTAATATTTTTAATATTGATAGTTCCATATCCAGATGAACAAGGATTAAATACTAAGGCAGAAAAATGAGTACATTTTTATAAACTAGATACTAGCAGTATCTAGAAAACGATTACTTGAGATATAAATGCTTAGCCATCATTTCGCTTTTTTGGTGACACTTACCTACTCACTTTCTCCCTAAGCACATATAGCAAGGCGTTAATGAGAAAGAGATTTCATTAAATCGACAATTGAAACACCAAACTCTAAGTCATTTTTTTAGTTGTTAGAGCGTTGCCGCGTAGAGGCAAAGGTTGCGGATTTGAGTCCTGTTGGATGCGACATTTTTTCAATTTCTCCTTAATCTCATTTAATATATTCTTGTTTGTATACTTTCTAATATTTCAAAAACTAGCAGTACCTTTAAAAAATTATTTTAAGTATAGCTTTCTTATTATGCCAGGCAACGAATCAGGAAACCAACGAATTTTTTGCAATAAGATGGATTTATATGATTCTTGTTGCATCTAATTAGTAAGAGCGTCAGGAAATTAGGTGAATAAAAATTGTTGTGTAAAAATGGAAAATCCATTTTCCTCCTGCAATCATGCATTTTCAAAATTGCTTGTCGGGGTGATAAGAATTAAAAAAAAAACAATCAGAAAAAATCAACGGAAATAAGTTCAATTTTACTACTCGGGGGTTTTTAAGGTCACTGAATAAGAATATGTATTACGACGGCGACGGCTACCGAAGCACCTGATGCCCAGGATGAACCTCGTCTACTGGAGTTTTTTAAAAATTTGATACAATTCAGTCTAAACACTCTAAACTCGTTACTCGAGGGTTTCGGGGTGGCTGAACTCGAATATCACAACGACGATGGTCACAGTGGCTCCTGGTTGTTGGAATGTTAGGTTTACATTGATAATAAATATTTTAATTTTATTTTTCGTTTTAAAATACATCCGTTTATAACAAAAAAATGATTTTGTATCGAATTTGCATGAAACTCAAGAATTAACCCTGGCCACCAGGTGCCTCGGTCACCAGAAAGATGCCGTAGTATCAGATAGGGAGTTTCTCCGTAAGAAAATCTAAGGTTCGTTTGTACCTTAACACGTAGTATCTTTGATTGTATATTTTGTACAAAGTTAATTAACGATAAAAACCAGCAATTTAAGTATATAGTCTAAATTTATTAATAAAATTATCTTCTTCTTCTTCTTCATCTTAGTTTAGGACAAAGTCCTGTTCCTTTCTACAGTTTACCCTCCTGTTGGGTCTTGGGAATGCGATGTCCAGCTTTCATACCATCGTTTTGGAGGTCTCCCGGGCGGTCTCGATGTGTTGGGTTTTTCAGACATTGCAATTTTTGCGAGCCTCTCGTCATCCATTCTGTTGACGTGGTCTCTCCACTCCCTACGTCTTTGTCTAGACCATCTTACGATATCCTGTACTCTGCATTGTTCTCTTATTGACTCGTTCCTTTCTCGGTCCCTTAGAGTATAGCCTGCAATGAACCTCAGCGTTCTCATTTCAGTTGTTCTTAGGAGCTTCTTGGTTGTAGTTGTTTCTGCTCTAGTCTCGATCGCATATGTCATCACTGGTCTTACACAGGTTTTATATATTCTCACCTTACTTTCTATGGTCATGTGTTTGTTCCTCCAGATAATGTCGCGTAAGTATCCAGATATCATTGTTGCTCTGTTGGTCTGTGTTTTGACTTCCTTCTGGAGATTTCTGCTGCTGGTGATGTTAACTCCTAGGTATTTGAAGTTCATGACTTGTAAATTATAATTAAACAAAAAAAGGGATACAATTAGACGAGATATTAGAAACAATTTCTGATTATATTATTTAATAAGTTATTTCAAACGAAACATTCAAAACAAGATAAAAGGTACAGAAAATAATTGAATATATTTATAATATTTTCGATGTTTGTTTTTATTTATTTTTGATGGAACATGTTGTATAGAGAGAAATTTTCTAACAAATCATTAATAAATATAGATGTTTCCTGTTAGAGGCTACTGTGTACAAATTAACTTCTTGGATACTTCTTCCTGTTTCACTTCCAATAAATAAACGATCACGGAACAACCGAGTGCACGTTACGGTACGTCAAAACAGCAAATCAAATATTAGTTACGAAAAGTTAATATTTGCCAGGAATGGAATATCTGAACTCCGTGTGCCCTTTAACTTTGTTGAACTTTTACTCTTGAAAATTATATGGAGTGTTCTCACGTTTGTTTGCACTGCGCATGCTGTTAAAGGAAGGAAGTAAACAATTGCTTGAAGGTATGTAAGAGGTAAAATTTCTACTTGCCACTCATCCCTTTTATTAATAATCGAGGATAAGTCAGGTTTATTATATAACAGCTAATAAATTTCAGTGGAGTTTGTTCTGGTATTATTAGCATGTAATGAACAATATTGTATTAATATTAAAGAGGAAGATTATTAAGAGAAATGTAATTTTCAACGCTTAAAATAATAATAAAACTTTTTACCCCTAAATTATTTAAGTAACAGATATTTATTTATTTTTTCATAAAACAAAATAATATTAAAATTTCTTGAGTGTGTGATTGTAGATACAAAAACTTTAAATTTAGTCAAATCGAGGGCAAATCAAATATAAATTGGACTTTTGATTAATAACATTTATTGGTGCAAGAAATGTTATTAATCGAAATTGAATGCATATAATCTCCTTTTAATTTCATCATCAAAGTATAGCTCCTGATTTTTCTTTAAGGTATGGCGGATGAACAAGTGTTTCCAAAGAATTTTGTACAATTTTTCTGAGGTTAATGCAACTGTGTGAGGCCGTTCGTTGCAATAGAACAGAATCGCACTTTGTACCTATACACTATTTTGCCTTTTTCGTCGATAGGCCAGTTCAGCAAGCAGGTAGTAGTTGTATGCAGCATAAGCTATGTATGCCAGCCATACAGAACAATATACCTCTTTTATCCCAGTATTTCTTCTGCAGGTTTTTTGCCACTTTATGATTGCGTGTTTAGATCTCAACTGTAAGGATGCACCAACGTCTTAGGGGCCAGAAGAAATATTCGATATTATGCGACATACACAGCTTACCAGCACTTATCGGTAAAGAAAAATATCTGAAATATGTAATTGAATCAGCACTTCTAAACGATATTCTGATAGGTAGATCAATTTTACATCTAAAAGTTTCCTTTTATCCTTTCACGGATCGCAAGAATATTCGTCACATTAGAAGTTGTCCGAGGTTGGCCTGTATGGCACTAAGGGCATGGACACAACGGGGACCATCAACCCTAGACCATAGCATAATACCCACGACCTTTGCTCTGACCCTCGCTCCGACCCACGCACACCCGTGGTCACATCAAGGCTTGGAGCATCGCACTTTTGCGCCAGTTGAAGCGTGAACGATCGTCTATAAACATGGATTTTTCGACATCCTCTTCTTCGGAAGAGGAAGATATTATTTTAAGTTCAAGTGCTAAAACGTGGTACCAACATAAAGGATCTCAAAAGTCGAAAGTGCATCCTTTAAACAAAAAAAGTATGTTGTATGGAGAATTTCATCATCTATATAAAGATTTAAGAAAAGATTCAGATCTTTTTTTGACTACATAAGAATAAAAAAAGAAACTTTTGATTATATTTTAAAAGAGTACCCTGGTCGAGGGTCAAAAAAATACTAAGCTCAGTTTTGACCCTGGCACCAAGTATCAGACCTTAGCTCCAACCTATGCGCGGAGCGATGGTCGGTGCTCCGATGTAACCACATAGATCTAATATTATGTGTTTATTTTTTTTTAGTGAGCGGAGCTATGGTGTGATGCTATGGTCGGAGCGATGGTCGGCGCTCCGTTGTGGCCGTACACTTAAGCTATGGTTTCCTAGGAAAGCGGTGCCGTAATATAACGAACGCTATAAAACGTTGTTCTTATTTTTACCGAGCGTGGTTTTTAAGGAAACGGTGGGCAACATCGCTACACAATAAAGCGGCACCGTCATTTTGGTGACGGCCGTCATAACGGTGGACGACAGTGCGTTCAACGTTTTTTATCTTCGGTGCGGTGTTGAGTTTGTGTATTTTTATTCAATTGGGAATTGGGAACATTAAAAATATGTCAAATATTAACAAAAATGTAGTCTGGACATTGGAGGAAGATGAAGTATTAATTGATTTTGTGAAAAGTCATTAACTTTTGTAGAATATAAAGTGTAAAGCTTTGGTTTCCTATTATACCGGAGACGCAATAAAGCTCTTCTTTCAAAAATATTATCATTGCCAAGTCCAAATCATCTATTTTTTGCTTTTAATACAGAAACACTGTAATTATTGTCAAATAATAAAACTAAACACAAGATATAAAACAAAATATAAACACACAAAACGAAAGCAAATACAAAAATGGATTTAGGTGGTCAATAACGTTGAGCTCTTACTTTACATCTGTGCTCACCGATAGCGGCCGTCTTGAATGCTGATAAAAAACGGCCGTCAAATTACGGCCGCTTTATTGCGGCACCGCTATCCTAGGAAACCAAAGCTTTAGTGTAAATAAACACATGATATTAGATCTATGTGGTTACATCGGAGCACCGACCATCGCTCCGCGCATAGGTTGGAGCTAAGGTCTGATACTTGGTGCCAGGGTAAAAACTAAGCTTAGTATTTTTTGACCCTCGACAAGGGTACTCTTTTAAAATATAATCAAAATTTTCTTTTTTCATTCTCATGTAGTCAAAAAAAGATCCGAAACTTTTCTTAAATCTTAATATAGATGATGAAATTCTCCATACAACATATGTTTTTTGTATAAGGGATGCACTTTCGTCTTTTGAGATTCTTTATATAGGTACAACTTCTTAGCACTTGAATTCAAAATAATTTTTTCCTTGTCCGAAGAAGAGGATGTCGAAAAATTCATGTTTATAGAGAATCGTTCACGCTTTAACTGGCGCAAAAGAGCGATGCTCCAAGCCTCGATGTGACCACGGGTGCGCCTGGATCAGAGCAAAGGTCCAGGGTATTATGCTATGGTCTAGGGTCGATGGTCCCCGTTGTTTCCATACCCTAATACTCCAGTGGATTTGTAGACTGCTTGAAAGCGTTTTTTTAACTATGCTGTTAGTTGACTTAAATATTCGGCAAAAACTTTTTTTAAGCATTGCTCAACACAAGTGTTTTAAGATATGAAGTTGCTAACAGTTCTGGCGAGTCAAACTGATAATTTTCCAAGATTATCAAGACGCCACATTATTCACTTCACCTAAGGAGCGTTAAAAAAAGTAGAGTTCATATTTGATAATCTTCGCATATTGTTTTGACCGATCAAGACGAGACTTTTGGGTTCGAAAGAGTTCTACTCAACTTAGACCTCCTACGAATTTAAAGTCATTTATAAGTTAAGTATATTCAGAGAAATTTCAATTAAAAAAAAATCAGAAAGGATGTTTTTGGAGAATATCTTTTTGGCGGTTGCACCGATAAATTCCAGAACATAATTAGCTACGAACCTCAAAAAATTACGTCGAATGCTGTTTAAAAAAAGTGTTTTTCACAATAACTTTGAGATTTTTTGACTCATCAATTATGCACTAAAGACCACACTTTTACCACTCAACTGCGTCGATCGCCACCTCGAACATCAAAATAGCTCAACACGTGCATAGATTTTCTCAAAACAAATTTTTTAAGCTTAAGAACTGTGAAAAAACACAAGAAAACACCTTTTTGAGCTCAAAACAGCAGAAAAAAGATAAATTTTTGGTCTGAAATTTACAAAAATGGCCAGCAGACTCTTTAAGTTTATTTTTTAAATATGTAGTTTGTATTGCATATAAATTCTTCCGTAGATAGGCCTTATTACCCGCACCTAACTTACTACTTCAATATTTGCTTAATCTATACTAATATTATAAAGAGGAAAGGTTTGATTTTTTGTTTGTTTGTTTGTTTGAAATGAATAGGCTCCGAAACTACTGGACCGATTTTAAAAATTCTTTCACCGTTGGCAAGCTACACTATTCCCGAGTGACATAGGCTATGTTTCATTTTCAAAAAAATTAAGGATCCTTACTAAAATGCCATTAATGTAACCAAAAATGACCTTAAAATCCTTACATCGCGTGCGCTGAGATTACTATTGATTATAGAATAAAATAATGTACTAGGATTTTGAAGAATATATAAATATCTACAAAAAATGCCGCGACAGCATATGTCTAACTTTTATAGTTACGTCACAATAACTAATTTTTAATTTTTTAAAAGTTTTTATCTTGGTATTAATCCTTGTCAAAATAACTTATTTCATAATCACGACAGATATCACAAATTTAGCATGTGCTATGGGACGAGGCTACTTATAAAGGAATTAAAGGACAAATAAGTTGTAGCAACCAATATAACTGAACCACCAGCTGGTCAACTAGCTCATACACTGAGGATACCAATGATCCCAACTGATCTACCAAATCCATTTAAACCGCTTCAATTTCCTATCAAAACATCTTTCGCTTTTACTAATAATAAGTCTCAAGGTCAAACCTTCCAAATAGTAGGGATCGGTTTTCCTCATGGCCAACCGCCTAAGGCGGGTCGGAGCACCTGAAAATCAATTTATTTTGCTGCCAGAAAATAAAACAACATGTAATATTGTTTACAGGGAAGCGTTGACCCAATTAATTTAATGGCTTTTGTTATCTTTCTTTAATCACCGTGCAAAGCCGGGGCGGGCTGCTAGTCTGTCATATGCTTATTTAAAATTTATGGTTGATAGGTTATATTAATTCAGTCAGTAAATTTTTTTGTATTTATAAAAAAACAACTTTTTTGCATCGCTAAAATTTTGAAATTTGTTTTATATCTTTGTATTCTCCGTCACTGTAAGCTGTATGCCTTTTCGTCGTATTTTCTTAAAACATACGCTCAAAAGCAAACAGAGCGAGGTAACGCTGTACACACCTACATCCAATGTTAATAAAGTAAGTTGCCTCAATCTACATCTTAATTGGTTGTCATGTTTATTACAGGAGTTTAAAGTTTTGGCTCAAATGCTCTAAAGTTTTATGTTGTTTTTATGAGTTGGTTGGTATCGTCTTCCTTTAGAACGACGTTTATATCGCAAACACAGGTAGACTTCGTTAAAGATAAGCATTAAGATAGTATTTAATTAATGATGTAACTTTAGTAAAAAATAAACTGCTCTTTAATTAAGTTACAGTGTAAGTAATTAAAAAAAAATAGAGAAAGTATTATTTGTACAAAGGCAACATGCGAAAAAAATTTAAATTTAATGGCAATGAAATATGTTAAAACTAATGCACTAAAGAGTATTATTATCCACTATGTTGTACCTACCGTCATTGATTGTCATTCCTATCAATAAATGGAGCACTAAAGATATGAAAATTATATCAGCCATTTAGAATCCACTCTCACTGATTGTCAAACGGTTAATATCTTGTAATTCGTGTCTGCAAATTGTAGTTAGACATCGGTGAACCTACCTTACTCTGTAATCGGCCAATAAAATTTTTAACTTATCTCATACAAACAGACAGACAGACAAACAAACAGACAGATGCAGCTTTACTACGGAATTTTTTTCTTCTTGATATTCTCTGCTCTTTGTGATTTTTGAATAGGCAATAATTTACCAATTTTTGTATGTAGGGGATAAGACGGGGATAAGACGGGGTAGCGGAGACGGTGTACCATGCGAAAATCACAGTTGAAACTGACCAATCACGCCTGATTGTTCATCGTTCGGCGCGCCGTCATGACACTTGTCAATCGCCCGGCGGTCAACGGTTGACAAGTGCAAGCTTGTCAAAAAAATTTAAAAACAGTGTTTAACTACAAAGTGTTTAACATATTTTGTTCTGGTTTGACACGTGACTGTGGTTTGTGAAATAACGTTAGCTGATGAGGTGTTGCTGTGATTGACGCTTAAACTAACCTATAATAAGGTAGGCATTGCGTTTTCGTACGATTGTTGACTGTTTTTATTTATTGTTTTTATTTTTAGAAAATGGCTCTGCAGGCAAGATGGGGTAACGGGGTACCCTATCTTGCCACCCTCTTGGAAATGCTTTTGTGCAAGCAGCTACTATGTCTACAGCAGTAAATGGATTTCGTAATTGTGGAATTTGGTCATTTTATCCAAACGTGTTTCCTGAAACAGATTTTGCCCCTTCTTTTGCAACTGCGAAAACCAGTTAAATGACAGTGAAACTTCCATAAACCGAGAAGTATTTCAAGATATAAGCAATGTCATCACTACCCAAACTTCAGACACAATAGGTGCACAAACAGCTGATAGTGCTGCAACGTTAACCAAAGACTCTTTGCCAGGATGTTCCCACTGGAGCCCCAGACTAGTTAATCAGGAACCACCAACAGCACCATATCAAACTAAGGATCAACCAAAGACATCTCAAGCAGAACAATATCAATCCGACCAGCATAAGAACCCATTAAAACCAGCTGATAACCCTGTTTGTCAGGATCCAGAGACATCACAACCAGCTAAAATGCCCACATGCCATAAAAGCGACCATATCTTTGTTTTGATTGCTCCAAAACAACTTCTTCTACATCCACTTGCTACAAAATCCTCTCGTATTACCAAAAAGCGTGGAAAAACAGCAATTATTACGTCACCACACTACAAACAAGTATAAGAAGTAATCGCTCAGATTAAAACAGATGCCGAACAGAAAAAACTAGAGAAAATAGGAAAAAAAGACAAAATATGAATTAAAAAAAAACAAAATAAAATTACTACAAAACATCAAAACGACGAAAAGTCTCATCATCTGAAGATGTATGTATTGTGAGGAAGTATATTCCGTTTTCATTGAAGGGTGGATATCATGCTCATAATAGCTGTGCTGTGGATGATGATGATGACAAAGCCTTCCACGTCTGCGAGTTCCGCCATCCCAAATAATAATCTTTTTCCGTGACTATCTTACCTCAGGGGGTTCCCCATTTTACCACCACCCTGGGGCAAGACGGGGCAAAACATCATTTTTTATTTTAATTTTTTTCTCTTAAGTGTGTAATCAAAAGTTCTTAATGACACCAAATATTAGAAGAGTAATAATTAGTGGTCAATTAAAAAATAAATATAATTGTTTTACTATGTATTTTTGTATATTATTGACATTTAAAGCTTAAATACCCCATCTTGCCACCATCTCCCCTATATCCTTCTATTCTCGAACCAGTTATAAGATTTATTTATTTTAAAATCGGACTGCTAATAGCAACTAAATAATATGGTCTCTAATTTAATATGAAAAGTATAAAGTGCGCGATCTATTATATTAAATTAATTAGATTCCTAGATAAAATATATTTTAATGGATAAAAAATAATTTATACGTTTTAAATTTATTGCAGGCAGGGACAAAAAATCTAAAAAAACTATCTCTACCTATAATTCTTTCGTAAATCCATTACTAGTTTACAATAAATTTAATACGTATAAATTATTTTTCATGCATTAAAACATTTTGTATTTTTAATTTTTAATAATATTTTTGTAACAAAATATTCGTTAGGTTATTCAGAGTAAAGAAAGTCGTGATCTGCAGTTGGTAAAGAAGTTTAGTATGCGCATCTTCGAAATTTAAACAAAGTTGGAATATTTATAAAGGCAGCAGGCAAAAGCTCCCCGAGCACTAATTGGAATAATCCACTTCCAATTAATTCTGCGGGAAGTTCGACATTACCTTCTGCAAGATTAACTTCGGTGTATGTCAGTGGCGCAGAATGCTTCACAATAATTGAATCTATTACAGTTAATAATAAATCACAATATGATTAAAATTCTATTTAAATTTTTAGGGTTAGATTCTGTTACCGAAAATTTACTGACATAAAAATAGATATTGATTTGTTAACCAATCTAGAGAATAAAGAAACTCAGTTAGTAGCGCCCTTTAGTCATACCCCTAAAAGCAACCAATAAATCCCTGGATACAATGGAACGAAATTTTTTTCAATTCCCCACCCCAAAACAGAAAAACTTTTTATTGTTATAGGTAGGAATTGAATACATTAGCCAAATTGCCTTTCTCCCTCGTTATGCCCTATACCTATTCACCTGAAAAAAAAAGAGTCCCACATGCTTCCAATCTCGCGAAATGCGAGCCGAGTCGCCGAAATCCGACCATAAAGAATTTTTTAACAGATTCGGAGTGTTTATAATGTGTATGTCTTCCACCTGTTCTTCGCGGTTTTTTACTGAAATTGCTCAAATTGTTCTCTTGGGGCAGAACACACCTCCGGAATCGTTTTATTTTTATTTTACGATTAAACGAGGGAGAATATTTATACAGATTTGGTAGATTTTATACGATTTGGATCATGGATTTTCTTTAAATATACATATATTTTTTATTTTCTGATAAAAAAATAAATTTTGTGGTGTAAAGAAACTTTTTTAATGTAATGTAATAATTAATACAGGATTTTTCTTAGTTCTATGTAAAGTATAGTTATCTCACAAGTCTTCTTGTTAACTGTAAAATATATTTAGTATGCCTTGTCGACGTAGGTAAATACGGAAGAAATGCGGAATTAAGTTAAACCCACTCTCTTTTCATTCTTAACCTAATTGCAATTAGAGCCTTCATAGTAAGCTGTTCTTTCCTGAAAGGGAGACTGATTACAAAATAAAATCGCTACAGAAATTCTCTATACATACAACGTGGTTAAGAATGTGTACAAGTAAGATTTCAAGGAAAGTTTTTTATGTAAGAGCCAATTTAAAGATAATAATTATAGAATGTTAGATAACATCTCAAAAAAGATTCAACAAAAACCTGTTCTCGTAGAATAAGATGGTTAAAAAATTGACATGCCTTTTCTTTCGCCAATTTTTTTTCCGTTTTAAAATCTACTTTTCAAGATCTTATAACTGAATTTTTCTTCATACTTCGGTTCTTGGCTTAAATTTTTTCTTTAAATTTACATTGGTAAAAATAGTGTAAAACCGTTTTATTTTATAAAATATTGAAACCGGAATGAGACAATTCGACGTGGCCGATTCAACGCTGCCTATTCGACGCGGCCGATTCGGCGCGGAGACAATTTAACGCTGGCCCTTTCGATGCAGGGCCGATTCGACGCGAAGTAGAAGGCGAAATACTTATACATTCAGAGATAATAGAAACACGAAGTTGTTTCGTAAAACGAATTATTTTTCATTGAAGTGTTGTTTTATAAGTGTACATTCTATCCTAAAATTAATATTCTAAAGTCATTAAAACTATGTAGTATTCTAAAATCAATTATGAGATAAATCTCGTAAAAAATCGATAATATTACGATTTGCATATTCTCTTACTAAGGTCTCAATTGTTTCGACGCATTCTTGGTTCTTCTTTAATTTAACTGGTAATTGTTGTCCGGAAAGTAATTGCTCGTAATACAAATCCCTACCAGACTGTACTCGTTTAAATGTATCAGTAAACTTCCAAATTGTTGGATGGTTTTCTGATAGTTTCAAACTGCTCTACGAACAAAGCTATTACTCTTGATAATACTATATAAAAAATTGCGTTAGATAGATACACTAACTTTTTAAGTTACGACGACTTCCAAAAAATCTATATTCGATTTCGGGCAGGACCACTGTCTTTTAAGAGGAACTCTTCTTTAATGTTATTGGCTGCTTTGTATGTTATGTATCGTTAAGGTATTTTTAACTTTCAGCAGTTGTTGGATTAGGTAGAGCTTTATTCAATTGTTGCCTTGGCTTCTTATGGTCTTTTTCATGGCACTGTGGTTAGGCAGCACAACTTTGGTACTCCGTGAAGCACCAGTAACGCAATGATTAATAATTTCAGCTGTAGACTCCATAGTCTCCGCACACCTCTTCTTTATTGCCGTTTTTATTGCAGCAGCTACTACATGTGCCGCGGAACTTCCATGGCAATAATCGTTTATTTTTTTAACAACCACGTTTTGTTGTGTGTGAATTCGTGCTTTACACCGTTTTTTTCTCAAACCAAGTCCTGGTCACACCTCCAAAATAAAGTAGTATTGGAAGTACTGGCTTTGTCAAACACGTACAAAAATCCATCGCACGCAAACTTACGTTTTCCTTTTTCACTCAAAAATTCAATGTTGATACAAAATCTTGCAATGAAACAAGTTATACAACTGATGAAGGCTTTGATTTGTGAGCATATTTATAATCTTCAGGTACCTAGCATTATAAATTCAAGACCCATATAATTCTTTGGCACTAATGATTACTCAAGACTGGAAAAGCATTAAAGTAACTGTTCAGTGAACGATCCAGTTAAATGATTTAAAATATTTTTGAAGGACGTGATTTGAATTCTTCTACCTATAAGTCGATTACAAAAATTGAAGCCTTATACCTACCTGAGATACGCGAAGCTGCTTAATGACCACCCTTACCGGTAAGGGTATCTCTGGATCTGGAAATTTGGGAGGGGCGAGCTAGTGCTCAGCCAGCACTGAGGCCACATATGACCCATTGAGCATCCTCCCGTATGTAGGGATATCCTCACCTCAGGATGTCACCAGGCCTATTGATTTAAAATAGGTGATGAGGCTCCCGAGGGAGATCTCCCTGACATCGGCTGGTGTAAGCCAATACTCGCCGAACACGGATCTTCTGATTTCAGAAAAAGCAGAGCAGTCATACATAATGTGTTCTACTGTTTCCTCTTCTTGTTCGCAGCCTCTGCATAGCGGCGATTCTGTTAGTTTCATCCTAAAGAGATGTTGTCACAATTGGCAGTGACCTGTCAGGATTCCCACAGCTGTTCGGAGATTTTTCTGGTCAATGCCTTAAATTTTTTTGCTGTTTCCTCGCCAGGATGAGGTAATAACTCTCTGGCCAGTCTACAGTTCGTAGTTTCATCCCAGCACTGTATAAATTTTTGGTGAGAGTGCTGTTTAATAAGGTCCACGACTGCGGACAATGTTAGCTTGGTAGATGGGCGAGGGCTAACATATTTGTAGCCCGCAGCCCTCTTTGCTAAATTGTTCGCAATGCGGTTGCCTTTAGAGTTCCCATGTCCTTTGATCCAGCTGAGAGTGACCACGTTATTCTGGCTGGCCTCAGTTAGAGATTGGTGACATTCTAGTACTAAACTTGAAGTGAAACGTGGTCTATTCAAGGTCAGTAGTGCTTGTCGGCAGTCTGTATATATATTTATATTCCTGCCTGTGATGTTCCTATTGATTAATTCTTTTGCAGCTATGGTTATGCCTGTGAGTTCTGACTGAACCACACTTGACAAGCCATCCATAGCCCATTTTATTTTTAGGCTTAAGGATCTAGAGTAAATTCCACATCCCACACCTTGCTTTGTTTTTGATCCATCCGTATATACGCTCAGAGCGTTCACTACGTTGGGGTCTGCTGTCTTGTTTGTTAATATTTTGTAGGGTTTGTCAAAGACAAATCTTGGTGCGACGGCATCCGTGACTGCCTATAAGAGTGGTATCACTTTTATCGATTCCCTCCACAGACTATCCCTATAGGTGCCAGTCCCTACAGTGGGTTCGATACCAACCGTGCGAAAGCGTACCATGGTCATCAATGCGACCTCCTTAAAAAATATATCAAGGGGGCTGAGACCGAGTATGACTTCCATTGCGCTGGTCGGTGTGCTCCGCATGGCTCCTGTTACGAGAAGGCATGCTGATCTTTGAATTTAGTTTAATTTTTTGATAGCTGTCGTTTGTTTCACTTTGGGCCACCACACGACAGCACCATATGTTAGCATAGGTCTTATGATTGCTGTGTAGATCCACATGGTGACCTTGGGGGATAATCCCCAGGTCTGTCCTATGGTTCGGCGGCATTGCTCATAAGATATAAATGCTTTTTTAACTCTGCTTTCTATGTGTGAGTTCCACGTCAGCTTGCTGTCAAGGATAACACCTAAATATTTCACTTCTGTAGCAAAGCTTAATTTAACGTTGAAAAGACTGGGTGCGTTTAAGCCCCTAGGTTTCTTTTTCTTCGTGAAGAGAACAATTTCTGTCTTTTTGGGGTTAATAGACAGCGATTGCTCTTTACACCATGTCTCTAAAGTTCTGAAAGCCACTTGCATTCTGTCGCAAAGGGTGCTTTCAAACTTTCCTGTTGGCAGAATAACAATGTCGTCTGCGTAGGCTACTGTATAGATTTTGTCATGTTCATTGAGGCGGTGAATTAGGCTGTCCAGAACAATGTTCCACAGTAGGGGTGATAAAACCCCTCCCTGTGGACAGCCCCTCGTAAGCTTGCCTCGTATCTTGACATCATTTACAGTTATTTCTATTGCACGCATACCGGTAAGGGTAATTAACTGTATTTGCCATTTTAAACAAAAAGTGACACACTAAGATTAGCCATTTTATGACCATAAGTGTAATGGCAACTTCGCGTCGAATCAGCCCTGCGTCGAAAGGGCCAGCGTTGAATTATTTCCGCGTCGAAACGGCCGCGTCGAATGTCCGGCGTTGAATCGGCGGCGTCGAATTGTTCTGGATCGTATTGAAACTAACTGACAGTATTGCATTATATACTCTTTTTAAGTGAATAACACTTACCTTCTAACCTTTTATATTCCTCACCTTTTTATGGGTAAACTTACCAATGATAAAATTAAAAGAGCTTGATGAACTCTCAGATAAAATGTATTTATAACCTTAGTTAATATCTTTTTTCTTATATTTTACAGATATTAAAGATTAAAATTACCACCGCTAATTTTTTTAAATTCTTTATAGTCACCTAGATTTTTTTACCCACGATAAGTAAATTGCGTATTTTTTAACCTATAACTCTGTCAGTAAGTGTCAAATTATTAAGGAGTTGTGTTATAGTTTCATTTACTAAACTAGTGCAGTAAGTAAATAGAAACCTGTATTATTATGTTGGTTACCTACAGTTTTCATTAAATTAAACTAACATTTGACATTTCTCAGACAGAACTATCTGCGAAATCGAATATTTTTGACAACTTATGCCAAAATTTAAATTTTATATTTGTTATTTTTAGTTTCATACAAAACCATTTGGTAAGTCGTGGGTAAAGCATAGTACTCGAGGAACAAATTGCATATTTAGCTCGTTTCTTTAGCCCCTTCGCTCGCAAGCTCGCTCATAAGCCAAACATACACTCGCTGTAATATGCAATTTACTCCACTCGTAAAGTAATATACTATTAAACCATGTAAAAAATAAAATGAAAAAAAAAACACGTTACAAAGGGACCTCTAGTTAATTAAAGGGGCTCCTAGAACCTTTTGCACATAAATTGCAATCAGTTCAGATAAGAAACAATAAAGCGAATTGAAAAAAAAATAAGCGACCTCTAAGAAAAATTCAACAGCTGGAATTTTCAGAATATTATTTTGTATAACAATTTTATTTGTCACAAGATTGTAAAAAAGTTGCTTGAGCGAAATAAAAAAATATATTAATTTTTTTAAATCACCTTTAGAACTGATTTTGATTTGTTTATATTACAAAAAATTAGGCAATAATTTGGTATGTCCCCAACTTGCCATCCATTAATTCGGTAGATTAGAGATTTTTACCTAGTCTAGTACTAACTTGGCACAGAAGTTTTAAATTACCTATGACTGTCACCAAATGCAAACACACCATGAAAATTACTAAGAAAATACAAATATTAATATACTTTTGGTTTGTGTAATAAAAAATCTTTTTATTGTTGTGATAATGTAAATGATGAAAATGTTAGTAAAGTGAACTTTGTTTTCACTATTTGATTCTAAAATAATACATACAAAAAATGTTTGTCACAAACATACGAAAGCAAATATTTCCAACCCGACCAAAAGTAGCAAAGCTCGCAGATTTTTCGGAACCGAATCGACGCAAGGCAAGGTAGCGGAATATCAAACCGTGAAACATATGGAACTGGAAAATGTAATAAATTTGAAACGGATGCAACACAAAGCGGCACAGGAGCAATCACAAAGTGTTTTACCGACAGATTGATCAAACACCTGGGACATTCTGTTCTCGTATTTTCGACCTGAACACATGGGAAAAGATTGATGTGCCGTCGTCTGAAAATAGAGGTGCATACAAGAGTTAAATTGTTTTCGGAGTGTTTGGACAGTGACGGAGGTATAGGTGAAAATTTATGATCTCCCGGAAAATGCCTCCATGTTGTAAATAAATAACACTCATTAAAAAAAAAACAACATCGAAAAATAAAAACAAATAAATGCAATATATTACCTGACGTTTTAAAGACAATTCAACTGAAATCTGTGTTTGCATTCACTCGGTCTTAATAGTAATCGTAATTAAATGCTATCCAAGTGAATGTAATCTGGCTAGCATCAATGCGAAGTGGATGTGTACCTTTACAGGGTTTCGCACCGCTGGGATTGTGAACAATAGGCCCGATTGTTTCAGCTGGACGCCGGAATGAGAAACTTACAGGATGTCACTAAACACATGTCTTAGAAATGAAGATAAAGTATAAAATATTAGGGGTAAAGTTAGACTTAATTTACATTATAAAAACGGTTCTACATTTGTTTAAAAAGCAACGAATTATGTAACACTGTGAACAAGGTACTGCCTTCAGTTGTACCATGAATGACAGTATACCAAAAAGGGTAGGTAGCGATTTTTAGGCTTTCAATAGCCATAGGAAACATTCCCACAATCTTCCAAGCGGTTGTTTAGCAATAGACTCAAGAGTGTATTAAAAACGCCTCAATCCAGCAAGAATGTTTATTGCCTCCGATAGCCACGCTTTTTTTGGAGGCTGTAAAATCTACAAAAGTCAAGTACAAAACTGCAAACAGTCTTTTAACCAACTGGCTAAACACAACAAAGACATTTTACTGTGGGTACCAGGGCATAAAGTAATTGTTGGAAACGATTATACTGTTAGTCTTACAAAAAAAAGAGCTAGTATTCCTTTTATTGGAGTTAAACGATTGTGTGGTATCTGAAAAAACACTACAGGCCAAAGATAAGCAAAAAAGTTCACTGCGCTACTCTTAGAGCTTTAGAAACCTTAACTCAGAGTAATCTCAAGATTTCTTAAAGCACACTGTCCACTGAGGTACCATCTGTGTAAAATGGGTTTAGAGCCTGATCAGATTACAAACGTTCATCCAAAACGGATAATAGACTTTTTAAAAGTCTAGAACTTCTGGACGCATATTTAGATGTAGGATATACACAAATGATCTTTTAGGTCGCAGTGTAGTAAGGTCACCTGGGCCAATCGACCCCACTTATTTTCTATAATCCACAACCTACAATGACAGTTTATTTATTCGTTACACACCAAGAATTATTGTGGATAAGCCAAACCATAAAGCGATTTTTTGCAGACATACGAAGTTTGCGCAAAATGTGTTTTCAGGTGAAACTTAAAAAGTGAGGTAGTAAACGTGACACATCAAGATCAAGCCTAGGTAGCCGTCACTGAATTCTCAAATACTGCGAAAGTTTTACCTGCAATCAGTACAGTAGGAAATAACCACTTTTTGTAAGACAGTGAAAGTGTTTTCTTTTAAGATAACAATTTAACGTAAATACCTCTAATTATTCTAACTTACTTCATTAAAAAAGCAGAGACCATTGAATCAAAAGTTCTATACATGTAAACAGGAAACTCTCCCCTCATACTGCCAAATCTTCAAGAAAAATATATATTGTGAGGGACTTTTACATGACTTTATAGGTCATCCCGATTTATCATTTTGTGATTTTTATTTGTTTTAGAACGCAATAGGGTATCAAACTTAACGATGATATCAGTTTATCTTACATATATCATACATTTTGGAGTGAATGATGTTTACCTAATTGTAAGAAGCAAATAATTATGTACTATAAGAAGTTTGGGACAGCCGGTAGAGAAACGTGTTGCAAATTAAACCAAAAACAACCTGAAATCAAAAGGGTGGATAGAAGCGAGAAAGAGACGTCCGACAATATATAACTATGCCAATCAAACGGTTTACGCTTTGTATCCTTTGTACAGACAAAACCAATTTATTCTAAATACAGATGAACGTATATTGAACGTGTAACTAGATGGACGTGCCAGCAGTAACTCTGTCGTTTTCGGAAATATGAATACATTATTTTGATAATGCATTATCCTGGGGAAATGAATCTACGCCTGTCTATGTCTGGACGAAAGCGGACTAGCTGCCGTGCCGGTATATCACTAGAAACAAATGGTATTTATGGGCCAGAAAACTATATTTACATTTATGTCTATAATCATACAACACTATATGAATAAGTATTCCTATTGTATTTTTTCATGTGCATATATTTGAAATTGTGCTGTCCAAAAATAAACTTCCTGGCATAATTTTCATTTTTTCAACGCAACACAAGTGGTACGTGTATTGGACCTTAAGTAACAAAAAACACTTTAGCACAATGTATTATTATAAAATTGTGACAAAACTACCCGGAATCTTAAGACAGATTGAAATACAAGTTTCGGAAAATGTCCGCAAGCTAGATAGATAGATAGTTTTTTTTTTGATTGGCTGTTAGTCTATATCACTGCGACCTTTGCAGATCTATTGTGAACACCCATTATCTGTGGAATAGGATTAGAGCACCTTGTCCAGCTCTGCCCTCTTAATGAGACTTAATAGCCTTGACAGTGGCCACTCCGCATAACTTGGAGCAGCCGGTTTCTCCTCTCCCAGTAATAGATACCGCGTCCTTGCAAGGCTTTCACATTGGCATAGGACATGAAATGCAGTTTCCTCTTCCTCTTGGCAGTATCGACAAATGTCTTCATCTACTAAGTTTAGCTGACTCATGTGTTTTCTGAGCCTACAATGTCCTGTCAAGAGACTGACAATCATACTGACATCATTTCGCCTTTGTGATAACAGCTCTGCAGTAAACTTCGCCGAGTATCCCTTAATGAAGATTTTGGCTTGTCGCTTGTCCAGTGATTTTTCCCACCACTCCTGGGCCTTTTCTAGCCTCCATTTCTCAATGGCTGCTTTTCTGAATGTATTAGCAACTCCGCCGAATGGTTCCGAGCCAATCATTGGAGTGGTAGCTCCCGCACGGGCCAATTCATCAGCCTTCTCATTGCCCCGAAACCCTGAGTGTCCTGGTATCCATGCCAGTGTCAGAGAATTTTGACTAGCGGCATGTGTCAGGGCCCCAACGCAGTCCCACACCAGCTGTGAGCTTATTTGTGCTGAGACTATCGCCTTTAGAGCTGCTTGCCTGTCCGAGTATATGACTACGGTTTTACCCGTTATACCCTGACTTACGATCTCCGTTGCACAGTGTTGTATGGACATTACTTCAGCCTGAAACACTGTGGCATACGCACCTAGACTTAGTTGGACTTCGGTCCTGTGTCCTCTACTATATATACCTGACCCTGTGCCCTTCTGAGTCTTTGAACCATCGGTATACCAGATGGACTCCCCTTGGATGGGGGAGCCATTCTTCCATGAGTCCCTTTCCAGTATTTCTACTCGAAAGTTTCTCGCAAAGTTATACCTGGGGACTATCCTGTCCTGAGGCATGCTCATTATTTGATCCGCCTTAACCCTATCATGTAACTCTGCTTACTTTTTTTCTTTTAATGAGGTAATGGGAGCCTGGCCTTGTAGCAGCCTGTGAGCAGTGGCCATAGCCTCGCCCTGTATGTAGATGTGCAATGGTGGTAGGTTGAGCAGAACCTGTAGTGCGTCCGTTGGGGCGGTCCCCATGGCACCTGTAACATTCAGGCATGCCTGCCTTTGAATGCTTTTCAGCTGCCTGATCGCCCCGGACTGCTGCGTTCTACTCCATCACACCACCGAACCATAGGTTAACATTGGCCTAATGACTTGTGTATACAACCAAAGGTTCATTTTGGGGTTCAGGCCCCAGTTCTTGCCACACAATTGTCTACACCTGCCAAGGCCTATTGTAGCTGTGCGTGTGACCTTTTGAATGTGTTGCTTCCGCAAGCTAAGTTCGTTATCTCCTCATCGGAGATCAAAAACAAAATCCTATACCGGCACTTGAACCAGTATGAAGCTAAAAGGTAAGTTATTTTGCCCCTAAAGTAACTTGTGACCAAACTTAGGTCCATCATTAATAGAGCCCTCAACCACTTTTTATAAAAATGAAATTAAAAAGTACCAATAAATATATAAGGTCATGTATTTTTATTGTCTCAATAAATATCGATTCATGATTGATTCACTTTTTTAATACAAACAGTATCAAATTACAAAAGCAGTGCTGTTTGCAATTTTCTATTTGCCTTTTGTCTCAAAATTTCTAGTCTGAGGGCTATGAGGAGAACGTTACAGTGTAAACAATAAAAGTAAATTTGTCTTAACATCCCCAATTTCTAATTATTAATTTATTTGAATTATTATTAGTTCTGTAGTTTTTTTTGTCAGTTAACTATGCAAGTCGTATGTAAATAAGTTAATTTAATATAATTTTGTGAACTTTTAACTACATTTATTTATTGTTTGCAAAAACGAGCTAAAATATAAATTATATTACACATACCTTGTCAGATTTAGTGGGACAACACATATCTTTGCGGTTGGAAGTTTTTTCATTTTCTCTCATTAGATTCGGAGACTGTCCGGCACGCAGACAAATAAAATTGGACAATGCACGTTGTCACCCAGCATTATATATCATCCCAGTTCTAAAAACTAAGGTGCACTGTTTTCTATTTTAATTGAGAATTATTTATGTTTTAATGTTTTACAAAGAAACCACGTATGTAGCGACTGTTTTCAAAGAGGAATATAAACGACCGTGAAAAATTGGTTTTAGCAATTATAGCTGACTTTGAATTATCTTAGGTGATTAAGAAAGTTCACATTATTTAAGAAACACAATAAAGAAATAAATTTTAACTTGAAAAATGCATTGCACAAAAAATAATTTTATTCATATGTACCTTGAATAAATCTATTAAAATAATTCTAATAACTATCTACTGTCCAATATTTTATAGGTACGCCTATGTACTAAAATACTTTTCAATTTTTTTTAAATAGCCAACCATTAGATCGTGATCGAATGGAATGCGTTTGCACCTGTTCTGGCATGTACACCCACTCGATTTGAGCCACGGTTGTGATAAAAGAGTGGCCGGGTATTTAATAAACTAGCTAATTAACAAAAATGGTTTCAGGAGCCATTTAACTACAACAGAACTGGCACTTTGCTGTGGCTAACGCGAAAATAGACGTACGGTCATTTACGAAATTGACGAGTTTTTTTAATTGAGTACTTTGTAGTTTGAGAAATTAGTTGACAAATTATTTATCAAGTGTTTCAAACGAACTATGTTGATTTAAAAATCGATTTGTATTATTTTCGGATTGACACAGTAGGCTGATTACATAAAACTTATTTATCTTTTAATGACGCTATAATAACACTTTTATGAATAACTATAGACACTTTTGATTACTAAATCTCTAAATTGCATATAAAGGGTGCGTTATATAGTTAGAAATGAAAATAAATTAAATGATTTTAACGTTACACACAATCCGCACCAAGGCGCGCATAAAAACAATCCACAATAAAATATTCGAAGGGCTCTTCGAAATAAATTCTCTGATTAGATGGCAGCACTCTCAGAGCCACACAGAGATTAAGCCACAAATGGAATGAGAGAAGGAGAACAACAAAGGCGATGTGCAAATTCAATTTGCCAAAACTAGGTAGGATAAAAATCCCGGAACGAATAAACAAAACCTGCTTGCACTCCACTCTCTAAACTTCAAAGCTCCATGGCTTTGATTTACCTTTTTGATTACTCCATTCCTTTTAAAGGGGGGCAGGGGTGGAATGCAAATTTAAAACAAAAACCTTCAGTAACCAAATCACTTATCCATATATTACTGTATAATTTTTAACTGGTTCTGTTACTATTAAATAATAGGTAATAAACATTTGTTAACAATCAATTTTGTTAAAACAAAAACTAAATCTAGAGGGATACGAGGTCTGGCTATTAAACAAAGAGACTGCTCGCCTATTGGGCGCCCTAGAGCGGTAGGGAAAAACGAGTAGTGCGTTGGGTATCGAAATCACGTTTTTGTACTATTTAGTGTGCCTATTTTTGAGTGGTACAAGCGCTTCAGTGAACTCCGGAAACTAAAACAAACAAAATTGCGCGTGCAGACCGTCGAATAAGTATCCCGATGATTCCAGAGGCTGTAAACGCCGATAAAGAAACAGTTAGCAAAATTTTACACAAGGAATTACACATGGCAAAAGTCTGTGCAAATTGGTGCCAAAAATTCCTGACTCCTAACCAAAAGGTCTGCTCAGATTTTCTCAAAAGGTTAAAAACAGACCCCGGAAAAAAATTATTACTTGCGACCGAACGTGGGTTTTTCAATATAATGTGGAAACAAAGCAGCAATCGATGCATTGAAAGATGCCTGGTTCGCTTAGAATAAAAAGGCAAGGATGTTCAAATCAGAATTCAAGGCAGCCAGACTTACTATTTGGCAGTTTTGGCAACACTGCGAGAACGAGTTCGTAAGAAACTGCCCGTATTGTGGAAGAACAACTCGTGGATTTTGCACCAGGACAACGCACCTGTCCATAACGCGCTATCTGTGAAGCAGTATTTAGCCAATCAACGCACTCCAGTGCTTGAACACACGCCGTACTCGCCAGATTTGGCACTGTGCAACTTATTTTGTTGTCAAAGATAAAATCTGCTTTGAAACGGTCCCGATTGGAAGCGATAAAGCAAAAAACGGCAAAGCTCCTAAAGACTCTCACCAAACAAGGCTTCCAGCACTGCTTTGATCAAAGACCTAAGGAAAGTTGTGTTGCAAGGGGAGGAGAGTATATTCAAGGGGAACATTCGAATGTAAAATACTTTTTATAATAAAACCCTTTTTCGTAACCAGTCTCGTTATTTAATAGCCAGAACTCGTATGTATCAAGAACTCTTTGGTTTTCCTTTCTATTCTATAAGTTTTTTGCCCATTTCATACTATTTTGGTAATTTTACTTTTTATTGCTCTCATAGCTCTGCCATTAGAATATTAAAATATAAAAATTTTATTCAAATCATCTTAAATTGCCGAAGGACGTAAACTTTAATAAGTGTGTATCGAAGATGACCATATTTTAATCTCAATCTAGAGGCATACAAAAGGTTTTACTAGATACGGTTAAAGTTTCAATAGATACAAGGGGTATGTTCTCTGCAAACAATAATTCTCTTTTTCGTGTTAAGGTAATTTTTTTTTTCAAAAAATCTAATAAAAGAATTTCTAAATCCGGTCCCTTTAAAATAAATAGAATTCTTAGAATATTGGGAGAAGGGGAACTGAATATACTCCCGAAATCGGAGTTCCTGTTCTTCTCCACTTCTTACGTAAGCTACATTTATGACAACATAAAATTAATGCAAATCTAAAGATACACCTTGTTTGTCTCTCCTGCTAAGAATAAGTTATAAAATTTTCGGAAAGAGCGGCGTTTACCTAACAACTTAAACACTGACTTTAAACCAGTGAAGGGGGAATTATTTGTAACAATAAATAAGATATTTTTGAAATTTAGAAATTAAACAAACAAGAAATTATTAAACTGACAAAAATACGTTGAGAGTTATCTCAAAAATAATAGTTTACTAAAAATCAATGGTTCCAGTCTCCTAACCGAATAAAAATATAAGGCAGGGCACAAATAAAGTGACTTAGAGTTTGAAGTATCAATTGTCGATTTGACAAAAACTTCTCTCTCATTAACGTCATGTAACATGTGCTTAAGGAGGAAGTGAGTGAATGTCATATCTGATGGGATTTGAATTCATTATAACGTTTCGCTTCCTAACCACTTGATCATCCAATAGCTTAAGTGGTTAAAGCGTGCCTGCGTATAAGGCAGTGATGGTGGGTTCGAGTCCCACTGGATGTGTGACATTTTTTCAATTTCTCCTTAATGTCAGTTTAATAATTTCTTGTTTGTTTAATTTCTAAATTTCAAAAATACGTTGAGAGTTATCTCAAAAATAATAGTTTACTAAATAAATAAGATAATTTATAATAAATCAAAGATTTTAAGCTAGGTATATGTCTTTAAAATAAGCTTAAATTTTTATAAATTAAAATATAATACATATAGAATAAAATCCAAGGCAGCTTTCAATTTGAAAAGATTTGTTTACTTTGCGAAAAGTAAGGAAAAGACTTAAAGATGAGGTACGCGAGTTTGAGAAGCTAATTATAAATTGAATTATACGTTTAGCTTGATATTTATTGTCCGGGATTTCAGTTCGCCCGGCTACCACTGGCTCTGTCGAATAATTATAAATTATCATAGAGTCGCGAGCTCAAACTTTATGCGAAGAAAATTAAAGAAAATTACGATTTCGGCGATAAGGACACCTTAAAAGAAAGACAATCGGTATAAGAAGTTAAGAAAACCGGGCAAGTAATTAAAAGTTGTTTATTTTGTCGTCGGGCGGCCACAATTCCCCGATTAATTCATTATCATGATTGACGATTAGAATCTCAATTTATAAAATACACAGAGTTATAATTAGCAATTAGAAAGATTCGGGTGGTGCTTTGGTGTACTTTAAACGTTGTGATGTATTTTAATTAGTAGACACGGAAATCCGATTAAAAGTGCTGCTACCGCCCGCTTGCTTGACTCTCCTTAAGTACTTCACACTTTGCATATTCCAAGATCGCGAGATACTTTTTCTTTACGGTCCGTGTTTTGATTAAGGTGAATTTTTAACATAGGCGTAGTTATTACTGACATCTTTTTCAAAACCTCATTTATTTACCCAAACAATCTAGTAAATGAACATATTGGACAACGGCAATTGAAAAGTAGCTACGTGGAAAAAAATGTATGGTTAAAGAGTCTTTCACGTTCATTTCATTGGGAGGCCAATAAAAGAGACCTTTTCCCCGACCCTAACAGCATGTGGTTATTTAACAAATATATGGGTTTAAGTTTTTATAAATAAAAAAATATCAGAAATGTAAAGAATTTTTTTTTCTGATTTCAACCATATATAATATATTTAGGTGTCTAGTCTGTAAACTTCAAAATTTGGTTGAAATCAGAAAAAATTATCTTTCCGTTTCTGATATTTATTTTTTTTATTTATAAAAAATTAAACACATATATTTGTTAAATTCAGACAATGGATTGTAAAATCGTGAGTGTATACAACCATATGCTGTTAGGGTCGGTAAAAAGGTCTCTTTTCTTAGCCTCACACTGGGCCCAGGTAAGGGGTGACGTGAAACACTCTTTAACCAAATGTATTTTTTAATACTAATACAACTTCTTTTAAATTTAAAATGACAAAATTAATAAGTCTGGTTTTAAGGTACAGACCAAAAATGTAAGTAGCTGAAATATCAATTACAAAATTATATTTTAAAGGCTACCCACATAATAATGATAATAATAATAATAATAATAATAATAAAAACTTCATGTGCTTCAATCTTTTAAAAATTTCATAACAAGTTAACTAAATATTGGACAAATTTATCGTATCCAATTCATACGTGTTTATCAATTCTATTATAAAATTCTATCTTGAAACAACGTCGCCAGAGGCGCCGTGGCTTAGTTGGTTAAAGCGCCTGTCTAGTAAACAGGAGATCGTGAGTTCGAATCTCGCCGGGGCCTATAATAACTTTTTTAACAACTTCCAAGCAAGAAGGCGTTTTGGAGCCACTGAATTCGAATTTTCAACATTTTCCGACAAATGCTACCATAATTTGTATTTAACAATTTAATTCTTTAAATGTGTATAATAAAAAAGATGAAATAATGTTTTTAAATATTTTTTTTGGTCCTCCGTCCAGAAACAATACCATTAATTACTTCAAAATCGTCCGGAAAATGGCATTTTCCGGCCTAGGCCGGCAAAGTAGCTTTTAGATTATCTAAAGAGATGGCGCTATGAGTTTAAATATCAAGTCATCAAAAATACATATTGAATAATACAAATTTTAATTAAATTTATTTAAAAACAGCGTAAAATATACTAAACTTACCTATAACTTTTTCTAAAGATAAGCAGGATTCTAATTTACATTTAATTTCTCTCACAACTTGTATTATAAAATTTGACATTTATGTCAATTTATGAAAATAGTTCAGTCTTATCTTTGTATAAACATCTAATCTTGTATGTCACAAACTAAAAAGTTTTTGAACTTGTTGTGTTTGCAACATATGTTAATTAAAACACTAATAACTACTAAACACGTATAATCAAACAAGGAATTATACAAATATAAATACTATAATATTAACATCACGTCATACCAGCTGACGGCTGTCTTCTAGTCACTGGTCTTAGTATAGGCAGCACAAACGGTCAACTGTTGAACATAACAGAATTTTTGAAAATATTAAAAATTAGTTGGACCAAAAAATAGTGTGTGTTACACGTCCGGAAAATATTTTGCAAGTGCTCGTATTGTTTCGCCTCGGTGCTACGCACCTCGGCTACACAACTTTACTCGCTCTTGCAAAATGTCATTTTCCGTCCTTGTGTCACAAATAACTATTGTTTCATTCAGAAAAATCGAAATCCACTAATTAGGACCCGAGATATGCCAAAATTAGTGCATAATTATAAATTTTTACCTTGCGCTCTGCCAATCAAAGCAAGTCAAGTAGGTACATAAAAAACTCTTTCTTGCTTGGAAGGCCTTCAAGAGAACGACAATTGGCAGTTCTGACCGTTCTTAAATAATCACTAAACCATTAAGGACGAGATAAATATTATCATGTACTAGAAAAGAATTAAGGAATATGAGTTTTAGTTAGCAATTCTCATGTTTAGGGTTCTGTAGCAAAATGGCAAAAAAACGGAACCCTTATATATTCGTCATGTGTGTCTGTCTGTCTGTCCGTATGTCACAGCCACTTTTTTTTTAAATCATACTGTTGAACCTTGGTAAACAAATGTATTCTGTGAACCGCCTTAAGATTTTATTTATTTATTTATTGTATATTAACGGGCAGTGCCCAATAACTTTGTACTTTGGGTATAATATATATAAACCTATACTAACAAGTGTATATCATACATCACAAAAAACAAATATGTAAGTACAAAAAATTACAAAAATTTACATCTACATCATCCTATGAATAGTTTTAAGAAATAAAGATTTATTAACAAATAGATGGAGACATGGAATTAGCCAGTTTCATTGATCTGACCACATATGAATTTTCAGTGAAGTTAGAATTGCAAGTTGGTAGGTAAAAGAGGGTATTATTTCTGGTTGTCCTTAAGGGAATATTAAATTGAAACTTGCTCAGCAGGTTGGGACAGTTTTTATTAAAATTTAAAATGTCATAAAGGAGCACGAGATCTTTAATGGCTCTTTCTAGAGTTTAAAATTTTATGTTCAAAATGGATTCGATTTGATCGTATTCTGTTAGGTTATAGTTTAGCTTGAACGAAATATACCGCAGAAATTTGTGTTGAACCTCTTCCAATCTATTCGTATGTAAATTATAGCAAGGCGACCATAGGCTAGAACCATATTCAAGATGGGGTCTAACTAGGGATACATAAAGACTTTTATTGCAGATACGTTAGAGAAGTCTTGTGTATTACGCTTAATGAAACCAAGCATTTTGAGAGATTTGTTTATTGCTGTATTAATCTGGGGAATGAAGCTTAATGATTTGTCAAGGATCACACCTAGATCCTTAACAGTTTCAACCTTTTCCAGTTGAATATCATTTATACTATATGTACTTAGGTAGGGACTTCTTGATCGTGAAAACGATATAGAAAGACATTTGCTAATATTGAGATTCATTAAGTTTTTATCACACCACCTGGCGAGGTGGTCTAAATCACTTTGTAGAGAGAGACAATCACCTGAGCTGTAAATAGATTTGTATAGTTTTAGATCATCAGCAAAAAGTAAAAATTTTGAGTGTTCAAAACAATCCGCTATATCGTTAAGAAATAAGTTAAATAGTATCGGACCTAGGTGTGATTTTACACAAAAATAATAAAAATATGGGGTTCCTTACACTTGGATGTATGTATGAGCAAGTTAGGGGTAACAGATACACACCTGCGACCTATAAGATTTATTGTGTCCTTCTTTTCTTGCTATAATTTTAATGATTTCCTCAGACTTATAGCAGCTTTTCTAGTCCTATCTTCCTTGAAAGTTTAGGATATCGTTTTACCGAAAATTGGTTTGACCGAGATCTAGTGAGTAGTTTTTTTTAAGGCATTGATCAAAGTTACAACGAACTACAAGAACTTATATTGTTTTTGTTGCTACGGAACTCTTCGTGGGCGAGTCCGACTCGCTTTTTTTAAATACAACTTTCTGTTTTATATTTTTTAATTTATAGTAATGAGCTTAGAGAAGGTATAGTACAAAACTTGACTTGTTTTATCATTTACACTCTCGTGGTCGTGGAATTACACTGGTCGCTATGCGGATCGTACGTAATTTTTCCATTCATGTGTAAACCGTTAGGTACTTACCACTCTTGTTCTGTGAGTAGTGCCATATATTTTTTTTGATAGTTTCTAAATTAATGTTTAAAAAATAAATAGTTAAGATTGAAAAACTAAATCAAAATAAAAAATGTAAAATCTCTTTAAGGTGCCAGTGTGCTAATGCTTTATATATTACAATGGCAAGTAAAAAAATATTTCTTGCAACGAAAAAAATAAAATTAAAAAGAAATGGTACTTACATAACATTGTAATACATGTTAACCTACCTGTAACAAAGAAAATTAATTATACTTTAATTTGTGTTTAGAACTATTATTATAATTAAAACAGTAAAGTGTTTATTGTTAGATAGGAGGTACTAAAAACGGTACCGTTCTAAAAAAATCACACACACCTCCTGTACACACCTGTTAATCTAATAAATGATCACGATCTTCAGTAATTTTTTTATCTATCTTCATTTTTCAGTTGAAGATTTAGAAATGGTCAAACAATCTTTTTAAATAAAACCAAATAACTAATAAATTCTATACCCTCATACTTTTATTTATAATCATAATCAACAGAGTTATCAAATATTAAACTGGAGATGTATAGTTTTTATCACCATGGCTATAATTTATAAAGATAGAATAAGATTAGCTTATTAAATTTTTGTAACTAATTATCGGAGCTTTTAATCTCAACATATTGGTAACGCAGACGCTTTATAGTTTAATAATTAGTTGCACGTGCGCATTGTAATGCGGGTCAGCTCAATAAACTATACAACGTAAGTTACTTAAAGATAACACACATCCTGTCCACATCTGTTCGCCTGATCAAAAGTGAACTCATATATTGATTTTTAAATCAGCATCTGAACGATGTAGATCTAAATATCGATCCATTTCTCGATCCAAGATCAGTAGAGTATCTATCTCTATTTTTTAGTTGGTAAATAATAATTCAATAAATCTTTATATGTTTTTATTGTTCTTTACGTGTTTTGTTGGTTTTTACTAATAAAGTCATCGTCTTCTCTTAGTAAAGAGGTTATTGGTCATTGTTAATTAATACCAAAAATTATATTATATTTAGATATTAGTCGTTTAGAAAAAGTATTCTGATGGATTGTCAACGGCTCTCTTTAGCAACTAAAATTGACTAAAATATGATAATTATGTACAACCTCATATTATATCTCAATTTTTAATCTGTAAAATTATTGTGTACTTATACACAAGCGATAACTAAAATTTATTAGATACTTAACAAATTGATTTAGGAAAAAATTCAAATAGCATAAAGGAAAAGATTTTATTCCTGACTTTTCCGGTAAAAAAATGATGCTTATTACAACATTTTTTTAACAATAAGGTAAATTACGGTATTAACAGGAGACCATATAAAAAAGCAGGAAATACATAAATACTACGAATTTAGTTACTAAATATTAATTTATTTGTGATTTTAAACCCAGTTTAATCCATTCTAATGTAAAAATAGTGAGCAGGAGATCATGTGAAGAAGCTAGTATTTTCTTGCATCATAATAACAAACTATCATAAATGTTAGATAGGTTTAAAAGTTTTCTTCATACCCTCTGAAGATTTTTGCTAAGACAAAAATCATGCTTTATTAAACTTTAAACAAATAGAAATAAGAGTTGATCGTATAAGCCATTTGGGTTCAAAGGCTATGCTACAAGACAAAAAATATTAACAGGAACCCATAAATGAATGAGTATAGGTTGGTACCACAAGTTTCTTCTTTAATCTTCAATATAGTACGTCTAAAATACCTTTCGTTATAAAGATACAGGTAGGAAGACTGTTTAGAAATATGTAAATAGTTATCAGTGTTTAATAAGTAAATTTAAAAACAACAAACCAGACATGTATCTTCTCAGTACATTAAATTTTAGAAATGGTCTGTTTAGAACTTTGTTAAGTTAGCTCGGATGAATCGAACCACTGTATACCTCTGTGATTTATGTTCCCTGAACGACAGTACAATGTAAACATACGTAATAATAATACAAACACAGGTATTTTATGAGGCGTTACATATTTAAAGCTTTTAAAATTAAGAATAATTCTATTGTGGCGCCATCTGGGTAGGCAGATATTTCAGAGGAGTAAGAGATTTTGGTACAGGAAAGAATATATACAGAGTGAGTAAAACTATGGAATCATGCATATAGAGAGATACCAATTATAGTAAATTGTGTCCAATGACGTTCTGTATATTGTTTATGTTTTATTTTTACACGCTTTATGTTTGTTTGTAATGCAACTTGTTTTGTACCTACTTAAAGTGCTTTGATTACATTTTGCACACTTGTCAAGGACTACCGATGACAACACAATAATTGAATAATCTATACTTATAATAAATCTGTAGAGAGGTCAATTCTGTACATGAAATATATATCCAAAATATCTATCAGGGGGTGATTAGGGATCGATACTGATGCCAAAAATGCAATCAGGAAAATTTTTGTCTGTCTGTCTGTCTGTATAACCGCTATAGAAACAAAAACTACTCGACGGATTTTAACGAAACTTGGTACAATCATTTTTCATACTCCTGTGCTGGTTATAGTATACTGTTCATCACGCTACAATCAATAGGAGCAGAGCAGTGAAGGGAAATGTTGGGAAAACGGGAGAAGTTACTCCATTTTTTAAGCTTCCGTCGCGTGTGCAACCTTAATGGTTAAAGCAGAAATCATCTTATATTTATAATTTGGAGGTCAACTGTGAACGGATTTTACCAAATTTCACCCAAAAGGGGAGTTGCGGGGGCGTGAAAAATAAAAAAAAATAATAAAATTTAAAAAGGTCCTACAGGTTTAAAGCTTTGCAAAATAGTTATGTTTATAATTTGGAGGTCTACTGTCAACGGATTTTACAACATTTCACCCACAGGTTGCGGGGCGTGAAAAATAAATAAATCTATGAGTCCTACAGGTTTCACACTTTGCAAAATAGTTATTTTTATAATTTTGAGGTCAATTGTGAACGGATTTTACGAAATTCCACCCACATGGGGGGTTGCGGGGGCGTAAAAAAATTAAAATCTATAAGTCCTACAGGTTAAAAACTTTTCAAAATAGTTATTTTTATAAGTTTGATGTCAATTGTGAATTGATTTTACGAAATTTCACCCACAGGGGGTGTGAAAAATAAAAATTAAAATTTAAAATCATTAAGTCCTACAGGTTTGAAACTTTGCATAATAGTTATTTTTATAATTTTGAGGTCAATTGTGAACTGATTGTAGAAAATTCCATCTACAAGGGGCATGCGGGGACGTGAAAAATAATCTATACATATAATAAATCTGTAGAAATGAAAATTCTGTACATTAAAGATATTTAAAAAATAATTAGCGAGGGGTGTTACTACATCAATATAGAACCCAAAAATTTGGTTAGATTTTTTTGTCTGTCTGTCTGTATGTTTGTGCGCGCATCACATTAAAACTACTAATCTGATTCGAATGCGGTTTTCACAGATGTATTTGTCTTCTTTCAACTTAACATCTGGTATATAAAAATTTCTCCCCCACCCCTTTAACGAATTCGGGGGAGAAATTTTTATATAACAATCAACACGCCACGCGAACAAAGTCGCGGGTACAGCTAGTCTTAAATAAATAAGAATAATTTTTATTATATTTTTTTGTATTATATTCATACAGATCGAAGTCGACAATTTAATTTTTTCTAACGTAGAATGCCCAGTGGAGTGCTTTTATACAGACCCTTGGATTTTGTGCCGTAGTGATTAGTTATATACTTTCATCTGTAGCCCTGTAGGTATGACATGGTAGCAAAAAATTTTAAATTTACGTTCTTTTTCCAGTCTTACAAGGTATCTCGTCAAGTATCTATGATAGAAAAAATTCATTTTTTAAATTACATTAAATTTGTTACAAACGTCTGTTGACAAAACAGAAATGAAGAAAAGAGTACATGCGGCGTTACAAATGAATAAGTAAGAAAGTACAATAAAATATTTTACAAAAATATAACTTACGTGCCATCAATCAGTTTTCTTTTTTTTTTATTGAATAAGATTAAACAGTCAATAACGTTCGACGTTAAAAATGTATAAGCTTTATAGAAGAAATTTCAATTGAAAGCGTCAACTGAGAATGCAGCTCCATCTAAATGAGTCTTAAAACAATGCTGCTGTGCTCAATGAACACCACTATTAGACCTCAAAAATTTTAAGACAAACCTTTCTGTATTAAGAATAACAGCTGCAATTGATGTTAAAGGAAAAAAATGTAAACCTTATTAAATTTATTTATTGGTCTTAATACCAGTTGGTAACTGAATCTTGTTTGAGAAATGCAAAAATGAATATAAATAAGGGTTACAGAGCAGCTGTCAACTTGACCAGATACTCGGATACAAATTAAACTAATCAAGTGACCGTAAATAGTCAATGTCCGTTCCGCCGCGAGTAGTATCAGGTTCGGGCACTAATTAAGGGTCCTGTTCGTTATATCTGGCGGTAATTTATTGAATAATAACCTAGAAATCACCTACATAAATCTCTATTATGCTGTGAAGTTGCCGGACGATGGAAACCTATAAAAAGTCCCCTTGGCGCCTTGAAATCTACACCTCTAGTACGGGAGATCCATTTACGCATTGTTAGTTGGAATTTATTGGTAATAGAATTGATTGCTAATCATATGAGTAAGTGGTTAGAATTAAAGTGAAAATAATTACTCTGTATTAAGCTCTATTCGAAGTAAATTGTATAATATAAAACATATACCTAATTTAAAATAATATAATAAACCTATGAAAAATAATCTATTTGTTGGTTATTGGATTTAATGTATATTGTTTTTACTGTTACGCTGAGAAGGCGCCACCAATAGAACCTTCAGACACAAATCTAACCTCAATCTTTTAATGACATAAATATAGAGTTTCATTGCCATACAACAAGTCATGTAGGTACAGTGATATTTTGATATTAGAAAGTCGATCAAAAAATATATCTTAGCCGAGAACATTTTCAAGCAATAATTTTTTACAATTTTCGGAGTGATTTATTCTAACAGCAATGTCTCGCAGAAATGGTTTCTGTGTTTAAGAATGAAGCACCACACCAGCCAACTATTTGCCGCTGGTACTACGAATTTCAACGTAATGGCTCTAGTCTCAGCGATGATTCCAGACTAGGTCCACCTAAAACAGTCACACAGCAAAACTGTGACAGGGTTCTCAAGTTCATTAAGGTATTAAGGATGACCACCGTGGTAACATACCGGGAGATAGAGGCATCTTTGGGCATTTAAAAGACCTCAATTCAATGATCCTACATGGAGAACTGAGTGTTACGAAGTTGGTTTTCCATTGGATCCCTCATTTGCTCATAAAAAGGTAAAAAAAGTGTGAGGTGTCAAGGGACACCCGGATGGAACGAAGTTCCTTTCGATTAATTAGTGACGGAATTAATAATTTGTAAACATAACAAAGTGTTTATACATACACAAGCATTTATTATTGTCTGTATAAAATCTCTACTTACCTAACAGTTCGTTTCTTTTAACAAAAGTGTCCATTTATACAATACCAGAGCTTTAAATAACACATCTTTTTAAAATTACTTTTTATAATTTAAAACAGGAATTAACAATTCAATACAAAAAATTTAAAATTAAAATATTTGACAGTGACTGACAGTTAAGGTAATTTGACGTAGTCAAGTTACGAACTATTTTTAAAATGTTTATGAATTTATTAATTTATAAAAACAGGATGAAATAAAATATAATACTATTATAGGTAATTATGTTTTTTTCTACAGTATTTTCTTTGTAATGTACATTTTCTTTTAATTTAAAATAGTGTCTTTTTAATTGTAATATATCTATCTATGAGAGAGAAGGAGAGAGAGTTATTTATTTTTTGGTCTGTGAGAGAGAGAAACATGCATCTGTCGGTGCATTGTGTCGGTGCATAGTGTCGTGACAACTTTTGGTATGAATTTTTTTGGGCTAGCTCCTAGCGTCAGTCGTAACTGTTCGTATCGCGCGAAAGGGAACTTCGTTCCAAAAGCGGTTCGCGTCAAATGGTGTCGAAAAACATTGGAACGGTTCAACAAAAGAAGCTCAAAAAACATTGTTAGTGGCAATGAATCTTGGATTTACTCCTACGAACCGGAAAATAAACGCCAATCCGCTGTGTCTTACGATGAGGAAAAACCAACAAAAGCGATCCGTTCACGAAGTGTGATGAAAATGGTCGCGTCTTTTTTATCAAAATCTGGTCATGTGGCAACATTTGCTTTAGAAGATTGAAGAACAAGCAAGCCGGTCGAAAAATGGATCTTAGCCGAGAACGAGCAATAATTTTTTACAATTTTCGAAGAGGATTATCCCAACAGCAATGTATCGCTGAAATGATTTCTGTGTTTCTCGATTGTATTGCGAAGTTCAACATGGTCGCTTCAGTCTTAGCGATGAATCGTTCTGCTGGATCTTCGTTTATTTACCTCTTCCCACGAATCAGGAGTACACAAGTTATTTTATAAAATACTTTTGAGCCATTTTATAAATAAAGTTTTTAAATATTCCTAGATTTTGAGCATATGTGTATTTAATTTCATTATTGCTTCAATATGAAGTCAATGCTGTCCTAGAATGCATTTTTTCAAATCTATACAGATTGAGCTGTCCTCAAATGCATTTTCTCAAATCTATACAGCAATTGCGATATTTAAGCCATTTTAAAATAAAGGGATTTAGTTATTTTTTAATATTAAATAGGGACAGTGAAAACTGTATTCCTTTTTAAATTCTCTTAAACTAATTAAATATTCAAAATATTTGTGATGGGATTAGAGGAATCAAAAATCAGAATACATTCTGGGACAACTTGACCACTTAAATGTGACTAAAATTCTAACCGTATATTTTAGATAAAAAAATTATTCTGTATAATGCATTCTTATTTTTCTCGATGTTTTCTCCAATTATTTATAAACTGAATATATGAGTAAAATTTACAGCAACTTCAGCTTGATTACTAATATTGTACCTACTCTAAGTTCCCACAAAGCATATGCGGGGCTGGATTAGTATATAATATTGCATCTTTTTCATTGTGTTTATTTTTTCTGTATGTAGTATTATTGAATATATGCTTGATTCTGAGTGTTGTAAAGTTATAAAATAGATTGTGCAATAATAAATATAAAAACCGCATAAATATTTCTGAAAGAGTGTCCTTTAAATCTTTCTCTGAAATGCATTGAATTACCTGTGCGGCGACTGTATATCAGTCAGAACACAACAAACTTTATAAATAAAATGAAAACAACAAATGAAAACAGTTTATATCGTGGATTTTCTGTTAGTATTGTTGGCTCTATGCCAACTAGCTTCATACATCACAGCCGTAATGTTTGAGTTCAGTTTTGAGAACATGTTCTGAATTACCTGCTTTTCCAGTATCACGACATGACCTTTTAAAAAATTAGTCCAAGAACTTTAGGTGTATGTTATATTTAGATTGCGTACTATTTTTTTATTACATGTTTTTTCACCTTGTATAACATCAACATCACCTGGAGACTTGAGATTTTATTTTGAGAGCGGAAGTACTATGCGTGAGGTTTATGCACAAGTAATGGCCAGTTTCTACTCTTGTAACAATTTGTTATAAGAACCTATATTTCAAAATAGATTCGTATAGGTAGAAAGAAACACGAACGAAACGCATTAGATATTTATAGATAGATCTTCGAAAAACTGATTCAATTATGAGTATACAAACAACAGAGTTTCCGGTTTAATATTTTTACTTTGTATTTTATCCTACTGCATTGGTAGCCAGTAATAAATTGTTGGAGGAACTATTTCTTATAATAGTAGTGAAAAACTCGCAATATGTTCCCAATGATTATAATATCATCAAAAGTTTTTGATTAATTACACACTCAGCTTTGATTATTTGCAATTGTTCAACAAAACATTTTGAAAATCCGTTTTATGGATATCACGTACTCAGACGCGTTTAAAAGAGAAAACTTTTAAATTAAAGTTGTCCCATTTATTCACGTTTCATTTGTTGTGATATTTTCAATAAAAAACCCGTAATTTAAGTGTTATTTCTTAAGGAATGGTTTGTATTCCTTATTGCTCATCTTGAAACTAGTCCTTAAATGTTGTCATTAATATTTGCTGCTAATTTACGCATATTTTGTGTGTTTTGAGAAAAAATAACGTTTTAGTTAGCTTTTTCGTATTAGTAGCATCGTAGACATTCTGCATTGTCGTGATGGAAGAACCAGTCACTTGTGCGCCAAAAATCCCATATTTTTATTTTCTTCCGGATACTTTCCCTCAATCTCTTCAAAATCTCCACATAGAACTTCTGGTTAACAGTTTGAACTGGTGGTACGAACTCAGAGTGCGCTATACCTCTGCAATCGAAAAACAAAAAGATCATTGTCTTGTTTTTTGGATTTCATTTGATGAGCTTTGTTGGGACGAGGACAGTCAGCTGTCTTCCATTGACTTGATTGCTGCTTTGTTTCATCACCAGTAATCACCTTGGAAAAAATTCTGGGTCCTCCTTGAGCTATTTTGAAGCTCTAAACATGCCTGAAATCGATGCTCATTTTACTGATTTGGGAGAATGCGAAGGACGAATTTGGCTGCTACCTTATTCATGTTCAAATCTTTTGATAAAATCATCTGAATTGAACTCAATGACACTCGAGACATCTCACAAAGTTGATCAATGGTTCAGCGACGGTCTTCGCGAACAAAGGCGTGGATGTTGTTGACGTTTTTGTCAGTGCTTGTTGTCGAAGGCAGCCGTGAACGGAGTTGGTCTTCAATTTTTAACTCGCATTACAATAATCACGGCAGCCGTTTTCCCTAACGGGAAATAAAATTTTGCAGCAGTGCGTTGCTCTTGAGGATCCCCCATCACGTTTTTCAGTCAAAATGAAAAAAAAATGTTTTAGTGAAAAAAATCTTACGGACGAAACAAGGTAGTGATTTAAGTGGTGTGACCCTGACCCTTATATACGACCGGTCATGCAATAGCTCCCCACCACAGCGCAATTACCTTTTCTTTTGGGTACTCCCTCGTAGTAAATAACATATTTGCCGTCAAAATAGTGAACTTTCTGTTTGAGCGCTTTCCAATATATCCCATGTGAGCTGAACACGGGTACTTTTAATGCAAGCCCGAAAAAACCACCTCCATAAAATCGCATTACACTTCAAACATTTTCAGAATAATTTTGTAAAGTAATAATAAATAAACATCTTTTGACGTTGCTAAGACATATCACTTGTTGGAACGAAGTTCCCTTTCGGGCGTTACGAACGCTAGGGGCTAGCCAAAAAAAATTCATACCAAAATTTGTCACGACACGACACGACATACGCATGTTGTCTCTCTCTCTCTCTCTCATAGATAGATATACCTATCTTTATTTAAATAGGAAACCCTAATATAATAAATACTAATAAAAGTACAATTAAAAAGACACTAATTTAAATTAAAAGAAAATACTGTAGAAAAAAATAAGTGCCTATAATAGTATTATATTTTATTTCATCCTGTTCACAAACATTTCAAAAATAGTTCTTAACTTGACTAGTTAGGTACCTACGTCAAATTACCTTAACTGTCAGTTACTGTCAAATATTTTAATTTTAAAATTTTGTATTAAATTGTTAATTCCTGTTTTAAATTAAGTTGAAATAAAAAGTAATTCTAGGTAGATGTACATCCTCTAAACCTCTGGTATTGTATAAATGGACACTTTTGTTAAAAGAAACGAACTGTTGAAAATAATGGATTTACTATTTTTTTTTTCTATTTTGCTTTGAACAGTGTAGTAGTGTCGCGACTTTGTTAAGTTTATACAGGTTTTTTGTAGATAATAAATATTAAAATAATAGAAAATAAAAACAATAATGTATCCTGACAGTGTTTCTGCACAAGTTCCGGATATTGCTGATAGAGTTAGGTAAGTAGAGATTTTATACAGACGATAATATATGCTTATGTATGTACAAACTCTCTGTTGTGTTTACAAATTACAATTCCTTCACTAATTAATCGAAAGGAACTTCGTTCCATCCGGGTGTCCCTTGACACCTCTCACTTTTTTTTTTGTAATTTTTCGGAAAAAAATTATATATTTTCAAAGAACATTTTCTTTTATGCAATTTTTTATATAAACAGATGAGTAATCACCTATTTTTATATGTTCACTGATAGAGATAGAGTATTATTATTATTACTTGTAGTAAACCCTTGTATTTTTTTATTTATTACAGTAATATATGCTGATAAACTATAACATACGACCCCGGTGTTTTCAGATTTACTCTTTTATCTTTGTTTTTAATATAGTTGCTTACCATTCCTATTGTTAATTAATAATACACGTGGCCTCCTGGTACTCTAGCCTTGCAAAGTTCATGTCATTTTTTATTTATTCTTTGTTGAAAAATTCTGGTATATGCTAAATGATATTGGCTACATTTAGTATTGGATAAATCGAGCTTTTATAACATAAAACTTTTAAGAAATATATAATAACTGACTTGCAAATGTTTGACAAAATAAAGAGACCAGAGTTACAATTTCTTATCATTTCCGTATTTAGTCTTTTATTACCCTTCTTATCATCAAAGATGCTGACATCTATATTTACTAAATTACACAAGATTGATTAATTTTTAAAATCGAACCGTTAATTAAAACGTATATAATATTTGAGCAGATTAAAGATCACATAGGTAATTTATTATTACACTAAATGAACTAAAGATGAGTTTTCATGTTATATCTAAAATAAGAAAAAAATAGATCTTATTTAAGGTTTATTTCAAACGCTTAAAGGACATTACAGAAGCGGCATTTTTTTAAAATGTACCTGATATGATTCTCCTCGTCACCTGCTGTTTAAATCTCATCTCAACGAACTAGATATCACCAAACACTTAAACAATAATAAAAACACGCATAAAACAATTAACTCATCAAACACAAATTCACTAAATTGAAATTTTACAAGCATTTAATTTTTTATTACCGTAAAACACGTTGATATCGTATCGACTATGACAAAGATATCGAAAGAACTGAGAGCTGATGTAAACTAATGAATAAATTTTACTAAAATTCCTTATCTGTTTTAATTTAATGAAGAATATAATGTTGTTTCCACATTCAACCTATTTATTATTACACGTTAATATTCAGTATTAAATCGAGTAATATAATCAACATGCTGTATGATACTAGTTTAACTTCGCTAAGTCGGAAGTTTAATAATAAATTATAATTTATAAAAATTTAATGCAGTGTTTTATTGAAACCTCCCCCAAATAAAAAAACAAAAGTGTTTCTTGCTAACGAACTTAAAAAATAATCTGTACAATTTTAACGTTTGGCCAATCACAAGATACAAATAATTAATAATTTATTTATTTTGAGAAAACAGGAACTCTCATGGCAGCAATGGAAGGTCTGTTGAGGATGGGCTTCTGCAGGCTGCAAGAAAATTTGAGCAAAATTTATTATATGTAGATCAGAACACACCAAAATAAAGTAGAATATTGATGAAGCAACCAGACCTTATGGTTTCCTAATACTTGCCTGAAAAAACATTTCAGCTAGATATACAATAACGTGAGCTCAACTCAAGCCCCAGGATAACATTTGGTTTACAGACTTATCAAATGAAAAGGGTCCCGTAGCAGGAATTTACATCAGTGATATTAATCTGAAAATTTCTGTCCCTCTGGTAACACACACCTCTGAGTTTCAGGCAGTGGTAAATGCAGTTTGGTCATTCGCAAAACAATTATTCGATATAAAGATATTGGTGCCTTAAAGAATCCTAAAGTGGTCTACAGACTAGTATACGAATTACGCGTAGAAATTGATGTTCTGGCGGAAAATAGTGTCAAATTATTTGGGTGCCGAAACAGACTAACACAAGGCAAAAAGCAAGCTGATTATCTTATCTGGAAGAAGTGTAATAACCCTAATTAGGCTTAAGTAAAACACGTCATTATATGTCAGATGGCGTCCAAAAACAAGCAATAAATAACAGTCTTTGTTGTTTGACATTCGGTTAGAGTTAAACGTGTTTATAATTCTTAAAACATTTAATGAAAAATCTTTTATGACACATCCATGAATAAAGCGGTTCTCCAGTTTTGTTAAAAATTTTTTCGTTTTTAGCTTAGAAGAACAAAAGAATTTGGTTTAAAATTAGTTTAAAATCTGATTGCTTAGAAGCACATCACGCAAAGTATGCTTAATTGAAAAGGTTACTTTAACTTAGACGTATCAGTATAAGTTTGTTTAGTAGTACTGTTTAATCAGGAGAAAGTTTAAACAAATATCTTAAAAAATAGACACAATGGACACACTAAAAGTATTAAAAGATATGACGTAAATTTAACATTAAATAATAATATATAATACCTATAATAGCATCTGGAAATATTAGAGAACTATAAGAAATGGTTATAAAGTATCCCAATGAGCTTTTTCAGTGGCGTTACATCCAAATGTATAACATAATATGAGATTTGAGCTTATTCTGTGGATTTTCGTGAACAAACAGGCAAGTTGAAATTTAGAGCAATAAACATCTAAAAGACGGTAAATAAAGGTCTTAATAACTAGTGATGAAATTTTGTCAAAGCTTTTATATCTCTGTATAACGGTATGTGTAGTATTAACAACAATCTCCATATAGTTGCGTAAATTTCATATTTTGAATGTATATTATTCGTATCAATTTTACACCGTGTTGTTAGAAAAATCAAGGATATTGATAAGTTCTCCAATTTAGTATATTTTTAATAAAATATGAGATCAGTACTTAATTAACTCCTGATTCACTATTTTTTATTAAATTAAATTATATTATGACATAGATAGAATATTTCCAATGTCGTTTAATGTCCTTAATATTAAAAAAAAAATACTGTATTAAAAATTTCACAATATTAATCCACTTTTGTCAATATTGTTAACTGTACAGAATAAATTCTTACTACACTGTTCCAAATAAATTTTAAATTATACAGAGGTAGGTTTAAACGTATACTTTCCAGAATCCAAGTCGGCGTATTAAGTAAAAAAATACAAAATCTTAATTTATTGTGATAACATTTTTTGTGTTTAATTATTGAGAAGCAAGATTTCATTTAAATAAAATCGTTAATTTTGTTCTACGTAAAATTTTAGGGTTGTGAGGTGAAAAAAAAAGTGAGAGGTGTCAAGGGACACCCGGATGGAACGAAGTTCCTTTCGATTAATTAATGAAGGAATTGTAATTTGTAAACACAACAGAGAGTTTGTAAATACATAAGCATTTATTATCGTCTGTATAAAATCTCTACTTACCTAACTCTATCAGCAATATCCGGAACTTGTGCAGAAACACTGTCAGGATACATTATTGTTTTTATTTTCTATTATTTTAATATTTATTATCTACAAAAAACCTGTATAAACTTAACAAAGTCGCGACACTACTACACTGTTCAAAGCAAAATAGAAAAAAAAATAGTAAATCCATTATTTTCAACAGTTCGTTTCTTTTAACAAAAGTGTCCATTTATACAATACCAGAGGTTTAGGGGATATACATCTACCTAGAATTACTTTTTATTTCAATTTAAAACAGGAATTAACAATTTAATACAAAATTTTAAAATTAAAATATTTGACAGTAACTGACAGTTAAGGTAATTTGACGTAGGTACCTAACAGGTCAAGTTAAGAAATATTTTTGAAATGTTTATGAATTTATTGATTTATAAAAACAGGATGAAATAAAATATAATACTATTATAGGTACTTGTTTTTTGAACAGTATTTTCTTTTAATTTAAATTAGTGTCTTTTTAATTGTACTTTTATTAGTATTTATTATATTAGGGTTTCCTATTTAAATAAAGATAGGTATATCTATCTATAAGAGAGAGAGAGAGACAACATGCGTATGTCGAGACAAATTTTGGTATGAATTTTTTTTGGCTAGCTCCTACCGTCAGTCGTAACTGTTCGTAACGCCCGAAAGGGAACTTCGTTCCAAAAAACAGTTACTTCCAGAATATTATTTTGGAGTAATAAAATTACGCAAAACTTAAGCAGTAGGTATTGTGATTTCGAAGATCTTATTCAAAATTTATAATAAACATTGACGATATCATAACTGACGATGTAATCTTGTCTAACATTCATCGCATTGACCTTTACATCGGAACAGTTTCACAAAAGCGTGCGTTTTGTGTGTATATTTTTTATAGCTCACATCGTTTTAAAACTCCAACAGTTTTTTATACTATTAATGTTATTTTAAATGAAAACAGTTTACAGTTTAGTTTAACACAAATAAATAAATATTTTTCTTGTCTTCAGTTTCTCTTCAGCAAGGTATAAAACAGGTATCAACACTCCAAACTCCATAACATCATTGTTCCGTCTCAAACATTCTTGTCTTCATCACCAAAATTTCCCCTCCTTATTCATGCCTCGGGCAGGAATTCGTCGGTTAAGTACGAAAACGTTAATTAATCATTTTGCACCTTTTCAACGTAAATTGTTTTGCTTTTAGTCTCCTGCGACGCGACTGGTGGCGACACCACACTTCGCCCTTGATAAACCCAAAACTGTGCGGAATATGCTTAATATCAAGGTGTTTATTTTGTATAAAAACAGGTTTCCTGGATAACGCTATTTTTAATTTATATATACACACTAAAATAATCTTTATAAATAAAACTATTTTTATTTTTTTTCTCGAATCAAACTTTGTAAAAATATTTTTCCACCTTTGACTAAGTTTACTGCTCTCAATATAAGTCAACATACCTATAGAAATTTAGAATGCGAAATCCATTCCTTTCAATATTTATTATCCCAAAACTTCGAAATGGAATGTTTAAAAAGCGATTTTAAAACTTCCACTGATTGCGGAAAGTAAAATAAAATACTGGCTTTTAAATTCCGATTATATTATAAAGTATCTGTGAAAACTTTCAATTTGATTCTATTTTTATTTGAAGAGCGTACAAATTTTATTTTGTGATGGTTAAAATTTTTATTCGAATGTAATGTAATTTTATTCACAATCGTTTAAAAATAGACGGTTTTCCACCCTACAAAATAGTTGGAAAGTAGACAATTGTTAATCAAGGTGGAAAGTGGCTACCAAAACGAAACTTTAATAGAATAAAATTTCTGTAAAAACATTTGTATCTATTGAAAAAACCGTGATGCTCCCAACTAGGTTTTGTAACGATTCCGGAATAATAACAACGAATTGTATTGTAGAATAAACGATTGTGTAGATATTATACATTTTTATTAATTCCAGTGGAATTTATTATTAAGAGAAACGTAACAATAACAACAACAGAGCGAGCAATAGGTAGGTACCAGGTAGGTAATTATTATAATAACTAACATAAAATTAAATACTATTTAAAGTGTCAGAATTAGTATATAAGTAAAAATTTATCGTATAATTGTCTTTAATTATTAATTGATATTCCCGCAATTTTTGTTTGGCTGTCTAGTGAATTTTCAACATAACTTTCAGCAACAGCACTCGATTTCCAATCTTCTAAACGTTTTCAATTGAGAAGGTGGAAGATTTTTTTTGAGCAACAATATTGGCAAAATAAGCAGTTTTCCGGTTTAAACTCCTTCTCCAATACACCACTTGTGGTAAATTTCGTACGTTTTCTGGAACTTTTTTTTACTTTTGTCAGGTAAGAGATTTAACGTCAGCCTCACGTATTTCTGAGGTGTATAATCTTCTTCATTATCGGACATATTGCAATCCTCTCAATTGGAAAAGAATAAACTACGAATTATTATATATTGTGAATAAAATAGTATACATACCTCGGTGGAAGTACCATTTTTCTCTCGAGAAAAATGAAGTACTTTCCACCTTGATATGTAATTTACAACAAATATATAAATAGACAAAGAAAATATACCAGAAATTAATTGTATTCATTTAATTCAAATGTCTAACAAGCATAATGATAACTGAATATCAATAAGCCCAATTAAATAAACTGCTTTTTCGTTGAATGTAAACAACATTAAATATGTACATCGCAAAATTAAAAATTTGAAGTTCAATGAACCGGATGAAATATTTTCAGACAGATGTCCTGATCTCCTAGATATTAAAACGCGAATTGAATAGCTCGTCTGACTTTTGCAAAAACAGAACAAACTCATATCAAATAAAAACATCAAAGGATATAGAATATTTTAGTTTTCGATAAAAATAGATGTTCATGATTGTTAAAATAGCAATTTGATTGCATTAAACCTTTTCTTTACTGTAATTATAATATAAACAACAGTTATGTTTATTTGGTAATGTAGAAAACATTCTTTTGTTAAGTTATATTTTCTAAACAAAATGTAATGAGAGCAGCATAAAGGATTTTGATAAAAACTATTCAATGAATAAGTAGCTTGGATTATTATAAATGAAACCAAACTTACTTCTCTTTTCTTCATTTATTAAACTGTTCCAGAGAAAATATAACACAGATTTTATTAAAACTTGTGATCCTGCCATTCTGTCCGCTGCTCGTCATATTTCCGACACAGCGGTTTCCGCACAAGGACATCAGATCGGAAGATCCTTGTTCGAACATCAGGTACAAGTTCTAATAAGCCTGCGGGTCCATCTTCGTAAGCCGTAACCGTAGACGTAGTCGTATAGCCGAGTAGTCGAGAGAGTGACGCCTTGTGGCTGTGCCTGGAAGTGTGGAAATTACCTCATTTATTAGGTAAGGGTGTGCGACCCCTGTATCTGACACCTCTCCTTTGCACCTGCTGCAGACTATTATTGAGTTTCTAACAGAGGATCCTTTCCAGGATCGTATTTGCAGGAAATTCGCTGATTGCTTTCTAATTAACTACCGTTTCCCAGTTATTTGACAATCAAAGTGATATCTAGACTGTTTAAAGGAATAATGGAACTGCCTCTTTGCCTTATCCTTGAATTACGCAGAATTATCATGGATCAGAAATTTTAACATTCTAATTAAATGCCTATCTTTTAGGTAAATATTTTTTAAATAATAAGCAAAAAAGTCAATTATTGCCGATACACCAAGATTTTGGCCAAAATAATATAGTAAATTTTTTATTTGGTCATAGTAGATTAGAATCGGTCTTGCAGAGTATTGAAATATTTTTACAAAATACGAATAATAATTCTTAAATAGGCGAAAGGATACATCCATTACTCAAATGTGGTCAAATGGTAATACCAAAGAAAACACAAAGTCTCGTACAACAACAAATATTTAATTGTAAGCTCAAAAGTGTTGACAACTAGTTTCGACCAACAAGGTCATCATCAGGTCTGTGGAAAAATATGGAAATGGTAGAAAAATAATGAAATTAAAAGTAAGAGTTAAACAACTTACCAAATTCAAAGTAAAGTAATAAAATTACAATTATATCGAAACAAAATTTAAATGGAAAGAATCTAAGTGGTATCAGGTTGCTATATCTTCAACAATTAAAGTCCAGCGGCAGCAAACAAAGTGTGTAGTAAAAAAGAGCCAACAGGTAGAGGTAGACTCATAAAGGATCAAAGTAATGTGGTACGAAAAAATTAACTAACACAGGAAAAATAGTTAGTAATAAAATAGTAAAGAAATTAAACACATTAAAATGTGGAAATGGAACTACGAGCATTAACATTGGTTAAGGCATACGTCCAAAAACTTGGAGATGAGAGATCCAAATCAGGTGGGATGAAGGTCAGAAAATAATTAAAACCATCTAAGGTCTGGAATAAAACAAGGTGTTTAATATGTACGGTTGGTAAAACACCAGAAATTAACGAAAAAACAGTTAATGTGTGGTGTGCATAAGCAGGATAATCTCTGACCTTGGAAAAGAAGTTGTTGAGATTGAAAAATTGTGGAAGAAACATCCACAAAACAAAGAAGGATCTAGAACATCCAAGAACAAAGTAAGAAAGGACAAAGTAGCGTAGTAATAAGCCAAGAAGTAAAGATATATGTGATTCAAGGCTAAAAAAGAGGTGTGTACGGAAGGAGTCCTTAAGAAAATGGTCGAAAAAGATGTAAGGTAACCAAACCAAATCCATTATCAGCAACATCAGCTCCAGAACCATTGTGATCCATAACAAAACACTAACACAGAAAGTATGTGAAAATAACTTCAATGATAAAAACTGTCGTTTCATAAGAACTGCAGGCGTTGGCAGAAGCACGTTTAATAAAGAAGGAAGCAGCACGACAAATGGTAGTATTAAGAAGGACTAATGCGCATGTGCGAAAACTTAAAACGGAAATTGTCATCAAGGCAGGACAATCAAATGTCAAAGATATAGAACCATGAAATACATATACAATAATACATAAAACGTGAAATTTGTGATTTAAATAAAATTAAAAATAGATTAATTAAAAAGCATGGTGACTTAATCTAACATAAACTAACAAATACAAAAAGAGACAAGTAAAGTACTATTAGCGCAAGTGTTGAATACATATAGCAATCGTGAATCAAAAAGTAGTAACTTAAAAGTATTGTTGGTAAAGACAAGTGATATTAAATTTGAGTTAATAAGAATAACTATTAATATAAAAACAAAAAAAAAGAATAAACTGAATATTGGAATAATCAAATATGTTTATGTACTTATTAATTCTTAAATAGTTTGTCATTTTGGTAATCTCTACTACATTCATAGATGTTTATAATATTTGTAGAGCCTTATAAGAATAAATTATAAGGTTCCATAACTAGAGTCTTCCCTCACACCTTCTTTTAAAACCTCTACTATCACAGTTTATTATACTAAGAATACGATAAGAAATGTGTTCGATATACAACTACTATTCTATAGTAATAAAGTTTTTCTATATAACTGAAAATAAACAGTATTTTTATACTGGAGTACACTCCTGCATTTAATGTCGAAATGCCAAGTCAACGTGTTAGCAGGAGTTGAAGAAAGCTTGTTAGGCGGTCACTGAGATTACCGGTCGTGTGTCCCAACATAGATGCTTCTGTTCACTTTGCATCCAGTTAAATTTGTTTATAGTATGAAAAGCTTGCAATTTAGTTTTAAGTAGCTTCGAACCATTTAAAGTATACGTTTACATTCTGAACAGTAGATAACAAGAGATGAGTATGAAGAGAATTTTAATTACATTGTGATTACATTGAACTAAATGTATAAAAACTGTTTGTATATGGGTTAAATGATTATTTTGATTTATTGTTCATAAAAATAGCTACAACTAGTTTGATCACATTTCATCTAACGCAAATAATGCCATGTGTGCCCTATATAAGCGACACAAAAAACATCCCTTGTTGACAAAAGGCCGATTCTCTCCAGTCACCGACCTTCAATACCGTACCTACCGAATTCAATCCTTTTCCACCCCCCTGGTACATAAACCGTGATTAATGGCTCGTTTATCAAAGTAATCAGACTCTTTGCATCTCTCCTGACTCGAAACTATTGTCTCCTGCCCAACGACTAGGTACACGATAGGGGAAACAAGCTCTAAAAAAGACCCGTGCGGTACACCTTGCCTTATAGCGCGTGATTTAATCCGACCGTGGGTCGACACCTGAGTACATTGGCCGGCGGGCATAATGCCCACTAAAACTAATAGAATCGTCCGTTGGGATTCAGGCTCTGATGTGACGAGAGAATAGCAACTCACGTGGGCACATCTGGCGCATCGTAGGTAAACAGCGGCGGAGAGATACTTTTTAACACTTCATTCATTCAGACATAACAAAATTGCATACACATCATCAAAAAAGAGTAACGAACTTCAACTGAACTCATAAAATTACAGTTACTTTGTAAACACTTACTGTTTCTTGTAGCACCTGAAAACCAAATTAAAAAGTAACATTGTCGTAAACTGTGTAAAATATTACTTGCAAATGGTAATAATCTCGCATAACTTGTTCCTTGTAATCTCATCTTATTTTAACTATTGTACTAAAAGATGTGCAAATAAAGTAATGTTTAATGTTACCGCAGATTTCTAGTCTATTTCGCATAAATATAATAAATATATACTAAAATTTGTTTTTTGTTCTTCGATTTTTGTAAATAGTAGTAAATTAACTAGATATCTGTGATAATTCAAAATATTTTTAATCATCTATACGAACGTAGTGTTTGTTGATCTATTTTAATTGATCACCCAAAACATCATAATTTGACGCCGTAGTAACTTTATGGGATCTTCTATGGTAAACATAAACATAAACATTAATATGTCGTACACGCAAAAGACCAATTTTTCATGAGAAATCAGATTTTTGGCTTCTAAAGTGGTTACTATAGGGATTCTCCTGAAGTATGTGGTTGATTCTTATGTGTTCAAAGATAAATTATTTCTTTCTAATCTCAAATCCTAGAAACTGGTTTAAACATTCTAAAGGGTTGCTGAATATACATTATAATAACATACAGTCAACAAAACGTAATTTAACTTTTTCGAAAGAAAATTTAAAATTTAAGTACGGAATCCGTTGAATTAAGATGAAAAAAAAAACAGTGAAAATGCTAAGCATCCACCACTGGCACCGCAACACGGTGTGGAAAGTTATCAAGGGTGGAGGAGTAAAATTAAACAGTCCTCTTTGTCTGGATGCATACGTATTGTGTGTACTACCTCAAGTAACCCTCGTCTGCCATCTGCCAGTCACCGGTGCCCCATCCAGTTTCAATCCAATTTCGAAATGATTGCAATCTGTCCTCCTGTACATTCAAATCAATAATTGTACGAGGTAAGCAAGACGTTGTCGAAATGATATATTCATTTGGAATAGAATAAGTCTACGTATACTGATCATTTCTCTAATCGTGAAATTTCTCTGCTTTATGCTTTTGTAAATGTAAATACAAGAAATCCTTGAAATTTTTTGTAATATTTGAAATGACCCTAAATAAATTTCGATTTCCGTCAATAGCTATATTTAATATAAACAAAGTTATTGACTGAGTAAGCGATATCGCCATAGTTATGTTGATAATCATGCTAAGGAGAAGTGGGTAGAGGCGGAGCATCTTAAGCATAGTGGGGATTATATTTGTTCTAAAAAATGTTACTGTTATTTATCTATTTTTTTTAATCAAATCGTCATCAATGTGAAAATGAAACTTTGCGACCAATTTTTGTATCATCAATTGATGCACATCAGGACTCTATTTACTACAAAAGATCGTTCTGAACTGCCGAAATTCGAAATTTACTGCTTTATTGCGCTTCGATAGCATCGCACGAAGACCCTGATTTACAATGGATCAGATTGTAGAGACAATGTAGTAAAGAAGAAGAGAAAGGACATTGCCACCGAACTCACGAATATACTACAATTACATTATTCATTCGGTTCATATATTGGTCAATTCAGATTCTCAGGAGGGTCGCGATTAAATTCGAAACACACGGGTGTCTATCTTACGAGGATATCTTTTTGTGGGATTTGGAAGAAGATAAGGAAATGTCCAATTAGATAATACGAGCCAAATGAAAATGTGAAACATTATTTTTATTTGACATAATGAGTCTATTCAGAAAAATGGGAATAGGGAATATGCATGTAATTTAGATTTATTTGATTTTAATATCAACAATACTTTATGCTCTTAAAATTATATCTAAACCATTATTTCTATATTTAATTTGGACTTCATTAAATAAAACTTAAATTAAAATGTTAATTTTGTGCGCGATATTCAAATCTGAGAAAACGACCCATCATTGGTCGAAGCGACGTTACGTCACATCGCATCCCTTTGAGTTGTTTACATGTGTTTACAAGATATTTGTGCTTAAAATTGTGTTTTAATTATATCCTGTGGTGTTTTGTACTGTGTGTAGTAAATATCGGTAAAATGGTTTTTTATATTTTTGCATGATTTCACAGCGAATTAAACTCAAAAATCTCAAATAATCACACTAAATGTAAACAAATGTCACTGACAGGTGGTGCGATGTGACGATTCCGAAGCGCGCGCAAAATGGAGCGTTTGAACATGACAAATTTAAGCGACTTCTTATTTATTTTTTTAAAATTTAATTAGTACATTTTCAACAATACTTTTATTTTTTACTATATTAAAACGAAGTGAAAAGTGAATTAAACGAATAAAAAAAATACATGCATATTCCCTATTCTAGATTGATCTGAATTTAATTAGTTGTTAAAAGAGCCATTGTAAATCTCACCGAATTTGTGTTTTGTGGTTACCTGAAGGATTAAATCGAAGCGGTATTATTCGGATATACCTTTATTAAATCTGGAATAAAACTGTTGTACCTATATATTTTTGAGATTAAACAAATACTATGTAAACGTATTTACTTCTTTAATCAGGGAACTTTTGCCACTAAAATCAAAATAATAAAATAATAAATCAATATTTGGAAAATGACCCTTGCTTATTTATCTTGATAGAGAATATAGAGATGTTAAATTTGGCAAGGGTCTTTTTTTCAAAACTGAAAATGCCTAACAAAAATAAAAATAATGTTTTTTTCTAAGCTTTCGACAACCAGATCGGTTGTCGTTTTCAAAGATAAACATTTTTAAAAGTACTTCTTCTTATTCCAATGCTTTTTGGTTTTAAATTACAAATTTTTGGGGAGGATTATCCCAACAGCAATGTCCCGCTAAAATGATTTCTGTGTTTGGAAATAGTCAACTATTTTCCACTGGTATTTCCAAAATAGCAGTCACACAGCAAAACATTGATGCGGTTCGTTAGCTAACTAACGATGACCGCTGTGTAACACCGGGAGATAGAGGCAACTTTGATGGGCATTTCAAAGACCACGATCCAAAAGATCCTACATGAAAAACTGGGTTTTACGAAGTTGATTTCTCGTTGGATCCCTCACTTGCTCACAGAAGAAAAAAAAGCTGTTCGCGTCAATTAATTTCGAAAAACATTGGAACGGTTCAGCAAATAAAGTTTGAAAAACGTTTATAGTATTGTTAGTAGCGATGAATCTCTTACGAACCGGAAATGTGTCAAAGAAAATGATCACAACTTTTATGTCAAAATCTGGTTATGTGGCAACAATTGCTTTAGAAGATCAAAAAACGATTACTTGTTATTTGTATATAAACGTTTGTTAACCAGAAGTTATCGTGAAACTCCGACAAAGTAACACACAAATTCTTACATCAGGAAAATGCAAGTACTTACACTGGCCAAAAGCCAATCGAGTTTTTGTAGCTTCAAATCATTTACCTTATAGTCCCGATCTAAGTAACAATGACTTGTTCACGTTCCCAAAGATCAAGAATTAAGTACTTTAAGACAACCCTCGTATTAACGATTGAGAATCAGTAACAATGGATTCTAAATGGCTGGTGAGAATGTGTTTAATGACTAAATCTCACGCAAAGAATCACAAAAATGACACGAAGTCAACGACTGACAATTACTTACAATAAAATAAGAAGAATGTCATTATTTACATCTTAAGTGTCTTATTTGCAGTTTTTGTTGGCACACGTTCCCATATTTTGATCTAATCATTCTTTTTAAAAACAGGTGTTTATTTTGAATATATCTAAATTTTTTTATTGAATACTAAAAAAGAACACGCATCAATGTCAAACCTTCACTCAATAAACTAACCCCTTACACAAATTATTCAGGAACGTGTTCCTTGTAGAACAGGATTTTCCGATGATTGATTACTACGCTATTAGGGATATACGCAATATAGGTAGGATAATAAGGTGCGTATTCATAGCCTACACCTTTCTGCCTCTATGCTGTTGTGCCTTTGACGTCGCTTGCTTTTCAGTTAAATCCAAACCCTAAAGCATCATTATTGGTTCTGTCTAATCTACCGAAGGATATCTTTGAAATTTAGACAGTTACAAAAGTTGTAATTGATAAATAAATCATTAGATTTATATAGGGTTAATTGAGTTAATCTGTTTTGTAACAATGAATTGTTCATCATCAATTCAGGATAAAAACTGGGATAGGAATCATTCCATTATCCAAATTTAAGGAAAGATATTGTTGCGCTTTTTGAATCTCTAATTCTTATACTATAGGTTTATTATCTTTTATGTTTTGTTCTTACCAACTAGCATGACATATATTAAACAGCAGGCAGAAATAAAATAGGCACAAAATAAAAAAACAACATATAAACGCTATTTCCACGACAAAATAGTATTTACATGACATAATAGTACCTATTGCATATGAGTTATACCATAAAAAATATAAATATTTTACAATAATTAACCGTGTGATTGGTTGATGAGTCTCTGCCATAATATTTATGGGAGCCAGAAAAGGGATTTACGTATTAATCGCTCAAGTCGAACATAAATGAACTGTTTATTTTCTCGTCCCAAAAGTGAATCGACTGTTTATTTTCCGAATTTTGTATGAGTGATGGTCGGATTTAATACGATAAACCAACTTGATTTCTAAAATACGGATTAGGGATTTTAAGTTCACAAAAATATACCTACTTAAATTTATTTAAAATTTTAAAAAAATATTAAAATTTAAACTGAAGATAATTGCAGAATTTCTTAGTAAGACAATCAATTAAACCACATATTTGTTTACTATAAAAAAATAACGCAAAAATCTGGCTATTGAATTAGACTAAACTTCCGTTGAAAGTTCAATAAAAATGGAATAAATCGCCAGTTAGACATAGAGATAGAGAATTTGCAGCTCAGAGGTTCAGAATGTAGAGGCATAAGATCCAATGTGAATAGTTCGACTCAGTATGTTTTCTTCAATTTTTCTTTGATTTAATTTTGTATTTGTTTGCTTTCTAACTTCAAATCGCATAAGGGATAGTTTTAGATAAACAAATACGTAAAAAAATTATTATTATAAGAGCCATACACAGTCCATAGTACTTAATACTTAAAGGTTAGAGATATGCAAACATTGCAAACTATGTTACTAAGTTCGAAAAATCTGTGTAGCGGTCATTCCTATGTAAAAAAATGTTTGACCATCGTATATAGACAAGAATAGTAGTACCACTCTCTCTAAAACTGGTTCCATGCCCCTGAAGCTCTCGGTCTGCATTTCGGTCTGTATTTTTGTCACTCACCAGCAGCGTTGCCATCCTAAAATTTCTGAAATTGGTAGATTGATACAAAAAAAAATAAGTAGAAATCTGTAGATTTAGAAAAATAGCGGCAAATTTAAAGAAGTGTTTATTTAATAAAAAAGGTAAGTATAAATTAAGATACAAAAAAGTTAAATAGTTAAAAATTATAACGATATATCGGTAGATTACTTCTTAAATCGGTAGATCTACCGAAAAATCGGTAGAGTTGGCATCGCTACTCATCAGTTCTCTACTAAAGATCCACAAAAAATGTCGGCAAACTGAAACGAAATATGAATCAAAGACCATCAAAGTCAAGTCACAATGTAGTAAATCAGAAATTTTATTTTTGAAATTTGGAAATTCGCCAAACAAAAAAAGTGACAGAGTCTGATGTTTCAATTGTCGATTTCACAAATAATTTCTTTCATTAACCTCATATATGTGCTTAAGGAGAAATTGAGTAAGTGCATATGCGACATATCATATCTAAAAAGCTGCATAACCACTGACTAAAACACATGTGGACGAATGGTTGAAGGCACTACCGGCATCAGATAGAGATCGCAAGATCACGATCCGACGAATGTAACAATTTTTAGATTTCTCCTTAATATCATTTTCAGTTTGTCTAAGTTCTAAATTACAAAAATCTCATAAAAGATCTCTCCTGCATTTTTATTGTTAGTTCCGCAGCACATTAGGGTTAGTTTAAGTGATTTATCATTTAAGAGATACCAAAAAACTTTATTGAGTATTTAAGAACTTTACATTTTGACCATTTCCAAGTCGCCAGAAACCATCAATTTTCTTGGTATTGTGTTAATTTTTATTTATTTTTATATTTGATACCTACCGGAATGTTATATAAAATTTTCGATCCACCCCAAGTAGATATTGATATTCCGTATAGTTTTGTAAATGTTAGTCTACTGTAGTTTTAGAATTAATCACCATATGAAGTTGACATCCTCTGTATATTCAAAGATTAGTGAAACAGTCTAAATTTATTAGAGGAATCCAACAATCATTCCACTTAAGTACACCTACAACCTTGAGGCTGACGATCGGCAATACGCATCCATCCATTCTGTTGACCAGCCGAGTGTGAACGCAGAGGCTCTGGCTTCGGCCGATAACAGGAATCGCAGGAATTACCGCCCGGAACAAAACACTGGACGCTGCAGGATTAGTCCCGAGGTAGAAGCGGTTACCTTCCATTCAAAGATAAGACATCCTCTGCACTACTCAGATATATAGACCAAGGTAATGAGCACCGCCAACTGAGTGGAAACAATTACTACACTAAAAAAAATATTGCAACAGGAAAATTTATATCATAAGTTTCGAAATAAAATTTATGCAAGTAGCTTTTAGTTTTCGTTACATTAAAGTTAAATTATCCAACCAATAATGCGGAAATGGTAAAATAAAATAGCAAATTGGTACTTAAATAAAAAAAAAAAGGTTATACCTGGCAATATTGGATTTCTATAACTACAGAATTACCATCGAAGTGCTGTTTATTGGTTAAAAGCAACTGAATTGATCTGAACAAAAATTTTTTATTTTTTTATTTTTATACTAAATATAATTTAGTATTGCATATAATTTACATAAGGTGTAGTTAACTGCAGTGTCCTCAAATATCTTGTGAAACACAATTTTAATCTTTTCATCCAATCAGGTACTTGATTGTATAATCAAAGGTAATACCACGAGTCCTTAAAATTTTATCGATAAATTTTTAGTTTCCACGAAAACTTTTTTATTTGGCAAAAATACGAAAACAAACTGAAATGTGATAAAATCACGAGTCCGTAGGACGAGTGATTTTATCATATTCAGTTTGTTTGAGTAGTTTTGCCTAAAATAAAAAAGTTTGAGTCTGGAAAATAAAAATTTATCTAGTAAAATATTACAGGACGAGTGGTATTTGAGAAGATTATTTTTTGAACCATTCTGTACAAAAACTACTTTATTTAAAAAACTAGAACAACTTATATTTCATAATTAACACAAACGAAATGCCGTTCCCCCTCCTATTAACTTATCCTGTACACTAGATAGTATTGACAGTTGTCAGTTGTCGTGAGCGTGGTGAAAACAGGGTTATAATTTGAATAAATATTTATTTTTATACCTATTTATACAATTATATTATTAAAGAGAAAATTACCAAAATAAAAATTATTAGGTATACCTATCTATTTAAAGTTTACCTACAAGACCACATTTGCCTGTAGGCATATAAAAGTTTTAAATGCATGCAGAACCAGGAAGCAGGTTAGTTTTAAAGTACCTACATATTTGATTTTTCATTATCGTTTAGAATAGTTTAGATGAATTGAATTGTGATAATAATAATAACAAAATATATTTCAGAATATTTAGATAATATAAATGAATGTTGATTTATAGTAAGGTACTTATAAACAAGAAAATTGATTGTTCAATATTGTTATTGAATTTTTGACAGTTCTATAATTTTATCAATACTAGTAAAACCACTGGTTTTATCAATATAAACCGGAATGATTGGCTAGATTTAGCATAAAACATTGAAGATTAAGCGTTTTCATTGGACGAAATCACAAAATTGTGATATTTTGACAGGTGAAAAAAATAATCATTTAAATTCATTCTTATTAATACCATTAATACCGTAATTTCTTATAAAATGTTATACTGATTTTGGAAATAACACAAAACTTTCTCCAAAACAACAGGTCTTGATATAGTTGGATAATCAATTTAAAAATATTTTTATTTTTTTCTATGACTATTTGTTTTTTTCAAAATGTTACAAACAGAATTTTACCTTACAATCATAATACAATTAATAGATACGTTAGGACAAGTAATATTAATTATTGTTACCAAGATGATACATTTTTTAATGTAAGACTTGTTTTTTTTCTGTGTATGAAGCTGTGCCAAGGAGAAGATATCCTTAAAAACAATTTTATTAACACTTGGCCAGCTTTAGTTAATCAATTTCGTCCGGAGAACCGTTACCGGAGAGCCTTTAATGACAGTTATCATCGCCAGTAAAGTTAATCGTGGAGGGCGATGGAATGGCCCACAGGAAAATGGGAAAGTTATGTCACACAGGTTAAATAGGATTATATAGGTGGCGTTTGGGTGGTTAGAGAGTGCTCCATAGAAGTACAGCATTGGTTGTGGTCTGGCATGTGTGGTCAAGCATTCGGTTTCTAGTTTTATAGACATTAAGTGCACTTAAAAGATTAGATGCTTTTATAATATAATATATAACAAAATAAAAAATAAGCTTTAATAATATTAATAAACCATTTACGGTTTGATAAAACAAAACGAAAATGAGAAAGAAGTTCAGTGGCAGAATAAAAATACAAAAAAAAACTGTCAAAAAAATCACTATCAAAAAAATACGATGTAGTATATTTTCCTCAGTTTATTCTACAACCTCCTCGAAAAGGAAGGGTCTTGTTCCCGTACAGAGCAACTCGTCCCAATAGTCTAGTTGTAATTCCCAAAGGAGACCGAAGGAATCAAATAAACTGGCAGCAAATTCCAATTCCGACAAATGTACTGAAACCGTTGATAAAATCAATTGCCACTAGAGTTTTGTCTTATTGACCGATCTGATTTTCAAATAAATCGCTCAACCTTTGATAGTGAACCTATTGGGGATGATAATGCGGTCTCCTTAAAGGGGATACATTGATATTGATATTTAAATTATATTAAGTAGTTTAAACTTTACATCATGAATAATACTAATAACGTTGTATAATTTAGTTAACTAGAACTATAATCATGTCTTTCATAAAGTTTAGATTCTAGTATAAATATTCAGTCATATATTCCAATACCAAAATATGGAAAATTTTATAGATATAGAAGCTCATAGAATTTCAGGACACACATATCGTAAAAGCAGCTACTCCTTACATTTTTAAACTACTTTTTCTAAAAGATCTACCTGGTAATTGACCCGCCAATGTGAAACCCGTAAAATTTCAAAGCTCGGTGATTCGGGACGATCTCCAACTCCGTTTCACTTATATTGCGAAGGTAACTTAGGTAAGGATAACGTAACTTTAATCCCGGCTTTGGCCATTGATTCGGTGAAGTAAAGTTTCCGGAGCTAGCAGTCCACTTTAATCCTTAATCTGTGCAGTTACATCCATGGTTAGTAACTCACACGTAAGTCCTTTTCGGTGAGACGCGGTGGGAAAACGATCTTTGACCTCTGAAATAAGTCGCCGGAAATATCTTTTGGCCGGATCGCTTCGAGGGACAAACTTGTAATTGATTCTTTTTAACAATCTTGTTGGACTGTTTTATTCACATAAAAAAATCCAAAGGATTATAGGAAAATGTTCATTACATTTTTTTACTAGACTAAACTACGCGTTGTTCCATCGCAATTTTTGAAGTAAAACTTCTTTAGCGACACTAGGAGTAAAAAAGTTATTCTAACGGACGTGACGTCATTCTAATAACAGAAACCGGAAACAAAACCTAATACTGACACGATTTTGCATGGGCGCCGGCAGCAGGGTGCAAGAGGGTGCGCTTGCACCCCCCTGCTATGAAAGAAAATACCTGAATTTACCAGAAAATTATATATTTTTTTAATTTTTTTATTAAATTATTGTTTGAATAAAAACTAAAGGCGTCGCGGTTGCTGTCCAAATCATTCTACATTCTATATATATATATATATTAGATCATAATAGTGTGTAGATGCAGATGCACCCCCTGAAAATAATCCTGACGGCGCTCATGCGATTTTGCCTCCTATATGAAATAAAATTAAATCTGTAACTGTATGAATTGACAGCTGATCATCTTGTCAATCGAAATACATTGTATAAATAGTTTTTTGTGTATAAAGTGTTTGTATTAAATATGAATAAACAATGTGGATTTATTAATGAAGAAAGTGATGAAAAAATATTGATTGAAAATGAGTGAATAGGTAGGTACTCTATATGCATAAATTTTATTTTTGGTGTGTAATTACACTATTTATACCTAATTATTTATACCTATTATTTATACCTAGCTATTTTCGTTTTATAGACTTAAAGGGCTAAAAAGAAAAAGAAATTGTGAACGTCAAAGGGGATATTATAAGCGCCAGAAAGATTTGAAGAAAAATGACAAAAATGAAAAATTCATTATGATTTGATTAGGTAAGTTTATATACATACATACATATTATGATAGTAAATAATTGTTTATACGGAAGCTTTACGTTAAGTAAAGAAGCATGTTGCACGTTTTTGTTCATAAAATAATAATATTCAAAATATTTTAACACTTTCTTATACTTATTTTAGGTTTGGTTAGGTAGCCATAAAGGCCATAAAACCACTAGTCAAGATGGCTGACCTTTGACCACCAATAACAGATCCTTCGTAGACGTGAAGGAAACAAACTTAACTCAGGATTTTAAATTTTATGGAATATGCTATAAAATGCTACAAAATGAAATGGTTATCTAACTATCGAAGGCTCTTGTGTTGTGATGTATTACAATAAGGTAGATACAGCTACAAAATCACACATTCTAAACGTAATGTGTGTATATTTTTAATATTGTTTACCTATCATTGAAGCAAAACTTCTTTAGGCACGACTAGGGGTAGATTCTAACGGAAGATTCTGATGGAAGTAACTGTATAATTTCAGCTATGGGAGGAGTTTAAATTTCCGAAATTTATTTATGAAATTTTCAAACGGTTTCAAATACATTAATGGTATTTATAGACTAAAATCTATGTTTCACATTTTAGTTATCATAAACCTATTATTTCATATATAAAAAAAATAATGATAACTTTCAAATTCCTATTTCTAATGAATAATATAAATATAACATCTCATTTTTGTTGTAAAGTATATAGGCAATAAATATGATTGAATTTAATTAAATATTTATTTTCCGATACCTACGTCAACAAGTTTTACTTCAATCGCGCGTAAAGGTTACACGCACACTCTTTTTTTAATTCCCTTTTATTATTGTACCAGACTGGGGGCTAGTAATTGGTAGATTCCTGATAAAATCCCTTAATAAACTAAGTAAAGGAATAGATAAACTAAGTGGAAGACAAGATGACACACAACACAGTAAAGTATTGCTGTATGTAAACAAACCATACATTAAGTTAAAATCTTAAAATATTGGTAAATGAGAGCAAAATTACGACTAGAAAAACTATTGGGACACCACAAATTGGGAATGTATAGTTATTTTTTCAAATTATAGCTTTTAGCGTCGCGTTGTATGTCCGCGATGGACTACTTCTTAACCAATTTTGATCAAATTCGCGGATGCAGTTTTATCCAACTTGAAAGATAGGATAGCTTAGATCTTAATTGATCGTCGCAATATTATATTATTGCAAATGATTTGTGTGTAGTTCCAAACGATGGCAAAATGTGTTGATTCGATTGAGTAGGTATTCAATATGTTCAAAATTCAAACGTTTTATTTAAACCCGATAGGTGGCGTTGTATTTCGATTTCTCAATAAATAGAAAAACGAGAAACTAATGTAAAATGGAAAATAGTCGGGTAAAAAACAACAGATAAAATTGTGAAAAAAAAAAGAAAACTAAAAAAATTCTTACTAAATTAATTACTATGATGCCACCGTAAGGTGGCGCAGTTAATATCTCATATACTTAAACGAGCAATTCGTACTAAATTAAGGACCATGTCGGCAGCGTAAGGTAGCGCAGTTAATATCTCATATATTTAAATGAACAATTCTTATTAAACTAAGTATACTATGGCGCAGTTGTTATTTAATATATTTAATCGATAAATGATAGAATACAACGAAAAAAATGTTAAAAAGTTTATAAAAAAATATTGAAAACCTGTAATATAAAAAAGATTATTTCCTTCGATTCAAATTAACCAATAGAATGTCATAATTTTTTGAAATCGGACCAATCAGAATCAAATATCAGCGACTATTGCACTAGAACAATATCAGCGACTATTGCACTAGAGAAATAGTCACGTCAAATATAAATGTCAAAAATTTGTCTTCTCAGGAAATAATCTTCCTAAATATAACGCGACCGTGATTAATAGTCTGCTATTTTTGTTGTTGATAAATTTCTCGAATATTTTACAATTTGTTTCTACATAATTTGACATTAATAATCAAAGATTAAAGTCCTCGAGCTAAAGCTCTCGGGCTTTAATCAGATTATTAATGTCAAATTATGTCTCAACAAATTGATACTAAAATATTCTCAAAATGTAGATACCACAAAAATAGCCGACTATAATCAAGGTCTTGTTATATTACCCTTGATTATTACATGCAGATAAGAAACATAGCGTCTGTCGTTCGGTCCAACGACTACGAAGTTGTTATTGGAACGAAGTTCCCTTTCGTGCGTTACGAACAGTTACGACTGACGCTAGGAGCTAGCCAAAAAAAATTCATACCAAGAGTTGTCACGACACGACACACGCATGTTTCTCTCTCTCACAGAGCAAAAAATAAATAACTCTCTCTCCCTCTCTCTCTCTCTCTCTCTCATAGATAAATATATTACAATTAAAAAGACACTATTTTAAATTAAAAGAAAATGTACATTAAAAAGAAAATACGGTAGAAAAAAAAATAATTACCTATAATAGTATTATATTTTATTTCATCCTGTTTTTATAAATTAATAAATTCATAAACATTTTAAAAATAGTTCGTAACTTGACTAGTTAGGTACCTACGTCAAATTACCTTAACTGTCAGTTACTGTCAAATATTTTAATTTTAAAATTTTGTATTAAATTGTTAATTCCTGTTTTAAATTATAAAAAGTAATTCTAAAAAGATGTGTTATCTAAAGCTCTGGTATTGTATAAGTGGACACTTTTGTTAAAAGAAACGAACTGTTGAAGATATTCAGGTGAAAATGGTGATAGTCTATTTTGCTTTGAACAGTGTAGTGTCGCGACTTTGTTAAGTTTATACAGGTTTTTTGTAGATAATAAATATTAAAATAATAGAAAATAAAAACAATAATGTATCCTGACAGTGTTTCTGCACAAGTTCCGGTAGGTAAGTAGAGATTTTATACAGACAATAATAAATGCTTATGTATGTATAAACACTCTGTTGTGTTTACAAATTACTAATTCCTTCACTAATTAATCGAAAGGAACTTCGTTCCATCCGGGTGTCCCTTGACACCTCACACTTTTATTTTTTTTTTATATATTTCATGGGTATTTTTTTATTTAAGGTAAAAACAACAGATTTGAAAAGAAAAGAGTCCACGCGGCGTGACATGCCAGCGTTATTATGTTGCTTTGACAGTGAACTAATTAAAGTGAGTTTCTCTCAAGGATCACCTGAATATCCCGTAGCGACATAAATAGCTTTTCTCAAAACTCAAAGACTGAGGCTCACTCTCACTACGGTGACGACAACTCACACACGACGAGCCATTGTCGACTGGCGGGCTGGCGGCAGTTGTTTGGCATTGTGTTAACGTTTCCATTATTAAAACTTTTCCACAAAACCTTCGTATATACAGAAAAAATGAAAGTAGCTGTTTACGTAGGTATGTGTGTTTGTTCTCGCGAGGAAAGGAGCTAATTACACAAAAGAGCAAATATTTTTACCACTCAGGTGTTTTCTTTTTGTATAATACAAAAAGTTTAGTTTTAATCTGTTGGTATTTCGGTTTACACTTTCCAACGACGAAAATACCATCAAAGTTAAAGTTGCTTATCTCACAGCCACTAACTCATTAGAAAGAAATTATTTACGTAAAAGTTCAGCGCAAGCTTTACCTCTTCTACCTATCACACTTACGATGCAAATTAAATAATTACGAAGTAGGTACGTAGTTCATCGTCATGATGCTACGTTTACTTCAAAGCTCCTGCTAATATTATCCGCTCCTACAGGATAAACTTTTATAATTATCAAGGCCTCTCGTCCTATCATCAACTTTTCTATAAATATTTTAATAAATTTTTCAACCAGCGCAGTGGTGGAACAACTTAATATCTTAAACCATTCATAACAGTCACAACAAGAAAATATTTGTACAATGATAGAAACCTGATGGTGGAATGTACCAAATCGAATTGTTTGGAACTTCTTTGGTTGTTACTTTGTGTTATTTAAAATGTATACCAGGGTTACTTAAAATACAAAAATAATTAATTATAAAGTAATATTAGAGCTACATTTTTATGGAGCTACTTCTGTTTAACAGCATTATTGAGTAAACAAAAATTAATATATAAATTCTACTATTATGTGAAAATTATACTGGGTAAGTATGAAATGAAATTTACTAAAAGAGAACTAAGTTTGGCTAAAATCTGTTTGTTTAATTATTTTAGTTAAGCGATCTCTATTCACTACACTAACCACTAAGACATCTATGGTTGGCTGGTTAAAGGCGCTACCGGCAATAGGCAGATAATCAAATGTTTAAGTTCTGCCACGTGTGACATTTTTTCGATTTTTCTTTAAGGTCATTTCTTATTTGTCTAATATATAAATTTTAAAATTCTCGAGAGATGTTTTAAAATAATTGGTTTACTAAAAATCTATGGTGTCAGTTTGCCAACCGAATAAAATTATAAGAAAGGGTACAAAAATAGTGACTTTCAGTTTGATGTTTCAATTGCCCATTTTAGAAATAACCTTTTTCTTATTAAAGTAATATATGTATGTATACTATGCGACTGGAATTAAATCATTATATAATCAAAAACCCTAACTAGGGCATCTGTGGCCGAAGGGTTAAAGACGGTACCGGCTATAGATAGAGATGGTAAGTTCCAGTCCTGTCGTATTTGACATTTTTTGATTTCTCCTTAATGTTGTTTCTTGTTTGTCTGATTTCATAAATAGTAAATTTGTAGATTTTTTTACGAAATAATTTGTTTAAGCCAAATGTTCGTTTTCACTAAACAAACTCAATACAGATGCAATACAGAGAAGAGCAGTTCGACTAATAAACGACACCAGTATCACCAAAAACCTAGCCCCATTATCCCACCCAAGAGCAGTGGCTGATCTTTCCTTGTTTTACCGATACATAAACGGATTTTGCTCAGAAGAACTCCGTTTTATAATGCCTCCATTTGTCAGACCAGCCAGAGCAACGCGACGTGCCAACTCCATGCACTCTTATACTGTTCAATGCTGGACATCGAGAACAGATCATTCGATCGTTCCTTCATCCCCAGGGTCTCCAGATTGTGGAACTCCTTACCTTCCCACGTCTTCCCCACTCGTCCTAACTTGCAGACCTTTAAATCCCAAATTAATAAATTGTCTCTTCTGCCCCAATAGATGTTCTCGGTACATTTGTATTTAGGTCTACACCTACGGGGACATCCTTAATATATATAAAACAAAACTAAATAAATATTGAAGAATTAAATAATTAAGAATTTTTTTATAAATATTAGGGTGTTTCAGTAAACAAACCTAATTTATAGATAAATTTGAAATATGTAAATGAAATTCGTTAATTTTAACATATACCTTTCTCTCAGTACAGTTTACAATTAAATGTAGGTATACCTAATAGTCCTAATACACAAATGCTACAATTCAATAAATAACAGATTGCATTAATGCATTATATCAGATATCAACTAAAAGTGTGATTTCATGTTATTTTAAAAGTATTAAAAATTAGCTATAAATATGGTTGATTCTAATTATGAACCAAAAAAAAGTATCTCCACCTCTGTTTTCATCACAACAACTTCTTGACGTGGCTTTCGTGAGTCTTTTTAATTCATCAGAAACTTTAATTTGATTAATTAGACCGAGCAAAATATGCAAGTTATTATTATGCAAATTTTTTGTCAGCCATCGTCACCTTTCGCACCGGTTTTTCTGATGTAACTGTAACTGGCAGCTGGAAACTTCAAAGATTGATTAACGGTTCAGATAAAACCGATGATATTTTTTTCTATGTTGAATCTGATTGGCTAGAAATACGTAATTTAGTAGTATGATTATTATAATTTTAAATTTCCGTTAACTAAATTTTACTTTGTTTCTATGTTAAATAAAAAACAATGAACTATATGGAAGACAAATATATAAATCGTATACTGTGTTCCTAATTCTTTCGTGCAGCTTTTAGCGGCGATTTTATTTTTAAGCGCACATTTATTAAAAGATGAGTGATTGTTTACGAAAGGAACATAAAGTTGCTTCTTCACAGGGAAACGTGCACTTAACCTGAAAGTCTTTGAGCTAACTGAAAAATAGAGCTACATTTCATTGACGGCTACGATGAAAATAACATATAACACCTTTCTGACATTATTGTGATACTGATCAATCCAAGGTTTTTCTCGAAGGGGAAATATGACAATATCATCAGAAAGGCTTAAAATACAATATGATAAGAGAAACAATGTCTTTCTCAAGGTCGAACTGAAACAAGAATTAATAAAGATAGAGAACCAGGCTATAAATATTTTTTTATATTAAACGAAGCTTTGTTTGGTTAAACAAATATGCTTGTAGAAAATTTACTCATCGGAAGTTTCTATAATATTATTATGCTCAAAATAACATAAGGACTGTGCTTATATTATTTATATATTAACGACACTGAGAGCACTCTTGATAATAAATTATATATTGCAAACATATATTTGAATGCATCGGAAGAACGACAGCAAATAATTTTAACGTAATGTCATCCTAATTTTGAATTATCGGTTCCGTGTGCTGAAAATGTTGAAATTTCAACTTCTCATAAATAGTTGCTAAGTACACACTTATACAACGGTTATGTTTGCACTTAATTTCCGTTACGCTATACAATGTGTTGTGCATTTACAGAACGTTTCCGTATTTAAAGTAAACCTCAGTAATGTGTTAGTAGCAAGAAGCTGTAAATTTAATAAAACAGAGGAACTTGTTGGTTTTGTGTATGAGAAATAGTTTTCTGTACAAATATGAAACACTACGCGATACGGAAATGAAAGGATCGTATAGTTACAACAAAATATTTCTCGTGACATAATACCGAGATAAAAAAGCTCCACTCAACCCTCAGTTCAAACTCGTATTCCGACTCTTATCCTTCACGAACCTCCAGGGACTTTTCAATTGTAATAATCTATCGTTGATTGCCTGGGGCTGACCAGGGAGTTTGCCATCGTGGGAATCAGTCTTCCACCTGGCCTCACCGTTGATCTTCAATAGCCACGTGGGTGCTTTGAAGAGTCACGTGACCAATGAAAGTACGCTGAATACAGGACTTGATTGACCCTTTTACGTGGAGATTATAATCAATGCGTGTGCCTTCTGGCCAATATTTATCTTTATTTATTGTTCATTTATTAGAATATTTTGTATGATTATCACTAATTTAAACCTTTGTCTAAATTAATTATACTTAATCAGAAAATCATTTCCAAATTAAGATAATTTCTCAGTGACTACATGGGCTAATACAGGACATTTTTTACCATTTTTATAGTCAAATTTATAGATTAGGTTTTAACTAAGAGCTTCATTCACCCTATTTTCCAGGTTGGGCTCCCACCGATTTGCCTGTTTTTAAAGAGGTGATAAGAGATTTTAGTTTAATTCTCAAGTAATCGCTCATATAAACAGCTGTTTCGATTCATCGAAGGTTTGGTTGATTTAGAATATCGTTGGAATAGTATTTGTTAAAACATACTTAAATTTTTCTTTTTAAGCCAAATAGTTCGAACAATCCTTGTATATAAAACAAAAACAGTAGCAGAGACTAACCAAAGAATGTAACTAAAAAATGTCGTGGTAGAGACAAGTCTATGTTATTTTCTAGAATAATAAATATATTAATACAATTAAAAGTTACCAGAGAAAACAAAAGATGACAGTGTTCTATATAGGTACTTTCTAATGTTGGACCGTAACTTATATTGTTTCTCTTAGAACTAGTTTTAACTTGTTCGTAATTGTTTCAAAACTATAGTTGAACACTTTGTTTTTTGGGTCCCAAATATGCAAAACGGACACGTCGTTGGTCATAATTCGATCGGTGTGTAGCGCACGTAACTTTACGGTCTGACAAACCGCGTTTTTGGAGGGTGCACGGCTGGCCTACCTCCAATTTACCTACGCTGCCTGCCACCGCGGATGCCATGCTGCCCTTTTACTGCCCTTTCGTTGCCCGCTTCTCTCCTGCCTCAATGCAAAACATTCGTCCATTTAGCAAACTGTGCACATCACATGCATGACAATGCGGAATTATAAATTACATTCGAATTAAACTATGTAATTGCAAAACCAGCGAATACATCCATTATATGAACGAACTGGGTGCTCGAGTTAAGGGAGGAGTCAACCGATAATGAGTTGATGTTGAATTATTCTAAAAATTATTTTGATTAAAACGTATTTTGCATCATAGATCCACTGATAATCATCCAATGCAATCAACTGGTAGGCACAAGAATATTCTAATCTGAAATTTAATTTAAAACTTATGTCCTGTTGTACAGTGGACCATATAAATAAAATAACATTTGTTATTAAGCACAAGAAATCAGAACGCTTTCATTATGGTAACTGAACTGAGCTTATAATTGATTTTGAAAGCTCCTGTGAGATATTAAACACTCATTATAAACTATAGTCGAAGTAAGTATTTTACGAACAAGGAAATAAGAACTTTAAATAAGTTAAAACAAACGTTAAATCTTTTATACAATTTTCATATTCAAAGTAATGCTTTTCTACTGTTATCTTCTAGAGAAAATTATATTTTTCGGTTAACCACGAACGTTTATTAAAGATTAGTAAAGAATTCGAAGAGCAAATCATAAAAATTTATTCAGATAGGTGGTAATTCAGTAAAAAAACGGGAACGAGATTTCCTTATGAATACGAAGAAGAAGCATCATCTACAGTGGAGAGCATATTTCCCTCAACACCTGCGCAAATTAAAACCGAATTGCTCATTCACACCATCTGCTCTTCCATTAGAGGCGTCACTCAAGAGGCCGTCACAGCCAGAAAGAACACCTTTCCTTATTTCTTTACAAGCAAAATTTAATTTCCTGAGCTACGCTATTGACGTCCTTCTACTATAGAGGGCGATTCGGAAATATCGCAACAAAGTATTGCAAACTATAGAAATTATTTAATTATTATTATTTTGCATATTTACTTTTAGTACATATGCAAAATAATATTAAGCCGTAGTTTAAAATACACTTTACTTGCGCTTCTTTCCCCTATTTTCATCAATGAGGTGTATATTCTCCTTTCATTCTCAATCAACAGCAGACTTCGATCGTCCCCGTGGGCACATAACCTCTCTTTGTGATCACTGTTACTCCCCCAGGTTCATTAGTATTACCGTCCTTGAATGGAGGCTTATGGCAGATCTAATCCATAAGTAAATTTGCACGAATTGTGTTTTATTTGTTACAGCCTCATATGGCGGCCTGCCGGACTTGATTTGATGGGGGAAAGGTAAAATTAAAGGGCATATACATAGGAGAACGAGATCCAATTTTAAATTTGTTTTTTGGATTGTATAGTAATCGAAGATATATTTGTATATTTAAATATTATTAATATTTTGAATATACATTACAATTTTATTATCATACACTAGGTGTTTTCTTGTTTCTACGTGTAAACAAAAATAAAATAAGAGAACCAAAAAATTTTAAGTTTTAAAACCTTTTTCCTAACTCTATTAAGTGATTTTACGGAGGTCTTTTCTCCCGGTTTCTAAACCGCTTTTTATGCTGAAAAGCAAAGGCCTGTCGGAAGCAACCCTTATTAATACGGCAATGAACTGCATATTGCCACGTGAAATTGTCTAATGAAAAAATTACTAAATAGAGGGTCGAAGGTAAATCTCATTTTCTCCGTTTTATAACGAGACATTGTTTTTGACGTGGTAGCATTAAAGAAGCTGCCAGCGAAGCATCTTTTGTCAAGGTGCTAATATTTCAAATAAAAAGCACGCTTACGCACTTACAGGGTAATACCGCTAATTTTATTCGCATTTCTAAAACGAATACTATGTTATTTATATAATTTTCCTTAATAACATTTTATAATCTAGTTCTGTATATATAAACTATAACGTATAATGAAAATTTTTGACAGAAAAATTGTTGTTATGCGATGACAGTGAGGATGACGGCATTTTAATTTTTGTTTTTGCGAAAATAAAAATCTTTTGTCAAATCATGAAAACTTTCTGGGAGAGCTGCTGCCCACACTTTTTACAAATATAAACCATTCACGATGATCAACAGGAACCAATATAGTACTTGCTGCTTTTGCTCTACTTCCTAAGACAAAGATATAACATACATTAGACTTTTTACTGTTCTCAAGACCTTGACAAAAATCTGGTGTGGGCACCACACGACCTTCCGAACAGTAGCATGTATAATAACAAGTAGTGAAAGAGCGAATCCACAATTTTTATTTCACATATTTCCAGTTTTTGATAAAAGTGTCAATATCTCGAAAACTAATGATAATATCAAAAAAATGTATTCTTTTAAAAATGTCGGAAATTACATGTTCTTTCCACAAAGTATAAATATTTTGCCAATAACTATATGAAAACCCAATATTTTCAAAAAATTCCATTTTTTGATAAGAGTAAACGTCCACTTCCGGTCGGCCGATTTTACTCAAATTCTATCAGATTCCTCCGATGGTGATTATAAGTAAGGTTTTATAGTTTCATTCCGATCCGATTAGCCGTTTAGCCGCAAATGTGTTCACAGACACACAGACAGACACACAGACAGACAGAAAGACACACAGACAGACATTTTTTATTTTTGGGTTTTTTAGGCTGAAGGAACCCTAAAACGCGTATTTCCGCTAAAAACCCGAGATCGAAATTTTTCGCGATCACAATACCTTCCTCTAACAGCGTTGCTGTTCGGAAGGTAAAAATTGGAATTCGAAAACATTTTTGGTGGATTTTGAAGAAATTTGTGTAACCGCAATTTGAAAATGTTTCCTTGGTTGCAATTATCACTTCAATCAATGTTTGTGGAGAAAAACGCAAGCCTTAGGCCTTTCATCGTTACAATCAGATAACGAATCAATACGATGTCGAATAAGACTATGTGCACTTTTAGCTTATATCTCGACAAAATTCTTAGACGAATCATGGATTTGCAAAATAGAGGACTGTCTTGAAGTTCCTATGCTAGATACCTTCAACGATTTTATTGTCAAGACATGGTTTTATATCTCTTGTTATAATCAAAAACTACGCTTAAGAAAACATATCAACTTTTTTTTGCAACAAATACGAGTTTAAGTTTAGATTTAAATATCTGAACTATAAGTACGTCCCTGATTTTACTTTGTTCACCGTAATGTAAGGTATGGGACAAAACCGGAATCATAGCTAGTAGCCAAGAAAGATTGATGTAAATATTTCAAGACCGTCTTTCACTTTATATTCACACATTGACCAAGCGAAAAGGTCCGTTGAAAGGACTGGAAGAACGCAAAAAAAGCCTCAGGAATCGTCGTGAAAATTCACAGTTTACGTCCCTTCTAAAAATGAACGGAAAGCTTAGATTCCCGTGGTATACAGTTCGCTTAAGTAGTTTTTTGAAAGGAAAATACGTGAAACGCTTTGTCCCTTGCACACCTATTGTGTTTTCATTTTTATTTTTTTCGTTTCGTTCACGGTTCACCTATACTTTTATGGTTATTGTTTCATATTTGCGTATAAATCTTATGAAAACCACCTAAAGGATCTCGGTCGAGCTTTTTCTATGCCAATTTTTTTGTTTGATTACAGAATTTATGTTTTCATTTATGTCTCATATAATATAGATGATTACATTTCTGTATAATACATAAGGAAAATTCCGAATTACAATGGTAGAATCTTCCGTTATTAAGACGCATGTATTTTCATAATGATAAAAGAAAAATAGGTCTTATAATAAATAAAAATCACGTAAAATTTGTCATATTTAATAAATCCGGCACACATTAAAGCTGAAAAAAAAGATAAATTAGTTATCATGTTGAAGCGATCTCAGAGAGACGGCATTTAAAATTCATTTTACATACTTCAAAGTGAAAACAAGGCCCGACATCTTATAAACTTAGAATAAAGTAAAAAAAAAATATTAATTTTCACCGACACAATTCATCTTCTTTTTCTAAACTGTTGTCAATTCCGCTGTCATCTCTAATACATCAAGGTAGAAGAGACGAAAAACGTGACTGAAATTAATGCGACGTCGAAGATAAGTGGAACGGAAAGTCATTGGAAAAGTAAACAATGTTATTTTGAATTTTTCCTGTGGTATTAACGAATTTTCCTTCGGCCCTACATTAAAAATAAAATTAATTGACGATGTCTGTAGGCAACCTTGGACACTGATGTATGGATACTATATTCTTTGCGCTAAACATGTACTTTGACATTTTTTGTATTTTAAAAACCACAATGTTCTTTTATAATTTAACTGAACAACATTATAAACTGAGCTACACTATACTTATCTAAAAAGTTAATTTACCAACATTAAATTATTTTTAAATAATAAATAGCACCTGGATGATCGAGCTTTGCTCGTGAAACATCTAAATCATAAAAGCTTTTTGCTCTAGTGAAATTTTGGAAACTTTATAGCGGATTGAACAAGCACAAACCTGATCTTATGTGGGAAAATGATTTTGGGTAAAAAAATGGAAAACACGAATTTTCCCAAACGTAGTACCCAGCTAGATCGATTTTTTGCTCCCGTGTACACCTATATTTCAAATTTTAACGAAATCCTTAGAGACGTTTTCGAGAACCCATGGCAATACATGCAGACAGTTGCCCGCTTTATTATAAATTTTTCTTATAAATAAATATTATATACATAGTTTTAATTTCCAGTAATCTTTTGTTACTGTTTATTACTAATAAATATAATTTTTGGTCCTCCGTCCGGAAACAATACTATTAGTCCAGGTTCCCGATATAGGACGACCTTCACCGAGCTGGTTAATGGACCAAACATATTTTTTATGTAATTTAATATATCAAAAAATATATTGCATATGAGTTGCCTATCGAATTTCAGTCAAGGATATTTTTAATTAATTTTTAAAAAATTTTTGTGCGACTGAGAGGTCCCTACCTACCGTCCCATGCGATAGAAGAGGACACAACATAACAGCGTTTGAATCCCGGCCTTTTAAAGAGAGAGAGCTCTCTGCTCTCTGGTCTTGAAAACAAGAAGGATAGCGATAGACGCGTACAGTATATATCAGTATATATCTATAGATACATTAATTATTTAGAGCAAATTGCTTTAATTTATTTCAGTTAATATTTTTAAATAGGAAAAAAAGAAATAAAATTTGTAAGATAAGAATTATATATGTATTGCTATAACCTTCTTATTAACTAAAGATTGATTTATATATACTTTAATGTAACAAAATATATACACATATGTATATAATTGATTGAAAAAAAATTAAAAACTAAATCCTTTATTTTAATATGAAACTACTCCAAAATAATGCTCAGAATGTAGGCGTCTATCGCTATCCTTCTTGTCTTCAAGAGCAGAGCGCTCTCTCTCTTTAATAGGCCGGGATACAAACGCTGTTATGTTGTGTCCTCTTCTATCGCATGGGACGGTAGGTAGGGACCTTTCAGTCGCACAAAATTTTTTTAAAAATTAATTAAAAATATCCTTGACTGAAATTCGATAGGCAACTCATATGCAATATATTTTTTGATATATTAAATTACATAAAAAATATGTTTGGTCCATGAACCAGCTCGGTGAAGGTCGTCCTATATCGGGATCTTAGACTATATTAATTACTTCAAAATCGTCCGGAAAATGACATTTTCCGGCCTAGGCCGGCAAAGTAGCTTTTTGATTATCTAAAGAGATGGCGCTATAAGTCATCAAAAATACATAATGAATAATACAAATTTTAATTAAATTTATTTAAAAACAGCGTATAATATACTAAACTAATAACTTTTTCTAAGGGTAAGCAGGATTCTAATTTACATTTAATTTCTCTCACAACTTTTATTTTAAATTTGACATTTATGTCAATTTACAACTACTTATCATTCGATTATGAAAATACATATCTCGATTTTATTTCTGCTCATTGAACTAAAATAGTTCATTGTCTCTGCTATTTTTATATATTAGATATTACTGTTAATATTATCAATGTAACAATTTTTACTGTGCTGCTTATTAGCACAGTATTCGTATGTATAAAAATTAAGGATCTTGAAATCGATTATCAGAAAATCATTCCTTATTACTAATTCTATGTCAATAAACATCTAATCTTGTATGTCATAAAGTAAAAAGTTTTTGAACTTTTGAAAATATTAAAAATTAGTCGGACCAAAAAATAGTTTGTGTTACACGCCCGGAAAATGTTTTGCAAGTGCTTGTATTGTTTCGCCTCGGTGCTACGCACCTCGGCTACACAACTTTACTCGCTCTTGCAAAATGTCATTTTCCGTCCTTGTGTCACAAATAACTATTTTGTATCTAGATAAAAAAATCAGCGGAGTTATCATAAAATCACCTAATGATCATCATATATTTTTTGTAAAAATAAAATTAGAAAGAAAAACAGAAATAAGTATACCTAATTTTATAAAAAAAAAATCGGGACATTAACCTCAACCAACAATTGTAAAGAAAATCGTACATGGGTAATTTCTTTCACTCCTTGAAAAATATTTTTCCCTGAGTGGCACGTCATTAGCTCTTTTGATAAATGTAAATTATAAGTCGACCTTGTAATGAATTCACGCAGAGAGCTTAAGCAGGTAATTTTCCCTGCAATTTAACGGTGTTTGTTCAGCGGTATAGCAATTTGTTTGTTGCCAGCCAGAACAATTTCTAATCTCACCTGTTTTGAATCTTTAGTCTGACACCTACGCGTTGTGGTTGTTAATCAGGGAAGAAATTTGTCTTCAGAAATATCTTGAGTAGTATGATAAAAATAACTTTTTCTTTTACCTCCTTTATACAAATTACATTGTTTCCTGAATTTACCTTTAACGAGAAGTTAAAAAAATATATTTCCATACAATATTTTTTTACCAACATTGTATTGTATTTAATACAGTTACAGTAGCATTAGCCGTAAAGTGTCTCCTGTTAATCCACGTATCAACCCAGATACGTACTCCCTAAATTTGCTAGGGAAGCTTCCAGTGGCGTTCCTAATACTTTACTAATAAAATCCAAATCTTATCTAAACGGTACCTACCACATTTGCTATTAAATTATATAAAAAACTACAAAATTTCTTGGTAAGATATGTTAAAAGTATAAGAACACCATTAAAGCTCATTTAAACTTTTCGATCAATTCATGTAGAAAATAAAAACAAAGTACGACGGTTTGTACAATGAGCTCGATTCTATATCCTCTGTCTTCTTTTAATTAATACTAATTATATTAATTTCCTTATATTAGTACGTGTTTAATAGTTATACTATAAAGCTAGGAGCAGTTTACATATATATTAAATCTGATTTAACTTTTATTTTCGATTAATTATTATAAATAGTATGAAAATGTTTTCTTGGCTTTGAGATAAGAAATTTCCATCAGAAGCGCCACTGCTGTCACATACTCTGAAAGTTAGCCGGGGAAACTTCCAGAGGGGTGGCTCTAATCCCATCATCGTTGGCAATGGTATAAGGTGAGTAGTGCACCTCCACATTGTCGAAGACCGTTCGCCGTACATAGGCAGATTACGGACCATGATTAAGGTATAGAATGCGTCACGGCAGACAATGGTATCGTCGATATGGGGCTTTTTGTGAAGGGTGGCCATTTGGATTGTTGGGAAATTGATTTCGGTTGACGAGGAGCGACCGAGCGCGATAATCTCATCGTCTTTTCCGTCCGTCCAATTCGGTACGGTTTTTGGGGTACTGGAGGGAATTTAATTTCAATACCAAGTAAAGTTTGTTAAATACCACTAATATTTTATAGCGCCTAAATTATATATACATTTTTTGTTTTGTACACGGAGAAGTCAAAGTATAAACTAAGCTCTCCAATCTATTATATCTACACAAGAAGGAAGTAAGAAAAACAAGAATACGACCCTTGATTGCTCCCCGTTAGAAAGAAGGCACTTGACTCTTCATTTAATTTACTTTCCTGCGAAGACATCTGTATTCGTTCGGTGCAGATCAAGTCAAAGATATGCAGTTAATCCATTATAATCATAGGTTTGATGTCTGAGTCCGTGTTCTCTCTCCCACTAAAGTGCTTTGAACTCTACGAGGTTAGATAAGAGGTGAGCTTTGTCCCATTTTCTAGTCAGGGACCTTTGTAATTTTCCGCAATCTCTAAAATTACACTTTCAGGGGCAGTAAAAATCCGGTTTCAATTCGGGAGGTGATGTTTTGCGACGTAATTTAAGAAATAACGCCAGAGAACATTTAAATTGTTGATCTATTTAATATACAAAAATATTACTTAATAAAGTTTTAGGTATATAATCAAAGCAAAGTCTGTAATTTTTTTCAAAGATCTGCGGGATTAAACCGAAATTGTGATATAGTTAATTTTGAGTTTTGCCAATTTGTAAATTTAACAATAATGTAAAATAAGCACTTGCCCTTACAAGTTTATTTAGATACAGAAGAGCTTCAATAAGCTGGCAGCAAAAATTACACATTTATAGCTAAATGGTCGTTAATTAGTTGCTGAATGACCGATTTTGTAGTTTCAACCGATTCCCTAAAAATCTTCACAATAAGCTAGCAGTAAAATCAGGGATAAAATAAAACGACTAATCGGTCGAAATTCATAGCTAATTGGTTGCTGAAAAACAGCGATAGAAAGATACGAAAACGATTCAAATCGGCTGACCGGATACTAAGGTCCCTGCTGTCTTGACATGAGGTTCTTGTTGACTTTAAAGGGTGGTGAATTTGGTTCTTTTTTTTTTCTTATCTTTTCTTTTCTTTTCTTTTCAGGACGTTGGTTGCCAACAAGGCATGACGTACTTTATCGACGGCCATAACTCTAAAAAGTGTGCTTGAGTTGATTTTGTACCAGTCACGTAGGTTTTTCAGCCATGACATTTTTCCCCGGTCTGGTCCTCGGCTGCCATCTATTTTGCCCTGAATGATGTTTTGTAGGAGCCGGTATTTTGTTCTCCTCATCACATGGCCGAAATACTCTAATTTTCTTTTTTTTTATAGTGGAGAGGATCTCAGTGGTCTTATTCAAGCGCTGTAATATTGTCGTGTTGGTGCTTCTTTCAGTCCATGTGACTCTTAGTAATTTCTGAATTTGGTTGCTGGCTTTTAATAGCTTCAGCGATGCCCAGAAAGTCAGCAACAAAATAGAAACAAAAAAACAGCTGAACATAGTGACCGGGAACGGGAAACTAGAGTCTCTGCTGTATGAACACGGGATTCTTGTTGATTTTAAATGGTTGTGAATTTTGTTGCTGGCTCTCTGGGCATCGCTAAAGCTATTAGCAGCCAGCAACAAAATTCACAACCACTTAAAGTGAACAAGAAACCAGTGTCAAAACAGCAGGGATTCTAGTGTCCCGTTTTCGGCCGATTTTAGTTTTTTGATATCTTTTCGTCGCTGTTTTTCAGCTACAAATTCCAAACGATTAGTCGGTTTATTTAACCCCGATTTCGCGATTTTACTGCTAGCTTATTGTGAAGATAGCAGTAACTCGATTTTTGGGGAATCGGTTGGAGCTACAAAATCGGTCATTTAGTAACTAATTAGCATTTAATTAGTAAATATTTAGCAACAAATTCACATGAAAAGATTAGTCATTTTTGCTGACTGTTCACTGCCAGCTTAATGGAGCTATACACAAGTCTTTGATAATCTCTATCTGTCTCTCTGTCAAACTTAATTAAGGTCTATCAAGCTGGCAGTGAAAAGTCGGCAGAAACCATCGAAACATAAGTGGGAATTTGTAGCTAAATAGTTGCTAATTAGTTGCTAAAATCACGATTTTGTAGCTCTATTCAGTTCCACAAAAAACAAATTACTGCTATCTTTACAACAAGCTAGCAGTAAAATGATAGGACTGGCCCAGAAAAAATGGACTAATGCGTGTGAATTTGTTGCTAATTTGTTGCTCAAAATCAGCACAGGAAAAAATTCGAAAAACCCTAGAATCAGCTAGAAATTGTTAATAATAACTACCAACCAGTGTCCCTGCTATCGTAATATACAGTTTGTATTGACACATTGATGTTAGGGATTTTGTTGCTGGTCACAGATGTCATCAGCAGAGCCCAGAGAGCCAGCAACAAAATAAAAATTAAAAATCAGCCCAATCGGGTGACCGGTAACTAACTCCTAGTGTCCATGCTGTCGTGACACGCAGTTTTTATTGACGAAACTATGTTATGGATTTTGTTGCTGGACGCAGATGTCATCAGCAGAACCCAGAGAGCCAGCAACAAAATAGATATGAAAAATCGGCCCAACCGGTTAACCGATAACTAACTCCTAGTGTCCATGCTATCATGACACGCAGCTATTATTGACAGAACTCTGTCATGGATTTTGTTGCTGGTTGTGAAAAGCACCAGCAGAGCCCAGAGAGCCAGCAACAAAATAAAAAAAATTAAAAATCGGCCCAACCGGGTAACTGGTAACTAACTCCTAGTGTCCATGCTATTGTGACAAGCAGTTATTATTGACAAAACTCTGTTATGGATTTTGTTGCTGGTCGCAGATGTCATCAGCAGAGCCCAGAGAGCAAGCAACAAAATAAAAATTAAAAATCGGCACTGGGAGTTAGTTGCCGATCACGCGGTTGGGCCAATTTTCAGTTCTTATTTTGTTGCTGGCTCTCTGAGCGCTGCTGATGACATCTGCGACCAGCAATAAAATCCATGACTGAATTCTGTCAATAATAATTGCGTGTCACAATAGCATGGACACTAGGAGTTAGTTACCAGTTACCCGGTTGAGCCGATTTTTCATTTCTATTTTGTTGCTGGCTCTGTGGGCTCTGCTGGTGACATCTCCTACCAGCAACAAAATCCATAACAGAGTTTTGTCAAAAAGAACTGCGTGTACTGATAGTATGGACACTAGGAGTCAGTTAATGGTCACCCGGGCAGGCCGATTTTTAATTTTTATTTTGTTGCTGGCTCTCTGGGCTCTGCTGATGCTTTTCACAACCAGCAACAAAATCCATAACAGAGTTTCGTCAATAAAAACTGCGTGTCACGACAGCATGGACATTAGGAGTTAGTTACCGGTCACCCGATTGGGCCGATTTTTAATTTTTATTTTGTTGCTGGCTCTCTGGGCTCTGCTGATGACATCTGCGACCAGCAACAAAATCCATAACATCAATGTGTCAATACAAACTGTATATTACGATAGCAGGGACACTGGTTGGTAGTTATTATTAACAATTTCTAGCTGATTCTAGGGTTTTTCAAATTTTTTCCTGTACTGGTTTTGAGCAACAAATTCACAAGCATTAGTCCATTTTTTCTGAGCCAGTCCTGTCATTTTACTGCTAGCTTGTTATAAAGATAGCAGTAATTTGTTTTTTGTGGAACTGAATAGAGCTACAAAATCGTGATTTTAGCAACTAATTAGCAACTATTTAGCTACAAATTCCCACTCATGTTTCGATGGTTTCTGCCGACTTTTCACTGCCAGCTTGATAGACCTACTTGCACGTACCATTTTGGCACGCCCTTCTCAATGAATTAATATGAGTATAGTTTTTGAAATTAGAAATTAGACACCCAAAAATGACATTAAGGAGAAATCGAAAAAATATCACATCAGACAGGACTCGAACTTGCGATCTCTACCTATAGCCGATAGCGCCTTTAACTACTTTAGTATAGTTTGTCAAATAAAAATAACAATGTGTTTATTCTTTTTTTATACGATATAGTTAATATTAAGTATTGCCAATTTGTAAATAGAATAACAATGTAAAAAACACAAGTTATTGATAATCTCTATCTGTCCCTGTGTCAAACTTGCACATACCTTGTGCACACGCTCTTCTCAATCAAGCATTACCAGTACCTATAGTTTTTAGTAATTTAGAAACTAGACAAACAAAAAATGACTTAATGGAAAAATTGAAAAAATATCACGCTTGGCAGACCTATAGCCAATAGCGTCTTTAACCACTTTAATATAGTTTCTCTAATAAACAAAACAATGTAAGTAATATCATATAGATACTAGTTCCTTATAAATATATACCTACACAATATTTAACATATGTAATTTTCTTATCTCGTAAATTCATCTGATTCTGCATTATAAAATTTTTCAGTTCAATAAGTTCAGTTATTTTCTCATTTAAACTCCCTTTCTATCTAGAAATAGATATATTTACATTTTTAAATGGAATCCGCCCACCTTACTTTGCAATGATGCATATACATTCATTAATAACCTCTTTCATTTAATCGAGACCCACTTGTCAAATAACAGTAGCCAAGAGCTATTACGTGCACTTTACGCTACTACCAAGGATAGTGAACTAACAGGATGTCGGATGTCATTCTTTTCAAAGGGAAATAAGGTTAAATGTAAAATTAGGTTAGTACAGCATATATTTTATTGTATTTAGATATAAATATTCTATTATCTATGAAAAAACACAACCAAGCATTTGCCTTATAACAGTACAAATAGGCAAAAATAAGCACAAAATAAAACCGATAATTTAAAATAAAAATTTGTGTTGCTTCGGTGCTTTAAGTATGCAATTATTTCGTAGGTATTCATTTTATCAAAAAAGTACCTGAAGGCAAGCGGAAGGTCACAAATTAAATGTCTTATAAATTATATATTATAGTTTTAAAGAAGATACTTTTAAGTAATTTACAATATTGTATTACTGTTTAAAATTTTTTGAATAGATATTATAGAATGAGTCCGGTATATTTAGAAAAAGGAAATATAGGTAAAATTTTACTGTATATTTCACGATATCCTATTTTTCGTTGCTCCTTGGTACAAGTATACCTCAAAATGTGTGCACCCTCTGATTGCAGAATGAGTCAGCGACCATCAAAGGGGGACGTTACCTTTCCCTATTAAAGTTACCGGATACTCTAGCATCTGTATGTGCCTCCAGATCAAAGTAATCAAGATGCACTTGTTTAGTTTGTATATACTTTTAGATACACACGTTCGGATCGACCCCTTATTTCTTCTTCTCGCATAAATACATAAGAGATTTTGGTCTGCTCTGTTTTGCATTAATCAAGTTAATTTTAACAGAGGAATATATTTTTTGAGCATGTGTGATAGATCTTTGTTAAAGTTAATACAATAAATTTATACGAGTTCAAATTCTTCCAAAGACGAAAACTTGGCACAAGTCTGGGTAATTGAAGTGACACTCGTCTCGAAAGAGTAAATTCCAAGTGTTACACATTTGCAGCCGTAAGTTAACCACAACCGTAACGTCTATAGTCCGACACGAACAATTTGGAAGACAGGTATTTGTGTTAATTCTCAATAATGAACTTGTTAAGTTTTCCGATCAAAGAAGCGATTGTAGAAATGTGGAAATATTAGTTCTTAGATCTTTTGGATGACTCAAATGAGATGTTTATATTATCATTTAGTCAAAGAGATTTTAAATCGTTATAGATGCTAATTAGGTTTCTGAATTTGTAGGATGTTATAGAGTTGATAGTCTAATTACCTGTGACAGTTTTAGTTGAAGTATTCAAATAACAAGGCACTAGTTGTATCGTAAAATAATAAATTTATATATTTGATAGCTACGTCTGTTGTTTTGACAAAAAACTGCTCATTAGTAAAGAAAATGATCCAAATAGGCTAGTTTAAGTACATACGGAGTTAATATAATCAGTTAGACGGGTAAGATAGATATATTAACAGTTAACCAATCGCAATTAATTAGTGAAATAGTAAAAATATAAAATCTATTTTTAATTTTAGTATCTATCCAACTCATAATTACTGATGTATTGTTAAGAAGCATAGGAGCATAAACCGCGACGGTCGTCAGACGCCTCATAGCCAAATTGTATAGTGTATACAAGTACATGAATATTGTAATTAGCCATGAGCTAAGATAACTCAATTAAGACGGGCCTAATTGAAAGCGGCAGTTATCTCATCAAGGTGAATTATTCGGGAGAGACGAAACGTGGCAAAGTTTGGCTGGATTGTCGATAGGGTGCAAGTTATGCTTACGTATTCTATAGTACCTAGAATATTGTAAGAAGGGAAGGATAACCGTCTATTAACGTGAATTAGATAGTTAATAAACGTATAATAATAATAATAAATTCACCATACAACATAACAAAATTACAATTATATTAAGGGAAAAAATGGTAAACAAAAGTCTATTGACCAATTCTTCCTCACTACCCTTACAAAGTAAAAAGAAATATAATAAAAAAAAGAACCAAAAAACAAAAAAAAAACACTCAGATTGTTCCCAACCAATATAACTTAATTATATAACTTAATTATATGACGTGTGGGTATTAAAAATTAATAAACAATGAATAATAAATAATACATAAACAAACTTAACTTAGTGATGTTGAAACAAATCATGAATCACTCTTTGTTTAAATGCTGCCGGTGATAGCGAAAACCTTGGCACATCCAAATAGGCACCAGCTAAAGCGACTTGATAGGAGAAGGAGGACTTAAACAGGTTTTTTTTATGGCACGGTATAGTTATCTATACTAATATTATAAAGAGGAAAGGTTTGATTTTTTGTTTGTTTGTTTGTTTGAAATGAATAGGCTCCGAAACTACTGGACCGATTTCAAAAATTCTTTCACCGTTGGCAAGCTACACTATTCCCGAGTGACGTAGGCTATGTTTTATTAAAAAAAAATAGGGATCCTGACTAAAATGCCATTAATATAACCAAAAATGACCTTAAAATGCTAACATCGCGTGCGCTGAGAATACTATTGATTATAGAATAAAATAATGTACTACGATTTTGAAGAATATATAAAAAATACCAAGTACACTTAAAGTAGCAAAAGTTATTCCAATATTTAAAGGGGGTAATTGCTCTATGTCCAGTAACTATAGACCCATCTCTCTTCTTTCTGTCATATCCAAAATATATTGGAAATATAATGGAAAACTGTGTGAATTCAAGAATACGTAGTTTCCTAGATCAGAATAACTTCTGGTTTTCTGGTCAATACGGGTTCCGACCAAGATCTAGTACATCTAATGCTGTAGTGGACTTAATAACTAGTATCCTGGATAAGAGAGATAAGGGTTTTGGATGTATATTTATATCATTGGATTTAAAAAAGGCATTTGATACCGTGAATCACTGCATGTTACTTAGAATCCTGGAAAACATTGGAGTTCGGGGCAAGTCACTTGAATGGTTTAAAGACTATTTTGAAGGCCGCATCCAATATGTACATTCAAATGGAGTGGATAGCAATATGTCAGACATCGTATGTGGAGTACCACAAGGATCAATACTGGGACCAACTCTGTTTCTGATTTATATCAACTCCATTTCTAAACTGCCACTAAAAGGTAAGATTGGACTATTTGCAGATGATACTGGTTTGACGTTCTTTGGCAAAGATAAGGAAGAGATAAGGAATGATGTTGAACACGATCTGATCCTTATAAAGGATTGGCTTAGTTACCATAAACTAACTTTAAACATAAATAAATCAAACTTTATGGTAATATCTAATGATAACGAATGGCATCAAATTGATTTATCTATTGGTAATGAACTCTTAACTAAAACTCATTGTATAAAATATCTTGGTCTATTAATAGATGAAAAATTGTCTTGGGAACAACACATTAACTACATTTGCAAAAAGATAGCACCAGTTATTGGCATTCTTGGAAGAATATCATATCTCTCTGTGCACTACAAGAAAATGATTTATAACTGTCTTGTCAACTGCCATCTGACATACTTGACACTTATCTGGAAATGCACGTTCAATGTTAAAGTTCAACCACTTCTAGTGCTGCAAAACAAGGCAATAAAGAAAATTTTCAATTTGCCTCGATTACACCCAACATCAGAGCTATATCTGCCTAATAAGATAATGGATCTTGAGTCAATACATATATATCAAGTGTGTACATATATACACAGATGTCTGCACTATGAAATGAACACAAATATACACCTTATTACCAACAGTGAAATTCACACCTATGATCTGCGTAACAGGAATGACGTGAGAGCACTGCCAATGAAAACTTCAATGGGACAGAGAAGTCTAACAAGTAATGGTATCAATATATATAACACAATTCCGGAAAGAATTCGAGGTCTACAAACAACTTCCTTTACGAAAGAATTAAAGAGACTAATATTTGCAGGTTTCTTCGCAAATAAATAAACTCTGAAGAACTTAAGTTTATTTATTTACAGAAATTTTTTTTGCTGTTACTTTTATGCTACAAATCTTCGTATTCCTCTTCTTCATATATACTTATTGTTAATATTGTTATCTTTTTAGTTTTGTTTTATTTTTATCTTATCTACTTTTGATCTGGAGAGCTCATATAGCTCCTATAGCTCGAGCTCAATTATACGCAGTGTTTACTATTGTAATGTTGCTCATATGTAATAGATTACATACTTGGAATAAATAAATAAATAAATAAATAAAGTTACGTCACAATAACTAATTTTTAATTTTTTAACCGTTTTTGGTTAAAAGACTCTTTAACCAAGTTTTTATCTTGGTATTAATCCTTATCAAAATAACTTATTTCATAATCACGACAGATATCACAAATTTAGCATGTGCAATGGGACGAGGCTACTTATAAAGGAATTAAAGGACAATTACGTTGTAGCAACCATTATAACTGAACCACCAGCTGCTCAACTAGCTCATACACTGAGGATACCGATGATCCCAACTGATCTACCAAATCTATTTAAACCGTTTTAATTTCCTATCAAAACATCTTTCGCTTTTACTAATAATAAGTCTCAAGGTAAAACCTTCCAAATAGTAGGGATCGGTTTTCCTCATGGCCAACCGCCTAAGGCGGGTCGGAGCACCTGAAAATCAATTTATTTTGCTGCAAGAAAATAAAACAACATGTAATATTGTTTACAGGGAAGCGTTGACCCAATAAATTTAATGGCTTTTGTTATTTTTCTTTAATCCCCGTGCAAAGCCGGGGCGGGCTGCTAGTTTTACATATAAAAGAGACAGTATAAGGCTAAAAATATAAATAAAAAAAAATATTGATGTAGATAGAAAATTTCAAATAGTTGAATAATATGAAAGAAAGCATAGTTATTTAACAATTAAACAATTTGTAATACACATACCCAAACTGTATTTCTACATAACCTTTTTGTAAGAAACAAATTTGGTATCTAACTTTAAGGTTTTTTGGTGTGTTCAGTAGTAAAATCATGATTACCTCGTCATTTTATTTCTCTAAAAAAAGCCTCATTAAACAAGAGATGCTCTATAGAGGTGTAGCAGAAGTAGCAGGCGTAACCTAGTGTTGTATCAGAAAATTATGTAAGGTACTTGGAAATAGGAACTCTCAAGAACAGGCCCGGAAAACCACGTCCGCTTTGTGTGCCAAACTGCAAGAAGAAATCACAGCAGTGATATCGTACATGCAACAACAACTTGTGAAAGCTACAGGTGTAAACGATTCGGTTGAAATTATAAGAGAAAGACTCGCGCTAGAGGGTTGTATAGCAGGAGAGAGTTACGGGTCTCACAGTTATATAGGATAAATAAAATTTACTAGTTAAATTGGTGTTTTTAACCCAGAACTGGACAATTAAGAATTGTCAAATGTTCTTGTTTCAGATGACCATCGAATTCGGGATCCAAGAGCTTCAGGGGGACAAGCTAGAAACCAGGCAGCCAGATCTGTCCCAAGATATAAAAGAGAAATGTAAAGTTCTGAAGAGGTATGCTGAGAACAAAAACTATATATATCGCAATGTTGAGTTTGTACTAAAATCAATCGTTAGGCTTTGTAGGGCGGCAATTGATGATAATTTTAACTACATGTGCGATAATACACCTCTTCATACAATCAGAGTGGTTAGAGAAAATCTTAAAACGCAAGGTATCACAGTTTCACACTGGCCTGCAGGTTCACTAGACCTAAATCGTATCAGATTCTATAGGACCAGTGCAAAAGAACGATTAGAGTTCGTCGAAACAATGTTGCACAGCTTAGTGATACAGATTAACAGAATGGAAAAACATACCACAAGACTTAACTACTTGATTTACAGTTTCCTGCTAATCAATTGTCATTTCAGTAAAACGTTTATCAAATAGATGTCAAAGATAATAATAGTATAATACTATTATGACGTTTTACAGAGTCTTTGAAAATCAAAGAACATATAGACCGTTTACTAAGAACCAACAACTACTTCCCTGGCTATATGCCACGACGGACATGCGTATTGCGTCTCATCAGTACAAGGAAGATATCCGTCCAGAAGCTCTAAGAGCATCTAGACTGGAGATATGTCTGAAATCACACAAATACTAAAGATAATGTATTTGTGTGATTTTAGACATATCTCCAGTCTAGATGCTCTTAGAGCTTCTGGACGGATATCTTCCTTGTACTGATGAGACGCAATACGTCGGAACCGGTCTACAAGTGATATCCTTTTGAATTGCAAACTGAAATGGTTAGTTCTATCTTGCAGATATACTAACCCCGTTTAACTTTAAACTGTAATTCAATGTCCGTCGAGGCAAATAGCCAGGGAAGTAGTTGTTGGTTCTTAGTAAACGGTCTATATGTTCTTTGATTTTCAAAGACTCTGTAAAATGTCATAATAGTATTATACTATTATTATCTTTGACATTTATACCACAAGACAATACTGACAATAGAAGCTTATATACGGACTCGAAGTGGTCAACACGGATCATTAAAATGACTAATTTATTTTTTATTTTTAGTCATTTAAAATTTAAATTTTATTTAGATTTAGAAACAAAAAAAAATACTGCTGTGATCAACTACACCGCAAAAATTATCAAAAATAAAAGATGATTCCGTATAAATTAATAGTGTGTTTTGCTAAGGAGTACGAGAAACCTACTTTAAATACGGGATGTAAATAAAAATAAAAAAGTACCAAGTGTTTTACCATTCCAAAAAATTCATCGGTTCTCTGTTATAACGGTTACGATGTGAAAAGAAACGAGAAAATTTATGCAAACTTGCTAAATATAATTAATTTGACATTCAAGTATCGAAGTCTTTTAGCATTTTTAGTCATGGTCTTGCATGAAACAAGTACCGAATACGTAATCCTGTCAATATTACTTAACCGGCGTGGCGTGTCTTTTATTTCCCTAATAACATTTTCACCGGTAACTTTAGTTTAGCCCCAAATTCAGAGACGTACAAAAACAAAATCTTACAGTAGGTATTATCATTTTGTAACAAACTGTAAACACGAATTTTCCTTCACCGAGATTATCAGATTTCTTGAATGATAAAATATTCTGGGTAGTTACTTAAATATTCAGTACAAAATGTAAACATTGTATCCATACCTTTCTCGTTATTCTTACGCTTTTAAGAGGTTAATCTACTAACAAATTTATAAAGCGATTCTAAGTTTAAAGAAAAAGATAACAAGATTTTTATTCCCCTGTTTCCTGAACAGCTCCAATGCAAATATTGACCCAAAGGATCAAATATTCTGTAAAGAATCTTCACTGATTTATTAACACACTTAAGTATAAATATAAAGCATGATTAAAAAATTTGAGTAAAATTATATGTAATACTTTATCACAATGATGTTAAATATATGTGGTTTATATATAGGTAAGTGCTTTTATAAAAACAATTATTTCATGCAATATTTTCTATACAAATTTCTTAGCTTTCATGTATGTTTATTTATATTAAAGGTGTTAATCGTCGCGAAATATCATCTCATAAATATCCAGCTGCGTGTATCCGTCAATAACTCGATTAATACCAATAAAACTTGATTGAACAAATTTAAAGAAAAAAATCAGGCTATGCATTCATCATAATTAGGTACGTTAGATTGGAACAGAAAAATATAAAATATGAATAATTATGCCAACAAGTGGCGCTTATAAATTAGAAACTAGATTTATGACAGCCGTCGGTTTATTTTTAGTGTTGACCACCTTGATTTCCTGTTATTTCCGACCTAAATAGTTTTTTTTCACGAAAAGTGTCGTGCTAACATTACATAGTGTATTTATTATACTGTAAACATTAATCTGAAAATGCCTAAACAATTAAAAATCTCGTTTGTTTATAATGTTGAAAGCATGAATGATTTTATTGGCTTATACATAGCTATATTTAAATGAATTATTAAACTGTCTACAGGTAGCCTTAGGTTAATATGTTCAATATACAAAAATATAACACACTGTTTTCATTTATTCATAGTTTAATTTATTTTTGGAACGAAGTTCCCTTTCGCGCGTTACGAACAGTTACGACTGACGCTAGGAGCTAGCCCAAAAAAATTCATACCAAAAGTTGTCACGACACTATGCACCGACACAATGCACCGACACACGCATGTTTCTCTCTCTCACAGACCAAAAAATAAATAACTCTCTCTCCCTCTCTCTCATAGATAGATATATTACAATTAAAAAGACACTATTTTAAATTAAAAGAAAATGTACATTAAAAAGAAAATACTGTAGAAAAAAACATAATTACCTATAATAGTTATATTTTATTTCATCCTGTTTTTATAAATTAATAAATTCATAAACATTTTAAAAATAGTTCGTAACTTGACTACGTCAAATTACCTTAACTGTCAGTCATTGTCAAATATTTAAATTTTAAATTTTTTGTATTGAATTGGTAATTCCTGTTTTAAATTATAAAAAGTAATTTTAAAAAGATGTGTTATTTAAAGCTCTGGTATTGTATAAATGGACACTTTTGTTAAAAGAAACGAACTGTTAGGTAAGTAGAGATTTTATACAGACAATAATAAATGCTTATGTATGTATAAACACTATGTTATGTTTACAAATTACTAATTCCTTCACTAATTAATCGAAAAGAAACTTCGTTCCATCCGGGTGTCCCTTGACACCTCACACTTTTTTTTTCTACAAACGTGTTAAAAATGCCATTTTTAGCACTCCATAGAAGCCTTAAAAATGTCACTTTAAGACACTGAGTGCCTTAAAATCACTTTTTGTACAACTGTCATTAAAAGTGACACTTTTAATGATAGCAAACAATGTTAAAAACGATTGTTTACATAGCAGCGTGTTAAAAATACTTTTAACACGTTGCCATGTAAACAAGTTTACTTTTAACACTGTTTAGTTTACTTTTAACACGGTTTAGTTTACTTTTAACACGGTTTGGTTTATTGTCATTACAAATTCGCTCGTTTCATTATCAAAATAGGGAAGTTGTACAAAAAACATTGTATGGTATTTGTGTTAAAAGTGATTTTATTTTGTTCGTGAAATTGTTCAATTCGCTCCGCTCATTTCACAAACGTTTTCACTCACAAAATAAAACCCCACTTTTAACACTCATATCATAAATAACTATTATAGCACTGAGTGCCTTAAAATGTTTATGGCACTGCTGGTAAAAGTGAATTGTCAAATTTTGAAAGTAACGTCAAAATATTTAGATTTTATTTATTAACATTAATATTAATAGTACAATTTGTGCAATTTGACAAATTAATTTGCTGCACTGCTGTTTTACCATTTTCCGTGGATAAGGAGGAATGATGCGCAGAAAAAATGGAATGTCCAGTCGAGGTTGACGCCACAATATCTTCGGATGTTTGTTGTTGGATTGATGTTGTTGGTAATGTTCGCTGCACTGTCAACAGTTTTTGGGCAATCAAATTCTTATTTTCCAAAGAATCCTCAATGTACCCCTCAGCAACGGTAGAAGATCTCCACCCCCCATGACGCTTAATTGTCGTTAAATTTGCGCCAGCATCGGCAAGTGAGGTCGCTGAAGAGCGGCGAAAACAGTGTCCCGTATAAAGGTTCGGATTTGGAAGTTCCAGAAATCTTGCTATAGCAGCAGAAATTTTTCCAAACGAATTAATTCCAACCGGATTTCTGGTACATTTACCTTTCACGTATTTCAAGAAAAATCGCCGGTGTCCGACATTTGCTAGTCGAAGAGCCACATATTTTCGATAAAGATCCAAATAAATTTTTTCAATAATAGTAAAACTTCGTGAAACATTGGTTTTAGTATCTGGTATTTTAATAATTAATAAAGTACCCATATCTTCCATATCGTCAACAGTCAATTGACAAAGCTCCTCCCTGCGGCAGGCACCAAATATTCCCACAATCACAACTACTTTCATTAGAAGATACTCATCATCTAATGCAGACTTCAAAAACTGGTCAATTTGGACTCCAGTCAAGATTTTTGATTTCTTTGGCTGGTAACCTTCTGCTTGACGCTTTAAATACGCGATAAGCTTAATATATTTGCTGATATCTACGTCGCTATTTATACGTAGCATAGATTTGATCATAGAATAATTTGACCACAGAGATGATGCCTTCCATACCTTTGCTTTCTCCTCAAAATAGGCCAGAAATACATTTTCAGTATATTTTCCAGAAACGCATTTAGCTTCACACCATTTCTGAAACTTATTATAGACTATCGCTATATCGTATTGAACCCTGGATTTTCTCGGCAACAAATCGAGGATTGCTCTATTGGCCGCCGCCTCTATGTCTTCAAATGGATCATTTTCATTACTTTCTTTCATTTTAAGAAAAATCTACAACCCTAACTACGTTTTAAATAAAACTAACAAACGTCTGACAGATGCATCAAAACATTCGTAAACAATTAAATCAACAATAGTTGCTAAGGTACGTAATATACGATGCAATTTAAAATTATCTCCTTTGGATGTATTAATAAAGGTTTTTAAAATTTAATTCAAACTGTATTATTGCATTTTTTGTACGTTTGTAGAAAAAATATTGTATGATATACGTGTTAAAAGTACCTTTTAAGGCACTCATGTGAATTGCAGAATTCGCTTCGCTCAACCTTCACATGCGTGCCTTAAAAATGTACTTTTAACACTTATATCATAAATAACTATTTTAGTGTTAAAAATATGTGCGTATAGTAAAACTTTTCTAATAATTCAATTAAAAGTATTATTATTATTATTACATCTACACACATGTATCTAAGAGAATGACCATTTGATATTAAATCTTATATCTCTTTCTATTCGTAATCTAATCTGACGTGAACACAAAGGATGTCACTTTTCGCGCGACATCCTGACCACCTTTTATTAGTGTATTTTCATCCAGAAAGAATAAGGAAAAAATTTCGTTTGACAATAGGAAAGCGAAGGAAAAAGCAACGTCTGCCAGCGTTGATGACGAATGTAGATAAAAGAAAAGTTTCACGTATATATGATGCGGCGACAATGCCCGTATAATAACAGGGACAACAATGAAACGCAATATACACTCCGAGGAAACGATTGTCTGATACTTAAGTAGGTTGAGCATCACGAAATAATATCTGATATATTACTCGTTCAAGCTGGGGAGATTACGAAAATTACAGAAACTTTGAAGTATTTCTTTAATATTACATCCAATTGAGTTAACCAAATTTTAGCATTTTTATGGTGGAATTCTGAGATTTTACCTATAAGCTACAGAATCTGTAAGGTATAGAGTCTGTAACTTGGTCTCTTACAGATTTGTAAAATATGCTATTCTGAAACCAAATCTGTAAGAGACCAAGTTACAGATCTTTAGCTTATAGGTTTTAACTTCACACCTATTTAAAATGTCAAAATTATAACCTCAAAAGTTTGAAGTAAGAATATTTTTTGGTTTGTTTTGAATGATATTTGTTTTGTTTTCATTTTAAAGACTATTTTTATTTTGGTTTTATATACATATATATATATATTTATTTATTTATTTTATTTTATAAATGTTCTATTTCTGACATTTTTAATTATTTACAATGTTTTATCTAATATAATTATTCTGAGCGATCTTCCCCAAATGTTAATAATCTTGATGTTCCACATCAGCAAAATTAACTTAAAAATAATGAAATATTTTTTTTATTAATTTATTGAATAAATTATTTACCATTTTCTTTAGGATAATCTATATTATCATTTGCAATTTTTAAATTAGCATCTTTTGCAATGTTATGAAGTACACGACATGCATAAATAATATTAGCAGCTTTTTTAGGGTGTTACAAAAGTGTTCGATTTTTAGAGAGACATCTGAATCTTTTGCAATGTTATGAAGTACACGACATGCATAAATAATATTACCAGCTTTTTTAGGGTGTTACAAAAGTGTTCGATTTTTAGAGAGACATCTGAATCTTCCTTTTAAAATTCCATTTGTCCGTTTTATAACTTTCCTTGTTGAAGTAAATAATTGATTAAACGCCTCTTCTGATTCATTTGGGTGATTTAGAAAAGGAGTGAAGAGCCATGGCTCTAATGGGTATCCACTGTCTCCTAACAACATTTTGAAAAGAGCTTGTCGCCAAAACGTTTAAAGTACCAAAATCCTAAAAATTTGATATTGCTGCATTGTAAAAAAAGTGAGCATTATCTAATCTTACTTTTACTTCAACAGAAATTCCCCAATTATTTTCCATAAAGTGAGGTCTTTGTCCAAAAGGAACATTTGTTTAAAATGCCTGTCTGGCAAATCAAACGGATTTAATTCATCCCTGAGATGCTGCCTCTGAATTCTCATATCATTTCTAAAAAAATTCACATTAACAAAATAAAAATTAATATAAACGAGTAGGTACTTATTTCAAACCGATTCTCATTCTCCTCCAACAGAATACCCGCAAACAATTGGATATTCATGTTATTTTTTTCACTATTTAAATATATCACAAAGTACACAACACACTTTTAACAATTTTTTTAAAAATAATAATGAAAACAATATATTACACTACTTATATCGACACCTGTAACCACTAAAGTGACAGTATCCTAGTCTGTAAATATTTACGAATCTGTTAGTAAATCTGTAACTAACAGGTTGGGTTAGAATTGCATTTCCTGTAACTTTTACAGATTTCTGCTTACAGATCTTATAGATGTACTCAGAATTCCACCATTAAAGAATTTATGTAGAAGTATAAAATGCAGTAGTATTTACCTCATAGACAAAATAAATCATGATCTGTTATAAGTTTAGTCCCGTAAATGTGCCCAAAGTTCGTACTATTAAGTGCATGCTATTACTTGTGCTCAAATGATAACTTTATTAAGGTAGTAAAGAAGTTTAACAGTTACATATTTTCAAACGCTCAAACTCATAATGTGATGATTTAAGTGATGATTCTGAATTGGAAGAGAAGAGAAAGTCGACGGTAGTTTACTTTCATACTAAAAAGAGTTGTATCAGTTTCTAGTAAAAGGCTGTTTTATAAATAATAAATATGGTAGAAAGAAACATTCCATCCAACAAAAAACATCGAGTAGTACGAGGGTTGTCTTTTTAGTTTTGCATATAGCCATAAAGACAAGCAATATATAGACTTAAAGTACTTTACTGCTTTTCAAAATATGTCCCACCAAAATCGATATATATTTACATACGTTCAAACCAATTATTAAATCAGTTATTCCAGTTCTCAGTTGACACCTGCAAAATCGTAAGGATTTAGGTCGGGAGTATCGTGAAACACCCATACAGCGAATTGACGTTTATTTTCCGGTAAGTAAGAGTAAATTCAAGATTCATCGTTACTAACAATTCTTTAAACATTTTTGAGCAGCTTCCTTTGTTGAACGGTGTAACGTTAATAACGTTAATCGTGGCCTGGCCTATTGACTATTAAATTTTTATAATTTTCTGTGTTATTTTGCGTCGTCGCGAATACTTTATCAGATTTGAGAAGGGGAATTTTTAGTTCGATCGTAAGTTGCGTCGCTATTTTAATTCTTTTCATTTTGTGCTTCTTACACCCTTCTGGTGAGTAAAATTTAACTTGTTATAATTTTAAGTAATAGTCAAAAATTTGGTGAATATATTTTTGGTAGTTTTATTTGATATTTTTACTAACATTTAATTTTTTTCGATTACCATCATTTGTCAAGAATCAGTTTTTTATTGAGTTAAAAGTATATAAACACAACAAGTGATTAACTTATTTCTCGAACTTTGGAGAAACCTTGAATGATTGTAATCGAAATTAAGGATTATTGGGACGGAATTTTGACAGCTATTATTTTAATTCTTTAGGGCTTTTGCCAAATAGCGAAGGGTCCTAGGTGAGGGCTTATCGAGCCAATTATTCCAATTAAAAGAAAAACCTTACTAGCCAGCGACACCGTAGCCTGTGTGATCCACTTCGGAAGTTTCTTCAGTTTTTCCGGTTTAGAGAAACCATCTTGCCAGCGTCACCATAGACCGTTGCTGTTTCTTCAGTTTCCTGTTAAGAAAAATCATCTTGCCAACGGCACCATTAACCGGTGCTTACCAATTCCGGAGGTCTCAATTATTCCGTCCAGTAATCTCCGCAACATCGAATCCGTAGAACACCAGAAAAAGATAAGAAAATAGTTAATTACTTTTTTACTAATATCTTGAAGTTGTTTTCTTTGAATAAACAATTTAACACTGATTTCTCTCTTTTATTTGTATGTCTGTACTTGGCGCCCTTTATTATTTGTTTGGGAAGAGTTAAAAAAAAAGGAAGCCACGAACCCTGGAGCTAGCAGAGGGTATTTTTACGCTACAACGGTTTCAATTTGTTTCGACACCAATTGACGCGTACCGCTTTTTGCTTTTCTGTGAGCAAGTAACGGATCCAACGGGAAACCAACTTCGTAACACCCAGTTCATCATGTAGGATCTTTTGCATTGAAGTCTTTGAAATGCCCAAAGATGCCTCTATCTCCGCATTAATTTAACTGTGTGACTGCTGTTTTGGCTGGATTTGTTGCTGAGACTGAAACAACCACGCTAAAATTCGAAGCAATACCATCGGGAAACAGTTAAATGATGTGGTGCTTTATTCCCAAACAAAGAAACTTTTTCAGCTTTAGATGTTATTGACAATATTAGAACGAGAGAAAACGATAGAGAAGCATTTCTTTATATTTAAATCCATAGAATTTTTGATAAAACACAAGGAAACGTTATTTATATCTGTTTGTAATTAGATTCAATCTTATAAAGCTTAAGATCATCGAAAAACATTAGAAATTTGGAATATTTAAAGGAGTGATAGATATCGTTGATAAACAGGTTGAATATAACAAGGGACCAGAATGACGTTCTTGATGAACCCCCGATTTTACTCAATAAAATTATTGATTTTCACACATTGAGTTCGGTTAGATAGAAAACTATTGATCCATAATAACAAATTACCATCTCCTTTGATTTATTGATTAAAATTTTGTGATTGACACGATCAAATGCTTTCGAAAAATCTATGTATATGGCATGGATTTAATTACACCTCTCCAAGGGATTCAAAATATCATTATGATATACCATTAAATTGGTAATCGTGGATTTTCCTGCTCGAAATCCATGTTGTGCTATTTCGCAAAATTTATTGGTGCATTTTAAGTCTTTTCTTAGTACAAATAACAACAGCATTGTAACGATTGCCTAATGAAGATGAAGACCATGAATCTGATAGTTCAACCTACCTATTAGCTGTCTTCGACTCAAAGGGATCTAGAAATTTTAAGTATATTCGATAACCTTTTAAAACAACTGCGACAAGCAATGCTTTTGCTGTAAAGTAATTGTAAGCTTGACGTGACAAGAACTAAATAACCAGTACTTGTTTGCTTGTTTTGTTTCTATTATATTTTACTTCATTTAAAAAAATTGTTAAATTTACCATAATGGTATAGTACTTTCAAAGTATGAGGTCAATTAAAAACCCGTGTTTCATTCAAAGCAGAGTTTTGAATATAATACATTGTGTCTAATTATCTGAACAAATTATTTTTAGCTGTTTGATGATATTTAATGAACAGATATCCGTTCGACAATAGTTTACTGCTAACTAAAAACTAAATGGCAAAATAAGATCAAGGCGACCACCTTAAAATTTATAATGATCATTGGTCGAATTTATATTTTGTTTACTATAAACTATCAACGATGTACATAATTTTCCTATAAATTAATTTCTCTCGACTCAAGATTACTAACCCAGAACTAGTTTGGTGTCTGTAAAGGATTTACACGAAAAATAAATTTTAAATTATCTTTTTCTGAAATCGCTTGGAAATGTCTATACTCCAGCCGTCCAAAAGATGGAATGATCACGTGAACGGCACACACTTTTTGAATATTACTCTTCTCAACCAACGTCACAAGTCCGATTTACACCACTCAACAAAAAAGTACCCACCCTCGATGCTTACAGTTTATATTATCTCTGGTATGAGTACAGTGTAAACTGTTCTTCGTTATTTCAGTTTGGAAGGCGTGGCATAGTAGGATTACGTCAGCCAGTCACTGATCACGCGTCCTTGAATTCGGGTATAGTTTCTCGGATCAAATTCGAGCCGCAAAATACACCATTCTTGTATTTTAGTCCGTTGCTGGGCAACGAGCTTTTCCGTACTCTACGGGAATGATCCATAAAACGTTTATAATATAATATAATAATATAATAATATATATATAAGAAGCTTTATGCAGGCCTTTCAGGCCCATAGCTTTAAAATCTCTTTCCATTCTGTTCGATTTTTTGCTTTTTGTTTCCAGTTCCGGATTTGTTTTTCTCTTAGGTCCTCCTCTACTGCATCTCTCCATCTTCTTCTAGGTCTGCCTCGTTTTCTCGTCCCTTCTGGGATTTTCCAAGCTATTGTTTTTAAAGCTCTGTTATCGTCCATTCTTTGTAGATGACCTAGCCACTACAATCTCCTTTTTGTTACAAATTTGCTGACGGGAGCCTCTTTAAATATTTCGTATAATTCGCCATTTGATCTTCTTTCCCATCCTATATCCGTTTTTCTTCCTCCAAAGATCCGTCTTAAGATTTTTCTTTCCCAAGTCTCCAAACGTTGTGTTGTTTTGTTTGTCATTATCCATGTTTCGCATGCATAGGTTAGTGTGGGTCTTATCATTGTTTTATAGATTCTGATCTTGGTTTTTCTGGAAATTTTTTTACTTTTTAGAACTCTGCTTAGGCTTCCAGTACAATTATTACTCTTAGCAATTCGTAGCTCTATTTCGTTTTCTTCTTGGCATTTATTATCTATTAGGACTCCTAGGTACATGAAACGCTCAACTTGTTCGAATTCTAATGTAGTTCCATCTTGTTTACGTATCTGAAGATTTGTCATACTTCGACTTCCGTGTTTATTCTTTAACTCCATATATTTAGTTTTACTTATATTAATTTGTAATCCTATCGTCTCTGCTACTCTTATGAGTTGGAATGTTATTTCTTTCAGCTCTCTTATACTTCTTGCTATTAACGCAATATCGTCGGCGTATGCTAAACTTTGATGACTTCTATTGAATAGTATTCCTTTTCTATTAATATTGCTTTGCCTTACTATATATTCCAGGGCCAGGTTAAATAAAGTTGTTGATAGTGGGTCCCCTTGTCTTAGCCCTTGCTGTACTTTAAAATATTCACTCACTTTACCTTCAACTTTTACTCGGTTTGATGTATCTTTTAAAGTCATCTGTGTTAGTCTTACTAGTTTCTCTGGTAATCTTAATATATATAAATTACGTGTCACGTTGTTTGTCCGCGATGGACTCCTAAACTACTGAACCGATTTCAATGAAATTTTGTAGATATGTGTTATTTGTTCTAACTTAACAGATAGGATAGTTTTTATCTCGATTAATAAGCGTATTTTTTTTCAGTGCGAATTAAAGGTTTTATACTTAAAGGGTTTAATTCAGGTCTAAGTTCTACGAGTTTTCAATAAAGGACGGTGAGTGAGAGTTATACAAATTTCTTCTTACAATCATATTTTTAGGTTGTGTAAGTAAGCAATAGATGACACTGTGTTTATTTTTTTTTGATGCTCGAATTTCGTCTATGTGACACATAAATGCAACATAATCAAATTGAGTTTTCAGATTTTTGCGAAAGAATCTTTCCATTTTCATTGTGCTGTGTATTATTTTGCATTAAAATCGTGAAAAGTTAAAAGTCGTAAAAAAACTGTTGACAATCTTAAAAAATTATTGAAAATGGTGAATATATGTCCAAAATCATAAAGAAATCTTTAAAAAAATTTTTGGCAATCTTAAACAATTCTTGAAGGTGATTAAAAAATGTCAGAAATCATAAAAAAAAAACGTAAAAATTGTTAAAAACTGTTTGAAGTTCATGACAATCTTAAAAAATTGTTGAAAAAAAAATATTGAAAATAATAAATGAATTTCAAAAACGTAAAAAATTGTAAGAAATTTGGGACAATCATCTAAAAAAAAAGAACATTGTTAAAAAAAGAAATCTTACGTGAAAATTGCAAAAAATTTGTGATTACCTTCAAAAATTGTTAAAAATGCTTATAAAATTGTGGAAAATCATAACAAATTAAAAAAAATATATAAAAAATTACCAATATAAAATAAAAAAGAAACACAAAATAAATATATTATACAAAGAAAATAGAAAAGTAAAAGAAAAAATCAAAAAAGAGTGTATATGAATAGCAATATCTAAAATAAAAAATATGAAATAATAGAGGAAAAAATCGCACATATAAGAAAAAACAAACATATAAAATCAAAATAGGGAGACAAACGTAAAGTAAAATAAAAAATAACCAAAAAAATTTAAAAAAATGACAAAATCGGAAATTTTACAAAACAAAGAAAAAAGTCAAAACCTAAATATAGACAACAAAATATGTTAAAAACAGGGAAATTAATGGAAAAAAATCGAGAAAAAATGTAAAAATTGGAAAAAAGGAAAATGAGAAAAAAGTTTTATTGTTAGGCGGTACGAAGTTCGCCGGGCCAGCTAGTATAATAATATAATATAATATTTTGCCTTGGATTTATTTGGCACTAAATTTAAAACCACATTAGTTTAGCGGTGTTTAGTATCTCTGGAGGCGTTTTGCACCTCTGGACATTATCGTCACTACCCATTTTAAAAATAATTTAAAATATTTTAAGCAATATGTAACTAACCAAACTGACACTTTTGTGACACTAATATACAATGATTACCAAACAATGTCAATGAAACGGTTTCATAGAAAATAAGATGATAATCAAAAACAGTTTGCATATATAAAACTTTCATAATTTACGATTATATTAAATGCGATTTCAGAAACAGTAGTATGTGTACCTTGTAGTAAAAGCACATTCCCGGACTCCAATGTTGGATGGCCTCGGCTAATTACATTGTCGTCCGGGAATGTATCGCTTTTTCTACTAGATACACAATATTTATTAATTGGAGGTCTTCTTGCCACTTAAAATAAAAAAAATTATTTAATATGTTTAAAAACAGCCACCATATATTTTATGGATTTGTTAAATTTGTTACGGAATGTCTTTTAACTCTATAATAAAATCCGATTAAGTATAAAAAAAAATGTTGCTTTAATGTTTCGACAACCAAATCGGTTGTCGTTTTTAATAATAAACAAAAAAATCTTAAAATATTATATACATTTTATTTTATCAGGATTTTTCAAAGGTAATACCACGAGTCCTTAAAATTTTATCTAGTAAAATATTACAGGACGAGTGGTATTTGAGAAGATTATTTTTTGAACCATTCTGTACAAAAACTACTTTATTTAAAAAACTTCCTAGAACAACTTATATTTCATAATTAACACAAACGAAATGCCGTTACCCCACCTATTAACTTATCCTGTACACTAGATAGTATTGACAGTTGTCAGTTGTCGTGAGCGTCGTGAAAACAGGGTTATAATTTGAATAAATATTTATTTTTATACCTATTTATACAATTATATTATTAAAGAGAAAATTACCAAAATAAAAATTATTAGGTATATCTATTTAAAGTTTACCTACAAGACCACATTTGCCTGTAGGCATATAAAGGTTTTAAATGCATGCAGAACCAGGAAGCAGGTTAGTTTTAAAGTACCTACATATTTGATTTTTCATTATCGTTTAGATGAATTGAATTGGGATAATAATAATAACAAAATATATTTCAGAATATTTAGATAATATAAATGAATGTTGATTTAAAGTAAGGTACTTATAAACAAGAAAATTGATTGTTCAATATTGTCATTGAATTTTTGATAGTTCTATAATTTTATCAATACTAGTAAACCCACTAGTGGTTTTATCAATATAAACCGGAATGATTGGATAGATTTAGCATAAAACATTGAAGATTAAACGTTTTCATTGGACGAAATCACAAAATTGTGATATTTTGACAGGTGAAAAAAATAATCATACTAAAAAACAGTTTACAATCAAATTGTAATCGTAATTGTTGCTTGGATATCAATTAGTTACTCATGAATATTTTTGTATGAAATTAAGTTGCGAAATAAAATTTTAAGCAAAAGAAAATCAGTAACTGTAAAATTTTTCAACTTTTAATCTATACAACAGCAAAATTTATCACTCTGACAAAAAAGCACTTTTAAACTAGACGTCGCTATACGGTGGAAATAACAAACTGGAGTTATCGGTAGAAATATACGTAAATGGAGTCTTTCTTTTGTGAAATACATTGTAAGATATTATTTAGTCATTACTGCTTACCGGTTCAGTAGGTAGATCAGTAAAACTTCCTGAAAAGTTCTATACGGTAGCAAATGTTGGCCAATTCCAAAAGTCAGGATAAATATCTACTCTATTTTACAAAGATGAAATTTACTTTTCTCTGGAAAGTTTAAAATAGATATTAACACGAATGGATATATTCAAAATAACACACTTACTTATATTATTACCCATGTTTTAAAATTGATATAACTTATTTCTACATGACATTGCGTAAAATATACAATCCAAACCACTTAACTTTGTTTACTTTTATCAGGTGAAATATTACATATTTGTCTTGGCTACCTTGATTCCAAAAATAATTAAACATGAATTTGTATCACTTGTAAAGATTTTGCGGCGTGATTATTCACTACAAATTTACAAAAATAAATTTGTAAAAAACTTAGTTTACTGAAATTATTAAAAGGACGCTACTGCTTAAACAATTCTTCTATCTTGTCTCTTCAGCTACAGTACTACCTACTTTTCATTCATTTCACTTAAAACTATTCGAGCGCGGTGACACGTATAAAGTGCATACCTAAACCATTCACTTAAAAGAATTTACCAGATTTTTTTGATTTACTTTATATTATAATGAAAAACGATAGAAATATTTTCAGTAAGGACACATTTGGAATCCAAAACTATTGAATACAAGTATCCATTAAAATCTATATATATTTCTTCTGTTCTGGTGTACCTATGTCACTGAAAATAGTAAAAAAACAGAAAAAAACAAAAATACCTTTCTAAATTAAGTTATATAACGCTACCGTAAGGTGGCGCAGTTAATATCTCATAAATTTAAACTATAAATTACTACTTAATTAAGTATTATAACTTCACAAAATGTTAAAAATCTAAACAAAAGTGAGTAAAAAATAATGAAATAGACTATAAGACTTGTACACGCTTACTGAAGTAAGAGGGAACAGGAAAACAAGTATTTTTCTTTACGAAGCGTGTATTAAAAATTATTATAAATTGTTAGCTGAGCGCTTTCGGCCTAAACACCGGCCATCATCAGAGCTAAAACTATATTACAAATAAAACAATTTACTAAAAATAACAAATAAAAAACAAATAAAACTTCCAAGCTCTTTGAAGAAGAGAATGAAAGGGAAATTAAAATTAATATTAAAAACAGTCGAAGAAAGAGCTGCAAGAAAAATATTTTTTTAAAAATTATAAAGAAAAGTACGAATAAAGCTCGAACTTACTGTGAGGCATCTAAAATGGAATATAGCCACATCAGGTACAAAAAGAAGCTCGCACTAGGCATTGGAGTGGTTAAAGCCAATTAATGAGTAATATAATGAAACTGCGGTCGGCTTCTGGGTCTAACATCCCTAAGTCCGAAACAGAAGGACTTTAATTGTTGAAGATATAGCAACCTGATACCACTTAGTTTCTTTCCATTTAAATTTTGTTTGGATATATCTAATTGTAATTTATTACTTTACTTTGAATTTGATAAGTTGTTAAACTCTTACTTTTAATTTCATTATTTTTCTTCCATTTCCATATTTTTTCACAGACCTGATGATGACCTTGTTGGTCGAAACTAGTTGTCAACACTTTTGAGCGTACAATTAAATATTTGTGTGGTACGAGACTTTGTGTTTTCTTTGGTATTGAGTAAAAAAATGATGACAAATTAAAAAACAAAAATAATATCGGTAAAAAAGGAAAAAACTAAAAAATTTTCACAAAAATGCAAACAAAAAAAGCAAAAAAAAAACAACATAAACAAAAAAAATACTAAAACCGAAATACGAGGTCTGGCTATTAAATAACAAGACGAAGAAGGGTTTTATTATAAAAACTATTCTAAATTGGATAGTCCCCTTCAATATACTCCCCTCCCCTCGCCACGCACCTTTCCATACGTATTTTTTATTGAATAAAGCAGTGCTGGAAGTCTTCTTTTGTGAGGGTTTTTAGGAGCTCTGCCGTTCTCTGCTTTACCGCTTTCATCGGCATCGGCTCAAATCGGTTCCCCTTCAAAGCAGATTTTATCAAAAAAGTCGGACGGTGCCAAATCTGGCGTGTACGACGCTTGTTCGGCACTGGAGTGCGTTTATTAGCCTAATACTGATTCCATAGACAAATAATTATCTCTGACTGATTCACATAGATAGCGCGTTATGGGCAGGTACGTTGTCCTGGTGCAAAATACACGAGTAGTTCTACCACAACTCGGACCGTTTTTTGCAGTGTTGCCAAAACTGACAAATAGTAAGTCTGGTTGAGAGTCTAACCCTCTGGAATCCATTCAATCATCACGATACCGTTAATATCGAACAAAAAATTACATTGCCTAGGTGTGCAGTCTCGTTATTTAATGGCCACACCTAGTACAAACGACAAAGTACAAATAAAATTGGAAAAAAAAAAACGGAAAATGAGTAAAAAGAAATCAATGATTAATAGGCAGTACGAAGTTGACCGTGTCATCTAGTAAAAAAGTTTGTCGAAAACACAAACTTGGACATATAATAGTGAATCAATTAATGAACTCATTCATAAAAAAAATATAAATGTAATACTAGCATTAGACACTAAGAATTATGCAAAACTCACTAAAAGAAGTATCAGAAAGGGTATTTAAAACAAAATGTAGGAATTTTAAGAATATCAATGTTTTATGTCACCAGCTTTTAATTAGGAAACTATAATGTCTTTTTCAAGGTGATATTTTAAAATATAGTTTTATTCTTGGGTGGTATGTAATAATCTCAAAATAAATTTAAAACCTGGTTCGTTACTTTTGATATACGAAGTAGTCGTAAATTCATTATGATATTTACACCCATTTCATTTTAGAATATAAATTTATTTAATTCCCTCCTTCCACTTATAAATTTAATTTATATATATGAATCATTGGCGTGCTTATGGTTACAAATAAAAAATATTTTTCATATCACATGCATTGAAACAGCTTGTTTTGATCCCTGTTTTGTCAGTCGAAACAAGACAATTTCAGACTAATGCAACTGTCAGTCAGAAACTGACAGTTTTTTATGCCCTAGGGGAGAAACAACGTTATTTCTACCCGGCACATTCATTTATTTATTATTTATGTCTTTATTTCAAGTCTGTCAGAATCGTATTTGTAATAAACAAAAGCGAATAAAATCATAATCGTCTCACAGCTGTCGTCAAATCGTTGTCAAGATATTACTACGCTATTTGTCTAAAATAGTCTTACTTCAACTGGTTACAGAGATCAAAACTCGCTGTTTCAATGCATGTCATTGTGATATTAAAAATATAGTGTGTGGCACGACATGAAACAAAGACGATTTCTGACCGGGCGAAGACAGCTTCGCTGGGGCAGTCAACTCTCGCGCTAGTCAGAAATCGTCTTGTTTCACCCCTTGCCACACAATATACTATTTATCGAATAGATTATAAAAAAATGTTTTAAATGTTCGTTTAATACAAAATTCTTTTAAATTTAAAGCGATTTTTCGTTAAAGAACCGGGATTTAAAGCTCTATAAAGACTTGTATGGCGAAGTTTGTGGTATCCTCTTGAAATCACCATTAAAGTTACTTTTTCTTGCTAGGTAGCAACGGCAGAAATATATATATAAATATATAAACAACAAGACCAAAACCATATACACTAAATCTCCTGGTGTATTGTGCGAGTGACCTCCATATTCCATCCACGGCACATTCGATGGCTTATGCCGACAATAGCTGGCAGACGTTATGGCCACAGTTAAAAAGTAAAAATCCCCATCAGGTCAATTTATAGACGGTCGGTATATGCACTCGAAACTGCACCAGTGGAATCGTAAAGCACAAGAGGATTTATAGCGAGTACGAAATTTATCGATGCCATTTACAATTTTCAACTACCTGATCAAGGCGCATTAGCACTTGGATATCGTATTTACGCTTTTATTCTATTCCGAACATTGAAAAATGGCTATGATCGGAAAATTCTTCATTCTTTTTTATTATATTTCCATTATTTTTAAACGAATAGTATCTTCAATCGCTGTTAGTTGATTTACAGGCATGATATAATAAGTAAATAATAAAATAAATTTTCTTATGCTAAAGTAAACTTAAAACAGCAGAAATTTAAAGATAATGTAACAGGTGTATTTTCATGTAGCATTATTATTGAAATTCTAAATTGTATAAAACTCACCTGCTGTCTGTTAGTAAATTTTACAGTGTTTATCTATATATTTTTCCATAATTTCATTTTATCTAATTTTTCCATAATTTCATTTTATCTAATTTTAACTAGCGTCAGAGCTTTTGATGTCTTCGTATATTTATGTTATCATTTAAGTGTGGAATATTTCGTTCATTAAAATATATTCCTTAGTAATAACAACTATTTATTACGTCAATTCGTCTTCTTTTCCCCTGTACTCGGTCTAAGGTTAAGTTACTCTACGGTTAACGCCGTAATTAATTCAACTAGTAGAATAGTAAAAGGCCTCTTCTGCGCAAGTTGCCATATGACAACGCGGAGAAGCTGTCAGAGTTCACTTTGATAGCACCCGCTTTAGTGTAAGTACTATTTTTGATTATCAAAGGAATCTGCGGTTTGGTTTTTAATCGTGGGTCATCTGCGACATTTAATTGTTTTTTATATTAAAAATTATATTTAGAAGAAATCGAAAACATGTCTCATCCTGCAAAACTTAAAAACGCAATCTCTACCTCTAGTCCTAGTCGGTAACACACTTAATCCCATGACCACATATGCCTTAGTGGTTAGTAGGCATTTTTGATCATATCTTGATTCAAAAATCGCAGGTTCAAATCCTGCTGGATATGACATTTTTTTATATTCTTCTCTAATCCCATACTGTTTTTGTAATAAATATAATAACTAGTAACGTTTTTTACGGTAATGGAAAAATAAATTCTTAAAATGTTGAATAAATGGATGAATTTCTAAAAAAGGCATAATCTACGTAGACATAGATACAGATTAACAAAGATGGAATTCTGATTAAACCCAAATACTTAATTCAAGAGATAGATTTCAATTAATTCAAATTTACTAGCAGAATTGATATGATTTCAATATACTTACACAAACCTGAAAGATCATATTATTTTTGGCAATAATTGTTCGTCGGCATTTACATCTGTTTGGAAACACTAAATATTCAAAATAAATCCCTGTCATTCAGGTGTTCACTGGCATATGGTTTGTTTAGTTTACTCCTTGAGGGAATATCACACAGCGAAATATAAACAAAATGATTGATTTATGTTCGGGGAAATTAAAAAGGTGCTATAATCAGAATGGAATGATGAAATTTTTATTTAGGAAGCGGTAACTGAAATAAAACTGATCAAATTTATTTATGTATTAAAGGAAGTTCCAAATATTTTATATAAACAGAAGAAATGAATAATGACCTTTCAATTTAACATATCTTTTAGGCACCTGAAAATGTTTTTTTCGCTTGGAACCACAAAAACGGTTGAACTCATAAGACAAAGATTTCTTATATTATTTTTGTTGAATGCTAAGCAAAATATTGGTTTTGTTTTACACATTCAGAAAAATCTTTTTAAGGCTACTAGGTACAAACTGCATTTTTTCAGTTCTTGTGATACAATATCAAACCAAACAGTGTATCAAACCAAGAAATCATATATACCTATGGTTCCAAATAGTTGAGGCAATAAAGCACTAAAATCGACCTTACCTCCGAAATTTAAACGGCAAGACGGATTATAATCGTTCTTTTTGCATTTAATTCATGGGAGCGTCGGGAAATTTTGTAACTCTATGCAACACCAACACTTTATAACCTCCAAAACTTGCAAACAAAGGTTGAAATTGTATGGTTTTCTTTACATATAGGGGTAATTAATAACCAGAAAGCAAACAGAGAGGCAAAATGACCTAAAAGAGTCATAAAATAACAATCTGCGTGAACACACTATTCTTTGGAGATATTTTATTTCATTTGCATGTGTCTCAATGAAAATTTTGGGCTCATTTTTAATAAACAGAGGCACTTTTTCAACAGTTTTTGACGTAATCACAAATTTCGGCTATACTTCAAGATCCCGATATAGGACGACTTTCACCGAGCTGGTTAATGGACCAAACATATTTTTTATGTAATTTAATATATCAAAAAATATATTGCATATGAGTTGCCTATCAAATTTCAGTCAAGGATATTTTTAATTAATTTTTAAAAAAATTTTGTGTGACTGAGAGGTCCCTACCTACCGTCCCATGCGATAGCAGAGGACACAACATAACAGCGTTTGAATCCCGGCCTTTTAAAGAAAGAGCTCTCTGCTCTCTGGTCTTGAAAACAAGAAGGATAGCGATAGACGCGTACAGTATATATCAGTATATATCTATAGATACATTAATTATATAGAGCAAATTGCTTTAATTTATTTCAGTTAATATTTGTAAATAGGAAAAAAAGAAATAAAATTTGTAAGATAAGAATTATATATGTATTGCTATAACCTTCTTATTAACTAAAGATTTATATATACTTTAATGTAACAAAATATATACACATATATATTTAATTGATTGAAAAAAAATTAAAAACTAATCCTTTATTTTAATATGAAACTACTCCAAAATGATGCTCAGAATGTACGCGTCTATCGCTATCCTTCTTGTCTTCAAGAGCAGAGAGCTCTCTCTCTTTAAAAGGCCGGGATACAAACGCTGTTATGTTGTGTCCTCTTCTATCACATGGGACGGTAGGTAGGGAATTCTCAGTCGCACAAAAAATTTTTAAAAATTAATTAAAAATATCCTTGACTGAAATTCGATAGGCAACTCATATGCAATATATTTTTTGATATATTAAATTACATAAAAAATATGTTTGGTCCATTAACCAGCTCGGTGAAGGTCGTCTTATATCGGGATCTTAGACTACTAGCCAACATGTTCGTTGTCTTCGAGCGACTCACGACCCTCTTTGAACCGTGTAAACCACTCGTGGACTCGGCTACGAGATAAACAATCATCAACATAAATTTGTTTCAACAATCGATGCGTTTCGGTAAATTTTCTATCAAGTTTAAAACAGAGCTTAATATTGGCTCTTTTTTCGATGCTGATTTTTCGAACTATGTGTATGTGTATGAAAGAGACCGGAAAACTGCATTTGTGCATACAAAAAACGCATTTTTAAAGTGCATTTCAAACATAACTCGTTATTTATTGACAGAAATGGGCTTAATTTTGTTATTCAGAATTTTTTGGAGTCGCTGAAATCGAATTGACAATAAAAGTGATATCCGGAGTACCTGGTGTCCAAGATACTTACTGTTTACGTCGGCTCCTGGAGTTTTCGGTAATATCGTTATACAATTAGTCAACATTCCATACTTGGAGGTTTTTGGGCTTGCTAAAAACGAATATGACGTTAATCTACGGAGTATCTGGTGTCCAGGATACTTACTGATTACCTTGTTTCCTGGAGTTTAGCAAAAGCTTCAGGAGATAAGGTAAATAGTAAGTATCCTGGGAACAAGCTACTCCGAAGATCACTTCCAATGTCATATTAATTTTCAACGAGCACAATAATAAACGAGTACTGAGTTTTGTCTAAATTTATAAAGATACAACCGAAAACTACAGGAAGCGATATAAACAGAAGGTGCGTCCTGGGCACCAGGTATTCCGGAGATCACTTTCAATGACAGATTCGTTTTTTAGCAGCCACAGAAAATCCTAAATAATAAAATTTAACTCATTTCATTCAATAAATAACGAGTTCTGTTTGAGATGCACTTTAAATATGCATTTTTGTATGCACAAATACAATTTTCCAATATTACATGATCGCAGAGTCACAAAAATTCCTGATGCTCTCACAAATCAAATGCAAAAAGAATCACTAAAAACCGTGATGCCGTTTAAATTTTGAAGGATCAGTGCTTTATTGCCTCGACTAAAACTACTTTGCCCCTAAACTTTGCATTTATAACACAGCAAATAATCGAATTCAGAAATTATCTATATTTCCAATTCAAAGCGAGTATTTCAAAGTAGGAATCTAGTTAATTTCTGCGTTCACAACGGGAATATAGTTAAGCAATAGTTTATGTTTAATGTTGTCTATCAAAAAGTGAATTTGTAAATTTTTATTCGCAATTTGCACGTGGTAATAAATCTTTCGGTTCGGGTAGTTTCAGGTGTAGGTGCCCATGTTATTATTTACAGGATACATAAAATGGTCATTTAAAAATATTTGTTTCGAATAGATATGGTATTATTTACATGTTTTTCAGTTGTTGTAAATCAATAAAAGTGACTATTATACTTATTGCATCAAAATTAAAATTAAATTCGATAAATCTTTAGATTTTGATTTTGGTTAAAGAAGAATATGTAGCTCGAGATAGCTCGATATTTAAATTAAAAGATGTACAAGAATTATTAAAAAGCTCTCTATTACATGTGACCAAGAAAAATTGGCAATTTGCTTATTGTATGTATACAGCTATTTTTTTGTTGCTCTACTAGACCTTTTAGAATTATTATAAACTGTTATGAAGAAAAGGATATATTTAATATTAGAGATAAACACGAGTAAAACAAAATAAATTGGTTACATTATCTATAGTAATATTATAAAGATTTGATTTTTTGTTTGTTTGTTTGTTTGTAGTGAATAGGCTCCGAAACTACTGGACGGATTTGAAAAATTCTTTCACCGCTACACTCATGCCGATGAACATAGGCTATATTATATTTAAATATTTAAAAAATTAGGGATCCTTACTAAAATGCCAAAAATGTAACCAAAAATGACCTTAAAATTCTTACATCGTGTGCGCTGAGAATACTATTGATTATAGAATAAAATAAGGTACTACGATTTTGAAGAATATATAATTATCTACAAAAAATGCCGCGACAGCATATGCATGTCTAACTGTTATAGTTACGTCACAATAACTATTTTTTAATTGTTTTTATCTTGGTATTATTAATCCTTATCAAAATAACTTATTTCATAATCACGACAGATATCATGACAAATATTGAAGACGCAGTCCATTATCCACAGGAATTTTTAAATTCACTCAACCCTTCCGGTCTGCCACTACATGAATTGGCGTTAAAAATCGGAATTCCAATTATGCTTTTAAGAAATTTAAGCCCTCCGAGCATGTTTAATCGGACGAGGCTACTTATAGAGGAATTAAAGGACAATTAAGTTGTAGCAACCATTATAACTGGCCCAGAAGCTGGTCAACTAGCTCATATACCGATGATCCTAACTGATCTACCAATTCGATTTAAACGGTTTCAATTTCCTATCAAAACATCTTTCGCTTTTACTAATTATAAGTCTCAAGGTCAAACCTTCCAATTAGTAGGGATCAGCCTACGAAAAGAATGTTTTCCTCATGGCCAACCGCCTAACGCGGGTCGGAGCACCTGAAAATTAATTTATTTTGCTGCCAGAAAATAAAACATGTAATATGGTATACAGGGAAGCGTTGACCCAATAAATTTAATGGCTTTTGTTTGTAGATGTAAAACTTTTCACCAACATTAGTGCAAATAAATATAAACTAATCAAATATTTAAAAAAAACTTATTAATAACAAACAAAAGTACTAAGAAAAAAACAAAAAAAAATGAAAAAATAATACTAAGAAAAAATAAATTATTAAAAAGAAAAAAAAATATATAAAAAATATACTAATATTATTCGAATTTTAAATCTTTTCAGTAAGTGTGTTTGTAAAAAAATATTTTTCTTTAATCCCCGTGCAAAGCCGGGGCGGGCTGCTAGTAAATGCATAAGTAAAAGAGGGCTACCTTTTTATCTATAGATACATTAGATGATATCAAAAGTATATTTTAGTTAACTCAGAACATCCATTAGTACGCCGCTGATCTGATAAGAAATGAAGTCCCCATTCATCCGCCATCTTTAACGACTTTGGTTGTTTCTGAACGGGTCAGCGAACAGAACATAACAGATAGAACGAGCAAGGTAAGCAGGTAGGGAAAAAGAGAAAAATGGCGTCTCCGAGGATCGCGACAGGTGTACGATGTCGATTCATGTGGGGCGAAGAGTAGAAGGGGATTCGATGGGGAAAAACTTGAAAGAAACGAGTAGGTGTCATGATCTCAGAGATCGATACTAACTTAAAGGTAAATAGAATTTTTTTGTGATTGTCAAATTTTAAATTAGTCTCTTTTTTAAATAAAATTTATATGAGTATTTTTTAAACACATACCGACCACAAAATAATGATTTCTTATATATATATATATATCATTCATTTAGCAATGCTAATTACAAAAAAAAATATATGTATACAACAAACAATAAATAGATTACCAAAATGGAGCTAATATATAATATAAAAAATTACTTAACAATAGTTTAATAAAAGCATATATCCAACAACTCAAGTCAAAATAATAATAAAAGATAATTAAACATCATTTCTATTTAACAAGTATTGTATCAATGGTTTTTGAGCTATTAGGCCGGCGTCGATTGTCTTGCTGACTTGACGTTTCGCCAACACGAGCGGTTGGCATCTTCAGAAGTTGCTTCCTGGTTGACAGTCTGCGAACTACTAAGCTTTGCGTGATCGCAGCCCGTATTTATACGTCGGGAAGGAAGTGGGCGGGGCCACAGTTGCTTTCGATTCCAATCGGTTCTGGTCGGTGTTGTTCGTTAAGGGTAGAGTTTTCGCACTCTTTATTATCGGGACCCATGTTTTGTTAATCTTGACTGCTTCCTCTTTTTTATTAAAGTTGTTGGGGTGCTTCTCTATCTCTATGGCTTCTCTATAGAGTCTGGAATAGTATGCTGATGTAGTAGCGAGGACTTGGGTCTCCTCAAACTTAATCCGATGGTCCATAGTGAGGGAATGTTCCGCTACGGCGGATTTGTCTGTCTGTCCCAGACGACAATTGGCCTTGTGCTCTTTAATCCTGGTGTTGATCGAGCGTTTGGTGGTTTCTATGTACACGCTTCCACATGTGCACGGAATGCGGTAAATTCCCGAAGCCGACAGTGGATCTCTACTGTCTTTTGCCGATCGAAGACATTCTTTGATTTTTCTCGTTGGTTTGAAAATAGTCTTCACATTTTTCTTTCTTAGCAATCGACCAATTCTGTCTGTCACTCCCGGAATAAAAGGCAGAAATGCTTTTGCCACTGGTTGGGTTTGCTCATTTTTCTTGGGTCTACGATTTGTTGGTCCAATCGATCTTTTGATTTCCCGTTCTGCATAACCATTGGTCCTTAAAGCATCATGAATATGAGTTAGCTCTGCGTTTAGTGCCTCGGGTTCGCAAATCCTTCTTGCCCTTTCTGCTAAGGTTTTGATGACTCCATATTTCTGACATGGGTGGTGGTTGGAATCCCTATGTAAATACCGATCCGTATGTGTAGGTTTTCTGTACACTGTGTGGCTCAATGATCTTCCTTTTCGTGATAATAACACATCAAGGAACGCCAGCTTGTTGTTGTCTTCGATTTCCATCGTAAACTGTATCTTTTCATGGATGCTGTTAATGTGTGTCAGAAATTCTTGCAATTTATCCTGCCCATGGCTCCATATTACAAATGTGTCATCTACATATCTATACCAAACTTTTGGCTTGTATGGGGCACTGTCCAACGCTAGTTGTTCGAACTTTTCCATAAAGAAATTTGCTATTACTGGGCTGAGAGGGCTTCCCATTGCTACTCCTTCGATCTGTTCGTAAATCTTATTGTCCCATGAAAAATAAGTGGTGGTGAGGCAATGTTTAAACAAATTAGAGATGTCCTCTGGGAATTTATCATCTATATGTTCCATTGCATTGCTTAGGGGCACTTTTGTAAAGAGAGATACTACATCAAAACTTACTAATATATCATTCTCTTCAAGAACTAAGTCTTTAATTTTTGAAAAAAAATGGGTGGAATCTTTGACATACGAATCAGTAAGTCCGATGTATGGTTGCAGGAGTGATGACAGGTGTTTAGCCAAATCATATGTCGGTGAACCAATGGTGCTTACAATGGGACGCAGCGGAATGTTGGCTTTGTGTATCTTTGGCAAACCATAGAGTCTGGCTATAGCAGCTGCACTTTTACAAATTAATTTCTTTGTCTGTTCTTCTAGACTTAACTTCTTCACTAAGGTCTTTGTTGTTCTTATTACGCGTTGTGTTGGATCATTGCGTAACTCCTTGTAACTGCTAGGATCTAGTAAATCATTTATCTTATCCTTATAATCTGCGGTATTTATTACGACAGTCGCATTTCCCTTGTCCGCTGCTAACACCAGTATACTCTTAGATCTTGAATTGCTCTTAACTCTTAACTTTAGGTTACTAAACAAGAACAACAAAGACCTTAGTGAAGAAGTCAAAAGAACAGACAAAGAAATTAATTTGTAAAAGTGAAGCTGCTATACCAAGACTCTATGGTTTGCCAAAGATACACAAAGCCAACATTCCGCTGCGTCCCATTGTAAGCACCATTGGTTCACCGACATATGATTTGGCTAAACACCTGTCATCACTCCTGCAACCATACATCGGACTTACTGATTTGTATGTCAAAGATTCCACCCATTTTATTTCAAAAATTAAAGACTTAGTTCTTGAAGAGAATGATATATTAGTAAGTTTTGATGTAGTATCTCTCTTTACAAAAGTGCCCCTAAGCAATGCAATGGAACATATAGATGATAAATTCCCAGAGGACATCTCCAATTTGTTTAAACATTGCCTCACCACCACTTATTTTTCATGGGACAATAAGATTTACGAACAGATCGAAGGAGTAGCAATAGGAAGCCCTCTCAGCCCGGTAATAGCAAATTTCTTTATGGAAAAGTTCGAACAACTAACGTTGGACAGTGCCCCATACAACCCAAAAGTTTGGTATAGATATGTAGATGACACATTTGTAATATGGAGCCATGGGCAGGATAAATTGCAAGAATTTCTGACACACATTAACAGCATCCATGAAAAGATACAGTTTACGATGGAAATCGAAGACAACAACAAGCTGGCGTTCCTTGATGTGTTATTATCACGAAAAGGAAGATCATTGAGCCACACAGTGTACAGAAAACCTACACATACGGATCGGTATTTACATAGGGATTCCAACCACCACCCATGTCAGAAATATGGAGTCATCAAAACCTTAGCAGAAAGGGCAAGAAGGATTTGCGAACCCGAGGCACCAAACGCAGAGCTAACTCATATTCATGATGCTTTAAGGGCCAATGGTTATGCAAAACGGGAAATCAAAAGATCGATTGGACCAACAAATCGTAGACCCAAGGAAAATGAGCAAATCCAACCAGTGGCAAAAGCATGTCTGCCTTTTATTCCGGGAGTGACAGACAGAATTGGTCGATTGCTAAGAAAGAAAAATGTGAAGACTATTTTCAAACCAACGAGAAAAATCAAAGAATGTCTTCGATCGGCAAAAGACAGAAGAGATCCACTGTCGGCTTCGGGAATTTTCCACATTCCGTGCACATGTGGAAGCGTGTAAATAGGAACCACCAAACGCTCGATCAACACCAGGATTAAAGAGCACAAGGCCAATTGTCGTCTGGGGCAGACAGACAAATCCGCCGTAGCGGAACATTCCCTCACTATGGACCATCGGATTAAGTTTGAGGAGACCCAAGTCCTCGCTACTACATCAGCATACCATTCCAGACTCTATAGAGAAGCCATAGAGATAGAGAAGCACCCCAACAACTTTAATAAAAAAGAGAAAGCAGTCAAGATTAACAAAACATGGGTCCCGATAATAAAGAGTGCGAAAACTCTACCCTTAACGAACAACACCGACCAGAACCGATTGGAATCGAAAGCAACTGTGGCCCCGCCCACTTCCTTCCCGACGTATAAATACGGGCTGCGATCACGCAAAGCTTAGTAGTTCGCAGACTGTCAACCAGGAAGCAACTTCTGAAGATGCCAACCGCTCGTGTTGGCGAAACGTCAAGTCAGCAAGACAATCGACGCCGGCCTAATAGCCCAAAAACCATTGATACAATAAACAATGGCCGCGAAAGCCTTTCACAGTTTATTTAACAAGTATTGTTTTAGCTTTCTTTTAAAAATACATAGATTCAGACTAATTTTTATATCATTTGGTAAATTATTATAGTCATTTAAACCTCTGTAAAATACATTATTTTGCGTAGAGTCCTTAGAATACTGGTGCACATGAAAATTTCGTTGCCCTCTTGTATTGTAATTGTGTATGTCTGCATTGTAAACTAATTTATTTTGTAAGTATTTGGGAGCTATTCCCATTTTAATTTTAAATATAAATACCATAGTGCTATAATAAACATATTTTTCTACTGACAGCCAACCTAGTGTATTTAACATCTCTTTTGTAGGTGTAAATCGTGAACATTCCAATATAATTCTCATAGCTCTATTCTGCATTTTCTGAAGTCTATTAAGTTAATTTTGTTTAAAAAGATACAATATTGTAGAGCAGTAATTAAAATGAAGGAGAATACATGTATTGAAAATAGTTCTTCTTGTCCATCCACTAATATATTTACTGCATCTTTTCAGATAACTTATTTTGTAAGCTATTGTCTTAATTAAATAATTGCAATGATCTTTAAAATTTAACCGATTGTCCATTACAACCCCTAAATATTTATACTTTTTCACCTCTTCAATTTCTTATGATTTATTAGAAATTAGAAAGTTTTTTATATTTTCGCCGTGTTCTGTGTCTCTGTGTCATTCCGTGGAATTTGCAATCGAATTTAAACCTATTTCCCGACTACCTAGAGCTCTGAAATTTTCAGGATAGCTAAGAACTGGATGACAATGCATGTTTTAAGTGTGTTTAGGCATATACACAGATTTCGAAATTTATACTGAATTGTTATTAAATTAAATATGTATACATATTATCATTTTGAAAGACTTCATATAAGTTTGCGGTGGCCTATTTGGATAAGGGGTGAAGCGGTAGATTGTGACAATTCTGTTGGGTTATTGTAATAGGATCGAACTCGCGAGAGAGAAGTTTTTTTCTTTTTTTTTTGTTTATACATGTGAAAACAGTAATTATTATTTTAACTGGTAATAAAATAAACTGTTTTAGAAAGTTTTTAGATACAACTACCCTTGATTTTGTTAACAAGGAAACAATCTTCTCTATGATCAATCACAGCGTTGTATGACTTAATCTTTTTACAATGTCAGGGATGCTGTGCATTGTTGAGATGACACAAAATATGACCTATAAATCAGTAAAAAACTTTCTATTATAAAAAGTTCTTTTTGTAAATTGTGCTTATTTCTAATATTTTTACTTGACACAGAATCGATGGTCATAAAATGTGATTACTTACTGTATTAATAATGATATTTACAAATTATGTAGCAGTTAATAGAGTTAGTAATTTACGACCATAAACATTACTTGTTCATAAAAAAACACACTCGTAATTTAAACGAACGTAAAACGTCAATGAACTCAATAACACAGTTACATTATAAAGTATTAATTTCGATCCTATAATATTTTTCAGATAAATATTAATTCGTTATGATACACTAAATGTACAAAGTCAAATAGGGAAGTTATATTCGAATTCAATTTTGTTGACCTCTTTGAACCCTTTAAGCTCTAATGTGTAAAGAAAAATATTGACCTAAAGCTATGAACCTAGTATAATCACGTCTAACTTTATTATACAGGGTGTTTCTAAATTGATGCGAAATATTTCACAGGGTGATTTTTCAGCAAAAATTAAGGGGGGTCTTTGATATAAATTTTTGTTTAAAATCGCTCTCCCTCCAAGTTACAGCCCCTTAAAGTTGGGGGAAAAAATTGTTTTTATTTAATATCTCCACTATGGAAGAATTTAGAAGAATGAAATGTGGCAGATAATTGATGCTAATAAAGTGGCATTTTTTGACAATTTTTGTAACACTGCAATGTTTATACAAGGGGGTGAAAAAATCAACCCTTATGATATTTTGCCTCAGAACTTTTTAATTCGTCTACATTATCCTACTTAAAAAATTGATTTAAGAAGACGGACTACTTAAACTGCAACTTTCTTATGTCCTGACTATTCCTTGTAAAATTGTTAGTTGGATCACAAAAAAATAAAATGGGTTACAATTCGATATTCCTCTTTCACTTAAATCCAGAAGCGTTATTGGAACGAAGTTCCCTTTCGGGCGTTACGAACAGTTACGACTGACGCTAGGAGCTAGCCAAAAAAAATTCATACCAAAATTTGTCACGACACGACACAACATACGCATGTTGTCTCTCTCTCTCTCATAGATAGATATACCTATCTTTATTTAAATAGGAAACCCTAATATAATAAATACTAATAAAAGTACAATTAAAAAGACACTAATTTAAATTAAAAGAAAATACTGTAGAAAAAAATAATTACTTATAATAGTATCATATTTTATTTTATCCTGTTTTTATAAATCAATAAATTCATAAACATTTTAAAAATAGTTCTTAACTTCACTAGTTAGGTACCTACGTCAAATTACCTTAACTGTCAGTTACTGTCAAATATTTTAATTTTAAAATTTTGTATTAAATTGTTAATTCTTGTTTTAAATTAAATTGAAATAAAAATTAATTCTAAATATATGTATGTCATCTAATCCTCTGGTATTGTATAAATGGACACTTTTGTTAAAAGAAACGAACTGTTGAAAATAATGGATTTACTATTTTTTTTCTATTTTGCTTTGAACAGTGTAGTAGTGTCACGACTTTGTTAAGTTTATACAGGTTTTTTGTAGATAATAAATATTAAAATAATAGAAAATAAAAACAATAATGTATCCTGACAGTGTTTCTGCACAAGTTCCGGATATTGCTGATAGAGTTAGGTAAGTAGAGATTTTATACAGACGATAATAAATGCTTATGTATGTATAAACTCTCTGTTGTGTTTACAAATTACAATTCCTTCACTAATTAATCGAAAGGAACTTCGTTCCATCCGGGTGTCCCTTGACACCTCTCACTTTTTTTTTTGTTAAAAACAGAGTAAGCAGGTGTCAAATAATGTCATAATTGGCAGATAATTATTGCTAATAAAATGGCATTTTTTGACAATTTTTGTAACCCTGCAATGTTTATACAAGTGGGTGAAAAAATCAACCCTTATGATATTTTGCATCAGAACTTTTAATTCGTTTACATTTTCCTACTTAAAAAATTGATTTAAGAAGACGGACTTAAACTGCAACTTTTTTATGTCACGACTTTTTCTCCTAAAATTGTTAGTTTGATCACAAAAAAATAAAATAGGTTACAATTCGATATTACTTATTCCTTTTTCACATAAATCCAGAAGCGTTATTGTTTGTTAAAAACAGAGTAAGCAGGTGTCAAATAATGTCATAATTGGCAGATAATTATTGCTAATAAAATGACATTTTTTGACGGTTTTTGTAGCCCCGCAATGTTTATACGAGTGGGTGAAAAAATCATCCCTTATAATATTTTGCCTCAGATTTTCCTAGTTTAAAAATTTATTTAAGAAGGCGGACTTAAACTGCAACTTTTTTACGTCTTGACTATTTCTCAGTAAGTTGTTTCTTTGATCATAAAAAAAATAAAATATTACTCATTACCATAATTTTTGCCTAATTTGTATAGGAACATCTTGAAGAAGAGTGGGCAACACTTCTTCGAGGAAATGGCCGTAGTCGTTTCCATTTAATCTTATTGGTAGAAAATATGGTCCAATATAATAATCATTAACTGTTTCTCATTATGATATCATTCAATACTGGCATACTTTATTTTTTTTAACAAACGATAACCCCTCTGGATGTATGTGCAAAAGGAATGAGTAATATTTTATTTTTTTTATGGCCAAAGAAACAACTTACTGAGAAATAGTCAAGACTTAAAAAAGTTGCAGTTTAAGTCCGCCTTCCTAAAGCAATTTTTTAAGTAGGAAAATGTAGACGAATTAAAAAGTTCTGAGGCAAAATATCATAAGGGTTGATTTTTTCACCCCCTTGTATAAACATTGCAGGGTTACAAAAATTGTCAAAAAATTCCATTTTATTAGCAATAATTATCTGCCAATTATGACATTATTTGAAACCTGCTTACTCTGTTTTTAACAAACAATAACGCTTCTGGATTTATGTGAAAAAGGAATAAGTAATATCGAATTGAAACCTATTTTATTTTTTTGTGATCAAACTAACAATTTTAGGAGAAAAAGTCGGGACATAAAAAAGTTGCAGTGTAAGTCAGTCTTCTTAAATCAATTTTTTAAGTAGGAAAATGTAGACGAATTAAAAAGTTCTGAGGCAAAATATCTTAAGGGTTGATTTTTTCACCCCCTTGTATAAACATTGCAGGGTTACAAAAATTGTCAAAAAATGCCATTTTATTAGCATCAATTATCTGCCAAAAATTTCATTCTTCTAAATTCTTCCATAGTGGAGATATTAAATAAAAACAATTGTTTTCCCCCAACTTTAAGGGGCTGTAACTTGGAGGGAGAGCGATTTTGAACAAACATTTATATAAAAGACCCCCCTTAATTTTTGCTGAAAAATCACCCTGTGAAATATTTAGCATCAATTTAGAAACACCCTGTATACATAATTAAGCTTATACGAAATTATCTATTTTTTTATTGTTTATGCGTAAAACCAAAAACATTTAACTAAAAATAACACACATAGCAGCAAAAAATTCTTTGACAAAATAACCACAAAGGTATTGTTTTTGTTTCAGTAACAGTGAAAAAAAAAGTTAATTTTCATAATCAGTTTTGTCACATCTCATCCTTTTGCAAGCTCCTATTTGGGTTAGTATGCTTTCCATTCTTCTTATGGTGCATCAATTAACGGAGCGATATTTCTTGCATTGTTTCGACGAGTTCTAACCCTTCATTAAGCCTTTCACACAAAGTCTTCGATAGGATTTAAATTTGCTGAATATGCAGGTCCCTCTATAACACTAACACCTTTGGTTTCAAGACAGTATCCAGCCACTCTACTTCTATGAGGAGATGCATTATGATACATGAAGATAAAATTATCTAAAATTGAAGCTCTCAAAAGCCTAACGATTAGTTCTAGCATAAAGTCAATATACCTCCTAGCGGTTAAAGTGGTAACAATGGAGTTTATATTTTTAGCAGGATACCTCATAGAAAATTACAGTTCCTCCTTAATAACCTGGGCCAAACTGGTAAACTGGAGTCTCGTTTGTTTTCCTGAAGCTCAGAGAACCCCAATTCGAAGGTCATCTGACAATAAGCCAATTCTGGTCTCATGACAAACAAAAACATTTAGTCAATTCTCAATCGTCCAATGTTGGTGTTGAAGACGCCATTTTAACCAATTCATTTCTTTTTGCCCAGATACCTGTCTCCTATTCTACAACCTTTGAACACAAAGTTTTTTCTTATGGTCTCAATTAAAAAGTTCACACCTGCAGCTTCCAGAAGTTTTTGTTGTAGCTCTGGATATAAGAAACACTGGAATTTCTTGTAGCAATTTGGCAAATGAAGCAGTTCTGTTGTGTCTCTTTGACGACCTTTTTTTAACAATTTCAGTCCGAACGACTTCTTTACATTCCCAAAGATCAAGAATTCAGTGCGTATGGAGCTATTTCAGTCACCAGAAGCCTGCGATGCCTTTACACCACATACTAGGAAAAGCAGTAAAGTACTTTAAATCTATATATTTTTTGTATTTATTTATTTTGCAATAAGCACAATTTATAAAAAGAAATTTTTATAATAGGAAGCTTTTTACTGATTTATAGGTCATATTTTAAGTGTCATCTCAACAATGCACAGCATCCCTGATATTGCAAAAATATTAAGTCATACAACGCTGTGATTGATCATAGAGAAGATTGTTTCCTTGTTAACAAAATCAAGGGTAGTTGTATCTAAAAACTTTCTAAAACAGTTTATTTTATATAAAAATAATAATTTTCAGATGTAAGAAAAAAAATAAAAAAAAACTTCTCTCTCGCGAGATCGATCCTATTACGATAACCCAAAAGAATTGTCACAATTAACCGCTTCAACCGCTTATCCAAATAGGCCACGGCAAGCTTATATGAAGTCTTTCAAAATGATAATATGTATACATATTTAATTTAATAACAATTCAGTATAAATTTCTAAATCTATGTATATGCCTAAACACACTTGAAACATGCATTGTCATCCAGTTCTTAGCTATCCTGAAAATTTAAGAGCTCTAGGTAGTCGGGAAATAGGTTTAAATTCGATTACAAAATTCCACGAAATGACACAGAGACAAAGAACACGGCGAAAATATAAAAACTTTCTAAAAAAGACAATCCTTGTAAACACAAAATTAACAACATGATAAACCACAGCAAACGTTTCTTTTTTAATTTAATGTTTGCAACAAAAAACCTTATCTTAAAGTTTGATATACCAATTTGTTTCTTTACAAAAAGTTTATTCAGAGCATATGCAGTTTAATTATGTATATATCATTAACATTTGGTATTTATATATAATATTATTAAAATTGTTATGAACAATATGATAAATTTAGAGCGATACCATCCCATATTATCTTTTTTGCGAGTAATTAAATTAGAAATTTGTACACGGAATCATAACAGTCATTTTATTCTTTATCGCAACCAAAATTTTTATAATTATTATGTATATCATAATCAAAAAGTGGGTTATATAAATTAATTAAAGCAGCACATAAAAAATCGACTCACTTTAACCAATTGGCAACAAACTTGTAGCCAATTTATCAATTTGTACAATATCGGAGTGATTTATTTAATGTAATTTATGTGGCAGGTAGAAATATTAGTTACAAAAAGCGAAGCTAATTTAAAAACTAGATATATTTTATTACTTCTTTAATAAGACACGTATCATGAGGTGAAGGTTTAAAATATATAAAGAGAAATTGACTACCACATGTTCAAATATTTCTTTTTGACGTTATTAATTTCTTCATTATTTTAGGACTTTCCTGAGAGTCCAAATGAAAAGAAAACTTAATATAAGCCGTTACAAAGTGTAACACAAATACTTCGTGACATTTTTACTATGAGGGTTGTCTTTTGGGTTTTGCATTAAGCCATAAAAACAAAAAATATAAAGAATTAAAGTAGTTTATTGCGGTTCAAAACATGTCCCACCGAGATCGATACACTATTGTATATGTTTGAACCAATTGGTACAACATTTATTTCCAGTCTTTAGCTGATATCTGCAAAATCGCTGTTTTAATGACATCGATGGCTTTTACTGGCAACTGCAATCACTGCCCACGCATTGAAATCTTGATCTTTGGGACCGTGAATGATTCCTAACTAATTCTGGACTAGGTCCTGAATCAGTCCGTGGAAGGTCTAACAATTCGATGTTTTAAAGCTCCAAAAACCCAATTGTCTTTTGGGCATTGTGATCATTTGCATTATCCTAATGTAGGATGATTCGCCGTTGTGTGTTGTTTTGTCAGAATTTCACGATAACTTCTGGTAAATAAACGTTGCCACATTACCAGATTTTGACACAAAATTTGCTACCATGCTAGTTAACACTCTTTAAAAAATGATCACTTTTATTGGTTATTCCTCATCGTGAAACAACCACACAGCGGATTGGCGTTTATTTTTTGGTTTGTAAATCCAAGATTAATCGCAACTAACAATACTACATATAAACTTTTTTTGTTCTTCATTTGTTGAACTGTTCCAATGTTTTTCGACACCAGGTGAGGCGAACCGCTTTTTGCTCTTCTGTGAGCAAATGAGGGATCCAACGAGAAACCAACTTCGTAACACCCACTTTTTTATGTAGGTTTTTTGGAATCGCATCAATGTTTTGCTGTGTGACTGCTGTTTTGGGTGGACCTAGCATGGATTAGTCGCTGACACTGGACCACGTTGAAATTCGCAATATCAGCAAAAATAGTTGACTGTTGTGTCGAAAATAGTCTCGGCTAAGATTTATTTTTCGACCGACTTGCTTATTTAAAAAATTCACTGTACGTACCAGACCTATTGTATCGCAACAATACACTGGATTTATGTCAACAAAAGATTGAGGTTAGATTTGTGTCTGAAGGTTTTATTGGTGGCGCCTTTTAAGCGGCTGTATGCAAAACTAAAAAACAACCCTCGTACCAATTCCGGAATCGTTTCCCAAAAGCATTCAAATTTAAGTTATCCGGAGATTTGCCATATTAATTTTTAGGGTTATGGCATTTGTTGTTTGTTATAATAAACAGAAAATTATGTACCTGAAAATTAAAATTTAAAATAACATCAGAGAGAAATTTATATTTACATTGGTAAATATTGATTCATCTGAAATAGCTATCCTGTTTCAGAATTTGTAAACACAACAACCAAAGCAACGAACGATATAACAAATCCTCTACCATGAAATACCTAATAGCTAACAATCCGATTAACGATCTCTTTACTACAAATACTCTGAATTCATTCCTAGTTAAACGTTGTCAACATGAAATTTAATTAACTAACTTCAACAAATAGATCAACAAATTTTAATTAACATTAAATTGAAGTATCCTTCTCACGTAGTTTGCGTTTTGCTGCTAAAGTAAATACTAGGTTAAATGACAATTATTTATTGTATTTGTGCGATAATGTTAATTATATATCGATGCGATTGAGCTGTGTGCTGTGTACAATATTTGTCCAATTAAATTTTGTCCATCTATCTATAACCGTTATTTCACAAATATTTCGTTATATCTACAATGTAGTTAGTTTTAGACCTAAAGAGTAAACCTGTTGAATCCATAATATTATTAAATTATATTAATTTAATATTTATTGCAAGAAGAATTCGGACTCTATTCGAATTAGATCTAAATATTATACTGCGAGGTTTAGTTCACTATTTGAATCAACATCTTTGCTTTCATGCCGCGGTTTAGTAAAATAATTAAAAAGAACAATCGGTACCTACTGGTATAATATAGATCCTATTACGACCCTGAGTTTTAAAGTGCCTGCTTAGGTAGCTGTCCCATTCACTAATAAAAGAGCGTTACAAGGCTTACAACCAATAACGCTCAACAACGTGCTGGTTCCAATGGCCACAGAGGCCAAATACCTGGGTGTGGTATTTGACCAGAGGCTATAATGGAAGCAACACATTCAAAAGGTCAGACATAAAGCTACAATAGCCCTTGGTAGGTGCAGACAATTGTGTGGCAAGAACTGGGGATTGAACCCCAAAATGAACCTATGGTTGTATACACAAGTCATTAGACCAATGTTAACCTATGGTTCGGTGGTGTGGTGGAGTAGAACGCAGCAGTCCGGGGTGATCAGGCAGCTGGAAAGCATTCAAAGGCAGGCATGTCTGAATGTTACAGGTGCCATGGGAACCGCCCCAACGGACGCACTACAGGTTTTACTCAACCTACCACCATTGCACATTTACATTCAGGGCGAGGCTATGGCAACTGCTCACAAGGCCAGGCCCCTATTACCTTATTAAAAGGCAAAAAGCAAGCAGAGTTATACAATAGGGTTAAGGCAGATCAAATAATGAGTTTCGAGTAGAAATACTGGAAAGGGACTCATGGAACAATGGCCCCCCAATCCAAGGGGAGTCAATTTGGTATACCGATGGCTCAAAGACTGAGAAAGGCACAGGGTCAGGTATATACAGTAGAGGACACAGGATAAAAATCCAACTAAGTCTAGGTGCGTATGCTACAGTGTTTCAGGCTGAAGTAACGGCCATACAACACTGTGCAACGGAGATCGTAAGTCAGGGTATAACGGGTAAAACCGTAGTCATATACTCGGACAGCCAAGTAGCTCTAAAGGCGATAGTCTCAGCACAAATTAGCTCACAGCTGGTGTGGGACTGCGTTGGGGCCCTGACACATGCCGCTAGTCAAAATTCTCTGACACTGGCATGGATACCAGGACACTCAGGGTTTCGGGGCAATGAGAAGGCTGATGAATTGGTCCGTGCGGGAGCTAACACTCCAATGATTGGCCCGGAACCATTCGGCGGAGTTGCTAATACATTCAGAAAGGCAGCCATTGAGAAATGGGGGCTAGAAAAGGCCCAGGAGTGGTGGGAAACCTCACCGGGCAAGCGACAAGCCAAACTCTTCATAAAGGGTTACTCGGCGAAGTTTACTGCAGAGCTGCTATCACAAAGGCGAAATGATGTCAGAATGATTGTCAGTCTCTTGACAGGACATTGTATAGGCTCAGAAAACACATGAGTCAGCTAAACTTAGCAGATGAAGACATTTGTCGATACTGCCAAGAGGAAGAGGAAACTGCATTTCATGTCCTATGCCAATGTGAAGGCCTTGCAAGGACGCGGTATCTAGTACTGGGAGAGGAGAAACCGGCTGCTCCAAGCTGTGCGGAGTGGCCACTGTCAAGGCTATTAAGTCTCATTAAGAGGGCAGAGCTGGACAAGGTGCTCTAATCCTATTCCACAGATAATGGGTGTTCACAATAGATCTGCAAAGGTCGCAGTGATATAGGCTAACAGCCAACCCAAAAATATCTATCTATCTATAGGTAGCTGTTAAGATTAGTCAGTCTGCACGAACTTGGAACGAATAATACATCTACAGTGAGTTGTCCGGTTTGCAAAAAAACAAACTTGGCTCCATTAACAATATTAAGTGGTTTACTTTTTCACTACACATATACGAAACTTCGATGTTGACTAACTCATCATATTTAAATCAAATTAAATTCTGAATAAATTAAATTTGAAAACTTTAATTGGTACCATTTGATTTTATTGGTTTCGTTATCGCCACCAAAGATGAGGGTTTTATTGATCCCTCCTATAAGTAATTTACCTGCAGCAAAAGCGTAAAAATATATTTTATTTTGGTGGTATATAAATAAAAATGAAATTTTTAGTAATTTACTGATCAGTCGTAAATTGGGGTGGTTTCTAAATATTTAGTACATTTATTTTTTCCCATATTTTTTATTATAAACGATTAAATTAACATTTAACGCTACCACCCCCTGCAAGGGGATGCCCAACGAAGTTTTCTCGACTCAGAATTAAGTCAATACAAATAGAAGAAAATAAAATCCAGACAAAAAATGTTACATTGAGATTGATTAAGAATTCTGGAACGAAGTTCCCTTTCGGGCGTTACGACCAGTTACGACTGAGGCTAGAGGCTAGCCGGAAAAAAATCAGACCAAAATATGTCACGACATGACACGACACGACACACGTATGTTTCTCTGTGTGTCTGTCTCTCTCCCTCATAGATAGATATATTACAATTAAACAGACACTAATTTAAATTAAAAGAAAATGTACATTAAAAAGAAAATACTGTAGAATAAAAAATAAGTACCTATAATATTATTTTTATTATTATTATAGTTTATTTCATCCTGTTTTTATAAATTAATAAATTCATAAACATTTTAAAAATAGTTCGTAACTTGACTAGTTAGGTACGTCAAATTACCTTAACTGTCAGTTACTGTCAAATATTTTAATTTTAAAATTTTGTATTAAATTGTTAATTCCTGTTTTAAATTTAATTGAAATAAAAAGTAATTCTAGGTAGATGTATGTCATCTAAACCTCTGATATTGTATAAATGGACACTTTTGTTAAAAGAAACGAACTGTGGAAAATATTCAGGTGATAATGGATTCACTATTTTCTATTTTTCTCTAAACAGTGTAGTATCGCGACTTTGTTAAGCTTATACAGGTTTTTTGTAAATAATAAATAATAAAATAATAGAAAATAATAACAATAATGTATCCTGACAGTGTTTCTGCACAAGTTCCGGATATTGCTGATAGAGTTAGGTAAGTAGACATTTTATACAGACATTATGCTTATGTATGTATAAACACTCTGTTGTGTTTACAAATTACAATTCCTTTACTAATTAATCGAAAGGAACTTAGTTCCATCCGGGTGTCCCTTGACACCTCTCACTTTTTTTTATCGTTTTAACACCAATGAAATCATTATGCATTAAAGTTATTATAAAACACTGTAAGATTTTTTTAACTATGTTGTTATATTCTTAGATTCTATACGAATATATCATAAACTAAGATTTATGTTTGAACTTGTTATATCTGTTCTGTTACGATTGCATAATTACCTATACTGTATTTGCTAATTTGCTGACATGAATAAAAAATGTGTTTTCCGAGACTTAAATCTTTCACCAATTGTTCAATGTAGTTGATCGTTTCTACCTGAGGACACTCGGCAATGAAGAAACTTCTCAACGTAAATTACTTCAAAACCAACGGAGTATAAATGTGATAAGAACAACGTAACCGGTAACCGGTAAGGTAAGATCAGTGGTGAACAAACTTAACTTTGATACTAAATGGTGTCGACGTAGTTGAACTGAAACTTTCAACTAAGATTTCTATGAGATTTTACAGAGTTTCGAACTAGATAACACATAGGTAGATGTAAAATTACAGTCAATTACAGTCAGAGGGAGAAGGCTTATCATTCATTACAAGTGGAGGAAATATTTTTTTTTCTCTAGGAAGATATATTTATAATGAAATATGCATATTCATTAATCAAATAATGTTGTGTTAATCCCTAATAATTGTTCCAACACTGTCTACTCCATTCGTATCGAGTGTTAGGGTCATGCCTCTGGCCCTGAAGAATTGAAAACCATTACTGCTGATGAAAGAAAAGTTTTCTACTAAGTTTTGAGTCGCTTTGTCCCTTCGAGCTACGTATTTCTTTACCTCCATTTGATTTGTATTTTACGCGGCGGTACGGCGAATAATTTTTCGCAGAAACTCACCTTTATTTTTTCACTTTGCTGGAATTGTTTCACTCGAGGATTATTGTTTTAAATCTCCGTCCCGGAAAGTTTTTGATAAAGGCTTTCTTCTTGAGGTGGAATGCGTTAATAACTAAAGTTTTCAGTCAGCTATACGGAATTTCGCAAATAGGGTTTTGATTGTAATGGGCAAAACGACCTGAGAGAATGGATATTTTAATGCCGATGCCGTTGGTGATGTATAAAACTTTCAAAGAAAAACTAATGATTCGAATATATACCTAAGGTTATCTATAAAAATAATATAATTTTATGTATATATGGAGCTATAGATGCTCTAAATAAAGTTAAATGTACATCAGGTATAATTATTCCACGATAAGATTATGATTTCTATAAATTCCAAGTAAGTAAAAGTCATTCTCTTCGAGTTGATGTTAATTTATAAGAAATACGAGGATGTATTGATATTTAGTTAACCTAGATTAAGAAAATATGACCTTTCCATTTGTACAAAGAATACCTTTAATATAAAGTTTCACGTCAGAAAGAGCAAGAAGAATTGCGTGATATAATTTGAAAAAAGGTTAACAAAAATTGAAAAAATTAGACTATCGGGTCATCAAGTATATCTATTTTAATAGTTTAAAAAGTATAATCAAATTTACAAAAAAAAAAATGCTTGATACCCTTGAAGATTAATGTCGCTGGCTTGGTACCTTAAAAAATAGGATTACAAGCTTGGGCACATTCTATTTAAAATGAAGCCTGACTAAGAAGGCCCTTTTCTGTGTCCACCTAATAAATATCGATGCAAATCATGATATGATGTTTACAAACCGACGAATTGAGCTAAAACGAATATTTAAATATTCCTTCATATATTTCACGTTGATGTGTAGGTACTAGACTAGACAAAGTAAGGAATGAAAAAATCTTAGAAGAACTTAATATACAACCACCAGAACAATTTATAGAGCAAAGACAACTGGAATGGTGGGGACACTTACAAAGGAGAGCAACGAAGTACCTGCAAAGAGAATCTGGGAAGCGAAAACTCAGGGGAAGAAGAAAAGAGGCCTAAACAGACGTGCGATAATATGATGGGAAAAATTTTAACGAAGAGAGGTAAAACTTGGACAGAAGCAAAGAAGTTAGCATTGAACAGAAAGGACTGGTGTACCATACTCGCAGTTTACAATGTTAGTTTATATTATCACCCTTACACCCTATTTGGGTAGAAAAGGGTATTGATTATATATATATATATATATATATATATATATATATATATATATATATATATAAAAAAAAAAAAAAGGAAGATAACGGGCAATGTACGCAACAAGGATCATAGGTTACAAGTAGGAATGGTAACCGCAGACATGCATGTTTCTGGCTCATTAGCCGTCATCAGTGCGGCATAACCAAGAAAAGTATTGCACTTGGCTAGCAAAAGTGTTGGGTACTTCGGAGCAAAGGATGTTGGGGAAACATGTGTCAAGAAACACAAAAAACACAAAAACAACGAAGGCTCACACAGGAGTCCTATCGCCATTTTGTGCTTTCGACCAGCTGTGCCAATGGGTTTTCGGCTAGCAACCAGCGTCGCCACGGCTAGAACGACTCAAACACAATGAGTCCGTTTCGCCAACGTGGCGACGCTGGTTGCTAGCCGAAAACCCATTGGCACAGCTGGTCGAAAGCACAAAATGGCGATAGGACTCCTGTGTGAGCGTTCGTTGTTTTTGTGTTTTTTGTGTTTCTTGACACATGTTTCCCCAACATCCTTTGCTCCCAAGTACCCAACACTTTTGCTAGCCAAGTGCAATACTTTTCTTGGTTATGCCGCACTGATGACGGCTAATGAGCCAGAAACATGCATGTCTGCGGTTACCATTCCTACTTGTAACCTATGATCCTTGTTGCGTACATTGCCCCTTTATCCTCCTTTTTTTTTTATTTTGATGCGCGTTTTCTTGGCACTTTGTTTGTTTATATATATATATATATTTATATATAGTTTAGCAGCCGCAAAGGAAGCATCACTTAAAAATGCCAGCTGAGATGTTGGCGAAACGTCGTGAAGACACAAACAACCAACGGATTGAAACCCGGAACACCACTACTGTTCATATATATATATATATATATATATATATATCTCATATATTTCACGTTGATTTGGACATGAGTCAATTTTCTGTAAAAATGAATCCTAAAATGTTTGCATCTTGACCAGAAGTGTGCAAAGGTAGAACCACCGCGTTGGATTTGTGCACGGTTTGAAAATTGCATGGGGTACAAGACGCAATCATGATTTGTTGTCTGAATAAGCAAAAAAATAACAAGGAATTACTAATCGATATTTACAATCACTTTTTAAGGACAGAAATATATTATGCCGTGCAAACAATTCGTGTTTTACTTAAACACTCTCCTTATTCACCAGATTTGTTTCCCTCTATCATCTCTTTGCTTGACGAAAAAAAGTATATGAACTCATAAATTTTTTTTCAATGAACAAATCATAGAAGCTGTAGAAATTTGGTTTGCAAAGCAAGATAAACCTTTTTTTTTGAAAGGTATAGAGACGTTGCAGGTTAGTGGTAATAAATGTATAAAATTAAGAAGACAGTATCTTAAATAATAAAATATTTAAGTTTGCTTTTATAGGCTATGAATATTAGAATAGATAATTAAATGAGTCGAACTAATCTTCAGAAATAGCAGATAAATAAAAGTATTATCATGTATTTCAATAAAGAGATTAAGGGTGATTATTCAATCGGAGAACGAAAATGTCCTATTTTAGGAAATTGAGGTGTAAAAGATTCTCCACTATTAAGAGTATGACCACGTATGAAATTTAAAATATCTTTCATGTAGCAATCACGCTGACTCGACCACTTGAATACCTGAGTGGGGAAAAAGAGATGGATGTCAAGAAAAGAGCAAGCAACCTGTGAGGTTATTGAAAAGGCACGTTCTACGGCCATCTTAGATCGCGGACGTAGAACAAAGGGTCTTCGACGAGAAAATATGCCATTTCACGACACCGTCCTGCCTTCAAGATGTGCCGAAGGGTGGGTACTTTAAGATAAATCAATTTTGACCCGTTGATGAAAAGCTATATATCACAAGATGACGAGATCCTTTTTCGCAAGGTAAAGTGCCAATCCTACAGGAAGATGTGGATAAACACATAGGTAGAAATAATATTAGTAAAACTAAAAATACATTATTCCTACACAAATTTGTTTAGGCATAGGAACGAGAAAAAATATGTAAGCATTTCTATCCTAAATAAATTTCCAGTTTTACTGTTAGAAAAAAAATGTATGAATTGAAGTTGATTTTTTAAATACATTTTTATAGATTAAGTTAGGTCCCTACGATTGATATATACAGAAAACATAACCTTTCCCCATGAGACGACCTTATCGTCACCAAAGACAGCGGGCGGCCACTTACACCTCCAGGTCTCTCTCCTGTAACTCCTGCGAGACTCTGATGCCGTCGCCACGTTAAGCTCCGCGGGAAGCTTCGGTATAAGCCAGTCATTCCCTTACCTACTGTGAGACCTAAGAGAAATCTCTACGGGAATGAAAATTGAGAGTAATAAAGTAGCTGCGCATATTTTATGTAAGTGCGATCTGGACTTTCAGAGCGGGACTCAATTTTTTTAACAATAAAAAATGACTTTTATAAAATCTACTCGATTATTTTTCTTATTTAGGTATTTTTCAGTTCGAATACAATAAAGATGAAAGGCAGTAGGCACCTAGTGTTTAGATGGAAAGAATCAAAGTAAACGGTGTAATAGTAATAATAATAATCGTCTTTTATTATTTCATACAATCTATCAGTCAGTCAATTTTCTTGCTTCTATTTTGCTTAAATTTTTTTATCGATATCTGAGAATCTTTATTTTGTACAACCACAGAATATATGTGTCCATTATTATCAAATCATTTGGAATGTTCAAAATAACAATTTGTGGATTAAATAAGGCTTTAAATATGAAAACTCTGTAAGTATATAAATTTTGGTTGATATTAATAGGATTTATTAATATCTTTCCAAAAATAATGTAGAATTTCGTTCGGTTTAGTAATTACGGGACCCATTACGAAATAAATGGATCATTCTACTATAAACTGGACACATTATACATAATTACATCCTAAAAATAGTGCAAATCTTTCCAGTTGAGTGAAATAGGTAAGTAGAGTTTTGTGTTTAAACCGTATCTAATACGTTCCTGTTAATCTCAAGTGTTTGAGTGGAACTATACCCTCACCGGTATCTGTCAATTAGGTGTGAATTACCGCCCGTGTCTCCGGCTATAAACTCAGCTGTGATTATTTTTCTTCTCAGATTTATAAGCTTTTATTAGTCTCGAGAAGAGAAAAGTGTTCGGTAATGAGCTCTTCATAAAATTTGATCAGCCTCGAGACGTACAGTTTCTTGGTAAAATAACTAACTATCAAGAAGTTAACTTCCATTTTAATGTAATTTACTTAAATAGGTAAATTGTCACAAAAACTATACTTAATGTGGAAAAAAATTGATTTGATTTGATCAAAAACTAAATCGTATGTCGGATCAGCTGTTGCTTTTTGTAAAATATAGTATTTCTTGTTTAGTAATAATATAAGTTTATTGAAGTTATACTTCTATTCGGACACTCTGTGAAATGAATTAGTGTGTAGCTAAATGGGAAAAATCATTACATATTTATGTAATGGTGTGAGTAAGAGAGAGAGACAGAATCACATATAAGGTATATTGTCCGGTAAAAACAAAGATGAAATATTTACTACATGTTATAGTCCTTTGAATACCGTTTAAACATTTATTGCATTGAAAAGAGATAGATATACAACAAACATTCTGAGCTATTGTTATTGTATTACATTGACGTATCGCATTATGTTTGACATATTATTTTATAATTCTTTCCAGTAAGTATACATATTAAGTTTAGTATTTTATATTAATAATAATATTCAGTAATGAGTATTGTATTGTAGTCTAAAATACCGTCACATGGTTGCATTATATCCTTCACTATGCTTTTGAGTCGAAGACATGCGTGTGAGTTAAAACCTGTTTCTGCAAAGTTACTGAAAAGTGCAGTTTAAAGTGCGTTAAAATTTTGTAAAAGTGTGTACCTATATGTTGTTAGAAAATGTTTTGCATTGTTTTCTAGTGTTTTAAAATCTGTAATAGCCCACGGTAAGCAAATCGGGTTTTGTAAACACTTTTTTTGTACATTGATCGTTTAACTGTTTGGTTTTCGTGTTTGAAGTAAGGACACACATCAACTGCTCTTATTTTTCTAAGTATTTATTTAATTGAATACAGTTAATTTAAAAAAAAAATATTTCTACTTGCCTGTGTTTGTAGTTATTAAGTTTTATTAGTTAACAGTGCATAGAAGTATAACTTCTGCCGGCAGTCCCACTGACTGCCACACCTTTTTTTTGCTTCTTCAATAACTTAATTATCCTATTTCTCGTAATCAATATTCTTTACAATATATAAGGTAGATACAGTTATTTTTGAATTTGTAAATTTATGATTAATTTTAAGTGTTCTATATTGCAAATACGTTCTGAAGTATCGGTTCCGAAAGAACTCATCACTTACTAAAAATATAATCACAAATGTGTCAAAAACAAAGATTTAACTGCAAAAGTTTGTGTAAACCTTGCACGTATTACGGTGTAAGATTTGTTTTTTCCCTACATTCCTTAGACATTTTTAAGTCTCAAAATTAATTTATCAGAGCCTAGAACAGGACCTTAAAGGTAGGTGGGTACTAAAAAATGAAATTTATAAATGATTCAAAAAACTTACACTTCACAGGGTTCGGTTATTGTAAAAGTTTAAAATTAAATCTTATTTGAATGTCTATGTTAGCAAGTTAGTAATAAACACCGCCATCTGAAAAATCCATACCTAGGAAGGACCAGAAGACGCCTGTATCGTTAAATGCTAAGAAAAACAGGAAAAAACAACAAGGAAAAGGCCATGAGTAACAGATGACGACGCTAACCGCCGATATTTACGATCAGTTCCCTCACATACGTTCCCTTTTCCCTTCACCCGATCTCGTCACACACCTGCACAATATAACTCCACTTTTCGCTCACAGATAGGTAGATAATGTCCCCATAATTCATCTCAAAATCGCTCTCGCCCTACGTTCCGGTTAGCAATAAACTGACTCCAATATTTCTGCGTGTTTTGTGTTCGCGTGTGTGAGTTTTTAAAACTACCTCGGAAACCTGGAGACGACACTTTTGAATGGATAGGACAACCAAATTTAACAGACCTTTCCTACTATATTACACTACTTGTACTTTTATATGTTAACGAACCCTCTTCTTTATAATAATTTCAATATAACGAATATAATTTAAATTAAAGTTGGTTTAATCTATTTAAAGTGAAGTATAAACATATAAAAACACATTTTCTGACTGACTGAACCATTCATAATTGTAAAGCCTAAACTATTGAAATGTGGACAATGGGTTCGTTTTATAACGTGTGTAGGTAGATTATACGAGGGTTGTCTTTATAGTTTTCTATATAGCCGCTTAGAAGACGCCACCAATAGAATCTGCAGACACAAATCTAACGTCAATTTTTGTTGACATAAATACAGAGGTTTATTGCGATACAGTGAATTTTTAAAATTAGCAAGTTGGTCGAAAAATGGATCTTAGTTGAGCAACATATTTTTACAATTTTTGGAAAGAATTATGCCAACAAAAATGTCTCACTGGTATTTTAACGTGGTCGCTCCAGTCTCAGCGACGAATCTGGGCTAGGTCCACCCAAAACAGCAGTCACACAGTAAAACATTAATGCGGTTCGTCAGCTAATTAATGATGACCACCAGGACATAGAGGAACCTTTGACCTCGATCCAAAACAACAGCGAATCATTCTACATCAGGACAATGCGTGCTCAGTCTGTCCAAAAGACAATCGAGTTTTTGTAGCTTTAAAACATCGAATTGTTAGACCATCTGGATCTGGAAATTTTGGAGGGGCGAGCTAGTGCTCAGCCAGCACTGAGGCCACATATGACCCATTGTGCATCCTCCCGTATGTAGGGATATCCTCACCTCAGGATGTCACCAGGCCTATTGATTTAAAATAAGTGATGAGGCTCCCGAGGGGGATCTCCCTGACATCGGCTGGTGTAAGCCAATACTCGCCCAACACGGATCTTCTGATTTCAGAAAAAGCAGAGCAGTCATACATAATGTGTTCTACTGTTTTCTCTTCTTGTTCGCAGCCTCTGCATAGCGGTGATTCTGTTAGTTTCATCCTAAAGAGATGTTGTCGCAATTGGCAGTGACCTGTCAGGATTCCCACAGCTGTTCGGAGATTTTGTCTGGTCAATGCCTTAAATTTTTTTGCTGTTTCCTCGCCAGGATGAGGTAATAACTCTCTGGCCAGTCTACAGTTCGTAGTTTCATCCCAGCACTGTATAAATTTTTGGTGAGAGTGCTGTTTAATAAGGTCCACGACTGCGGACAATGTTAGCTTGGTAGATGGGCGAGGGCTAACATATTTGTAGCCCGCAGCCCTCCTTGCTAAATTGTTCGCAATGCGGTTGCCTTTAGAGTTCCCATGTCCTTTAATCCAGCTGAGAGTGACCACGTTATTCTGGCTGGCCTCAGTTAGAGATTGGTGACATTCTAGTACTAAACTTGAAGTGAAACGTGGTCTATTCAAGGTCAGTAGTGCTTGTCGGCAGTCTGTATATATATTTATATTTCTGCCTGTGATGTTCCTATTGATTAATTCTTTTGCAGCTATGGTTATGCCTGAGAGTTCTGACTGAACCACACTTGACAAGCCATCCATAGCCCATTTTATTTTTAGGCTTAAGGATCTAGAGTAAATTCCACATCCCACACCTTGCTTTGTTTTTGATCCATCCGTATATACGCTCAGAGCGTTCACTACGTTGGGGTCTGCTGTCTTGTTTGTTAATATTTGGTAGGGTTTGTCAAAGACAAATCTTGGTGCGACGGCATCCGTGACTGCCTGTAAGAGTGGTATCACTTTTATCGATTCCCTCCACAGACTATCTCTATAGGTGCCAGTCCCTACAGTGGGTTCGATACCAACCGTGCGAAAGCGTACCATGGTCATCAATGCGACCTCCTTAACAAATATATCAAGGGGGGTGAGACCGAGTATGACTTCCATTGCGCTGGTCGGTGTGCTTCGCATGGCTCCTGTTACGAGAAGGCATGCTGATCTTTGAATTTGGTTTAATTTTTTGATTGCTGTCGTTTGTTTTACTTTAGGCCACCACACGACAGCACCATATGTTAGCATAGGTCTTAGGATTGCCGTATAGATCCACATGGTGACCTTGGGGGATAATCCCCAGGTCTGTCCTATGGTTCGGCGGCATTGCTCATAAGATATAAATGCTTTTTTAACTCTGCTTTCTATGTGTGAGTTCCACGTCAGCTTGCTGTCAAGGATAACACCTAAGTATTTCACTTCTGTAGCAAAGCTTAATTTAACGTTGAAAAGACTGGGTGCGTTTAAGCCCCTAGGTTTCTTTTTCTTCGTGAAGAGAACCATTTCTGTCTTTTTGGGGTTAATAGACAGCGATTGCTCTTTACACCATGTCTCTAAAGTTCTGAAAGCCACTTGCATTCTGTCGCAAAGGGTGCTTTCAAACTTTCCTGTTGGCAGAATTACAATGTCGTCTGCGTAGGCTACTGTATAAATTTTAGCCTACGCAGACGACATTGTAATTCTGCCAACAGGAAAGTTTGAAGACCATCCAGCGTATAGTCCCGACCTAAGTTCCAACGACTTCATTACTTTCCCAAAAAGCAAGGATTCGATACGTAGGCAGCGATTCCAGTACCAAGAAGAAGCCATCGATGGTTTTAAAACAGCGATTTTAAAGGTGTCAACTTAAGACTGGAATAACTGCTTTACCAATTGGTTTGAAAGTATGCAAAAGTGTATCGATCTTGGTGGGACATATTTTAAAAAGCAAGTCTTTATGGCTATATAGTTAACTATAAAGACAACCCTGAAGTATCTTCTACTCCTATAGCGGTTAAATATGAGTTTGTGTGAACATCCGTCGATTTTAAAGCAAAGATTATATGTAACTATAAAATTGGAGATTTTAAGTGATGAGTTGGCGCTGATTACAAACGTTGGCACCTAAGTACATAAAGCTTATAGTCTTTCACAATTAACCAAGAGATTTATACTGAAAAAGAAAATTCAATACAATACATAGAGAATTTTTGTTGACATCTCCTGAATATAGTTAAAAATGAAATTAAACCGAGTAAGAAAACAAGTAGACAATACTTAGTTACTTGATAAAATCTACAGTTTTCCTTTCACTTATTTCTAAAGCATTTAACATAAAACTGAGTAAATAACAGAGAGAATTTCAATTGTGTCGGTCTATTCCATCCTCTCACAAGTCACGATTATCTGAAAAATACGTCCACATAAATCGTGAGCTGCTAAATATCCAAAAGCAGACGGTAATGCAAACTTATTTATTACCGGTTGCAGAACAAGAGTGTAATATTAATTATTAGACACTCACCGAGCCAAACCATTTTTCTTTCGACGCTGTTCGACCAGCACAAATTATTTGCTTGTTGGAAATAGTGAACTCATTAATGGAGAAAATTTGTGTATAGTAGAAAACACTTCTTTAACAAAATTTTGTAACAAAATTTTAATATTTTATATTACTCACGTTTATAGAAGAATTATTCTTGTCTATTGCACTTGGCAATCGTAAATAATTTAAATCTTCTTACCTGCAAAAGAAAGAAGAGGCATTACTACAGTTAAATAGCATAACAATAAATCACATAACGTAGTAAATACTAGTTATTTTTCGTTTTAGAAATACGAACAATGACAGTTATATTTGTTATTAAAGTGGATATACTGTGCTTACTAGTAATATTATTTTTCATAACGTACAACATCTGGTCATTAATGTTTCAGGTAAGAAAATTGATGATCGTAATTTTCAAAATAAATCTGAAATAAAGAACATTAGGCGTTTAGCCAATTCAACGGCAAAATGTGGTTAATTATTGTTAAAAAATGTATTACGATTATAACGACAGTTACGTTTATTGGATTATATTTATCCATTTGTTTTAAAAATGTTATTTATAGAAGTGTATGATCTTTTGTTTATACACATTAACGTAATAAAGTTGATAAAAGAAGATTGTCTCGTCTGTCTAATTATTAAAGCTTAATAAATATATCATACCAGATCCTGAAAGTTTTTTCCAATGTTTAAAAGGAAGAACGAAGATGTAATTACATCTTCTTTTTCTTTTTCTTGGTTTTACATTTGACGCTCTATTCATTTTAAACGTGCCAATATAGCATAGCCTGTGAGATTAACTGCATGCGTTTCCTCTATCTTCTTGATGGTCTTCATTGGAAGCGCTTATCTGCTAGTTTTCATACTTCTGATTTCAGAAAAACCAGAGCAGCTATACAGTATATGAACTACTGTTTCCTCTTTTTGTTTGCCACCATTGCATAGGGGCGATTTTGCTAATTTCATCCTAGAGGAATGTTGTCGCAATTGGCAGTGACCTCTTAAGATTCCACCGATGTTCGGAGCTTTTGTCTGGCCATGGCCAGGATTAGGCAATAACTTTTTGGTCAGTCTACAAATCGTTGTTTCATCCCAGCACTGTATAAAGTTTTGGTGAGAGTGCTGTTTAATTAGGTCCACAACAGCGGACATTGTTAGCGAACATATTTGTAGCCCGTAGATCTCCTTGCTAAATTGTCCGCAATGCGGTTGCCTTTAGAGTTTCCTTTGATCCAGCTCCAAGTGACCAGAGTAGCTTCAGACTAGCACTATTTTTGCTAATCTGTTTTTTTCATTCTCTGTACAGGATTGTGTCCATGTTCTCCTTTGCTTTTCCCATCGCGCTAAATCTTGCATTTCACATTGCTCTTAGGTCTATATTCCCGACCCTATAACATATTTTCTTTCCTATTATAGTTACACCTATTTCAAATTTTTAGGATGAGTTTAAAAAAATTGTGAGCGAAAGGGTTAAAAAATTAAGCAGTTATTTTACATCAGGTGAATATAAACATGACTTTTAAGTAACTTCTTGGTGTAAATAAAACGGCAGTTCATAACAGGAGCGCGACTGCGAAACGTCCCCATTCATCAGGTGAAAGTTTCCCCTTAAATCTTAATTAGCGCAGTTAAAATTCCCCGGCAAACCTCAAGTCTATAATTTTGATAACGTTGAGCGCGGAAGGTTAACGCAATGTGTTTACATATTCCTGCGGAATAAGGTGCTTCAACGCCGGTAACAAATTAGAACAGGAGGTATTAATTGCGACGGCTGCGGCGGTGTCTTGCTTAATTTCTCTCTATGTGTAAATTTTGTACAATTTCTTTACTCTATATACCGTAATTAAAATTTTTTAGTATAATTATTACTACAAAATCTATCTTTCAAATAGAATTTAAGTTTTACTTCGGTTTACTACAAAATCTTTCTTTCAAATAGAATTTAAGTTTTACTTCGGTTTAACATGACCTGAAAAATTTTTAAAGGAAAAAGAATATTAGAGTTTTTGAGTGTTAAATAAACGGCACATCAATCTCGTAAAATTTATCGACCCTTTTAGGAGTAAAGCAAAATCTTGTTAAACATAAGAAAGCATTTTTAAGTTTCCAACGAGACCTCAACATTCATTAAAAAGGGGTACAAAGAATGCGCATTATAAATGACTAGGACAGGTTGCTCCAAAGTTTCTCAAAAATAAAAGTGAAGCATTACGAACTTCTAATTCTTTTAACTTGGACCTAAAAATATTATTGATGGATTTTGGAGATAAAAAAGTTTATATTTGATATACTTCTTTTAGAATTTTTATTTCCAAAGTAATAAATACATTTGAATCAGAGTTCTCCAGCTGAATTTGAAGCTAGTTCTGAAAACATTGAACGATTTTTTGAAATTTGCTCTACGCAATTTACTGATATTAAATTTTTTTTAAGAAACGTAAAGTGTAACAAAAATTTTAAATACAGTAAGTCTAAAGTATTATGAAATGAATAAAGATAAATAGCAACCCAAGATATACTTAATAAATTCCTTACAGAGATGCCAAACCACAATAAAGCAACGAAAATCAATTAAAAAGATGTTAACTATCTAAACTTAGATCTGATTTCATTGCAGTATTAATTTGGTATCACCGTGAAACCATTCCATTATAAAATGTAGAGATTCAAGCCACAAACTTACTTCCCGAATCACGTTCTCCATATGTAAACTAACGACTTGTGTCTGGAATTCAAAATAAAATATTTAGGGTCTACAGAATAGCCAATACGACTTGCGTAAATAACCGAGGTACAAAATAACAAGGTTTTTTAGCCTCGATTTTGCATGACAAATTGAGAAAAGTACATATAGAAAAAAAATTCAGAAGTATAATAATTTACTGGTAATCTGCAAATATAAGGTACTGTTTATAAAAAAAAAAAAACTAGTGTGGCAGTCAGTGGGACTGCCGGCAGAAGTTATACTTCTATGCGCGCGCATGGATTCATAAATTTGTATGCTAATGATTTAGCAAACTCATTATATGATATTCGTGGTAAGCAACCCCAAAAACCTACTAGTACCGTGTGCACATTTTTTTTTGTATCGAATTTGCATAAAATTCCTGGAGACGAGGTCCGTCTTAAGCACCAGGTGTTTCGAACTCCATCGCCATTATTATAATCGTATTTAGCGACTCAAAAAACCACCGAGTACCAAGTGTGCACTGATTTCGTACAGAATTTACATAAAACCCCAGGAAAAGAGGTAAATACCCTAGACACCAAGTGCCGCGGAGACTTTCGGAATCGTGATATTCGTGTTCAGCGACTTCAAAAACCCAGAGTATATAAATTGAACCCATTTTCAGCAATACTTACCAAGTTGTAAGTTTTCTCTCTATTGTCTGTTCGGAATGTACTTTTCGAATGCAGAAATGCAATTTCCATTTTTACATTATAAAATATACTTTAACTGATACTTTATTTATTTATTTAACTGGTGCTTTATTTTCTCGACTATTCGTAAAAACTCTGTTTATGTAGCCAACAACCTCAAAAGCATAGTCGAGGATATACTGCAACCATGTGACGGTATTTTAGACTAGAATACAATACTCATTACTGAATATTATTATTAATATTAATAATATAAAATACTAAACTTAATATGTTAACTTACGTGACAGAATTATAAAATAATCTGTCAAATAACCATGTGGTCCGTCACTATGATATTCATACATACATACATACATACATACAGAAAACCATGGATAACAAAACGAATAAAAAATTCCTCAAAAAACTTAAGGTCCTTAAAATACATCAAGAAATACATTAAAAATGAGCAATTCAATGCTTATGTTACTCTTTATCACAAAACCTATAAAAAAATTATAAAAAACGCAAAATCTAGATATTACGATCAGAGATTGGCTAACTCGCATAACAAAAATAAAGAAAGCTGGAGAATAGTAAATGAGGTCACTGGAAGAACTAAAAAGAAAAATTGAAATGAATCTAGCATACATCCAAACCAATTAAATTCTTATTTTTGTTCTATAGCTGGCCAACTAACTAGTCATCTTAAGTGTAGCAAAAGTCCGCTGGTATATTTACTCTCTAGGGTAAGTAACAGCCTGTTTCTTAGTCCTACTGATACTACTGAAATTGGAGAAATAATAAGTAGCATGAAAAACAAAAGCTCGGCTGGAGTAGATAGCATCAGCTTAAAGCTGATTAGAAATCTGCTACCAGTTGTGGTCATAAGTGCAATGGCCCATCTAATAAATAATTCATTTGAGGAAGGTCAGTTTCCCTCATCTCTAAAAACTGCTATAATCGTTCCCATACATAAAGGAGGAAGTACAGCTGATGCTGCTAATTATCGCCCAATAGCTCTCCTCTCTACATTTTCTAAAATAATAGAAAAAATAGTAAAAAAACGATTAATGTCATTCCTTAGCTCCAATAAGATAATCAGTAATGCTCAATTTGGTTTCCAGCAAAATAAGAACACGAGTGATGCGGTCTATAAGTTTCTGGAGAATATCTACACTGGCTTAAATAACGGTTCTCCGGTAGCTGCCGTTTTTTGCGATTTTTCCAAAGCTTTCGACTGTGTTGATCACCATATACTTTTGCAAAAGTTAGAGCGATATGGCATCAGAGGATTGACTTTAAACTGGTTTAGCTCATACTTAACAGGTAGAGAACAAATTGTAAGGAATCTAGGAGTAGATTCTATAAAGATGGCTCTCAATAGTGGTGTGCCTCAAGGTTCTATTCTTGGCCCAATTTTATTTCTGCTTTATATAAATGATATCGCTAAGTTACCCACAAAAAGCAGTTTTACACTATTTGCTGACGATGCTACTTTATGTTGGTCGAATGTGCCCTCCTCTTCATTGGGTGAAACAATATCTTCTGACCTCGGCCTGCTGCTAGATTGGGGCTCAACAAACAAAATCGTGTTAAATATTCATAAAACAAATTTGGTGTCCTTTAGAGGCACGGTAAATAGCATTAGTATAAACGACCTTACACTTGAGGTAAAAAGTGTCACTAAATACTTAGGTATCAACATTGACTCCCAAATTAAATGGGACTCTCACATAAACAATTTGTTTCATAAAGTTTCATCTGGATGTTTTGCAGTGCGCAATATATCCTACTATTGTGACGTACGCATAGCAAAGCAGGTGTATTTTGCGTTGGTTGAGTCACATTTAAGATACGGAATAGCTTTTTGGGGTTCATGTCATGGCTATCTTTTTGAATCTGTTTTTACTCTTCAAAAGAGAGCAATCCGTTATCTATGTAAGAAAGGTTACCGTGAACATTGCAAGCCGTTATTCATCAAACACGGAATTTTAACGCTAATGTCTATTTATATCTTAGAAACTGCGTCCTTAATTTATAAACATAAGGGTAATCTCACTGAAGTTGGCGATTTCCACAATTACAGCACGAGACAGGACTCTCATAATATTAGACTGCCCATTCCTAAATATTCATTATTTCAAAATTCTTTCGTATATAAAGGGGTGCAAATATATAATCATCTTCCTAATGCCCTGAAAACCCTTCCAAATCTAAATCTGTTTATGACACAACTTAAAAACATGCTGGTTAAAAAAGCATATTATTTGTTAGATGATTTTTTTACTGATGTTCTTTAATGTGTATTTTATTTTTTTTATTTTGACCAACTTCTCTCTGAAGTTATAAATTTTTTAGTTCATATAAGGTCCTCTACCTTATCTTTTTTGTTTTTGTTTGTAATTTGCAAAATGTAATGTGTTTATACCCTGTTTATACTTTTTACTACTTTTTATACTTTGTTTACAAAATTCTTGTAATTTTAAAAAACAATAAAGTACTATTCATTCATTCATTCATTTAGTTCAGACTGTTTTTTGTATATCTATCCCTTTTCAATGTACTAAACGTTGAAACGGTATTCAAAGGACTTATAGTTATGACTAATAACATGTGGTATATATTTCATCTTTGTTTTTACCGACCAATATACCTTATATATGTTTCTGTCTCTCTCTTACTCATACCATTACATATGTAATGATTTTTCCCATTTAACTCTACACAAATCTTTTCCACCGAGTGCACGAATAAAAGTATAACTTTAAAAAAAAGTAAAAAATGTAAAAAATAATATCCTTTCAATCAGTTAATTAAAATAGAAAAAATCCAATTTAATGCTACACAAAATTTTGACAAAATTTCTTGATCTCATCTCATCTCGTCCTAAAATCGAGACGAGCAAACCCTAAATTTATCTTGATTCTCGTAAAGTCTCGTCTCAAACACAAAAGAGTTCTAATTGGAAAAGATTACTACACTATTACTTACTGTACTTATGTTGAATTAAAATATTGAAATTGATGAGCAAATCAACTTACAGGACATTGGAAGATAAAAGTTGATTTTAGTGACAAAAATAATTGTATCATTATTTTCAAAATCCAGACGGACCACCCATTCTAATTAAATCTCTATATCGAGATACATGACAAGACAAAACTTGAATCTCGTGTAGCAATAACAGTATAATGGAGATCAATATAAATATTGATTATATTGATATGGATCTCCTCTTTGGGACACCTTCCAATCAATCTCCGGGTTGTTAATTCTGCACTAAAGGAAATCTGCTGATATTATAAAACAAATTATCTCTTTTTCCCTCTTCCATTTCCTCTTCTTGTTAAAGTGAAACTTTTATTAGATCGTTTTAAGTGCATGTTGCATGTCGCATGTCGGTCGAACGCCGAGTAGGTATAAAGTATAAAGTAGGCGGCGCTTATAATTTAATACAAAAATGTACGGTAGTGAGCACATCTGCTAATGAAAACAATCTTACTATTCGTATTAATACGAACTTCGACTGCGTAAGTATCTACGACATGTAACGTCGACGGTTATATTTTACCTATTCGTATTACTACGAACTTCGAACGCGTAAGTATCTACGACATGTAACGTTTTAAAAATATTACAGTCGTAAATAATAATTTTTGAAACTGAAAATATGGAACTTGAGCAATAAATTATGTAACATATATTAAATAAAATCTTTTAAAAATAATCAAAACACTTTCATTTTTAAACAAATAAACTTTGTAATTATCCTACCCTTGTTATATATATTCATTTCATTCTTTTGTCGATTTACTGAAGTTTTCACTTCTATCGTGTGTGAATCGCACACACACCTTTAGATTTTGATTTTGATTTCGATTTCGATTTCGATTTTAATTTAGATTTCAATTTCAATTTCAATTTCAATTTCAATTTCGATTTCGATTTTAATTTTAATTTTAATTTTGATTTTGATTTTGATTTTGATTTCGATTTCGATTTCGATTTCGATTTCGATTTCGATTTCGATTTCGATTTCGATTTCGATTTCGATTTCGATTTCGATTTCGATTTCGATTTTGATTTTGATTTGATAAAGCGATTTTTATACCCTTAATGGAATATGATTCGAAAAATTTTTAGTTTAATGTCTATGGGGTAAAAAAAGTTTCACTTTTACCGTGGTTTCATAAAACCACACAATGCTTTTTTGTTTGGTATCTATTTTCTACTCCTCTACGTGGTAGCTCCGACTTCCTCTGCTTCTGGTCTGGATTGAATTACTTTTTGTTTTTCTATTTTTTTTAATTATTAACTTTTTATATTTACTGCAATTATTTTACATTAAAATATCATATTAATTCATTTTTACATTTTAGTTCAAAAAAATTCTTGTTTACATTCAAAATTCAATTCATGGTATTTTTTATCACAAACAAAACACAACTACTCCCTTAAAAATTCCAAACTCCTAATTTAAGTATAAGCGATTTTCTTAAGGGCGATTTAAACTCCGGAAAGTCACCGAAAGTGTACCCCACAGGAAAATCCATATCATATCAGTTAGAATTTCATAATACATTGAATATTAACTAAAGGTTAGTAGAATGCTGTCATATAAGTGTCAAAAAATTCTGGTATTACTGGTTGAAGGGCAAACATTTGATTTTCTTCTTAAAAAATTTATTCGACTTTAGGAATCTGTACTAAGTTCACAATGCTTCTTATTATAAGGTTCGAAAATATACCCAATAAGGATAGAATTTAGTTCAAATCTTCTTTTTTTAGTTTTAAAATTTGCTGAAAACTGTAGAAACTTTTTGATTTTTGTATAGATATCTATGTTTTCGTTAACTTTTTGATTTGGATTGTTTGGTTGTTGTAGACGTAGAAGATAAGTAGATTGTAATTAAAAATTTGGTAAAGATGTCAGAGAATCAAAAGTTTTGAATTATTATAAAATCATTTGAATCTTAAATGAAAACAAATACACAAATAAAAAAGTAATAATCTAATCAAAGGTATAAATAAAAGGCAGGAACAAATAGCTGAAGAAGCAAGACTGGAAAGTGGAGGAGCAGCGAGACACGAGATAAAAAGGAGAGCAGCAGAAAGAAGGAGTTGAAAATTAGGGGTGTGGAAAGAAGACCAGCCACACGAAGGAGAACGAAAATTATAATGTTTTATTTTTTTAGGTGCAGAATCCACGCACCCACAGATTATATTAGTATGAAATTCCTCATCGAGCATCTTCCAATCAATAAAGTAGATTCTGCAAGGAAATCGACTGCTATTATACTAAAAATATCCAATCAAAAAACACAATTTTCCCTTTTCTTGTTTTCTTCCTGTTGCTATCTGCTCCTCTAATTTCTAGCTCCTTCTTTCTGCTGCTCTACTTCCTATCTCCTTTTCTCTGCTTCTCTACATTCTAGCTCTGGCTTTTTCTTCTATTTGCTAATTCTTTATATAATGATCTATTTTTTTCTTTTATTTAATTTTAAAATATAAATTTCTTGAAATTCCAGTTTATGTTAAAAATTTTAATTACCATTACAGTTTCCATTCTTCTGATATTACAAATGATACAGATTAAAACACGTTAAATTAAAGAAAATTACTTTTATTCAAAAACGATATCTAATTAAAACATTTATTAACAAAATAGCAAGTACACAAACTATAAAATTAACAAAACAAAAAAAAGATACTCAGAAAACAAACAAAAGTAGCTTTAATACGGTGTATAGACAGTAAAATTAATATAGAGGCAAGTGGTCTCAGGAGTGAACGTGGGAATGCTTTGGAGTTGTCCCTAGGGAACGGTGAATGCGAATTGCACGGATTCAGCACTATATACACTTTCTAAAATCACACGGTGTTAGTAGGTGTTGTTAGGCACGTTTTACAGTTCTTTGCCAACTTCTGTACTTGCACTAGGTCACTGTGAAATCGATAGCTATAAATTTTATACAAAAATTAAATGTGTATAATTTCGTAATTATTTATATCAATAAATATACATTTTTTCATGAATTTATTCAGTGTTTTTCCAAAATTAATAATTATTTTTCTATGCAAATCCGGAAATATTTCGTATTCATGACCCTATTGATGGTTAAAACAAGACAAAGCTATTTTATTAACATTGTCACCTTCTCCCAAAAAGCAGAAAATCTCCAGGATATAACACCAAAGCAAAGTAACAGCAGTAGCAGCCAACATCCTACCAGCACTTGTGTTAAATTGGATCAAGTATTCGAAAAGCTGAGATGTGCTGAGTTTGTCAAAACGGAAGTTAACCCACAGAAGTCGTCCGAGAGATTTATAACATTTATAAGGACGCCTTGCGATTTCATCCACTATACAAAATCTTAGAGTTTCATACTAGAACAATGCTGCGAACTTAAGGTATATTCAGAACCGTATTTAGAATATTACCTTTAAAAACCTTTACACAAAAAATTAAAACAAGTATGAATCTATGTCTAGATTCCCAACGGATTATAAAAATGTTACAACACAATAACCCAAACATTAAATTTAACAAAAACTAGTTTTTTGGTTGTCACTGAATTGAGTTCTTGTTACTTCTTAGAACGTTGAGAAATCTGGAATATTTCTGTTGCAATTATTGTCACCCCAGCCCAGATTATACAATTGTTTATTGCAAGTTTTTTATCTTAAATCAGAATATTGCAATATCACATTCCACTGAGACTCCTATCTGATTAACGTAAAGATCCTTGCAAATGAAAAAGAATTCTAAAAGATGTTACATATATGCTACCGACTGTGTAAACATTAAACTTAATATTATTGCCTTGATTTTCACAGTTAATGGCTCAAAGTGCCTCTAACTTTTATAGAATTTCTGTGTGCAAACAGAATTGATACTGTGTGGTTCTAATCGGAACCAAACAAGTTTTTGTTTGCAAATAAGAGAACAGGACAAGCGGATACCCAAATCGTACTCAATTGGTACTTCGCCGAACTATTTTAACAGTTATTGGATTTGTAACTGTTTAGTTAACAAATGTTTTTAAAGTTATGGAGCTTCATAAAGAATGGTTACAAACAGTTTTAAATATTCAACCACTTTAATTTTCCCTGATATTACATCAGGATTCTTTTGCAAATGATATCTTTACTTTTAAGAATAGTCAAAACGCTGTTCTTGATAAAACCAACCAATACAGAAAATGATTAATCTTATGGTTTGGTTATAGCCTCCTTCAGACTATCCTGTAAATATTTGCTAAGAAGAGATACTACTCTTGTTAACCTGGAATAATGACTAAGATTTGTGATGCGTCTTTGTGTCAAGGATAAGTAAAGTTATTGTTCGAGAGATAAAATTATGTCTACCCTCTGAAGAAGAGATTAAGTTCCGCGGCGGGAGTTGGGGAACAGTTTTGAATGAAACAATGAATATGTTATTACTGAGAAGAAGCCTGTTTTGATTCGAGGTTGACGTATGTACGACGGGGGATTTACTCGAACGACACACAAGGTGGGTTTAGTGAAATTGAAACTTCAACTTTCACGTATTTCTCCGTTTGTTAGAGCTTAATTACTCTCATATAATCAACGAACACGTTGAACGAACTCATAATACCTACGAATAGTAAAATAAAAAAAAAATGAGCAAAAAATCTCTTTTAAACGTAGACAATATAAAACACTATACGATCTCACCGTGACAAGATTTGAATTGCCAGTGAGTATTGATTTAAAATTGCGGTCCCTTTTCCATTCGTATTCGTCTCCGTACCCTCTTTTTTAGTGACGCGTCTCCCTTAGGACTTCCCTGATTGCACCTGTCCATATATCTCCCCATTTATAACGTGGAGATTCGACACTCCGGGGTCGGACACCATTGGCATCAACAAGATAACGAAAAGGCGAAATATATATTTTAAATCTTATTTAAAATGTTTAAAAAAATTAACATTATTAAAATTTGGGAATTGAAAAAAAGTTTATACGAATTTTGACTCATGTACGTACGTAAGAAGTTATACTTCTTTGGCATAAAAGGACATGGGAACTCTAAGGGCAACCACATTGCTGACAATTTAGCAAAGAGGATGCGAGCTACAAATATGTTAGCCCTCGCCCATCTAATAAGCTAACAATGTCCGCTGTCGTAGACCTTATCAAACAGCACTCTCACCAAAACTTTATCCAGTGCTGGGATAAAACAACGAACTGTAGACTGGCTAGAGAGTTATTACAAACAGCAAGAAAATTTAAGGCATTGACCAGACACAATCTTCGAACATCGGTGGGAATCTTAACAGGTCACTGCCAATTGCAACAACATCTCTTTGAGATGAAATTAACAGAATCACCCATATGCAGAGGTAACGAACAAGAATAGGAGACAGTAGAGCATATAATGTATGATTGCTCTACTTTTTCTGAAATCAGAAATCCATGTTGGGTGAGTACTGACTTACACCAGCCGATATTAGGGATATCCCCCTCAGGAGTCTCATCATCTATTTTAAACCATTAGGTCTGATGACAGACTGAGGTGTTGATTTCCCTACACAGGAGAGGATGCACAATGGGCTATATGTGGCCTCAGTGCTGGACAAGCACTTGCTCGCCCTCTCCAATTTTCCAGATCCAGTTAGAATCTTATACGTTTTAAATTTCCTATTTCATTAGAATAAACAAATGTATCCAGCACATTATTCATTCTTAAAATTTAGGTCAAACATATAAAAAAGTTTGGCACAATAAAATGTTCTTGCAACTAAACGGATAAATAATTCGATTAATATATTTTGGATCAACCAGAAGGTCGAATTTGATACTTTTTGCTAGATGATTTAAGAATTGAACTTTATTCTAATCCACTTTCTAGTTACGTCTATGTAAAAAAGAGCAACGTTGCCCTTTTCGCTGAAACGACACAAACTGTCTATTAAATGGAGAATCGAACTTCCGATAATGTCAAGTTACCTTCAGATTTATTCAACCCTTTAGGAAGTTATTGAAAAAAGAAAAGGGTTGGTCGGTCTGTGGTTTTAATAATTATGGAAATTTAATTAAAAATATGTCCATCTTCTCGGTAATTAGAGAAATGCTTAAAGAATTTAATTCAGTTCAAAATGTGGAATTTTTTAATAGGGATAAACTATATAATAACTGAATATTTGTTAAAAAATTACCGATTTTTTTAAATGAGTGCTTGGTTAAAATACTGGACGTAAATTATAAAATGGAAAGCTTTAACTGATGCAGAATAATTCTCACAACATTCCACATACCAAAAATAATTACAAAACCGTATTTGTTGGGCTTACCTTTATCCGAATAACAATAGGAATAAGTGGATTGTATATGAAAATAATATCCTTACAGAAATTGGTTTATTTTAGTCTACAATTTGTTAATACGGGTTTTCAGTACAACATTGCACATGTAGGGAATTATGAAATAAATTCCATAATGGAAATAATGCGATTAAAAGAGTTTTTCAACAACGCATGCGAATAATACCGACCGGATGTATTTCAAACTCGGTTTTATGTCGAAATTATAAATTGAAAATACACACACGTTACTAGATTTAAACGTTTTCATAAGCAGCCGCATCATCACAATTATTAACAGTTTCGTAATCAGTAAAATACAAAAGAAATTTGTTTCTAGTATAAAAAATATATATTCTATCGTATTTCTAAACTCATGTTTTAGTTATGAAAGTTGAGTTTAAATTTACAATTTTAAGAAAAAATGAGTTATCCAAAAAGTTCAGTCAATAAGATTCAGTCGATAAAATATATCCATGCCATTTAGATTCACTTGAATCATATTGTTTCCAACAAACGAAAAAAGAGGTAAAAATATCGTAATACAAGAGAACCAGAAACTGTATATGTGTATTCGATTTCGGGCTGTAGTTTTACACCCGTTACATGATTTGTACACCTGGCTCGTTCTTCGTTCTTCTCGCTCATCGCTTGCCGCTCTACTCCCGTCTAGATCCTTCCACTTCCAATCCAATTCCGATCGGAATATTGCGACGATTCGTCCGATTGTGATTGCTTTTCCACACCGCGACATAAACCAAACGGATCCTTCTACACTCAGAACAAGAAACCCTTCCTTATACAGCTAACTGCTCTCTAAACAACCACATTGGAAACTAGAGCATTTCCTTGCACACTATCTTCAGAAATAACCACTAAAACTGTAAGACTGTAGAATATTGAAAAATCTTAAGAAAAGTGAACTGCTATTACTAATAACTGAAAAAGCTTGAAATTTAAGAACATAAGTTACAGTTAAATACAAATAAAAATATTCCTATTCAAATAAAATGTCATAATTAAAATTTAATTTAACGAAGAGTTAAATACAATTGATATCTTTTTAGTTTCGCATATTATCACTAATAAAACCTTCAGACAAAAATCTAACCTCAATCGTTTGTTGACATAAATCCAAAGTTCCATTGCGATACAACAACCCATGTAGGTACAGTAGATTTTTGAAATTAGCAAGTCTGTTGAAACAACAATTTAGAGCAATACTTTTTTACAATTTTCAGAGAGGATTCTTTCAACAGCTGAATTGGTTTCTGTGTTTAACAATGAAGCACCACACCAGTCAACAATTTCCCGCTGGTATTGCGAATTTCAACAGCAGTCACACAGCAAAACAGTGATACGGTTCGTCAACTAATATTAAGGATGACCTCCGTGTAACATACCGGAAGATAGATGCATTTTTGGGCATTTCAAAAAACTCCATCCAAAAGATCCTACATAAAGAACTGTTACGAAGTTGGTTTCCCGTTGGATCCCTCATTTACTCACAGAAGAGCAAAAAGCGGTTCGCGTCAATTGGTGTCGAAAAACATTGGAACGGTTTAAAGAAGAAGCTCAAAAAACGTTTATAGTGTTGTTAGTGACGATGAATCTTGGATTTATTCCTACGAACCGGAAAATAAACGCCAATCCGCTTTGTAGGTGTTTTACGATGGGAAAAAACCAACAAAAGTGATCCGTTCTCGAAGTGTATCAAATAAAATGGTCGCAACTTTTGTGTAAAAATCTGGTTATGTAGTAACGATTGCTTTAGAAGATCGAACAACGGTTACTTCCGATTGGTAAATAAACGTTTGTTTGCCAGAAGTAATGGCGAGACTCCGACAAAGCAACACAGCGACGAATCATCCTACATCTGGACTTCCCAAAAGACAATCGAGTTTTTGGAGCTTCAAATTATCAAATTGTTAGACCATCCACCGTATAGTCGTATAGTCCCAACGACTTCCTTACGTTCTTAAAGACCAAGAACTCAATGCGTGGGCAGCGATTCTAGTCACCAGAAATAGTCATCGATGCCTTTAAAACAGCGATTTTGCAGGTGTCAACTAAAGACTGAAATAAGTGTTTTATGTATGCAAAAGTGTATCGATCTTGTTGGGACATATTTTGAAAAGCAATAAAGTTCTTTAAGTCTATATATTTTTGTCTTTATGGCTATATGCAAAACTAAAAAGACAACCCTCGTACTCTACAAGAGGTTTCGTTAATGCTAAGCAAACTTCAGAGTTTTCCTAACAAAGCTAAGCAGTTATCTTGCCTAGGAAATCTAAATAAACTAAACAAGGAAAACTTGGGCACCCTTCTATGAACTCTTGGTCACAGTGGAATGGACAAAGCAGCGGAAACTTATTCTTTTTCTGACACAGTTGCTGTTGATTTTTCTTAAATAACTATATAATGACCAAGATTGTTTATTCTGCTACACAAAAATTGTTTGCGGCGTCTGGTACACCTCACCAGTTTCTTATGATCCTCAAACATATATGATGTTTTCTGCCAGGACCGCACTATTACTGTATTATTCCTTGTAAAATTAATATAGGTATCAAGTATCAAGATTCTGTCAAAATATGTCTTTCCGCACCACACCTTCTTAAATTTTCTTTATTTGTAATCAGCCAGCCAAGCTATACGAAGTGTTCACAGTTCAAAATTTACGATTTTTTTCATAGTTCTTGCTTTGTCTAACCAGATTGCAACACCATACAATAATAAAGGCTATTAGGTAAGACGTATTCTGGTGTATAATGGACAGCTAAAATCAGGAATTAAATACTAAAAGGTGGCTCATTGCATGACAGTGTGAGATTAAATAAATTCAACAGATTGTCGTATAGAAATCTTCAACTTTTTACAGCAGATAAGTCACTATCTGATTTAGTATAATATTACCGATATAAACACTACTCCGGAATCAGTAAAGTAAAATATGCACAATACCAAGATAGAAGAAGAGAATCTACATAATTTGTAACCAAACTTCTCTACCTCAGTAAACTGATAATACTGTAGAAGAGGAATCATGAAAGAAGGTAAAAGTCACAGTGTTAATCTTCTAGAATAATATAAATACAGTATAATAGATGGAATAACAGATTAGACCTAATCTTGCAAAAGTGATACAAGCTAATTACCAAATATCTTGATCATAGTACATTTGCCACAATGAGATATTTTTCTACAGATACCACATTTCTGTGTGTAGTGTTACGTCGTATTATGAATGTTGAATGCAACATCTGTATTCCTGTTGAGGATGGCAAACCCATCGCACTTTGAGCGAGGTGTTTGCTTGCCCCTGATGGTGCGGGATATCCTCACATCATAAATATGGCCGTAGCGATACAATAAAAACACTCTGTTTGGGAATCGGAGAATTAAAAATTTACGCGGCATGGCGTCATGCAGATTGGAAACACGTACGATTTGGATTATTCATCGATAATGGAATCTTTTTGTTTTGTGGTGATTTTGTGTTGCGGAACGTGGAGGATTTCTCCTATTTGCTCGATGATATTCTGAAAACGAAGTCCATTCAATTATTTGCATTAGGATATATTTTACAATTCTGCTATAACTTTTTTGATACAAAATGAAATGTTTATAAACAGCATTTTAAAACATATTAACTTTAGTTATAACTACGAAGACAAAAGACAGATAAATGAATATTTAAAAATAAGGAAAGAAAAAGCACAGAAAAATAATATCATTGTAATAAATAGAATACCCCTTTAGAAGATACGCCACAATTAAACTCCCTAGATCTGTTTTGTGAGATAAATCATCTTCCTTGACAATTACCTATCTCTTGTTTATTCTTACCATTTCCGTACGTCAACCCTGTTCATTAGTTACTTCTTGTACCTAACAATGTCGATCTCTGCCTTCCTTCTGTGTTTTTCCAACTGGTGGCCACTCCAATATTGAGTATATTGACTAAGTTAGTCCTGATCTCAATATATACCCTAACTATTTTGCTCTCTGTTCCTTTATTGTTGTCACTGTCTAAATTATTTATTATGGCTTTCTCCATGATTTGCTTAACCGTATGTACGGCATCAATTGTTGACTTGCCTATAATAAAGCCACATTGGTACTGTCCTAAAAGGTTTTTGTCGCTTCACTCAGACATCTTTGTATTAAGGTTGACATGATGTGTTTAATAGTGTTAATCATCTGTATTTGCAGATTTGTTAGTCCCCTTTTTTATGGATCGTAATAATTTCATTATAACAACACTTTTAATAGTGTTAGATATAATGCAGATATATGTCTATAGTAGTCCACTGTAATTTGTCAGCTATTTTCATGTTACAGGCTTATGTACTTTAACGATATTTCGTTTGTGCTTTCTCATTAAAGTACTTAAAACACAAAAGATAACTAAGACATTTGTACTTTCTATAACAGAATTTCATCCCTTTGTAAACCGAAAGTTACGATCCTCGGTCACATAATTGCCACAAAATAAATTTCGAACGCTTCACAGAGCACCTCTTCAACTAAAAGTTGAGTTACCATAATTATTTTTGGACAAAGAGCATCGAAATGAGCGAGAACTCAAAGCAATTCTCTGTGTGAATTACCTGGAAATTAACCGTGAACGTTGACTTTTCGGCCTTCGTCGTCCACGGAAAGTTCAGAGAAAGCCGCACGGTTGAAATGCGAAAAGCCAGCAACAGGAAAGCTGCAGCACAAGCACTCATTACCGGTCTCGGCAAAGCAGTTAGACATTGCGAGTGTTCTATCTCTCGAAAATCCCCAAATTCGTCGGATGAATGCGAGAGACACTAGCGCAAGCTGTGCAGAAAAAAAAACGTCTTATTTTCTGTATTCAAATATTTTTATGGTGACAGCTTATATTAGAATTCAATTAACGTTCCTATAAGATTTAAAGGAACAATTCAGAAGGCACCCTCTGTTAAACAGAAAGTGCAAATATTTTGAGCACGTGCCATAAAAAAACAAAAAAAGCATAACGGTCCTCCGAGCTTTTTTCATTGACAGCAAATGACGAAATATGTCAATGCGGGACTTTTATTTGGTTGTCGACCGGTGTGCAATTTAGGATTTTACCTCTGACAATAACAATAGGCACGCGCGGTTTGACAACTAACACACATGAACGCCTCGCTGCAATGTATTGGGGATTGCATTGCACCCCACAGAAGCCCAGAGGGTTATAAATACCAATGTCAGTGTCGTAGAAAAGATTCTGTTTAAACTATTACATTATTTCAGTAATCAAAAAATCAACAAAAATAAAAAAAATAATGCATCAGTCCTATAAGATTTTTTGCACTCCTTAAGTCTATGGAGATTTATCAAAACCAACCCAGCGTTTTTAACGAAAAGAATCTGCGATATCAAAATAATATTTATACTCTAACTTTGCTTGAATGTTGTTTACAAAAATTATTTTTGTTCACTTGAATAAAGAAGCATTTCTAATTCTTGAAATCTCAAAATATCATTTTTATACAAAGTAATCTTGAACAGAAAAATTACTTATCAATTTTTATTAAAGGAATGATAATAATCAAAGACAGAATACACTGAATGGAAATAGAATTTAATTCAAGCCTGCGCTGTACGATCATTTTTATTTTCATTACCTTTTCAAAAACACATTTTTGAGTACATTTCCTCCATGTCTCCGCCGTTGTGTGTCGTTTGCAATCTGGCGCGTCGCGCAACAAAATCCGAAAAACCGAAAGGTGCACGGGGAATAGGAATCTCACACACGTACGTCAGCGAGAAGGTACAATCGCCCTATCTCAACTAACCGAACGGCTTTTCACACTGGCACTCGCGCCACAGAGCCACAAATACCATCCATCCCCTAGCATTTTCACGGTGTTGGAAAACTGCACCTAATAATTAGTTATTTTCCATCTACAACATAATGTAAACATGTTTAGTAAAGGAAACTATCTTCAAAATTTATAAAATAAAATATTAATGGTAATCTATCTATTCTATATATATAAAAATGAATGTTTGTCTGTATGTCTGTATGTCTGTATGTCTGTATGTACTCAATGAACTCAAAAACTACTGGACCGATTGTTATGAAAATTGGTATGTATATGTATTTTTCCACGGAGAAGGTTTGTATGATATGCTCATTGATGCCACTTGCCACCAGGTGGCGCTGCAGCGGTGCAACTTCTGTCCCGTTCAACCGATTGTCATGAAAATTAATATGTATATGTATTTTTCCACGGAAAAGGTTTGTATGATATGCTCATTGATGCCACTCGCCACCAGGTGGCGCTGCAGAGTAACAACTTCTGTCCCGTTCAACCGATTGTCATGAAAATTGGTATGTATATATATTTTTCCAGGGAGAAGGTTTGTATGATATGCTCATTGATGCCACTCGCCACCAGGTGGCGCTGCAGAGTAGCAACTTCTGCCCCGTTCAACCTATTGTCATGAAAATCAGTATGATGATGTATTTTTAACAGGTAAGATGAATATGATATTCGTATTATTGGAAGTTATCACCAGATGGCGCTTCCATGTATCAAATTCAATACTGATTAATAGATATCTATACGAATTCGTATAAATATAAGTTCGAAAAATATATTTTTGGTGCGATAAGTAAAACAAAACTATAAACTTTCTTTCCTTCTCTATCTCTTCTTCTCTTTTATTTTTCTTAAATTTATTTTAATTTTGGTCGTAGCAACGCGCGCCGGGTACAGCTAGTAGAAATATAAAAACAAGCTAAAAAATTCTGGGCCTGAATCAAAGAGGATGCTCCCATGAGTAACAATTTATATTGCCTGCTTAGTTCGTTTTGCAAAAGGAACTTCATCCAAAGTTAACAACAATTTACAAGCACTTTGCTCCTTTACCGTTAAACATTAAAAAGTGGACAGCTAAATTTAAATCTGATCGAACATCCCTCAAACATAATCCATTTAAAAAACGGACAAAAATCGCAACCATAGCAAAGGTAAAGTATACTTATCCTGTTGAATATAGGCGCGTAAAGCTGAATGAGATAGCTGAGATCCAGTGTATATGTGAAACGAGAATTAGAGATGCTAACTGGGTACCGCATTTGTTGAATGTTAACCAAAAGAAAATTCGCAAACAACATTAGCTTTAGTGTTTTTACCAACTTAAGAAGGATACGACTGATTTGTCACTATGAATAAGATATAGGAACACATCCCCGGAACGAAACAGCAACTAAAGCAGTGATGCAGTGAATAGAAAAAGTGCTTCAGCTCCAAAAAAAGCAAAGTCCACCGCATCTGTCGATATAGTCATGGTAAGTGTTTTGGGATACCACAAAGATCCTGTTAAATATCTTGAGCAGGTTAAAACAAAATTTGCCAGAAGAGTCCTGATTTAAACAAGAAAAAATCATTTTTCACAAGAAAAATTGCGTTAGCAATGAAAAAACTGAGTCATTCACTTGGCCAATTTCCTTATTAATGCCGTATTAGGATACGACATTAAACTTTTTGTGTTCCCAAACTTACAAATCTGTGTGAATCCAATAATGATTAAAATTATTTTGGTATAGAACACATATGTTTAAAATCTAGAAGGTAAATGAACGAAGATATCAAAATGACTCATTTTCATAAAAAAATTAGAACAATTTAAAATGTATGCAAAACACGAAAATATTATAATAAGGAATGTGGCCTCCTAGTGCATTTATGATGACAATGCAGCGTCTTTCCATGCTGAGGACCAAGTTATCCAGATCTTCTTGGAGAATCACCATCCAGCACTGTTGAAGAGTTTAAAACAGCTGATTGCGATTTTGAAATTGAGTCTGGTCTTGAAATACTCTTCACTGAACCATATCTCACCCATGCTTAATAGGATTGACAACAGGCAATTAAGCTGTCCAGAGCAAAACTGGAATATTCTGGTATTCCAAGAAATTTCTTGTCATTCTGGCTGTATGTGGAGTACCTACCATTGTCATACATCAAGATAAATTTAGGATCAATATTTTGCGTATATGGAACAACTACAGGTTCTAGAACATTTGTAACGTAGCGCTCTGATAATAAAAAACGATCCAGCAGAACGAGGTCAGTTCTACTTCCAAGAGAAATTCCTACCCATACCATAATTGTGCCCCCTTTGTAGCTGTGAACCTCTTGTGTATGTTGCATTCGATTCCTTCCATCAGGTTCTCTCCATACGCGTATCCTTCCAGAATCTGGATAGATACAAACCGAGAGTCATTGGTAAAAAGAACATTTTTTGTCATTGATTTTGCTCACATATAACCCGTTCTTGTGGCAAACGTAGTCGACTGGCACGATTCCCTCGATTTAAAGGTTCGCATCTCCAAGGTCTTTGGCTAACTAAATTACCTTCTCTCAAGCTTCTGTAGATGGCATGTCTGGAAACAGTCACACTATGAGCTCCATGGAAATGACTAATTAACTGCTGTGCCGTCACTGTGCGATTTCTTCGCGCTTCTAACTGAACATATCCCTAGATTTTGAGCATGTGTGGATAGTAACACTGTAACAATGTTTTTTGTGTTATCTTTTGTCCTCTTTCTGCTTGTCTGTACTCTATTCTTATTGGTCAGTTCGCTAACACCAGACGTATTTAAACCTCGTTCCATAATAGTAAATAGTAAATTTATTGCACTTATAACATTACAGAAATGTACAAGCTAGTCAACAATCACAGATAAAAATACATAACAACTGTTGGAAATTATTGTAAGAAGTCATTCACGGTATAGGGTTCTAGGTCAAGTAGTATATTTTTCAACTGGTTTTTTATTTTATTAAAATCTAGACTTCCCTTAAGTGATACATTAAGATTATTATAAATTTTGATACAGGAATATAGAGCTCCTTTCTCAGTGCAAGAAAGACGATGTAAAGGCATATTGTAGTTTGATGTAAACCTAGTGTCGTAATTGTGCGTGGGATAAAATTCTTCAAAATAGTGTCTGTTATTGAACACAAATTTAATGCACTCGTATGTATAAACTGCAGGTATTGTTAGAAGATGCATTCTCTTAAAGTGACCTCTACATGTCTCTCTTGGACCAATGCCCATCATTATCCTAATAGCTCTTTTTTGAATTTTAAATATATTTTCATCTTCTGTACTACCACCCCCAAAAATTCAATATTTCTGGACGTTAACTGAATGAACCGTAACTCAAGTTGAACTACGATTATCGGAAAAGAATATAATGTAAAGTTAGAAAATTCCACGCCTTTAACGAGGAACGTTATTTTATGGATGACCTCATAATATAAAATTTGTCTATAGACTTTTTCATACGAAACTAAAATGTAGAACAACGATTTTTTCTGAAAGACTTAATTTAATCTCAAAATCTCAAACAGTTATTGTCAAAATGACAGTTACTTTACTATCTTTATAATTTATTTACTTATAGAGGTAGAAATGGTTGTTTTATAGTTAAGAATAATTTTTTAATAACTGCTAATATATTTATTTGTTTCTCATTTGTAAACGTCAGTTTTCAAAAACACAATATTAATCAAGAAAGTTTATTTTATCAAGTCATGAACTTGTAAAACTGACAGTTAACTTGCAAAATTTTTACAAGTTAGTATTATTATTTACATTAAATATTGTTACAATTTTCGCCAGCAACCACTGGTCATCAGGAGCATGTAAAAGAAATTGTTCAGCCTCTTCTTTACTTAATACGCCTTTTTTTGGCGTATAACACTCATTTTTTCGTTTCAGAAACGCTATTACCTTTTGAAATCTGCAAATGACAACTAAACGTCATATTTTTCAATAATTTTTTTTAGGAAAACAAACCTGCGAACAGGGGCATTTTCTTTCATTTTCAAGCAGCTTTTCAGCATAGACCATTTTGCCCATAAAGTATTAGGGCTGAATCTAGCTGATAGTTGATTCAAGTAGACCAACAAACATCTTCAGTTACCCTAATCACACTATTTTTGTTTTGCCACTTTTTGAAGTCGTCGTATTCTCGCTCGTACCTTGAAGCTGATTTTGCAGGTAATAAACTTGAAGCTACACTGCTGGCTGCCTCAATAATTTCTTTTGGTTCATTCATTTTCGCTTTCGCCAAAACAAATGTAAAAAAAATAAACAGACATGTTCATGGCAACGCTTCCATAGCTTACGACATTTGCGACAAATTATTGAGATTTTTTTTGAATTTATCTAACCTTTTTACAAATGAGAAACAAATAAAATATAAAACAATACACGCAAGGTAACGGGTTTTACTGGCTCAAGGAGAGTAAAAACCCTCTTACCTTGCTAGTAATGTTATATACTATTTACGTCGAAACAATATCATTTGACAAAAAAAATAAATGGTAAGTAATAGTCGGTAGGCGGTAACCAGTTTCGGGTCGTTCGGAAAGAACCGTGAAACGAAGATAAATTACCTTTTGAAAAGATGAGTTTTTTAGTGTTCATCGACGTGAAGTTAGTATGAATTTGTAAATATATCAAAGTCTGAACAACCCTAGCCCACTTTTCATTATCCCCTCCGCCGTTTGCCCGGCTGCTACTTGAAAAGTGGCGCCCCTACGACGGCAAACGTCAGTTACTCTAACTATTATCGTACAGGAAAATTTGAATTTTTCAATAAAAATTTATATACCAAGGAAAATTTCCAATATTAATCTACCAATGTCATTGCTGTTCAGTAATATTTTTTTATAATATAGTATTATTTTTGAAAAACCAAAATTACAAAAACGGATATACAAAAATGTCATACTATATAGATAGATATTTTTAGGGTTGGCTGTTAGCCTATATCACTGCGACCTTTGCAGATCTATTGTGAACACCCATTATCTGTGGAATAGGATTAGAGCACCTTGTCCAGCTCTGCCCTCTTAATGAGACTTAATAGTCTTGCCAGTGGCCACTCCGCATAACTTGGAGCAGCCGGTTTCTCCTCTCCTAGTACTAGATACCGCGTCCTTGCAAGGCCTTCACATTGGCATAGGACATGGAATGCAGTTTCCTCTTCCTCTTGGCAGTATCGACAAATGTCGTCATACTATATAAAGGAGAGCTTAAATTACAAATTTCACATTTATAAATATTACACAACTCAACAACATTGTTTTGCATATTTCTATAGGTAAGAACCTATTAAACTAAATACAGTAGGTTTTTTTAAATCAACAAAATTTTCCTGTACCATAACAGAGGTAAGACTGCCTAACATTTTTCAAGGGCAAAATTCTTCCCCTTTTCTTTAATAACGAGTCGCTACTCCGGGAGTCGAGAGTCGAGACAGACAAACGAAAACGGGAAAAACGATTACTTACAATGAAAGGTGGGTTTAAGACAATCGTTGTTTACTAAAAACGAGATGAGCTTCAAGATAAATATTTCACGGCAACCACTCAAGCGAAAGACTAAAAAGGCTGACAACAACAGAGAAATTTCGTATCAACGAGTGATCGATAAAAAATACGTATAAATAAACAATTTGACAAAAAGTAAAAAACAAATTAGCAACGACAATGCTCATACCAAAATAAATTTAGTCACTTAAAAAATTCTAAACTAAATTAATCGTCAAAAATCGGTCAAGAACTTGATACTTGTACACAATTATAACAAAGAAAAACTTATGAGGGTTGTCTCTTTAGTTTTGAATATATCTATGAAGACAAAAAATATGTACAATTAAAGTACTTTATTGGTTTTCAAAATTTGTCCTACCAAGATCAATACACTTTTGCATACGTTCAAACCAAGCGGTAAAACAGTTATTCCAGTCTTTAGTTGACACTTTCAAAATCGCTGTTTTAAAACCATCGATGGCTTCTTCTTGCTACTGGAATTGCAGCCCAAGCATTCAATTCTTAATCTTTAAGAACGTAAAGAAGTCGTTTGGATTATACAGTGGATGGTCTAACAATTAGATTTTTTGAAGCTACAAAAACTCGATTGTCTTTTGGACAGTGTGAGCACTTGCATTGTCCTAATGTGAGATGATTCGCAGCTGTGTGTTGCTTGTCGGAGTTTCGCGATAACTTCTGGTAAAAAAACGTTTATATACCAATCGGAAGTAACCGTTCTTCGATCTTCTAAAACAATTTTTGCCACATGACCAGATTTTGACACAGAGGTTGCGACTATTTTCTTTGACACATTTCGAGAACGGATCACTTGTGTTGGTTTTCCCTTTGTTGAACCTTATCAATGTTTTTGTTCTTCTGTGAGCAAATGAGGGATCTAACGGGAAACAAACTTCGTAACACCCAGTTCTGCAAGTAGGATCGCATCAATGTTTTGCAGTGTAACTGCTCTTTCGGGTTGATCTAGTCGGGATTCGTCGCTGAGACTGGAGCAACCACGTTAAAATTCGCAATACCAGCGGAAAATTGTTGACTGGTGTGGTGCTTTATTCCCAAACACAGAAACGATTTCAGCAAGACATTGCTGTTGAAAAATGAAAATGCTTTCCGCTAATTTTAAAACTTCCCTGTACCTACACGACTTGTTGCTATATGCAAAACTAAAAAGACAACCCTCGTATTTATTTATGTAAAAATAAAAATTTCATGTAAAATTCAGTTTTCTTTCACATACCTACCTATAGCTGAAAGTTGCCATAAAAAAATTTATCATTTGTTTTTGACCGCCTTTCTTAATAATCGTTATTTTAACCAATTTATTAACCGAATATTTAAATTCCAATTGACGTTTTAAGTGCGTATTTGATTTGGCATATTTTGTATATAAAAGTGTTTTGAAGTAAATGTAGGTACTTTTGAAAATTTATTTCATCATTTACCGCATAGTTCGATAAACATGTCGTAAAGCAAAACTAAATACCTATCATATATTCAAAGTAATAACTTCAGTTAATGAGGTAAACGATAGCAACGAATGGTCGTTAGCGCACTTATTTTTAAATAATTACACCTATAAAGAGTAGGTAAAGTAAGTTTCCTAATTTTGTTCGCTTGAGAGATATACAAGCAAAATGTTTTTAATTAGATCATTAAATAAAGTAAAGTGTTTTATAATAAAAATAAAATATAGCTAAACACTAAAAAATCAATTCCTAGTCAGAATTATGCCACCACGTATATGGATAACAAACAGTAGGATCACTCTGCGCGGCGCCTTTGAAGTTCTTTGTCCCACATTTTGCTCCGACGTTTTTTGTGGTGCAGTTTTGTGAGAACTGGTAAGCAGCGATGCCAACTCGTTATGTCGTCGGTAAATCTTCCAATTTAGGAATTAATCTACCGATATACCGTTTTTGCTTTATCAACTACCGATGTTTAGATTTGTATTAACCTTTTTATTATGTAACAATAATTCAATTATATACCGATTTCTACTTTTTTTTTTGTATCAATCTACCGATTTCAGAAATTTTAAGTTGGCAACGCTACTGGTAAGCGACAACGTTGCAGACTGAAAGCTTTGGCGACACGAAACGAGTTTTTGTGAGAGTGTTTCCCCTATTCTTGTCTATATATGGTAATGTAGGTATGTTTCTTAGGTTAGGATTATTTTACTTACACTTACATGTCTCTGGATCTGGAAATTTGGGGAGGGGCGAGCTAGTGCTTAGCCAGCACTGAGGCCACATATGACCCATTGTGCATCCTCCCGTATTGTAGGGATATCCTCACCTCAGGCTGTCACCAGGCCTAGTGATTTAAAATAGGTGATGAGGCTCCCGAGGGGGATCTCCCTAACATCGGCTGGTGTAAGCCAATACTCGCCCAACACGGATCTTCTGATTTCAGAAAAAGCAGAGCAGTCATACATAATGTGTTCTACTGTTTCCTCTTCTTGTTCGCAGCCTCTGCATAGCGGCGATTCTGTTAATTTCATCCTAAAGAGATGTTGTCGCAATTGGCAGTGACCTGTCAAGATTCCCACAGCTGTTCGGAGATTTTGTCTGGTCAATGCCTTAAATTTTTTTGGTGTTTCCTCGCCAGGATGAGGTAATAACTCTCTGGCCATCAGTCTACAGTTCGTAGTTTCATCCCAGCACTGGATGAATTTTTTGTGAGAGTGCTGTTTGATAAGGTCCACGACTGCGGACAATGTTAGCTTGGTAGATGGGCGGGTGCTAACATATTTGTAGCCCGCAGCCCTCCTTGCTAAATTATTCGCAATGCGGTTGCCTTTAGAGTTCCCATGTCCCTTGATCCAGCTGAGAGTGACCACGTTATTCTGGCTGGCCTCAGTTAGAGATTGGTGACATTCTAGTACTAAACTTGAAGTGAAACGTGGTCTATTCAAGGTTAGTAGTGCTTGTTGGCAGTCTGTGTATATATTTATATTTCTGCCTGTGATGTTCTTATTGATTAATTCTTTTGCAGCTATGGTTATGCCTGTGAGTTCTGACTGAACCACACTCCATGTCATTGAGTTGAGAAAAAAAACACCAAAAATTATAAATCTAGGATCTTAATTAAGCAGTGATATGAATCCAAATTTAATAAAAAAAAAGAAATATCCATAAACAATTAATTATCTGAAAGATTTAGTAAAGTGGGTCATTTAAAAAGAGCGGACCATACATCGAATTGATGAGTGCTATCTCCGAAAATCGGCAAGTAATAAACACGAAAATGTGAAAAATAGTAGAATTTTTGCGTAAACTAAGAGAAAAAAATTGTGAGCTGTTTTGTTAGCACAGCGGTTTTTAAAGTGTAGGGCGGTCCTCAGGGGGGGGCTGTTAAAGGGGGCGCAGTAAATTGAAACACAAAATTATTAAAACCGATTTATAAAATGTTTATTGTTAAATATAGAACTACAATTTTATTCTAAGCCTAACAAGTTTTAAATATACTTGGAACGCAAGGACTAATGGCTGACACTCGCTTGCTTTGTAAAACACAATTTCTGTAAGTTGGGTTCCGCATTGGAAATTGCGACTCTGAGTTCGTTTTCTAGTGGAAGCTTATTTCGATATTGTGATTTTAACGAAGTGCTGAACGAAACGTCTATTAGTAAGTTAGCTAGGTAAGCTATACATTAAGCTATCGATGATTGGGAGTTTTGTTCAAATATGAAACCAAAGTGGGTCTATGCTAAGTGTCCACTTGAGACAAAATCTCGAGAGAAAATCTCGAGATATGTCTCAGGATGATGTCCATTTGAGATCAATTGGGTCTCGAGACAGGCATGGGAGACTCGCTGGTGACTTTTAGTCTCGAGACCAAAACAATTCCGTGTCCACTTGAGACTCGCTGGTGACATTTAGTCTCGAGACCAAGACAATTCCGTGTCGACTTGAGAGTCAACACACACAGTCTACACTGTGCAGTGTCCAAGTGTCGAATTCTTCAAAATGGATTCACGTCAGGCACTAGCTTTTATAATCGCGTATAAGATTGTACAAAAACGAAAAACAAAAATGAAAAAAAAGAAGTGTTGGGTGAGAAATTGGGTGGATCGTCGAATGTACTTGGGAGCTGGTTCAGCTCTAGTAAATGAGTTGCGTTTGGAGGATGCACAGCAGTTCAAAAATTTTATTCGAATGTCTGCTGTGCAGTTTGAATTGCTTTTAGATTTAGTAAAACACCAGATTTAATAATTTTTAGTAACGTTTTTAATTTTTTTAAAAACAAATCACCACAAGATCACAAGACTAGTCTCAGCTCTTCCGGCACATACAGAAGACTGGAGACTAGATCTCAAGTAAAGGAATTTGCATGTCCACTTGTGACAAGCTCAGTCTCGGAGACTTGTCACCACTTGTCTCTGAGACTTCTCTTAGACGCGTATACATTTGTGAGTGCAGTCTCGAGACTGATCTCGAGACTATTTTGTCTCAAGTGGACACGTACCTTAAACTATCTGCACACAAACTTGAAAGAAGTGAATCAAATGTGATTTGAGAAGGAATTTGGTTTGATACACATCCCTATTATTCTGCAGAATGCTACCGCTACCTGAAAAACATTTATATATACCATTGTGCTGGTTATTAGGGGTACATTCAGTTTTATGCAAAGCTTGTGTTAACGAGTGAATTATTATTAAGTTCTTAAAGAAGTAATATAATAACAAAGCCCAGAATTAAATTAAATTTACCATATTTCGGGTATTTTGAAAATATTAACTCCGCGTCATCATATATCAGTTCCAATTAACCTACAAGGGATAGAGAAACTTGTTTCCTTAGGATAAAAAAAACATCATATCAACCATCCACAAATAACAAATTTTTCTCGTAAATTCAACCAGTTAAGGTGGGTTTACACGAGACGTGAGCCACGATCGTATTTCACGATCTTGAGAGTTATGACTCACGAGCGTGGTTTCAAAAAGCATCCTACGAATCGTGATGGTGTTTACACGTGAACGCGATTTTCATTCAGTAAGATGGAATCGTTAGTAGCGGAAGTGGGCCACAATATTAATATAGGTAGCTAATAACGGGTTCAATGTGCATAGTATTTAAAAACGAAATAATAAATGGAAAATAACAAACATTCATGGCTAATACTATTCTTTTCACAGCTTCGCCTCTAGCATCTCTATTTCTATATGCCTGTAACTTTGTGTTCCATAAAACTTCTTCCTTTTCGTAATAATCTATGAAATTCATAGTTTGTTCATCGTTCATTTTCATAACATTCTTTACACTCATATCGTTTGCAACTTTTTGTACTTTTATAATTTAAAATGTTGTAGGTATAATAATTTAATTTATAATATATAAATCTATAATTATTAACCTATATATAATATATTACAATAAATTAATATTTTACAAACAAACAAATATGCTTTATATTATACAGTGTACATCACGACTGAGCTTTCACGACTGCAATATTCAACATGGTTTGATATTGTACGAACCAGTCGTGACAGATTCGTGAACGATAATTCCACTATCGTGAAATACGAATTGATTGTTTACACAAACCGTAAGCCACGCTTTCGTGAGCCACGATCGTGGCTCACGTCTCGTGTAAACCCACCTTTAGAGATCAAAGCGAGGTATTAAATATTATTACGGTTCATCATTTTTACTTAATTGGATTTTGGTTTGCGAATCACTGATCGATAAATCATAGTTTTTACTGAATTACAGAAATTTGAGATGTGCAATCCTATGTTTACTTTTAGCATCGTTTAGCATTAATATATATACATATGCAAATTTTACCTTTTATACACACCCTAAAATAACTGTCACTAACAGCCTCGAAGAAAAAAAATTAATACGCTCTATACAAAAATTATTTTTGTCGAATGTCATTGAGCGCTTGACACCCCCTATCAGTGTAATCCACGCGTATATATTATATTCGCCCCCATTCGCAAATACTATGTGCTATTTAAGTATATGCATTTTTCCTTTGGCACACGTTGTTTTTGAAAGGACCAGCTGATCCTTATTGAGTAACTACCTCATGCATGGAAGTGCTGCTTCTTCTAAAGGGAGCAGATTTTTTAGCAATTTAATATTTTATGGTTTGTCGTTTGTATATAGGTAGATTATGTTCACAAATATAAACTGACTTTTTGCCACCTGCCCATGGAATAATTAAATAGTCGAGGCAATAAAGCACTAAAATCCTCCGAAATTTAAACGACTAGGCGGATTTTAATTATTCTTTTTGCATTCGATTCGTGAGAGCGTCAGGAAACTTTGTGACCCTGTGCGATTATGTTATATTGGAAAACTGCATTTGTGCATACAAAAAACGCAATTTAATTTATTGGCGGAAATGAGTTTAATTTATCCAGGATAACTAACGTTTACGTCGTCTCCTAGAGGTTTACAACTAGCCAAAATTCCATATTTGCATGTTTTTGGGCTTGCTGAAAACAAAAATGACATTAAAGGTGATCTAAGGAGTATCTGGTGCACATGATACTTACTGTTATCTTGTTTTCTGGAGGTTCTGGTACATAATTCGAGGGTTTTTGCACTAAATTTTAAAAAATGGGTTTTGTTTTTAAAACATTCATTCAAACTCTAGGAGATGACGTAGAGGTTGCTCACTAGATACTTCGTAGATCGCTTTCGTTCTCAGCGAGCCCAAAACCCCCTAGAATTGTGTTTTGAATAATTGTTTAATGAGTTTGCCGAAAACTTCTGGAGACGAGGTAAATAATAAAATACCATTGGCGAAATCGTCCATAGAGTTTGGGATTAAAAATTAAGACACGCGTTATAGACCAGTTCGCCTGTTCCCCCAGTAAACTATATTTACGAATGCATGTATTGTATCTTTTTTAAGTCAGCTGCGATGACTTCAATACTTCGGGATAGTAAAACATCTTTAATTTTTAAAGTGAAACTTTTATTAGATCGTTTTAAGTGCATGTTGCATGTCGCATGTCGGTCGAACGCCGAGTAGGTATAAAGTATAAAGTAGGCGGCGCTTATAGTTTAATACAAAAATGTACGGGAGTGAGTACATCTGCTAATGAAAACAATCCTACTATTCGTATTAATACGAACTTCGACTGCGTAAGTATCTACGACATGTAACGTTGACGGTTATATTTTACCTATTCGTATTAATACGAACTTCGACTGCGTTAGTATCTACGACATGTAACGTTTTAAAAATATTATAGTCGTAACTAATAATTTTTGAAACTGAAAATATGGAACTTGAGCAATAAATTATGTAACATATATTAAATAAAATCTTTTAAAATTAATCAAAACACTTTCATTTTTAATCAAATAAACTTTGTAATTATCCTACCCTTGTTATATATATATATATATATATATATGAAAAAGTCTATTGGGTATGCAGCAACAATAATGAAACAGAGTACTATTTCAAGTGTTTATTCCGAGCTTTCGGCCAATATTACAGCCATCTTCAGGGATCTACAATATTAATCAAGAGCGTAATTTATAAAAAAGTAAAAAAAATATAAAAACTTACAACTTGGGGAGGTTGTATCCAAAACGATGTTAGTAAAAATATTACATGTAAGTATCTGGATCCGGTTACACTAATTATACTTAATTTCCACTTGGTGATAATTAGATTATTGCAAATACCAATTCTATTGTCTAAGTTACAGGTTATATTACCAACTAATGGTACCAAGCTGAGAAAACCAAGACTAAGTCTCAAAACCACAAAAAAACAGATAATCTGTATTAACACAAAACAAGATGTAAGCATCCGTATCAAGAAACGAACTTAGATAAAATTTTTGAAAAAATTAATCGTTTTTCTCAAACTGAGATGCATGAGTAGCATAAATTGAAAGAAAGATGACATTAGCCATGACAATCTCAAGTAGTACCAACTACATAAAAAGAGGGGTAGGCAATTTTTTGAGATTAGGATTGACAACAATTATTTTTAAAAATACAAAAAATATTACATTATTATTCATAAAAATGGAAGTTAAAAATCTAATTTTAAAATTAATTATGCTATGAAGAATAATAAAATTCTTTTTAACAATTATAGTTTATCAGTCATAGTTGACATTAGTATTATAAAATTTATTATGTTTAAAAAATAAAAGAAGAAGAGAAAAGCAGTAATTAACATCAATTTGATTATTATTTAAGTTAACAAAATTACTTTAATCTGAGATATGCGCTAAATTTCGACAGTCTAACGATAACAAATATGAAAACATTTCATTAAGGTGGCCTATATCAGATTTATGGTTCATCGCGAGAGGTTGTTTGTTAATATAAACCATTTCCATGAAGAGCCTTCTAGCAGTGTTTCTTTCTTTGCAAAGGATGCTAACATTACTATAATCAATGCGATGATCATTGGTAAGGACATGTTCTCCCAATGCACTACGTTCAGGGTGTAATCTACAGTCTGACTTATGTGAGGTAAGTCGGTCATTAAGGCGCCGAGAAGTTTGACCAATGTAAGTCAAGTCACAATCCATACAAGGTAAATTGTATACAACATCTGTGGTAGATAACAAGGGGGTTTTATCTTTAACTTTAGAGAAGATTCCATTAATGGTGAGCACAGATTTATAAGCTACTTTAGCCTGTACCAAAGGAAGTAAAATACGAGTTAGTGAAGGTGTTAGATCCCTAATATAAGGTAAAAGAAAATAAGAAGTCACATCATTATTTGGAGTTATTTTTGGCCTATTACTTCTATCGTGAGATGTAATCTGTGGAGTTGACATTGTATTGAATAAAAGTTTAGTTAGTAGTGTTACAGGATAACCGTTGTTAATAAAAAGTTTTGATAAAATTTTAAGGTTTTTTTTATGAAAGGAACTATCACTAATTTTCATTACCCTATTTTTCATTTCCTTAACCAAATTAATTTTCATTGAATACTTATGATATGAGTTGTAATTTAAATAACGACCCGAACTTAATGGTTTTGTGTACCAATCAACTAGTAAGTTATTATTATTACGAATTATACGTGTGTCTAAAAAGGGAACGGATTGATTTTCATCTTCATTTTCTAAAGTAAACTGGATGTATTCATTAAAATCATTAAAGTAATATAAAACATTGTCTAATTCATCCGCTGGAAGGCTTATTAGTAAATCATCAACATATTTTTTAACAAAAAATAACCTAAAAGGTAAGACTTGGATTACATAGTCTAGAATATAGTTCATTACGTAGTCTGCGAGGATAGGTGAGATTTTGTTACCCATAGGTGTGCCAAACGTTTGTTGATAGAATTTATTATCATATACAAAATAATTGTTATTAAATAAGAAAGACAAAAGTTCAAAGAAAGTTGTTTTTGATATTGAACAATGTTCCGCGATTAATTGCCATTTTTTATCTATCGCTTTTATGCAGATGTCAAAATAAACATTGGTAAATAAAGATATAACATCAAGACTCGCTATTACGTAGTTTTCAGGTATTTGAAGTCTGTTAAAAATAGTGTTTACTTGGAAAGAATCGGTTATATGGTATTCGTTGTCGTATTCATATGATTTGGTCAAGATATCAGTGAGGAACTTAGCTATCGGTTCAGTGGGAGTACCAATGGAAGCTACTATAGGTCTCATGGCTAATGGATTCTTGACCAAATCATATGAATACGACAACGAATACCATATAACCGATTCTTTCCAAGTAAACACTATTTTTAACAGACTTCAAATACCTGAAAACTACGTAATAGCGAGTCTTGATGTTATATCTTTATTTACCAATGTTTATTTTGACATCTGCATAAAAGCGATAGATAAAAAATGGCAATTAATCGCGGAACATTGTTCAATATCAAAAACAACTTTCTTTGAACTTTTGTCTTTCTTATTTAATAACAATTATTTTGTATATGATAATAAATTCTATCAACAAACGTTTGGCACACCTATGGGTAACAAAATCTCACCTATCCTCGCAGACTACGTAATGAACTATATTCTAGACTATGTAATCCAAGTCTTACCTTTTAGGTTATTTTTTGTTAAAAAATATGTTGATGATTTACTAATAAGCCTTCCAGCGGATGAATTAGACAATGTTTTATATTACTTTAATGATTTTAATGAATACATCCAGTTTACTTTAGAAAATGAAGATGAAAATCAATCCGTTCCCTTTTTAGACACACGTATAATTCGTAATAATAATAACTTACTAGTTGATTGGTACACAAAACCATTAAGTTCGGGTCGTTATTTAAATTACAACTCATATCATAAGTATTCAATGAAAATTAATTTGGTTAAGGAAATGAAAAATAGGGTAATGAAAATTAGTGATAGTTCCTTTCATAAAAAAAACCTTAAAATTTTATCAAAACTTTTTATTAACAACGGTTATCCTGTAACACTACTAACTAAACTTTTATTCAATACAATGTCAACTCCACAGATTACATCTCACGATAGAAGTAATAGGCCAAAAATAACTCCAAATAATGATGTGACTTCTTATTTTCTTTTACCTTATATTAGGGATCTAACACCTTCACTAACTCGTATTTTACTTCCTTTGGTACAGGCTAAAGTAGCTTATAAATCTGTGCTCACCATTAATGGAATCTTCTCTAAAGTTAAAGATAAAACCCCCTTGTTATCTACCACAGATGTTGTATACAATTTACCTTGTATGGATTGTGACTTGACTTACATTGGTCAAACTTCTCGGCGCCTTAATGACCGACTTACCTCACATAAGTCAGACTGTAGATTACACCCTGAACGTAGTGCATTGGGAGAACATGTCCTTACCAATGATCATCGCATTGATTATAGTAATGTTAGCATCCTTTGCAAAGAAAGAAACACTGCTAGAAGGCTCTTCATGGAAATGGTTTATATTAACAAACAACCTCTCGCGATGAACCATAAATCTGATATAGGCCACCTTAATGAAATGTTTTCATATTTGTTATCGTTAGACTGTCGAAATTTAGCGCATATCTCAGATTAAAGTAATTTTGTTAACTTAAATAATAATCAAATTGATGTTAATTACTGCTTTTCTCTTCTTCTTTTATTTTTTAAACATAATAAATTTTATAATACTAATGTCAACTATGACTGATAAACTATAATTGTTAAAAAGAATTTTATTATTCTTCATAGCATAATTAATTTTAAAATTAGATTTTTAACTTCCATTTTTATGAATAATAATGTAATATTTTTTGTATTTTTAAAAATAATTGTTGTCAATCCTAATCTCAAAAAATTGCCTACCCCTCTTTTTATGTAGTTGGTACTACTTGAGATTGTCATGGCTAATGTCATCTTTCTTTCAATTTATGCTACTCATGCATCTCAGTTTGAGAAAAACGATTAATTTTTTCAAAAATTTTATCTAAGTTCGTTTCTTGATACGGATGCTTACATCTTGTTTTGTGTTAATACAGATTATCTGTTTTTTTGTGGTTTTGAGACTTAGTCTTGGTTTTCTCAGCTTGGTACCATTAGTTGGTAATATAACCTGTAACTTAGACAATAGAATTGGTATTTGCAATAATCTAATTATCACCAAGTGGAAATTAAGTATAATTAGTGTAACCGGATCCAGATACTTACATGTAATATTTTTACTAACATCGTTTTGGATACAACCTCCCCAAGTTGTAAGTTTTTATATTTTTTTTACTTTTTTATAAATTACGCTCTTGATTAATATTGTAGATCCCTGAAGATGGCTGTAATATTGGCCGAAAGCTCGGAATAAACACTTGAAAGAGTACTCTGTTTCATTATTGTTGCTGCATACCCAATAGACTTTTTCATATTATTGTGTCAGCAAAGACTTCGTCTGCGTATATATATATATATATATATATATATATATATATTCATTTCATTCTTTTTTCGATTTACTGAAGTTTTCACTTCTATCGTGTGTGAATCACACACACACCTTTTGATTTTGATTTCGATTTCGATTTCGATTTCAATTTCAATTTCGATTTCGATTTCGATTTCGATTTCGATTTTGATTTTGATTTCTATTTCGATTTCGATTTCGATTTCGATTTCGATTTCGATTTCGATTTTGATTTCGAATTCGATTTCGATTTCGATTTCGATTTCGATTTTGATTTTGATTTCGATTTTGATTTTGATTTGATAAAGCGATTTTTATACCCTTAATGGAATATGAAAAATTTTTAGTTAAATTTCTATAGGGTAAAAAAAGTTTCACTTTTACCGTGGTTTCATAAAACCACACAATGCTTTTTTTACATAATTTATAATTTTTTAAACAGCTTTAAGTTGCTCAAAAAATGCATTTTATGCTTTTTGTGTGAAAATAAATGGTATAAATGATGGTCAGAGATTTGGAAAATGAACCGGTAAGTAAGTCCTCCTGTATGTAGAATCACGAATAGGCGTGCCGCACGTGAACATACGTACATAGCAGCACACCGTGCGATAAGCCACCTCTGTGGACTTGTTTATCGGTATACCGGATCCATACATAATGTGTTTATCTGGGATGGATGTTCCGTGTACGGAGCGGCCATGTTGCACTAACACTTGGCATGATTAATAGTTGTAGTATTCCTGCCATTAGCAGCCCTCTCGCGACCACTACCGCGACGCCGGCCGTCGAAATCTCATACGTGTATACCTAGAGTAAAGCAAAATTTCATCAAAGTTAATAATAGGAGACAAACGCACATCAAATAAGATTTTTAAGAAACACATTTGTATTGTAGATTTTTTCAGATAAAGCTAATAAGTTATGAAGACATTTTTAAAATACTTAAGCTGGTTCTGTTTGTTAATGTTTCTTCTGGGAGCTATGGAATCCTATAGACCGAAATATTGGCAACGAAACCAAATTTTTAAATATGCTACAAACCGTGCAAATCTACATCCAAACGTATACTGTTACAGTACTTCACGGATGTCTATTTAATGATATATACTTTCGTAACTTCGGATATAAATATCTGTAGTTTGACCTCGTTACGTAGATGTAAAATTTAAAGTAATAGTATTATACATTACAAGGTCGGTAGGTGACTTATTACAGTACGAGTTAGTTTACGGACGAGGCGACGTAGGAGCCAAGTCCGGAAATAAAAACGAGTACTGTAATAACACCTAACGACCATGTATCGTATTATATTTTATTTCATCCTGTTTTTATAAATTAATAAATTCATAAAAATTTTAACAGTAGTTCGTAACTTGACTAAAAATAGTTCGTAACTTGATTAGTTAAGTTAAATTACCTTGAAAGCCATCTGTCACTGTCAAATAATTTAATTGTTAATATAAAATTGAATAACATTGACTTCTTTTTAAATATGGATGTAAAAGTAAGTAATTAATTATTTTATTTTTATTTTATAGTCATTATAGTATTTTTAAATGTCAAAAATTAAAAGTAATTGTCTCCCCTTAAGCAATCAGAGCAGCGTTGCTAAGCAAATATATTTCAACATCTTTTTTGGGATGAAAATCGTTGAAACAACAATATGCGAAGAAATGTGAAAAAGATGGAGCACATACTGTGTGACTGCTCTTTTTATTCATAAACCTGGAAATCTATGTTAGGCAAGTACTAGTTTACTCTAGACTCTAGAAGCCGTAAGGGATATTCCCGTAGCCAATTTTAAATTGATAGGTTTGATAATAACGTGAAGCAAGGAGATCCCTATTACTGTTGAAATAATGCACACTGTGTCAAATCTGGTATAGGTGCTGGTAGAGCACAGCTCATCCCTCTTAACTTTCAATATAAATAAACTAAAATATAGGGAAAGAGATAGATACCTAAAGAGTACTAGTGCCCGTTGTTTAATTAAGTTTAGATACTCCAGTACCTAACTATTGTCTCAACAATAAAAGCAGATAGTAATAAACAAAAGCAGTGAAAGAAAAAGGTCTAGTGATCTGTTTGGCTATGGAGTATGGTTTTGTTTGTTATTAAATAATTGTTGGTCATTGGTCTCTTTAGCTGATTCAAAATCTGTCTTAGGCTTAATACTGATTATGATCACCATCTCTACTTCAATCTGAAACCGAGGCCAAGTTTCCGGGGATATACTTAGATGTAGGACTGACCTGGGAACAACACATAGTCACTTATGAAAACAACTCTCCCAAGAACTCTTTCTATTTAGGAATCTTGTTCAAGTAACCTCCAGTGAGACTCTTCTAACAGCTTATCAGAGTCACTTTCATTTTCTTTTAACTTATGCTGTTCTCTCTTCGGGTCACTCTTATCATATTAATAAAGTGTTTGGACTACAAAGAAAATATGTCCGCCTAATCTCTGGACTAGGTTATAGAGAGGACTTTAAAGCCTTAAAAATTCTGACCTTACCTTGTGCGTACATTCTACAGTGTCTTTTGCACATTAAACAAAATATTTGTTAGTACATTTCACATGAAGTCTTCCACAATTATCCTACAAAGAACGACTGAAAAATTATACCAGTTTATAGCCGCCTTGAGAGATCAAGAAATACCAAAACCAAAATGATATTATGATTCCTCATACTTTGAAACATCTGCAAATTTTCACGTCTTCACGTTTCTTTTTTATTATTAACATTTAACGAAGCATATTTTGTGGCCGAGAGTCTTCAATTTGGTTAAGGTCTGGTCATCAATGTAAAAGATATTCGAGGAAATACCACAAAAATCAACAGAATAAGCTCTACAGTTAAGTTAATGAGTTAATTATGATGTATAACATAATAATTAGCCCGTTACTATTCCACTCTAAAGCCAAAGGCCTCTTCTCACAAGAAGAAGGAATGAGCATTTAATCAATTAGCTTGCTCACTGCAGGTTGGTGATTTCAGACAATTAAGTCCACGTTTTATCACGATGTTTTCCTTCACCCTACGTGCATGGTGTTTCTGGGTACATGTCGCAATTGTTGGGGTTTGAACTCAATACCTCTTACACGGTATTCGGAAGGTTTTTGAAAATAGTGCATCATGAATTTGCGCCCACATGTGATAAAGCCAAGTATCAACTAAAATGATAAAATAAAAAAATTTAACCACCTCCAAAAAAAATGCACTGAAAAGCCAAAAATAAAATCCTTATTTAAAAAAAATATTGGAACCAACTAGGCATCTGATTTCGATTTCCTTAAAGTGGGCTCCAATGGCAAATTACATTCTATTTTAATTTTAGCTATTAAATCGAGATTTTCGAATGTTAGTAACTCAAATCTTTTACAAAGATGGTTCCAATTTCTGGCTTTTTAGTGCATTGTTTGAAGGATTATTAAGGATTATTTTGGAATGTAGATTAATTTCGGTTGTTGCATGTACCAATTGAATTCTTTTTAATAAATTTAGTTATAAATTAATAATCAAGTTTTGTTTTAAACGTATAGATCTGGTATTACATTAAATTTAGTAGGAACAATTAAGTTGGACGCGAACTATGCATGTATATGTGGCATCGAAGGTGCAAACATAGGCGGAAGGGCGAGAACTACACGTTACGGGCGGTGTATCGGGCTGACGGTAAACATTTGCTGTTTGCCTTACCGGAGGTTAATTGGATCGACTCGACATGTCTAATATGCATATACAGGTTCCACCTAATTTGTATTTGATGGCTTAGGAAACGGTGTATGTCGACATACTAATGTTGATACAGATATTATATTGATATGTGCATATATACTTTATGGCCTAGATATTATTCGTATTTTATTAATGTTAATATGTTTAACGAAGATGAAATAACTGTTGTAATACGTGACCGTACAAAACAGCCAGACAAAATAGCTCACCAACAAAATAGCCCGCTACAAAATAGCCCCCGACAATACAGCTCCTAATATCCTTCTGTTTGGAATACATATGGGCAGCAATTGTATGTATGGTCCCATTTAAAAGGAAAACAAAAAATGTTTTAATAAAAAATGCCTTTTAGAGTGTTTTTGGAACAACATCGACACTGGAGTTGCTCCTGAATTGTTTTTTCAGTTATAACACTATACACGCATTGATTCAATATCAATATGGTATATGCATTTCCCGAAAATACAACTGAAGTTATGTGCGAGTTTTTCGAAAAATTCATGAGTTAATCAATAACCATTGATAGGTTTCTGGTCCACATGCCTCTTTACAAACCTTTCCCAAATTGTTTTTTGTGAGACAGAGTCAAAAGCTCATTCTAGATCTATGAAAGTCATTTATATCTCTGATTTTTTAATTAAGGATTTTTCAATTATATGCTTAGTCGTGAACACATGATCTTGTGTCCTTCGGCCTTTTCTCAACCAGCTTTGTGCTTGTTCTAGACCTTCTTCTATATAATTTCTTAATCTTTATTCAAGTATTTTTCCATATGTTTTCAGTACGTTGCTCAGAAACGTAATTTCTCTATAATTTCCACATGTTCTAGGATCTCTTTTCTTTAGGAAAGTAACGATAATTCCTACTTTATAGTCTTCAAGTATCATCTCACTGATCCAACATTTGTTCAAGACTTTCTTTTCTTGTGTTGTCTAAGACTATTAACATTTTTGCTGTTATCCTATTGTAACGAGCGAGACTTCCCTTAGTACGCCCCTGTCGCCCTCCAGGTAAACAACGCGCTAATTCTCGAACAGATGATCGAGAGACTTCCTTCACTATACGCGGCGCCTGCAGACTTTCTAGAAATTGTTACCGAAAGACGTTCTGGAAGCGGTGAACAGGTATATAAGCGGAGAGCCACGACCCACGAGGAAGTAAAAAGTTAACAGCGACAGTCTAAATAGTTGAGCGATCTACGAAGTGAAAATAAATAGTGAATATAAATCGAAGTTAATTGTTGTACATAAATTAGTGTGTTATAGTTAGTTTAGTTATTTAGTTATAATTCGTTTAGTTTGTAGTGTGTAAATAAATTAGACATTTTCGTTCAGAAGTGATTTTATTTTGAACCCCTAGAACGTAACAATTGGTGTCAGGTGGGGGGTAAATTAAACTGCTGTGTTAATTTAAATTGTGGTCTTCATTAGTGAATATTTTGTATGCCAGTTACGAGATCACAGACGAAGAAAATGGATCAGGCGACAATGGAATTTTTCAAGCAAGCCCTTGAAAAAATGAGCTTGAAAATGGATGAGAATACCCAGAAAATGGAAAATAAAATGGAAGAAAACACGCAGAAAATGGAGAATAAAATGAAAGAAAACACTAAGAAAATGGAAGAAAACACTAAGAAAATGGGAGATAAATTGACATTGATTGAAAATGAGTTAAAGAATAATTACTCCAAACTGGAAAACGAAATTGGAAGCGTAAAAGACGAGATGGGCAACGTGAACGATAAAATTGAAAAATTTGAAGACAGGTTTGGAAACATTGAAGGCAGATTGGTTAATATGGAAGAAGAAATGCAAGTAAAATTGGAAGAACAGGTGAAAACCATGGAAGAACGATTGAGTAAGAACTTCAGCAAATATTGTTCTGTTAAGCTGGGAGAACGGGGTGAGCCAGGGCGAACAAAGATCAAACCTCCAACTTCTGATGGCAAATCACCCTGGAGCACATATCAGAAACAATTTGAAGCAGCAGCCAACGCCAACTGCTGGGACGATGAAGAGAAAGCAACTGCCTTAATTGTTGCATTAAGAGGAGACGAACTGAATATCCTTCAGACCATTCCTCTAAGTCAACAAGGTGATTATAAGACTCTGACAAGTAGACTGCAAATGAGATATGGTGATGCACATCTACAACAAGTGTATCACGCACAAATCAAGAGTCGCCATCAGAAGAGCGCAGAAACCTTGCAGGAATTCGAAGCAGACATAGCAAGGTTGGTAAGGCTGACCTATCCTTCAGCACCGGACAGCTTCCTAGAACAACTTGCTGTCCAGACCTTCGTCGATGGGTTGAGAGACACCGAGACTCAGCAGACGTTGCGGTTGGCCCGACCCAAAACTCTAGATGACGCCCTGGCCCATGCACTAGAATTTGAAGCTGCTAAACAAGCTTCTCACAGAGGACAGAGCAAAGTGAGACAGCTTGATGATTCGCCAGTCTGCGACGAGAAAATTGAAGAAGTAGTTCGCTGAGTTCTCCAGGAGAAACGTGATGGTGGACCAAGATGCTGGAACTGCGGCGAAAGAGGACACATTTGGCGTAACTGCAAGAAGCCGGTTAAACCACAACGCCAAGAACAGGAATATCATTTTTCTGTGGTACACCGAGCCGGAAAGTCACATGGCAACGCTGACGCATTATCTTGTCCTTCCAACTGCAAACACTGCAGCAAAGCAGAAGAGAAGGAATTCTGTTTAAGAACAACCGTAGTGGATCTGGATTGGCTGCCAGAATCCCTGAAGCGAGACCAAGAAGGTGACACCGAACTAAAGATGTTGCTTGACTGGAAACCAAAAGGACAGAGACCAAGATGGGAAGAAGTGAGTCACCTGAGTCCTAGGGTCAAGTCCTACTGGGCGCAGTGGGACTCCATCATTTTAGAGGATGGATTGTTGAAGAGGTCCGTCGAGAATGACGAGGGTACTGCAGCTAGGACTCAGCTGATAATTCCCCGGAGTCGGATGACAGAAGTATTGGAGAAACTTCATAATGGAACCTCCGGTGGACACTTCGGCATCAAGAAAACGTTGGAAAAGGTCAGAGAACGTTTTTACTGGGTCAACTGCAAAGAAGACGTCAAGGACTGGTGCCGAAAATGTAGACTTTGTGCTTCAACGAATGGCCCAAGAGGAAAACGACGAGCGCCAATGAATCAGTATAACGTAGGCAGTCCTATGGAAAGAGTTGCTATAGACATCGCAGGCCCATTCCCAGAGACCGACGATGGGAACAAGTACATATTGGTGGCGTCGGATTACTTTACCAAATGGGTTGAAGTACATGCCATCCCAAACCAAGAGGCCTCGACAGTGGCAGACGTGCTGATAAAAGAGATGTTTAGTCGGTTTGGAGTGCCACTGGAGCTACATTCTGATCAGGGACGAAATTTCGAGTCTGGCCTATTCCAGAGCATTTGTGAAATACTTGGAGTCAAGAAGACCAGGACAACGCCTCTTCACCCACAGTCAGATGGCCTAGTCGAAAGAATGAATAAAACTGTGGGAAAATATTTGGCTAAAGTGGTCTCTGACCATCAAAGAGACTGGGACCGGTACCTTCATCTGTTCACCATGGCCTACAGATCAGCCGTGCAAGAGTCTACTAGAGAGACACCAGCTTGTGTCATGTTCGGCCGGGAAATAAGATTACCCTGTGACCTAGAGTTTGGATGTAAGCCCGGAACAGAGATAGCTGGTGAGGACTACGTGAGCACATTGAGGGACAGGCTACACTACATTCATGAGAAGGTCCGACAAAACATACAAATTGCTAGTGACCGAATGAAGACCCGCTATGACAGCAAAGCTACAGAAGGTGGTTTCAACGCTGGAGATTTGGTCTGGCTGTACAACCCCCAGAAGAAGAGAGGATTATCACCTAAGCTACAGAGGAATTGGGAGGGTCCATACAGAGTGGTAAAGAGGATCAATGATGTAGTGTACCGTATACAAAAACTACCAAGGGGCAAGAGGCGCGTGGTCCATGTAAATCGGTTGGCGAAATACGAGGCGGACTACGACGAACAAGACGAGACCCATCTGAGAAGGACGACCAGCCCAGAGCATGTCGAGATGAGTTTCGACCAGTTCATGGAGAACTATGGTGGAACTGGGAAGGCACGATTCGGAGTTACCACCGAGCAGCAGCAGGACCTCTTCTCTGTGCCTGGAGATTATTCCCTAGCCCATTGTGTCGCCGAAGATCTGCGTATGTCCAGGGGAATAGCATTAGTCTTCAGGAAGAAGTTTGGCCGTGTATCTGAGCTCTCCAGACAACAGCCCCATCCCGGAAAAATTCTAAGTCTCACTGACGGTCATCGTCACCTCTTCTACATGGTGACTAAGAGGTTTTCCGATCACAAGCCTAGCTATAGAAGTATGTGGGATACCTTGCTGAACCTAAGAAACGAACTCACCAGGTTGGAAGTGAAGAAGCTGGCTGTGCCTAAGTTGGGTTGTGGTCTAGATCAACTCAACTGGAGAGTCGTCCGGAACATGCTCGAGGTGCTTTTCCATAAGACAGGAATAGAGATACTCGTGTGCATTTTCAACCCGAGCGGAAACACAATGAAGGAGAAGACTGTGGATTGCTATTTCGAAAAGCAAGGGAGCTGCAGAAAGGGAGATACCTGTAGGTTCAGACATACCAACCAAGGTGTTCGGGGACCGAACGTCTTAAGGAGGGCGCAGTGTAACGAGCGAGACTTCCCTTAGTACGCCCCTGTCGCCCTCCAGGTAAACAACGCGCTAATTCTCGAACAGATAATCGAGAGACTTCCTTCACTATACGCGGCGCCTGCAGACTTTCTAGAAATTGTTCTGGAAGCGGTGAACAGGTATATAAGCGGAGAGCCACGACCCACGAGGAAGTAAAAAGTTAACAGCGACAGTCTAAATAGTTGAGAGATCTACGAAGTGAAAATAAATAGTGAATATAAATCGAAGTTAATTGTTGTACATAAATTAGTGTGTTATAGTTAGTTTAGTTATTTGGTTATAATTCGTTTAGTTTGTAGTGTGTAAATAAATTAGACATTTTCGTTCAGCAGTGATTTTATTTTGAACCCCTAGAACGTAACACTATCATCATCTTTTGTCAAGCTTCTTATTGCATCTTCTACTTCTTCCAAGGTTATTTTTTCTATGTGTTGTATAGTTTATGTTTATCTTCTTCTGGTGTAAGTTCTTGTTCCTTACTTGTAAGTAGTTCTCCGAAGTGTTGTTTCCATCTCTCCAAAATTTTAAAGTCTTCGGTTAGCAACATTCCGTTTTTGTACCTTATGTGCTTCATATTTTGGTTTTTACTATTTCTTAATGTTTGAGGTGTTTGAGAAGTTTTTGATCTGCTTTACTGTCAGTTTCCATTATATGGCCAAATTCTTCTTTGTTTTTCCATTTGCTTTACTTAGATTTTTTATTGTTTATAATAATCGTAACTGTCATCGGTTTTCTTATGTAGACATTGTTTCGATTTTTCTTTTTTAATTTTTACCTGATATTTTATAGCGTCGTTCCACCATGTACTCTGTGGTTTGTTCTTATTTACCATAATAGTTCCACATGTATTCTTAGAAGTTCGTAGAATGATTTCTTTGAATTTGTTCCATAACTGTTCGAATTCACGTTCGTTAATTTCTCTTTGCAGTTTTCCCATTTCAGTTTTAGTTGATTTTCTATATTTTTTGTATAATTTTGCGTTTTGTGTTCGTCTGCTGTTCGAACTCTACCATATAATGATCACTGTATATTTCTGACCCCCTTCTGGCTCTTACATACAATAGGTACCTAATTTCTGTGTTTTCTGTCTATAAGTAGGTAGTCCATTATAGATCTCTCATTTCTACTTTCTACCACCCTGAATTTTTATAAAATATTTTAATATAAAAATAATATGCAATATTATACACTACCTTGGAAGTATTATCCTACAATTATTATTAGTTTCTATATAAGATCTACTAATAAATATAACATGCTGTAAACAATAATTAAAAACGTTTTGTTTTAGAATAAAAACTCACACAATTGCTTTAATATCTGGCGTTACACTGAATAAGCTTCTGCTGACGCTGGCGTTATAATAGCCCAGGTATGTCACTAGAATAAAGCGGTTAATTAGCGGATATTTATGGCCGGTGTTCCATAGTCACAACGTAAAATTTACAGAAAATTTACATTAGAAACGCATTACGCCCCGCAGTCAAGCGGCTGTTGCATTTCGCTACTAATTTATTTCCTGATTAATAACGGCGATAAAGCAGGTGCACACGTTCTAGATTAAATCGTATTTTCAGTAAAGCTCACACTGCTTTGGACCCTTGGTGTTGGCAACGTCTGCAAGTTTGAGACGCGATATATATCGTACCATCAGTTAGAGTCTAAAAGAAGTCAAAAAGGTAAGAAAATGTAGTTTTTCATAGTGATGTGACATTTATATTCTTAGCAATCAATTCTATTACGTATTTAATGGCCTGATTTGTTTTGTTAACTCGTCCAAGTTTGTTAAGATATAGACAGTTGACCTTTAACTATTTAAGCTTATGTCTATTTCAGAAGACTTATTAATTATTTAACTAACTGTAAAAATTATTATTTAATGTATATATATATATATATATATATAAAGTTTTATAAGTTTAGATGATTGTTACTAATTCGTAAATTATAAAAAGGGTTTGAATTACCTCTCGTTTTATCCGCTCATTCCAACCATAACACAAACCATAATAATTAAACTTCACTTTCCCTACGACTAAATCTCTTGTAGAATATGTCGATAAAGGCTTTCTTTGATAAATTATAAATGCGAATCGGAAAATGACCCGTTTGTTTGATCAAAATGCATAAACGGTCGGCACTTGTTCTTAATTGCCGGTCCACGACTGTTGTCCAGCAGGCACTTTGTCCCACTTTGAACCTTTTGAGTACACGTAGAAAGAGAAACGGCTCTTGGACGGTTAGTCACGCCCGATCTCGAGAGCCTGAATTATTAAGAAGAAATCCTTGTGCGATCGTAAAGAGACAGAAACCGCTTTGGTCGGTCCCTAATTGAGTTATGCGATTTGCAAAATGGGATTTACTATTAACCGGACCTTTAATAATCAAGAACATCACTACAGAGGGTTAAAAATTATATCTGCTTTAATATTACCATCATTAAAACAAACAGTATCTTGATGTTCCTCAAATTAAACATTCAAACCTAGTTCTAGTAATATAAGTTTAAAGTATTATTACAGAAAACTGTAACATTGTCGTATTTAATAAAGCGTGTTATCAATAGATATCAAAGAAATAATAAAATTATTCTAATGCTTTACAAGTTTTGAAAAACATTTTCAAAGACAATGACCGTTCAACTAAGAAAAACAACTACTTCCTGGGCTATATGCCCCAACAGATATTGGATTTCACTTCAAAGTCAAACGGAGTTGGCATATCTAATAAATAATTTAAACCAACCATGGTGAAGATGTCGCTACTATCACATCGTTTACACTTTCGTTACTGAATAGACATATATCGATCGTAGTTTTAGCTTATTCTTCAGTCAGCGATTATGCTTTAAGCTCGCTGACGGATAACATTTACCTTGTACTGACGAAGCCCAATAGGCCGAAACCGGTCTACAAGTTATGTTGTCCCTTCTAACTGCAAACCAGAATGGTTGGTTTAAATTATCTATTAATATGCCAACCCCGTTTGACTTTGAAGTGTAATCCAATATCCGTTGGGGCATATAGCCCAGGAAGTAGTTGTTTTTTTTTTAGTTGAACGGTCATTGTCTTTGAAAATGTTTTTCAAAACTTGTAAAGATGAATTTTATTATTTCTTTGAGATCTATTGATAACACGCTATATTAAATACGACAATGTTACAGTTTTCTGTAATAATACTTTATAGTTTCGAGGCCTACGTCTCGTTGTCAAAATCTTTTGAATTTTGGTTTGCAGTTGGAGGTGAAGATGTCGCTACTATCACATCGTTTACACTTTCGTTACTGAATAGACATATATCGATCGTGGTTTTAGCTTATTCTTCAGTTAGCGATTATGCTTTAAGCTCGCTGACGGATAACATATACCTTGTACTGACGAGACCCAATAGGCCGAAACCGGTCTACAAGTTATGTTGTCCCTTCTAACTGCTAACCAGAATGGTTGGTTTAAATTATCTATTAGATATGCCAACCCTGTTTGACTTTGAAGTGTAATCCAATATCCGTTGGGGCATATAGCCCAGGAAGTAGTTGTTTTTTCTTAGTTGAACGGTCATTGTCATTGAAAATGTTTTTCAAAACTTGTAAAGCGTTAGAATAATTTTATTATTTCTTTGATATCTATTAATATAAGTTTATTTTGATCTGTTTTTTCAAATAACATTATTTTGGGGATTATATAAGTTTTCATTTAAAACAAATTGTTTTTATATTCATAAACTCACCTCTCTAACTGTTGGAAACTCTAAGAAAACCAATTTCAATTCTGTTTTGCTTACACAAGCTTTGTCCTTTCTAAAACACATAACAGCTCGCAGCGCTAGGAGACCGTATAACAATAATAATTTCCAGGTCTCCAAAGAGTAGCGGAGACTGTCCAGAGTGTCCACAGGTTCTATTAAGGTCCCGGCTACGGTAAGGTAACTAAATTATCGGAGCTGTCTACTGCCATTACTCCGACTCATAGTAATTATCTTTCAAATTTGGTCGGGGACTCAGGGATTTGCAAGCCCTGGCTATCTAAAGACGCACCTACATAGGTCAGGTGGCAATGGAATAATGCTGATCTCTTCAGGGGATTGTTCAAAATTTAGAAGTAGTTGGTAACTGATAGTTTTCAACTAAATATAATACTTTTTACATATCCTTTTATTACTAAAATTATTTACCTACTTTACTCAAAAAAATCTCATCTATATAAACCATCAGAAAACAACTGAATAGAGCAATTATTATTTCAATATAATAAAAATGTATAATGTATTTGAATTTTTCGAGCAGATTTATAAATCAGAAAACCTATTTGCATCTTGTACAGAGTCTATCTAGTACATGTAATTTAAAATGCTCGTAGAAATTCCGAAATTCCGTTGTGATATCATAAATAGAGAAAAAGGAGGTAAACATAAATGTGCTGAATGACTTTTAGAATGTGTCTCCTCTCTATCGGAAGGTAATTTTAGGAGAAATGAGGCAAATATTCGCTTCTATTCGTACAAAAATTCACAACGAACATCCGAAGAAATAAGGTGTCTATTTAATCGAATATGTTGATATCGGGTTTTCATATCTTTAAACTGCAGTATTTGATATATTACAATACAAAATACATTTCTAAATATTGTTGTGGGCTTTTATTATACCTCAGAAATATTAACAGAAATTAAAAAAAGAAGTTACGTATTTTTGATAAATTTGGAATTACATATTTAAAAATTATACACATGAAAAAACAAAATACCATCGTTTTTCCTTACTTTAATAAATCACAGGGTGTCCAAAACGGTAATGCCACGTACTAGACATGATTATAACTTGATATAAAATGATTCCTAACGGAAATAGAGACCTTGTCCCACCAAGATCGACACACTTTTGCATACTTTCAAACCAATTGATAAAAGAGTTATTCCAGTCTTCAGTTGACTCCTGCAAAATCGCTGTTTTTACAGGCATTGCCCACGCAATGAATTCTTGATCTTTGGGAACGTGAAGTAGTCATTGGGACTTAGGTCGGGACGATACGATGAATAATCTAACAATTACATGTTTTGAACCAGCAAAAACTCGATTTCTTTTGGACAGTGTGTGTTGCTTTGTCGGAATTTCACGATAACTTCTGGTAGACAAACGTATATATAACAATCTTCGATCTTTGAAAGTCACATGACCAGATTTTTTTTTTATGGTCAAGCACAAGCACTGCAGGAAAAATCCTTTAAGGCGCTCTGAGAGCGGTGCGTGTGCGAAGAAAGCGATTCACGTTGTTCTGGAATCGTTGAAGGTTATATTCGGTGGAAAATACGGCCTCAGAAAGGCCGTTCCACAAAGAGGATGTCCTCCAGAAGAAACAGTTCTTAAACAATGATGTATTAAGTTGAACCACATAGGGATGAGCGGAAGTGGTTTGTCGTGTATTTCTGCTATGAATTGTTCTAGGTGGAATCAAGCGGGCAATGTCAGTAGAACACTTGCCATGGAAATATTTGTAAAAGAGGGTCAAATCACCAACCTGTCTTCGATGTTCTAAGCTGTCGAGGTTCTTGGTTAGCTCGTGGTCACCGATCAGGCGAATGGCTCTCCTTTGGATGGAATCCAACAACCGAAGGGTATGCTTCGGTGCAGAACTCCAGACATGAGAGCAGTATTCCAGTGATGGTCGAATCTGGGCTTTGTAGAGTGTCAAAAGTTGTTGTGATGTATACAGCTTTTTGGTACGGAAAAGTACACCGAGTTTCTGAGAAGCTGTCCTGGCGATTGTTACCACGTGATTATGCCAAGACATATCTCCTCCCAGATTGACACCCAGTAAGTTAATAGACGAAGCCAGTGGAATTGCGTGTCCTGCCATGACTATATCTGGTTCTGCAATGTTAACCTTCTTAGAGAAAACTGCTGCCTGGGTTTTTTTAGCGTTAAATTTGACTTGGTTACTGTCACCCCAAGACAAAATTTCTTCCAGGTCTTTATTGAGTCGTGATACTTCATGCTGTCTGCGAAGATGTGCGTCAGCAGCCGATGTTCGAGAATTCAAAGTAAACGATGAGATAAGTGTGCTGTCGTCAGCAAAGCTATAAATTGGATTTTCTGTCTTCGCTAGAAGGTCGTTAATGTATAGTAAGAAGAGGGTTGGGGATAATATGGACCCTTGAGGAACACCAGCATTGATGGTAAAGGTGTCCGAGAGAAACCCGTCAATCGCCACTTGCAGAGAACGGTCCTGAAGAAAGCTAGAAAGCCATGAACAGAATCGACCGGGCATACCGTAGGATCGCAGTTTACTTAGGAGCCCCTCGTGCCAGACACGATCAAATGCTTTAGAAATGTCTAGTGCAATAGCCCGGGACTCCCCATGATGTTCGACTGCGTTGCTCCAAAGATGGGTGACATATGCTAGGAGGTCTCCTGTTGATCTGGACTTACGAAAGCCGTACTGATGGTCGCTGATAATATTAAGGCCCTCTAGGTACTTTAGAAGTTGTTGGTTAATAGCTTTCTCCATCACTTTTGATATAACTGAAAGCAATGCGACAGGTCGATAGTTGTTTGGCATGGTTTTCTTGCCTTTCTTTGGTATAGGCTGAACTCTTGCCTTCTTCCAGCAAGATGGAAATATTCCTTTTTTGTAGGATAGGTTAAAAAGTCTACAAAATATTGGTGTTAGCTCATCAGCGCATTCCTTGAGCACTATAATAGGAATTTCATCTGGACCAGAAGCCTTCCTGACATCGAGCCCTTTAAGAATTCGTTTGACAGGACGCTGACGGAATACGATATCAGTCATTTCCGATTGAACTGCTGGAATGTTCGGTGATGTTTTTTCCTGAAAGTCTACGTTGGAATGAGAAGAAAATAGTTCTGCCAGTAAGTTCGCTTTATCTCCGGCTGTGGTTGCTATTGTGCCGTCGGAACGTGTTAGAGGTGGAATATTTGATTTGGTAAAATTTTGACTGACGGCCTTAGCGACTGACCAAAAAGACCTAGATCCGTTAGGACTGGCAAGAAGTTTGTTTTTGATCCTCGTGTTATGCGTCTCTTTGCTTTGATCTATCGTTTGCTTACACTGGTTTCGAGCGGTAACAAGGGTGGTGCGATTATCAGCCGTTGGATTTTTACGCCACTGTCGGTAAGCTAGATTTTTAGATCTGACTGCGCGCTCGCATTTTTTGCTAAACCAGGGCTTGCCGTTAGAAGGGCGCTTATTGGAATAAGGAATAAAGGCATCCATGCCATTTAGAATGACATCGGAGACCTCTTGAGCACAAACGGATGGATCATCAGAAGAAAAGCACACGTTCAGCCAAGGAAAAGTGTGAAAATGGTTCTTCAGGTCTTCCCACCTGGCTGATCTGTAATGCCAAATCTTGCGAGGTTTAGGAGGCTGCTCAGAACAAATTGTGACCCAAAAGTTGCGAACTCATCGTGAAACACCCACACAGCGGATTGGCGTTTATTTTCTGATTCGTAGGAGTAAATTCAAGATCCATCGCCACTAACAATACTGTTGAGCTTCCTTTGTTGAAAAGTTCCAATGTTTTTTGACACCGTTTTTTGTTCTTCTGTGAGCAAATGAGATCTTTTTTATTAATGAGAGAGGGTAAGAGTTATCCAGAAAAAGGTTGTAGAGAATTCTGAGGTTCTTTTGGTGGAATGAGCAGTCGGACAATTGGAGAGCACAAGATTTCATTTGTCTCTTTCATTTTCATTGAAAAAATGTGGTAAGAGTGGTCAGAGCTAGTCTCCTTTCTATATCAATGGATTAGAATTAAATTGTCTTCATTTCTAGTCCATTTGGTGTTGAAATGCAATGGATCCACTTTGATTCTCTCTTTCCACCTGTACTGAAGATTGTTATCATAGAATTTGGATATATCTGTAATTGTTGATTAGCGGGAAGTGCTATGATTATGCCATCAACATATTTTTGATGAAAAAAAGAATAAAAGGTAAAGTGGGGATAACATCTTCCCTAACCCCTAACTCCTAATAACCACCCTCACCAAAGCAGGAGCAACAAGCTTACCCATTCATTTTCTGGTTTTCTTCGATTCTACACCAAAAGCAACCAATCCCCTTAACCATCCACGCCAACACAACATCTTTACCAGCTATACGACATGCTAACCCACTTCTCGTTTATTGTCGTTGAACAATTTAATTTCCAACCACAAGCCATTCGTATGCAAGAATTGTTCATTTTTTTCGAGATATATTGAAAAAACTTTATCTTAAACGACCATTTGAACGATTCTTTAACTAAAACCCCTTAATTCCTTATTGCCCTACTTTTTAGGACACAATCAAAGAATAAAAAAAAAAGATCATATGTTTAGTGTGTACACTGTGTATACCTATTTTATGCCAGTCATGGGAAACAGTAACATCGGATGTCGTTTGATGAGATAAAAATCCAAAATCTTTCAGACTTCTGTCGTCGTCTCGCTTCCCGGCCTCGCATTTTTCCAGAAGTTCGTAACTATGATTAAAACCGTTGAAGAGAATAGACATGACGTAGGTGGACGCCGGTGGACGTCCCGTCCGACGGAGAAGAAAACTATTTTTAAGTCATGGAAAATTGCACTAAAGCAAAATATTTCATTGAATACATAACTACATCGAACAGTAAAGCCACATCATTAATGTGAGACCAAAAGTAGATAACTCATAGTAGCGACCACTAAACGAAAAATCCTTAAAACTAGTTTGATCTGAAAAGCCATTAACGATTTTGTAAAAAAATATATATTTAGTAGGTGGTTACTGATTTGTTACAATTTAAATAGCTTAACCCAAAACTTAAAATGACAAACTTTTAAAAATCGGATATAATATATGAACTCTCATTTTTTAATGTTAAATACAAGAAACTTCCTAGCAACTCTATTAAATAACATACATCTTGAAATGATATTTTTCTATTACGTCCAACATTACAGAAATATAAATGATTTTAATGGGAAAGACTAGAAGAACAGAAGACGATGTTTTATTTTTTAAAGGATACAACGATTGAATTAACTTTGTTTATATAGAGCAGTTTTCCGTGTCCACTAGTGTAATATTAGGTCGAAAGCCTCTTCGTCCCGCATAGGTGACACACCTCTGGCCGCCGCGTCCCATGGTTGCCATGACAATGACCGTCGAGTAGGCGCCATCATAAACACTCATTGTTGTGATGCGGTGAGGTGGGCCACCGGTAAGTGGCTGCAGGACTTCGCAGGATATACGTGAGTGAGGCCGATAAAAGGGGGGTCAACATCTCCTGTCGAAGCAGGAACTGAACTGTCGAAAAGGACCCAAATTGGATTTTCTTTAGAATGGTGAAGGTAAATAAGTGTTAATAGTGTATGCATATAGTGATAACTCGATAAACCTACTTATATATGATTGGTTCTGATTAAAACCGATTATTAGCAATTAGTTTTATTCATTTCGTATCCAATAATGGATAATTAGTGATAATAAAAAGAAGGAGTAATATACCTAACAATTTTCATCGTTATACGTTACTGTAACATTTGAAAATAAAATAATAAAATCCGTCCCTGAGCTAATCCTATGGGAATCTTGAAAGTGATGAACACAAGATAAAGAAACGGTAAATGAGAACGGTGTTAGGCCGTGATAGATTCCCAGAATTGGACAGCGACTCACCAAAGCGTCCTCGACCAATTCAGGGGTTAAAGCAGGTGGAAGAGGGAGTAAGAAGAGAAAACTAACTAGTACAGGTGCCGCCAATGAAACATAGGCCAGTTTAAATCGTCATTGTGATCTCAAAAAAATTTGAGATCGTAGATTGTAGAATGTGTTTAATAGAAGTACATTAATTTATAAACTGATTTGAATTTATTTTTTGTTTTATTCGTAGATACCTAGTTTAAGTGTTTTATATCTACTATATAACATCCAAATAGTGTTTAAGACTGAATGTCATTTTTTACATTCCAAAGTTTTAGTTATTGTGGTTTTTATCTATATCTTCTATACTTATAATAAATCTGTAGAGAGGTCAATTCTATACATGAAATATATTTCCAAAATAACTATCAGGGGGTGATTAGGGATCGATACTGATGCCAAAAATGAAATCAGTAAAATTTTTGTCTGTCTGTCTGTCTGTCTGACTGTATAACCGTTATAGAAACAAAAACTACTCGACGGATTTTAACGAAACTTGGTACAATCATTTTTCATACTCCTGAGCAGGTTATAGGATACTTTACATCACGCTACAATCAATAGGAGAAAAGCAGTGAAGAGAAATGTTGGGAAAACCACTTTTACGGTGTGGGGGAGAAATTTTTATACAACAATATATACGTCACGCGAACGACGTCGCGGGTACATCGATATAGAACCCAAAAATGTGGTTGGATTTTTTGTTGTACGTATGTCTGTCTGTCTATCTTTATGTTTGTGCGCGCATAACATGAAAATTACTGATCCGATTTGAATGAGGTTTTCACATATGTATTTGTCTTCTTTTAACTTAACATCTGGTGTATAAAAATTTCTTCCCCAACTCTTTTACGGTGTGGGGGAAAAATCTTAATACAACAATCTACACATCACGCAAACGACGTCACGGGTACATCGATATAGAACCCAAAAATGTGGTTAGATTTTTTTTGTAGGTCTGTCTGTCTATCTATATGTTTGTGCGCGTATCACATGAAAACTACTGATCCGATTCGAATGCGGTTTTCACAGATGTATTTGTCTTCTTTCAACATAACATTTTCACGGAGTGAGTAAAGAAATTTTTAAACAACAATCAACAGGCCACGCGAACGACGTCGTAGGTACCTACACCTATTGTCAATAAAATTCTTGACAGAATATTCTCTATTCTCAGTAATAATCACACTATTAATGACTCCAGTAAGAAGTACCATAAGTTCTCTAAAAAGACTAATAAAAACTGTAGCAAAAGTAAACAATATTTCGCTCTAAAGTTAGTTTATAAATTACTAGTTTTATATTTTTTATCGGTTAAATCGCTTGCTGTAGGAGAGCACAAGTAAAAGAATGTTATAAAATTATAATTAATGCATTATAGACAAAACAAAAGCAAATCTTGTGATTAAAATCGAAATTCTTATTGAAATCTTGATACTGGACTATAAAGCGAAGTGAGATGTTTCTTGGGAATTCGATCACGTGCCCACGTGCTTCTTGTCTACCCCATCACCGCCTTACCTTTGCAGGAAACAAACGTATGAGCCGCCCCCGTTGCTGCTCCTGCTTCTGCCGTCGACGACGATTAAATAAGAAAGGAGTTTATCGACGTTGTCGATTTTGTGAGGATTTATGTTGTGGTTTCTAAATGATGTGTTGACGTGACGGCTCTAGTTGAAGAATTTTAGATTTATTTTAAGGACAGGTAAGAAATGTTCAATTTAACAAAATATACTTAAAAAAAAATAATATCGCTTATTTCAAACATTGCTAAAGTCTTTGAAAAGCTAAGTTACTCAAGGCTATATGATTTCTTGATCAAACATAAAATAATTAACAATAACCAATACTGGTACTGAATCTGCTTTAGATAAAGTTCGTAATCTAATATATACTAACATTGAAAAAAAAAAAAGAAAAAGTGATTGCTACTTTCATTGACTTGAAAAAAGCTTTTGATATAGTTGATTATAAAATTCTACTAAATAAATTAAAAGATTATGGTATTAGAGGAGAGGATGTGCTTTAAAACTTCTTGAAAGTTATTTGACTGATAGAGAGCAATGTAACTAGTCAATTCAAAGAAATTAATATAGGTGTTCCACAAGGAACAGTATTGGGACCGTTACTATTTCTATTATATATAAATGATATCTTCCACAAATATATGCTTTTGCTGATGACACTGGTGTTTTAAGTGCGGAAAAAACATGGGCTACAGCAGAAATTAAAATGAACTTTTACTTGAGGGCACTGCAATTATGGTTTGAAAAAAAAATTAACACTAAATATCAAAAAGACAATTAATTACATTTGGCAGTTATGTTGATAGTGTCCCTGAAACAATTGATATTTATATAAATAATGAAAAACTTGAAAGGTCAACTATTGTTAAATATCTTGGTATTTACATAGACTTTATTCTCATACTAGCTGTACCCGCGACGTCGTTCGCTTGGCGTTCGCTGGTGTATAAAAATTTCTCCCCAGCCTCGTTAAAGAGGTGGGGGGCAAAATTTTTATACACCAAATATTAAGTTGAAAGAAGACAAATACATGTGTGAAAACCGCATTTGAATAGGATTAGTAGTTTTAATGTGATGCGCGCACAAACATACAGACATACAGATAAAAAAAATTATTTTTTCAATATCTTTAATGTACAGAATTTTCATTTCTACAGATTTATTATATGTATGGATTATTTTTCACGCCCCAGCATGCCCCCTTGTGGGTGGAATTTTCTAAAATCCGTTTACAATTGACCTCAACATTATAAAAATAACGATTGTGCAAAGTTTCAAACCTGTAGGACTTATAAATTTTATTTTTTTTACGCCTCCGCAACCCCCCGTGTGGGTGGAATTTCGTAAAATCCATTCACAATTGACCTCAAAATTATAAAAATAACTATTGTGCAAAGTTTCAAACCTGTAGTACTCATAGATTTTAATTTTATTTTTTTTATTTTTCATGGCCCCACAACCCCATGGTGAAATTTTGTAAAATCCGTTGACAGTTGACCTCCAAATTATAAAAATAACTATTTTGAAAAGTTTTAAACCTGTAGGACTTATAGATTTTACATTTTAATTTTTTTAATTTTCACTCCCCCTCAGCTCTCCTTGTGGGGGAAATTTTGTAAAATCCGTTCACAGTTGTCCTCCGAATTATAAAAATAAGATTATTTCTGTATAGTTTTAACCATTAAGGTTGCACACGCGACGGAAGCTTAAAAAATGGAGTAACTTCTCCCGTTTTCCCAACATTTGCCTCCACTGCTCTGCTCCTATTGATTGTAGCGTGATGAAAGTATACCTACTATAACCAGCACAGGAGTATGAAAAATAATTGTACCAAGTTTCGTCAAAATCCGTCGGGTAGTTTTTGTTTCTATAGCGGTTATACAGACAGACAGACAGACAGACAAAAATTTTACTGATTGCATTTTTGGCATCAGTATCGATCCCTAATCACGCCCTGATAGTTATTTTGGAAATATCTTTCTGTACAGAATTGACCTCTCTACAGATTTATTATAAGTATAGATTATGCATATGTTTACAGTTTCAGGGCCAGGGCCATTATATTTGTAGCTCAAATGAGCACCTTATAATGATTGGTAAATAAATGGAATTGAATTGAAAACCTGTGTTAAAGTACCTCTACCAATTATTATATAAAAAGGTTTAAAAACCTACAATTTTCTTAATATTTATGTTCATGTCAAACATGTACGCTACCTTCCATGAAATAAACCATCTAAATTGTATAAGAATGAGTGAATGAATCATCGATTGATGGCTAAGAATTCAGTTGAATTTTCTATTTCCTTCCGGGAGAATGATCATTTGGAAAAGGTGATCTACAGTTCGTGTATCCTCCATATAACCGTCTATACTCTATACGATAAAGAACCATTTCAATTTATGAGCAGAACATGAAGACCACTCTCTTGCTATTGATTTATAGCGACTTTGATTGATTATTTCTACCTAGCACTTTTAGATTCTGATATTTTTCTGTAAATGGTCTTTCGAACGATTTGGTGTCGATTGGTAAACAACTCTATAGTCTGACACGTGTGTTTACAACGCACTAGCTGTTTTGCTCATATAATAATGATAATTTAAATATAAAATATATAAATTGATAAATAAAAATAATTCTAATAATACTTAAGAATTCGTAAATCGTTATATAAGCTGAAGTGGATACATTCCTTTGACACATACCTATATGACATAGAGAATAAATAACACCTATCGAGTAATAAAAAAATAATGAGACAATAAACATTTCAGAAAAGGCATAAATAACTGCAATTCTATCAAAGTTAAATCTTTTCTCGATCTATCTACTACGACATAAATACTGTCGCTACCGTGCATAAGTTCCAATATCGTTACAAACCATTCCTGATTGGATTTGTTTTACGGAGAGCTTTTAAAAGCATATGTGAAAGCAATAAATTCAATCGGTTCATGGTCTGCTGACACTGATTTTAACTTTTTCGTCTATCCCTCTCTCCCTCGTTGACTCTGATGGGCATTAATGAGGCTGCTCTTCTCTCAGTGCTCTCCATCTACCTAACGAATAATGAATGAAAATGAGAACAACTCTGGTTTTTGTTTGCTGTTTATTCTGGCACAGCTTTTACGTTCTTTGTGAAACGGACTAATAGAACTTCCAGGTGAATGGAGTGTTATTTTTATACGTATTAAAGTATATTGGAAACTAATCTAAGAAGTTTTTTTATTAAAATAAAAAAGAATAACGAACATATATTAAGGGATGTAGTTCTACGATTATTTCTACATTTTTACTCTATTTGTAAAAGAAAAATAAGTATCCAATAAAAACAATAATTGGCAAAAAAAAACAAGTGTCGCTACTCACTTCTTCTACCGTAAAAAGTGAGATCCCTGTAATACCAAGTCGGTTATTAATTTATTTTCAATCCCTACTTAAGGGACTCTCATTTTAAGTTGTTATTTGCCTTAAACTTTTTATGATCGGTCAGTCAGTGAGTGAGTGAGCGAGTGGCAAAATTAAGAAATTTTAACTCGTACTAATTGTTAAACTATTGGTTCAAATTGAATGATATCTGAAACATACCATGTCTATACAATGCGTGCTTGGTTACTAAAAATTGAGGCTACTAGTTTTATCCCCAACGAAGTTAAAGGGGGGTCGAAAATGGCGTGATCTGCTACGAGAAACGGATGGTGCGGACATGCCGCTCTTTTGCTCGGTAAAAAATATAAACTTTTTAGAATAATTTTACATGACAAAAGTCTGTGCAAAGTTGTTGCCAACAAACCTGAATCCTAACAAAAAGCTTGTGTGTCAACAGGTCAACTCAAATTACATTAAAAAGTTTAAAGAAGACCCCGGACTGAAGAAAAACATTATTACTTGCGACGAAACGTAAAGATGTCTGAATCGCCCAGAATTAAAAAAGCATGGATGTTCAAATCAAAATTTAAGGCAATGTGGATCGTTTTTTTTTTGACATTAACGGTATCCTTAATGGATTTGAGAGGGTCAGACTGTCAACCAGACTTACTATTTGTCAGTTTTGGCAACACTGTGAAAACAAGTTCGTAAGGAACGACCCGAGTTGTGGAAGAACAACTTTTGAATTTTGCACCAGGACAACGCACCTGCCCATAACGCCTGTTCTGTAGTCAATAAACGTACTCCAGTGCTCGAACACGCGACGTACTCGTCAAATTTGGCACCGTGTGACTTTTTTTTGTTTCCGAAGAAAAAGTCTGCTTTGAAAGGGACCCGATTTGAGTCGATGGAAGCGGTAAAGCAAAAAACGGCAGAGCTCTTAAAGGCCCTCGGCCCTCACCAATGAAGACTTCCATTACTGCTTTGATCAATGGAAAAAACGTATAGAAAGGTGTGAGGCGAGGAGATATGAGTATATTGAAGAGAAGTACTTAAATAATTTTTATAATAAAACCTTTTTCGTAACCAGTCTCGTTATTTAATAGCTAGACCACGTACAATTTAAGGTTATCTACTGATGCACGACTTTTATGATTTTCATTTTTTTTTTTTTTAGTTAAAAACACCTTTAATGCATGTAAGGTTTAAATTATGAAAAATTTATAAAACCATACTTTATAAAAGAATTTGCAGTTCTTTGAGGCTTCAACTCAATAACATTTTTTTTATACTTACGTATACCGATATAACGTACATAACAAAAGAAAACGGTATAAAAAGCAAAAGCAAAATCCGAATACGTTGCTCCAGTTTACCAATAATTTCATAACGAAAATCTAAGCAAAAATTGTGATATCATTAAACGAAATCTTTCCCAAACATATTGTTGTATATTCCTCGCAATAGCTTTATAAGCTATTACCCAATTTTCAATACAATGTTTACGTAGTATCGCAAATGAAGTAAGATAATCCCGAAAAGAAATATCTGGATGAGGTCAAAAGAAACTAATGAACTATTAGATAACTGGAAATATCCGCCTCTCGCATATTTACGAGTCAAGTTTGACAGATATTAGAAGATATTAAAAGACCGGGCGGTAAACAAACCAATTCATTAAATTAAATTTTTATTTACCGTTATATTTTCATGGAGGTACCCAATTAGGTATATTAAGATATGGACTATTTTCTTGGTAAACATATTTACTGGGTTACTAGGTAGTTTACGAAAATGAGGAACATATGAAAGACAGTTTTGAAAGACGCGAAGTAAAATTGAAAACTCAATATAAATAGAGTACATTTTAAAAACATTACCATTTGGGTTTTGCTAATTTACTAAACTGAAGTCATAATATATACACAACGGTAAAGCGACCTGTTTCACTTAATGATCATTAAATATTTTTAACATCAACTTCGGGCTTTTATCCCTTTAATTATCTTAATGTAACAGAGTTAGTGTTACCATCTGTAAATTTTAACAAAACGAATCATCATCACCGCAAATTAACACGTGCCACGACATATTTTCTGAGGTAGATGAGCGAAATAAAGGATCATATAATTTGGCTGCGTTAAGAAATGAAGATTATCTACAGTAATAGTTATTTATGCAACTAGTGCGTAAAGTGAACTTTTTTGACGAATGTGAATGTTGTCGCATGAGCCGCAGGCGAATGCGACAATCACATGAGTCAAAAAAGGAACATTTACGCACGAGTTGCATACAATATTTTTTCTACAACCGAATTTGTTTACAAGAAATACAAGTATAGGCCTGATTTTTTTTACGCTTTACTGCAAAAAAAATATTATATTTAAAACATATTTTAGATAACAAAATATTTATTTTTTAAATTAATCTCACCTTATAATACCGGTACGTAAAAACGCAAAATGCTTGAATTATAAATTAATTGAAATGTCAATCAGTCATCATTTAAATAAAAATACTTACCCTTATTCATGAACTGATATTTCTGTCATATTAAAAATCAAACTAAAAATTACTGAATATAATATCTAGTTTTGTATGTATTAAACTGCAATAATTTAACAATTAAATATATTTACAGAAATTTACACAATTAAATAATAAAAAAAAAGTTTCCTTAGCCGGAATTGAACCCGAGTCATCTGGATAGAAGGTTAACACCTTACAATCTCGGCTAATAAGACACGTAAGATTTTTCGCATAATCTTATACAAAACAGTGCTTATTTTACTTTTTTTCACTAGTCAAAAAAAAGCTTTTTTTTCACTAGTGAAAAAAAGTTAAACTTTACGAACCTTAAACCGTGCGTAAAGGTAATACTTTACGCACGGTTGTAGAAAAAAGACTTTTTAAGTGTGTTTGTCTATCTCACTAACTGACTTTCACGTACAAGATCTACATTAAAACTAAGCACTTAGTCACAATTTGATAGAAAATGGGCGATTTTTCTTCTCTTGGAACAATTTATGTAATTCCGTACTTTGACTTATTCTAAATATTCTTTTGTATGCCTTGATAATGTAGTTTAACGACCATTCCAAAAGCCTCATCGCATTTTTTTCTCGCGGTAAAAGCACGCACACAATTCACAACACCGGAAGTTGTAGGCGCCTCGCAACTCCTGAAGGCTTGCAAGTCTATACAATCGAACACTTTTCGTCGGAAAAATGCAGAGACGGATTTATTCAACATCCTTATATATTTCAGTTACATTATATCAAAAAGTTAACTGTCTAATGCATACAGGTTTGAGTAAACCCTTAAATTTGAACGTATTTGCTATCTATTCAAGAATCAAAGGAGGTTTGCTTCAGTTAAATTAGATTAAAGTTGTATATTTCAGGCAATTTTAAAATTGCTTTAAAAAAAAACAAAACTATGACCGATTTCGTAATACTTGAAAGGATCAGAAATTGGCCATTTTCTATTTTATCGATGTTAAAAAAAATTACTTACTAGATCTCGGTCAAACAAATTTTCGGTGGAAGTTTACATGGTAATGCACATCATATATTGAAGTAAAACTTCTTTAGGCGCAACTAGGGGTAACTCAGTATTTCTAACGGACGTGACGTCATTCTAATGTACCGCGTACCGGATACAAAACCTCATACAAAATACCTAACACGATTCCGCCTACTATATTAAATGAAATTAAATCTGTAATTGTATGAATTGACAGCTTGTCAACCAAAATAGATTGGTGGTAAATAGTTTAAATTTGTGAATAAAGTGTTTGTTTTAAATATGAATAAACAAAGTGGATTTATTAATGACGAAAGTGATGAAAAAATATTGAATGAAAATGAGTGAGTACCTACTCTATATGCATACATTTTATTTTTGGTGTGTAATTACACTATTTATACCTAATTATTTATACCTATTATTTATACCTAGCTATTTTCGTTTTATAGTCTTAAAGAGCTAAAAAGAAAAAGAAATTGTGAACGTCAAAGGGCATATTATCAGCGCCAGAAAGATTTGAAGAAAAATGAAAATGAAAAAAAGACGAGACAGCGACATTCATTATGATTTGATTAGGTCAGTTTATATACATACATTACATATTATGATAGTAAATAATTGTTTGTAGGGAAGCTTTACGTTAAGTAAAGAAGCATGTTGCACGTTTTTGTTCATAAAATAATAATATTCGAAATGTTTTAACACTTGCTTATACTTATTTAAGGTTTGGTTAGGTAGCCATAAAGGCCATAAAACCACTAGTCAGGATGGCTGATCTTTTACCAGCAATAACAGATCCTTCGTGGAACTGAAGAAAACAAACTCAACTCAGGATTTTAAATTTTATGGAATATGCTATAAAATGCTACAAAATGAAATGGTTATCTATCTATCGAAGGCTCTTGTGTTGTGTTGTATTACAATAAGGTAGATACAGCTACAAAATCACACATTCTAATTGTAATGTGTGTATATTTTTAATATTGTTTACCTATTATTGAAGCAAAACTTCTTTAGGCGCGACTAGGGGTAACTCTAACCTTAGATTCTAACGGAAGATTCTGATGGAAGTAACGGTGTGATTTCAGCTATGGGAGGAGCTTAAATTTTCAAAATTGATTTATGAAATTTTCAAAATTTTTAAACGGTTTCAAATATATTAATGGTATTTATAGACTAAAATCTATGTTTCACATTTTAGTTATCATAAACCTATTATTTCATATATAAAAAATAATGATAACTTTCAAATTCCTATTTCTAATGAATAACATAAATATAACATCTCATTTTTTGTAAATTATTTAGACAATAAATATAATTGAATTGTAATTAAATATTTATTTTTCGATACGTACGTCAAAAAGTTTTACTTCAATCACGCGTAAAGGTTACACGCACACTGTTTTTTTATTTTTAGTTTTATAATTCTCCTATTCCAGAAGTTACAGGGCGGGGAATACACATTTTACCGCTTTTTTGTAAGTATCTCTCGCAAAAACTATTCAGTTTAGAAAAATTTAATATTAGAAACCTAAATATCATTTTTGAAGACATATCCATAGATACTCCACACGTATGGGTTTTATAAAAAAAGTATCAGTATTAGGTATGGGGAACCCCCAATTGTTTTTTGTGTAAAATCTTAAGGCGGTTCTACTTACCAAGTTTCAACAGTATAGTTTTTAAAGATTCGGAAAAAAATGGCTGTGACATACGGACGGACAGACAGACAGACAGATATGACGATTTTATAAGGGTTCCGTTTTTTGCCATTTGGCTACCGAACCCTAAAAAATGAATCATTTTTTTGTTTTTTTTTTATTCAGTTAAAATATGTAGTCTTTCAGAAAATAGTAATTAACTTATTGAAAACCTGTTTACAGCGATAACTTACTAAAACAAAAATGATTATAAAAACGAGGTCTGGCTATTTAATAACACGAATGGTTACGAAAAAGGGTTTTATTAAAATTATTCTACATTCTACATTCGAATGCTCGGAATTGGAAATGAAGTAAATATTTAAGATAACCAAAAGATCTTCTCGATATAAAGTAAAATTTTCATATTTAACGATTGTACATAAAATTGTTATCATATTTTCCGCTTCATCTAATAATAAACGTAAGTTCGGTCCTGAGTGTGAAACTGAAAACGTGATGAACTAACTCATCAAAGAAGCAATCAACGGAACTTTACCGTCACTCCTGAGGTTTGAAGGTGAAGAGGAGACCTGTCTAAAGGAAACGCATCCAGAGAACGTTGTAACTACTTCCTCGTCTGAATGTCGCTAACTTAGTAAATGAAGTTCAAGATAGATATTATACAAATATTAATTATATACCATATGTTTCAGATATACATTGTATATTTTGCTTATGTATACATACTTCTAAGTTTTACAGTTTATATTTCATTCTACCTACACTTACCTAATGAAATAATATTCATACCAATGAATTCCTAACGACAACAAGGTTAAATTAATCAAGTGAAGTGGTTAACATACATAAGTACAAATACAACGGTCGACTATACTTGTAATTTAAATTGCTACCTCAAGAAAGGATTTATAAATATATTTTGATTAATGTTCACTAAGGTTAGTGAACTATGCTTGAAGATAACTTTTATATATATATATATATATATATATATTGATATGGATCTTCCTTCCGGAACACCCTCTCTCAATGAAGTTATCGGTCGTGGATTCCATAATTTTAAAATTGATTGTCCTTAAAATAAAAAAAATATTAATATAAAAAGTTATTTTCTTCTGCTTCTTTTTACTCCACTTCGTTTTTCTGTTCTTCAACCCTTTCTCTATACTTTCAAATTTCTGATTTCTTCCTACTCTCTGCTTCTTTCTGCTTCAATACTTTCTATTTCTTGCCTTTTATCTCCTCCTACCAATTTCCAGCCCTGACCTCACTGCTTTTCTGTACCTGCTAACTTCCTTCTGCTCCTTCAGTTTCAATATCTGCTAACTAAACTATTTCTATCAATTCTTCTAATATTTATTTTGTTTACTTTTTACTTTTTATTTACTTTAGTATTTATAAATTCAAATTCATTTAATCAATTTAATATTTTTTATTGCTTTCAGTTAATGACAACTTTCTATATTTTTCTCATGACAAATCAAGCAATAATCCTCTTAACAACCTAACATCCTATATCTAAACAAAAACAATCCAAACACAAAAATATTTAATCAAGACAACCAATTTACAAATAATGAATCACGTTCCAACATTTCATTGAAAGAACGTGCACCCATGAAGAAAAATCCATATCAATATATATAGTGACTGAAGAGACATAACCTATACTACACTGATGAGCTCAAAAAAAGAGCGAAACACGTGTCTGTAGTTGGTTTTGCCCCTGTATGGGCTGATTAATATCCTTATATTCCTATTTCGCAGCATCTACCGGTGTCTTGAGTTAGAAAATCTAACCAAACACCAATCCAGTTTAAAACTGGATTTATTATTGACAGCACGGCACTAGACACGTTTGCATCATCTCTTACATCTTGTTATATAAGACTGTCACAAACGCTCTGTTTGTTTTATGTTATTACCTTGCCGAAGGTACTTTTAAGATGCAAAGCGACTGTCGTAGTTCCATTTTTGGAGTAAAGATGGGGCCACTTGCGAATGGTTTCTACTTTCGCAAGTTTACATCTATAAGGATTTAGTCGATTCATACAGGGGATGTCTCTTCATTAGTGACTGAAGAGACATAACCTATACTACACTGATGAGCTCAAAAAAAGGGCGAAACACGTGTCTGTAGTTGGTTTTGCCCCTGTATGGGCTGATTAATAGCCTTATATTCCTATTTCGCAGCATCTACCGGTGTCTTGAGTTAGAAAATCTAACCAAACACCAATCCAGTTTAAAACTGGATTTATTATTGACAGCACGGCACTAGATACGTTTGTATCATCTCTTACATCTTGTTATATAAGACTGTCACAAACGCTCTGTTCATTTTATGTTATTACCTTGCCGAAGGTACTTTTAAGATGCAAAGCGACTGCCGTAGTTCCATTTTTGGAGTAAAGATGGGGCCACTTGCGAATGGTTTCTACTTTCGCAAGTTTACATCTATAAGGATTTAGTCGATTCATACAGGGGATGTTTCTTCATTAGTGACTGAAGAGACATAACCTATACTACACTGATGAGCTCAAAAAAAGGGCGAAACACGTGTCTGTAGTTGGTTTTGCCCCTGTATGGGCTGATTAATAGCCTTATATTCCTATTTCGCAGCATCTACCGGTGTCTTGAGTTAGAAAATCTAACCAAACACCAATCCAGTTTAAAACTGGATTTATTTTTGACAGCACGGCACTAGATACGTTTGTATCATCTCTTACATCTTGTTATATAAGACTGTCACAAACGCTCTGTTCGTTTTATGTTATTACCTTGCCAAAGGTACTTTTAAGATGCAAAGCGACTGTCGTAGTTCCATTTTTGGAGTAAAGATGGGGCCACTTGCGAATGGTTTCTACTTTCGCAAGTTTACATCTATAAGGATTTAGTCGATTCATACAGGGGATGTTTCTTCATTAGTGACTGAAGAGACTTAACCTATACTACACTGATAAGCTCAAAAAAAGGGCGAAACACGTGTCTGTAGTTGGTTTTGCCCCTGTATGGGCTGATTAATAGCCTTATATTCCTATTTCGCAGCATCTACCGGTGTCTTGAGTTAGAAAATCTAACCAAACACCAATCCAGTTTAAAACTGGATTTATTATTGACAGCACGGCACTAGATACGTTTGTATCATCTCTTACATCTTGTTATATAAGACTGTCACAAACGCTCTGTTCGTTTTATGTTATTACCTTGCCGAAGGTACTTTTAAGATGCAAAGCGACTGTCGTAGTTCCATTTTTGGAGTAAAGATGGGGCCACTTGCGAATGGTTTCTACTTTCGCAAGTTTACATCTATAAGGATTTAGTCGATTCATACAGGGGATGTTTCTTCATTAGTGACTGAAGAGACTTAACCTATACTACACTGATGAGCTCAAAAAAAGGGCGAAACACGTGTCTGTAGTTGGTTTTGCCCCTGTATGGGCTGATTAATATCCTTATATTCCTATTTCGCAGCATCTACCGGTGTCTTGAGTTAGAAAATCTAACCAAACACCAATCCAGTTTAAAACTGGATTTATTATTGACAGCACGGCACTAGATACGTTTGTATCATCTCTTACATCTTATATATATATATATATATATATATATATATATATATATATATATAAAGACAAGCCCTCGTAATAAAGTTTATAAATTTTACACCATTAAAAATAAAACTTTTTGGTCAGATGTCGAGTACTGAATAATTACTCAATACTCCAAAAATAACTAACAAATGCTGTGTAATTTACAACTAAATTTTTGAACACATGACAATAAGAAGCTAGTTTGATTATTCAATTCATACTTATTCTGACTTTGTAAAACTTTGGTTTCTTCATTTTTAATAAAACTGACGAGTATGATTAAATTCGCTTGCTCCTGATGAAATGATTCACTGATAATTTTAGTCCAGGGCATTTAGATCAAAATCGCCCGAATAGCGGAAAAAATTACATCCAGCAGATATCGAAATGCGGTTTTTTGCATTGTGTTCAGGAAGGTCCCATGAAAAAAGTCTACAACGTCTGGTTTGGCGCATTTTTTGAAAAATGCCTTTTGGGCCGGAAAATGCATTTTCCAATTGCATCATTCCTTACAACATTCTAGGAACGACTGGAAACTTGAAAAAATCGCTTGGAAATCGTTACTCGGGAGGTTTTTGGGGCTGCCGAACTCAATTCTGGCATTAGAATTACCCGGGGGTGGGTCTGTGGGGGTGCGCAGGGGGTGAATTGGGGGAGAAATGGCTTCTTTATCTTCTTCCTCGTCACTATTCTCGGCCCCGTTGCAGAAATATTTAAGCAAACACATGTATCCATGGATAATTTAATAGATCATGGGCTTCGTCTAGCTTTGGATCTTTACGGGGCAGCCGCGGGGGAATTCTAATGCTAGAATTGAATTTGGCATCCCCGAAAACCCCCAAGTAATAACTTTGGACCGGTTTTCATGAACTATGCAATTTCCCCTCCAGAATGTCCCTCCGGATACCACCGCATAGCCGCCCCCGAGTAAGAAGAAATGAATAATTTCGAGAAAAAATCGGTTGTCTGTTAAGTCGGTTTACTGATGATAGTTGAACGTGACAACGTCATAAGAAAATACTGATGGAATGTTTGCATTTTTCAAAAGAAAATTTTATTTGTTTGATAGATATTTGGTATGGATATAGAGAGCCATTGATTTTTTACTCATCGTGAAATAGTTCTGTTAACTTATTGTTATAGTTTTTATTTATTTATTTTAATAATGAAAGCACGAATATTCGACAATATATCACTGAACATATATTTAATATCGCCGCAATTATCGTTGCTATAAACAATTGACACCACATTCACTTTTCACTGCACTTCATACTTGACGAAAACATGTAAATGTATTATTGTATAGAAGCTGTCCACGCGAACGCATCGCTCACTCAAGTAGGAAAGAGAGCTCTCGCTTGCACTACAAGCCTTAAATGGAACGCCTCAGAGCGAGGTAACGCCGCTGTTTTGGTGCGTGCAGCCGATTCCATCGAATTATAAGACGTTGTCACGTCAAAAACACAGAAAATATAAGAAATATAATTACTTTCAATCAAGGCAGTCACATAAAGAAAATGCTAGGGCTATTTAACATAAAGGTAAAGCGAATCGAAAATCCATCAGATTTTTTTAATTTTTGCACGTTAGTTATTATTATTAATCAAATGCAGAAAATTAGGGTTTAACCAACCTTTGTAAGCAGAAGAAAAGATCGTAAAGGATTGTCTTTCGGATCTCAGAACGTCCATTCAAAACCGAGGCAGCAAAAGAAAAAAAAAAGAACTCGAAACCTGATGAGAAACATCATACAGAACCAATCTAACGCTAAAGGACATGGATCTGCTCATTAACCTAATATATTTTTTTTATTAGGTATTTAAAATTAGTGTCAATAGCCGTTAGCACCTGTGTTTTTTAGCCACAACAAAAGCTCACTCTGGTGAGTACTGTTTTCCCAAAACTCACAGATTGTTGGCACCTCGCTAGCATCTGTAAATATGTCGTCGGATCAGATTGTAAAGTAATATAATAAAAAAGGTAAATGTAGATAAACATTAAAACAAAAAAAAAACATAATACATAACATACTACTTAAAGAACCGTCAGATCATTCTAAAACTGCATTTTATTAAGTAATATATCATTCCCTTTAATCTTTCTTAATGTAGGTAAGTGAAAAACCACGTGTTGTAAATTATTTCGACATTTTATGTAACTCATTACATTAGAGAGGTGTAGGTAAATTTTAAATCGTTCTGACAACACGGCAAATACACAAACATGTCAATTGAATAGAGTAGTAAATTATTATTAAGTTTATGGATTTTGGACCAGAGTTTTATTACAACATAATTTACTGACTTAGTAAATGGTTCCATACAGATTGTTTTTTATTTACGTTAATTTTTATTTTGTATACGAACATGAAAGGTTTCATGGATAATAATTATTGGGCATATAGGCGTATTATTATTCCAAGTAAGTAATTCAAAAAGCTGTAATATTTTTAATCTTTATAAAAGTTTTTATGTATTAGGTAAGTACAGATGGATTATAATTTTATCGTTACTTTACCAGGGGGTTATCTATTCAACATAAAATAACACTCGTCATCGATTTACATTTCGTCTTTTATAAATAGAGAAATTTCTCTATAATGTTTCCTAAGTTGTGTAATTACCCTTGCGACATCCCGGTATCTAGCGATTCTCATTCAACAATACTCGACGCGATTTTCGAATCCGATTCCACATTAAGATAATCCACACCAGCCATCGTTAGTTAATGCTTCTCCTTTCGTTGGATAACTTTCTACCGCACCATACCGCTTGCTGTACTCTCAGGTGGAACGTATAATAGAGGTGGATGGCTTTCAATTAACCTCCTTCCTCCCCTGATGCAGGGATGGATTCCTTTTATTCCCAATCCTCAACCCAACAACGAAATGATCGTTGTACTTTTTATTTATCTACTCGTACACACGTGTTTTTGAGCGAAACTTCTTTAATTACGTCATACATCGTATATATGTACGTATATAAACTTGAATTTATGGGGAGTGAATTGGATTCATTTCAAAGGCATTTGAACATATTAAGTGATATTGAAGATACTTGCGCCTTATTGTATATACAGGCATTCTAAAGAAGTAAAAGTTTCATTCCTATTGGCTCTACACAAGCACCATACACATTTTTTTGTCACTGAATTAGTGTTTCTTACGATTAAAAATTTATCTAATAGCGTTTAAAAATAAATTGTGTGACTCTAGCTTAGCATTGAAGTTGATGGTGATGCTCAATTATTTTTTACTTTTTGAAAATCTAATTCGCTTTGTTAAATAGAAAAGTTCTTTTTAGTTTTTCATACAGCCATAACGACAAAAATATATAGACTTAAAGTACTTATTATATGTCCCACCAAGATCGATATACTTTTGCATACGTTCAAACTAATTGGTAAAACAGTTAATCCAGTCTTTAATTGACACCTGCAAAATTGCTGTTTTAAAGGCATCGATTGGAATCGCTGCCCACGCATTAAATTCTTGATTTTGGAAACGCAAAAAAGTCGTTGGGTCTTAGGTCAGGATTATACGGTGGATGGTCTAACAATTCGATGTTTTGAAGTTTCAAAAACTCGATTATCTTCTGGGTAGTGTGAGCACTTGCATTGTCCTGATGTAGGATGATTCGCTGTTGTGTGTTGCTTTGTTTGAGTTTCGCGATAACTTCTGATAAACTTTTATATACCAATCGTAAGTAACCGTTCTTCGATCTTCTAAAGCAATTGTTACCACATTTTGACAAAAAAGTTACGACCATTTTCTTTGACACACTTCGAGAACGGATCACTTTTGTTGGTTTTTCCTCCTCGTGAAACACCCACACACATCAGCGGATTGGCGTTTATTTTCCGGTTCGTGGGAGTAAATCCTATATTCATCGCCACTAACAGTACTACAAACGTTTTTTAAGCTTTCCGAATGTATAAAATGATCTCTTACATGAAAGTACGGTATCCGCCAAAATAAACAGTACCGAAACAGAGAGTGCTGTGGAGTTGTTTATGTAATATGGATTTGTCATATTTGACTTAATTGTCATTAGTTGATATAGTACGCTGCAGTTAAATTTGATTTAAAAATGGTTCTACCAACGGAAGAAAAAGTGTTTTTGGTAGAGCATTATTTTCGTTCATACGGAAAAAGTCGTAATGATGGTCCAAGCTTAGAACAGGTGTCAATAAAATATCAACAAAAATTTAATAAAGCAGCTCCTAGTAAAAGTGTGATGTTAGCTGTTGTTGAAAAATTTCGTCGCACTGGTAGTGTATTGTGTCAACGTAAAGGTTCTTCAGGTCGTCGAAAAACAGTATGCACTAACGAAAATGAAGGACGTGTTTTTAACCAAGTTGTGCAATCACCTCAAAGAAGTCTTGTAAGAACTGCATGTAAACTCAACATTAGTGAAACGTCTTTACGTCGCATGTTCAAATCAATTGGTGGTTATCCATACCGTATTCAAGTTGGACAACGACTAAATGCTGCGGACAAACGTGCAAGAGAAATTTACTGTGGTCGCATATTGAGTTTAATTTACGAAGATCCCGAATTTTTGAAAAACATATGGTTTTCAGACGAGAGTCACGTTCATCTTAGCGGCTATATTAATCGACAAACAACCAGATTCCTTGGATTTGAACGTCCTGATGTCATTGTAGAGAAACCACTCCACAGTCTTCGAGTTACCGTTTGGTGCGCGGTATCTGGTCATGGAATGATTGGTCCTTATTTCGTTGAAGATGATAATCGGAATCTACTTACTGTCAACCAAGAACGTTATAGAGAGAAAATTATTATACCTTTTGTGAGAGATCTAAATAACTTTTGCCGTGCACGAAATCTACAGTTTCGCACACAATGGTTCCAACAAGATGGTGCAACGAGCCATACAGCTGTGCGCACCTTAGACTTACTCCGTCAGCATTTCGATAATAGAATAATTTCTCGGGGAACAGACTTCGAATATCCTTCTCATTCACCTGATCTGACGCCACCTGACGCATACATTTGGGGCATAATGAAGGACAAAATATTTCATTCGGAAAATCCGCCGGCGAATATTGCCGAACTACGGGAAAGAATACAAAATATTTTTCGGCAGTTCCATCAACCACTTTTTAAAAATATGTTTATTGACTTAAAAAATCTATATGAAGCTTGTTTGCATCGAAATGGTGAACATTTTGAACACTTACATTACAGAAATTAAAAATTAATTTTTATTTTTATTTTCGGTACTGTTTATTTTGGCGGATACTGTATTTGAGTTTTGTACTCAAAATTCAACAATCGTCTTTTTAAAGTCAATTTTCGTATTACTGTATAAGAATTTTTTTTATTAATTTTTAAAATTTTATCTTTTTTATTTTTAGTCTGTAAATTACTTTTTGGTATTCTACACTTATCGAAGTTAATTTAAATGAATGTATAAATAAGATCCATCCCTGTATACTATCCCTTTAACACAGGGCTCAAAGGCAGAGACGACTAACTTACACTGTTATAATCTATTATGTACTTACCTAGTTCTCATCCGCGTAGTTAAAGTATGTACTTCGTAAAGTGCGCCATCTTGAAGGTTAATTAAACATAAATATAATAGGCGGTTTTGTCTTTGGTTGCGAATGTAGCTTTGGGAGGTAAATTTCACATTTGCAATTTAATCTTTCAAACTGTTTACGCTGGGGTAAAGAGAATGTACTAAAACCAACGGAAATGGGATTCTAAAGTAGCATATAGATATGCTGATATACGTCTGTAATTTCTTTGAAGCATTTAATAATTCTTTTTTCGTTCAAATCTAGAACAAAACGAACTGTTTTCAAATCAATTTATAGACCAACATGTATAAGAGTATCCGTCTAATGCCCATCGAAGAATTTATGGCGAACTATAGATTTGAGTGTATAAAAGAGACGGGCATTTTTATTGGTGCTATTAGAGGTGAGTTTGATAAACTGCGAAAGACTACTTTTCCAAGGTTTATTACAGACGTCGACGCCGCCGTCGCGTCGTCGCGTGGTTTCAGATAATTGCGATTTCGAGAGATGAATGTTTATTTTGTGTTTTTCAATGATTACTGAACACCTACTCGACGATTAGATGGTTTGCTTGATAGACGTCTCATTTTTTCACCAATTTTGACCGTTTAACAGTATAGTTATCAGTCACCGAACAAATAGATTCGGTATCTATTAAAAAATTAATAAGTTTATCCACTACGTTCACAAAGACATTTCCCAAATGAAATTAAAAATAATAAAATTTAACAGGCTGATACTGACGACTGTCTTTATACATATAAAAAATAGTCCATAAATAAAATATTATAAAAACTAATGATGTTCACTCGTAACACAATGCGCACATAAATACGAGGTCTGTCACAAAGTAAACAGGACAAAGAAAAAAAATTAACAATTTATTTTCGGCCAATTTAATTTACTTTATTTAAAATAGTCCCCTTCAGAGTTAATACAACAAAATGGTCATCGGCGCCTTTTGGATGGCCTCTACTTCGGCATACCGCTGTCTCTTCATGGGCAAATGTCTACCGAACAGAAAAAAATCGCTCGGTGCCATATCCGGAGAATATGGGGATGGTTAAAATGCCATTTTTTGTCAAAAAGTGTAGATCGATGTGATAGTACATTATCGTGCAACAAGCGCCAGCTTCCTTCTTCGCGATATTCTGGCCGAATACGCGAGAGGAACGCATCATAACACCAAGATAATAAAGAGCAATAACTGTTTGGCCCACTGGAACTAATTCTTTGTGAATAATTTTCTTTGAATAATAGAAACAAATCAAAATTTTCTTCACTTTTGACTTTCCCAAACGGCTTTTTGTCTCACTTGGTTGCGGGATCTTATTGAAAGCACCACGTTTCGCCACCACTCACATTGTTGTGCAGAAAGTTTTTATCTTTCTTGGCCTCTTTAATGATGTCTCTCGAAGGTTGAATTCGAAGCATTTTTTGGTAATCCGTGAGCTTGTGCGGAACAGAATAGATTTTTAAGTGATTGTTTCGTTTATTTAATATTTAATATTTTATATTTTATATTTTATATTTTATATTTTATATATTATATATAGGCGAAAGTTTGTTTGGATGGATGTATGGATGTTTGTTCCTCTTTCACGCAAAAACTACTAAACGGATTTTAATGAAACTTTACAGTAATGTAGCTTATAGATCAGAATAACATATAGGCTATAATTTATAAAGATATTGTGTGAATTGTCCAAAATATAACGATAAATGTCATTTAAGTCTGAAAAAATTCTGCAATCTGCGAGCTACTCAGGCGTGTGCTTACATAAAGACCTTGATTTTATTCGAATTACACGCAGACGACGTCGCGGGCAACAGCTAGTATTTTATATTATGGATCTACACCAAGTATCGGCTAAATCAATTCAACATTACATGTTACAGAAAATTCGGTTCAAATGTATAAAAATCTATTACTAAATAATATAAATAAGTTGTTGTCTTTTGAAAACTTCAAGTCAATCTGTTAAACAATTTACATATTTCATTTGTTTTGATAGTTGGTAATGGGATCCTCTTAGAGCACAAACCGAGCATAACGTTAATTCAAAATTGGCACAGGTACATAGAAAACGAACAAAAACTACAACGAAACTAATTGTCAGTCATATTATCTTCCAGTAATACTGGGTCATCTCATGTATTAATTAGCAGATAAATACACACAACAATCTTTTATATGTTATAGAAATAGTACGGCGAGATTAGCCGTTGTCAGTTATAAATGTTCGTAATAATTTTCTTGTTCATTAAAAGTTGCAAGTAAATGATACCTGGTATTAATGAGATGTATATTTAGGTTCAAGTGAATTTAAAGTATTACTTAAATATATTTCAAACTTATACAGTCATCTTTATAGGTCAGTAGTATACCTAAGGTTTAAAATAAATAGTATAATATATTACAACCCAGTGAAGTAGACCAGAATATTCAAATAACCAAAAATAAAATGACGTATAAAATATGAGCCCTAACAACATAATGTCTTGACGATTTATTTTTTATTAATATTTACTGATTTTTAAATAAATTTTAGATGATATTCTTCTTCTTCTTCTTCTGGTAACGCTTACAACCCTGGGTGGATCTTGGCTTACTTTACAAATTCTTTCCATCTTTTCCGGTCTCTCATAGTTTGTATCGAAGGGTACATTCAGATCTGTTTTTATATTATCGCGCCATTTTAGGCGTGGGCGTCCCAATGGTCTTTTAGTTGCAGGGGTTGAATCCCAAAACTAATTTTACCAACCTATCCCCTGGAAGTCTCTAAACATGTCCGGCCCATCTTAATATTTGAGCTTTTATTTCTTGGACAATATCGCTATCGTCGAAAAGTTATTTAATTTCGTTGTTTGTCCTTATTCGGTATTGGGTGGCGATAAAGTCCAAATATTTTCCGGAGACTTTTCCTCATTAGCCTTTGTCATGGTCCATGTTTCGGAGCCATTAGTGATAAGTGGTCTAATTGTTATTTTATAAATTCATATTTTAGTTGTTCTTGTCAGTGTTGTTGATTTTAATAGATTATTCACTGCATACATGTATCCGCTCGCGCATTGTATTCTTCCAATAAGTTCTGCTGTTATATCATTGTTGGCCGTTATAGTAACACACAGATACTTAAAGGTCTCCACTCTCTTGAAGTTATATAATGCCCATAGTTACCTTTTGTCCTATTCTGTCTCAGTGTTTTTGATGATTAAGACATAGGTATTTTGTTTTTTAGTTTTCTCTTCGTTGACTAATGGTCCTACTTCCCGTGTGGCCTTTTCGATCTTGTTAAATATTTCTTTTACAGTAATTATATTGTTCCCAACAGCATCTAGATCATCAGCATAACCGAACAACAGTTGGGACCCGTTCGTAGAGAAAAATTCGGGTTTGATTTGAGCAGTGCGTATCGCTTTTCTAGTAACAGATTAAACAGAAGCGACGAAAGAGCATCTCCTTGTTTTAGATCATTATTGATTTCAAAACTGTCCGATTTCTTGCCATTTACGTGTACATTTGTTATTCCCCCTTCCATGCATGCTTTGGTCAGCTGGATAAGCTTTTTAGATAGGTATGTCGAACTCTGCCATGGCATTCCAAACTTGGTTTCGTACTATACTATCATATGCTTGGCGGAAATCTATGAATAGATTGTGGACTGTACTGTTGAATTCCCATCCTTTCTCAAGCAGTTGTCTTAAGATAGTCTCAAATTACATCATCTGCAAAAGGAATCTAAAATTTAAAAAAATATTTTTTTATCAATTTTGTGTACAAATTACATTTTAATATTAAAATTAATATCGTTCGAACCTTATGTTGTTAGGGGTCATTATGTTGTATAAACCTAAAATAGAAGACCATTTGAAAGTTGACGTACTACCTACACATAAATCATTAATCTCATACGTGTTACCCCTTTTACAATAGAAATTCTACAGTATACCTTCCACCTTCGTTAGATCGGAGTTTGGGGTTAAAACAAAAACTCTCGACCATTATGCCTTTCCGTTGCAAGCCCGTCGAACAAAAAACATAATTCCGATAATAAATTAAATCGGAGGTGTTCCGGCTTGGCGCAGCCTCGACGTGTCACGAACGGGTTTTTACGCGTCGAAATACTCCGGAATTAGTGATATCGTACATTTGTAACACCTGCAATTTGCCAGTCGGAAAGTAATTAGTGTTTTTGCTTATCTCACGTTTCGCTTGTTGGGATGGAATGGACACAGAGGCGGTCATCCCCGAATCGACCATTTTTCACTTCCAATACACAAGTTTAGACGGTATCACATTTGACACCAGTCTTAACATATTACGCTTAAGAAATTTTAATTGATTTGATTTTCTACGTTTTGTCAATCATAGGTTAACTGCAAAAAGTTATCAATGATAGAATAGAGTTATTTCTTATTTTAAACTAACTTGTCAGCATATTTCTTCTTGTACCATTTATATATAATGCTAATTTATGTTTTTGTAAAGTGTTGGAGTTTTATTTTACAAATTGACTATAAATTATTCTAGTTTTACAAGGTTTAGTTTTGCATATAGCCATAAAGACAAAAAAATATATAAACTTAAAGTACTTTATTGCTTTCAAAATATGTAGCACTTTTGCATAGGTACGTAAACCAATTGGTACAACACTTATTCCAGTCTTCAGTTAAAACCTGCAAAATCTTGATTTCTTGATCTTTGGGAACGTGAAGAAGTCGTTGGGACTTAGGTCGGGGCTATAAGGTGGATGGTCTAACAATTCGATGTTTTAAAGCACAAATCGGTGTTTTAAAGCTTTAAAAACTCGATTGTCTTTTGGGCAGTGTAAGTACTTGCATTATCCTGATGTAGGATGATTCGCCGTTATGCGTTGCTCTGTCGATGTTTCGCGATAACTTCTGGTAAACAAACGTTTTTATACAAATCGCAAAGTATCAATGTTTGCTGTGTGACTACTGTTTTGGGTGGATTCGTCGCTGAGACTGGAGCGACCACGTTGAAATTCGCAATACCAGTGGGAAATAGTTGGCTGATGTGGTGCTTTATTCCAAACACAAAAACCATTTCAGCGAGACGTTACTGTAAAAAAATTGTTCGAAAATGTTCTCGGCTAAGATTCATTTTTTTGACCGACTTGCTAATTTTAAAAATTTGCTGTACTTACACGACTTGTCGATAAAATATTCACTTTAGATTAGTGTCTGAAGGTTTTATTAGTGGCGCCTTCTAAGCGGCTATAAGCAAAACTAAAAAGACAACCCTCGTAACTACAGAAATCATATAGAATAAAATTATTTGTTATTTTAAACAAACTAATTTATTATATTTGTGAAATTTTGATTACAATTTTATTTTTGAAATATATTTAAATTTATTCCAATTTTGATTAAATAAAATTTTAATAATAGAAATTTATTTCTTATTTCAGGAGAACTTGGATCATTTGTATATAATGCTCATTTATATTTTATAAAGTTTTGATTGAAGTTTCATTTTTGAAATAGGTTATGAATTATTCTATTGTTAACTGCAATAAATCGGAATAATAGAAAATTATTTGGAATCTAAGCAAACTTGCGAGCATATTTACAATTGAACTGTTGTAAATAATGCTAAACTATAGTTTTGAATAGTTTCGTTCAAGTTTCATATTTGAAATAGATTTGTATATTAATCCAGTTTTAATTACAAGAAATCTCAGTAATATAATCAGTTGCGGTTTTAAATCAAATTTCTGATATGTAATAAATTGAATTTATATCAAAATGATCAAAAATGATATGTCGTCTTAGTTTTTTAAATACTCCCTAAAATGTTGGTGTCTAATACACTATTTTCTTTGTCATAGAGCCATATACTTCAGGTTAATTATGACAATTATATAAAGAAAGTTGGATTTAAATTAAAATAAAAGTTCTGCAAGGACGAAATGGTCCTCGCAAAGGATAATACAGCGATAGAGGTCGGTCTCCTTAAAAAGGAGGACCAAACATTTACCAAAACGACGGAGGAAAGTCTAAGAATGCTAACGCTGGAACACTTTCTGGGTTCACGGATTATGGTAGCGGGGCCGAATACCGTAGGCAGCGGTCAAAGGTAGTTCAGGCCCTCAAGGGATGACTGGAAGCTAGTTACCGAAATAGCTAGACCCGTAAATATCAGATACGCTATCAACACATTCCGTCCGTCAAAACACCGTGAAGAATATACCTAGCCCTACTTCGGAAAGGACAGGATAACACATCTGTGTAAAATCTTTAAGACTTGTTGGGCACATAGATTTATTCCATATGTGTGACAGAAGGTGGAAGTCATATATCTCCCTTAAGTGGGGAGGATGTCGGACCAAACTACCAAGTCATATAGTACAATAAGTGTATCGTCTTAACGAAAAACCAGCGGGGCAAGTACACAGACTAAGCGTTGGATAATTTGAATAGACTATTATTAAGATAAATAGAAGCCAAAGAAGTAGCCCTAGCAGCGTTCATTGACATAGAAGGAGTCTTTAGTAATGTGGAATGTGGGACACGAGTCAGTGACCGACGCACTCTCAAGAAGGGGAGTCCCCACTCTAATATGCGAATGGGTTGATGTCAACCTAACGCATAGGATCGTAGTGTCCAAGTTAGGTGAGGCTTCCATTGAAGAATGAGTACAGGAAGGGGTACCTACTGTCACCCCTGCTGTAGTCAGCACTTCTTAAGAAATTCCTTAACGAAGGCTTTCACTAACTAGGTTTTGGAGCTGATCTGGTCATAATCTGACTTTATATTGCATAATAAAAGTTACTTTTTTAATTTGCCGAAATTTGAAAAAAAAAGTCATATCCACATCTGCCATAACACCAGAAATATTTTAATGGTACAGAAACACAAAACCTACTATCTACGTATCTGCCAGAGAATTTCATACTACCCTAATTCCTTATTTAAAAAATGAAAGAAAGTATTTCAAATCCTAATATAAATAAATAAATGAATAAAAATCATTTATGTATAAAAGAATTACAATAGATAAGGTGTACCAAAAACTGAAGAAATTAATATTCAATAAATAAAACACTAATTCCTATGTACACTGATTTTGCTTTATCTATAGACTGTGTAGACTGTAAACTTAGACCTACTTGGCGGTATTGTTACTTAACGGGCACGCCGAGTCGGCAAAATGTTGAAAATATTCGCCTGACAGAATTTTCAGCAGGATGGTTTGCCGACAGTTTAGCGTCTTCAACGCGCGAAACCGACTGTTAGTCATCGATTTCTAAAAGAAACTTAAAACATTAATTAATATCATCATTGGGATGAAGATGATGACTGTTTGTGATTTATTTAGTACCATAAAATAATGAAAAAAAACTACTCCACAAATACGATTAGTAAAAATACTAAGTAAATACAAAAAAAATTGCCTGTGTATAGATAATAGTTAATAAACATAAAATTATATGAAATAGTTATTTATGATATAAGTGCTAAAAGTGAGATTTTATTTTGTGAGAAGGGAAGTTTGAGGCACGACGCCGTAGGCGGAGTGCCTCATCCCTTCGAACAAAATAAAATACCTTTTAACACGTATATCAAACAATATTTTTTCTACGAACGCTAGTAATAGTCCAAATTAACGCTTATTATTATTTTTAATAAATAAATTGATAAAATGTATCTAATTTCATCTAACTTACCTACAAAATACGTTGCTAGGACGAAGAAAAAATCGATTGTTGATTTGTTTTTGACAGCTTGCGTCAAACAAATGTTATAAATTCTTATTCGATGATGGAAAGTGATCAAGAAAATAAATTTCTCCCGGTGGAAATTGAAGAAGCTGCTAATAAAGCTACCTTTGAATTATTGCCTAATAAGTCAAAGCGAGTTTTCATACGATCGTTTTCTGAAGTGGTGTGATCAAAAAAATGTTAGAGGTAGGGAAACCAGTGAAAAAGAGCTGCTCGCTTACTTTAGAGAAAAGTCTAAAATATGGAAATCATCGACGCTTTGGTCCAATTATTCTATGTTGAAAGCGATGATGAATATAAATAACCAGGACATAAGCAGGTATTACAAGCTTGTAGCATTTTAAAACGGAAAGGTGAAGGGTATCGACCGAAAAAGTGGAAAATATTGACTAGGGAGCAAATTAACAAATTTCTCGTAAAAGCCTCGGATGAAATATATCTTATGCAGAAAGTTGTTGCAATTTTTGGTCTCTTTGGGGCCTGTCGCCGAGAAGAACTATGCAATTTAACTTTGGAAAACATCGAGGATTTGGGAAATTCGCTAGTTGTGCATATACCAGACTACCAGACACAAAAACCAATGCCCCAAGAACCTTTGTTATTAGTGGTACATTGTATATGAACTGTTACAAAAAGTACTTAGCGCTTCGTCCAGTGGATATTGGTCATTCAAGATTTTTTATAAAATTCTTAAATGAAAAAAAATGTGGCAAATCTCCAGTTGGAATCAACACATTTGGTAAAATGCCTGCTCAAATTGCTAAATTTTTAAATTTGCTTGATTCCCATCTTTATACTGGCCATTGTTTTCGACGTTCCTCAGCTAGTTTGTTAGCGGACTCTGGTGCTAATCTTACTACAATCAAGAGACACGGTGGATGGAAGTCCAGTACAGTAGCGGAGGGTTACATAGACGACTCGCTATACAAAAGAAAAAGAACGTTGCGGATCAAATTTTGTCCAACACATCGGCGGATAACACTGTTTCCTGCTCTGGTTTTACCAAAATAAATACCGTTACAGCTACCAGAGAGATTGGTCATGGATTTTCTTTCACTAATTGTAGTTTTGCTAATTTCACTTTTAATTGAATACAACTTCTTCTGATTTTATTTTCTTAGCAGTGCTAAAAGTAAATCACTTTTAGCACTGGTGCTAAAAGTAAATGACATTTAACACCAGTGTCGTAAAAAGACATTTTAGACACTGACAGCACGCGTTAAAAATTCCACTTTTAGTGACGTTTGTAGAAAAAATATATTTAAAGAGTAGTTTTTATTTTGTTAAATTTTTTTAGACTATTTTTCGTATTAAATCTAAAGAATCCATCAACCATAATAAACTTCGAAGTGAATCAACACGTGATTCGCAGAGAATTTGTAGAAAAACGAGCAGCTTCAACAAACTTGCAAGTGAGCAGAATTTCGCATAATAAATCAATATCTGCATATGTGAGGTTGAGTTGTTATTGGATTATTCGCTAAACCTGTAACATATATCATCTCGTTCGCCAATTTCCAACTTCCTTTTCGATTTTATTTCTCGAATCGTTTTGTGAACTTGTTAAACACTGTGTTGATTTTCAGATTATTGACATTAATGGCAGTTATGGATCACTTTCGGGTTTCGATGGACTTTTTGTCGGTCGAGTTTTGAATTATTGTCTGTGGGTAAAGAGTAAAGATCACACCTGATGCACGTATGGCTTTAATTATTATTGTCGTTAAAAATTTTATATGTGAACATAATCGTTTATAGCATTCATCAATCTAACTGAAATTTCTGTTGTATCTCAATTTAGATGAAAAGATTTGATATTATTGGGAGCCATTAATAGTGTTTGTGTTTTAAGTAATGATCAGCATTCTTATTATGTGATGACGATAACTTCGACGTAAGTAGTTTAGCGCGTTTACAACATTGTAGTTTTATGTTCAACCGGAAACCGAAAATAGTTCACATGCACCTGTGTCGATATTTTCATTTTCATAAAACCTTCACTTCAAGCAATTAAACCGGTTATATGGTTAAATATGTGTTTCAAACTATATGACTATATGACGTGATTAGGAAGTCATCGTAAATTTAGTTAAAAGGCCAATCGAAATAATTATATGATGAGCTAAACAAACTAGAGCAGGTATTCGAAACTTTGTTGCTTTCGGATGTTAATCGTTCAAGGAATTATAGGATTAGGAAAATTAGATAAGGTTCTGATCTTAATGTTGAAATATTTTGTTTTGCTTTTATAACATGTAATTTTCTTGGCAACACGACTTGTACTAAGACGTCTAAGAAATAAAAAATATATATATTTGATTAGATTTTGAGGTAAAATAACATATTTCTACCATACTGTCGTAGAAATGAGTGAATTTTTCATTCTATTAAAATTGAGTATCACTTCACTCGGTTCATAACAAACTCATCAACTTTCCCACCTTTATCATCCTTATTATATTTCACCTCTCTTACGTTCGCTTCCCAGTTTTCGCTTATTATCAATTTTCCTTAATTTTCTCCAGTAATTATATACGCCGTAACAATAACCATCGAATTTATCAGAGAGTTCGCTATTTTAATAATGACCTTTATTAGATTAAGCCATCATAGGGCCGTTTAGAAAGATTAGGAGAGAGAGTTCGCTTAATGGCTAACAGGTAGAGGGACTACTAATCGAATTTCTTAATTTTACTAGCAACTTAAAAGTTTAGTGCGCTTTTAAATTCGCAATTTTCGAATATGAGATTGGCCGTTATGGCTAAATCTAATTAGTTGCAATTTATCTCACCTTTCCGACTTTTCGACGGTAATTACCGAGTTGGCTTCGGAATTAAGCTAATTGTCTTTTGTATAAGAGCTTTTTTGTTAATTGAATAGCGACCTTTTATCTTTATTGAATAATTTAATTTTCATTTTGTAACTTTATTTACGATCACCTCTTATTCTTTTATATAAAATAATATTAGAATAATTTCTTTGAAGGTATTGGTTAATTTTGGGGTTAGATTATCCTTAAAGGAAATGAAATCATAAATTCTTGCTAATTGGAAATAAAAATTCTAATCTAAAATACAGTTTTCCGTTTTCAAACGACACCTAGCTCAGAAATTTCCGTAGCTCCAAGCGGTCGAACTGCAATTATCAGCAACAAAGATTTTAGTATGCAAATTGGCATCAGCCGTTGCCATGACAATGGTCGAAGGCTTTTACAGGTGAGGATGCGGATACAATTATTCCATTGTCTTCCCTGATATTGTGTGTGATATTTATTCCGTTCGCTCAGGTGCCCACTATCTGAGCCAAGGACCTACGGCTTAAATGGATAAATGAAAGTAGCCTCTCCAAAGGGGAAAGAAAATTTAATAGGGTTTTAGGACGGCTGGAACTTCCTGAATTTGGTGATCGTTGAATACAGAGAATAAACTGTAATAGAGAATCCGCTATTATCCTTTCTTCTGGCTATATGCTCTATTATTACAAAGGATACATGTAGGCAATATCGTTACCAATTATAATAGACATTTAATAAGGAATAAAATTAATAATGTTCTGTTTAAACAGCACTTTTAGCATAAGTTTATTACAGACTAGTAAAAAATATTTATTTTTATGGAACCTTTCAAATCTTCTTTTTTAACGGCATTTAGAACCTTTCAAAAATGCCTTAACTGCCAAAATATATTTCCTCAAAAACTTCATTTCTAATGTTGCAAAAAAGTGTTTTTTTAGCACTCAAAAAACTGCTTGGAGTGCCACATTGAACATTAAAATCGCAAACCGCGTCAATAAGTTATTGCTTTTCAAAAAATTTCCCTTTTTTTGCTCGCGAAGATTAAAACAGCACAAAAAATAACTTTTTGAGCTCGCTCAGGGAGCGCAAAACAGCAGAAGAAACACATTTTTGATGTCTGAAATTAGCAAGAAGTTGCATGAATAGCCTGTAGGGTCAACCTCTTTTCGAATCTTTTTCATCTTATTTGGGTAATATCAAGTACATAATTAAAAAAATTTTAGCTAAGGGAAAGTGGGGGAATGGTGCGCGAGGGGTAATCGTGCGCAGTGACTTAAATCGTATTGCTGACAGTATGCACCCATCTCTACCTATTGTAATACATTGACCGATCTTCCTAGTTTACACACTGGCTGGCAGCAGCTTAGTTGTCTGGCGAAAGTTCGGAGAGTAACACGTGGGCATAGAAAAACCGGTACAATTTTATAAAATTTGTCTAGTGAAAAATAAGGCGGTAAGTCCACATTTTTTATTTGATTGTATCAACCACATAATCACGCAAAAGCTTTAAGTGTTGCCTTTAATTATGTCTATATTATTTGTTATTTCATTAAGTAGAGTTTGTTCTGGAAAGTTGTTTAGTATTTAAATTCCAAAGGGGTAATGGTGAGCATTGATGCGCACCATTACCCCACGTATGTAAAATAATTAATTTTTTTAATTTCTATTTACAGATGCCGCGAAATTACATAAGAAAAACAGAAATAATTTCATATTGCTCCCAAGACATAGAAAATGCATTACGAGCTATAGAAGATGGAAAAAAAATTAGAGAAGCAGGGCGAGAATATAACATACCCGAATCTACTTTAAGAAAGCGAGTAAAAAATAAATCCAAAAGTCCACCCCGTTTGGGTCGCAAACCATTATTTTCAAGGGAAATAGAAGGCGAGTTAAGGGATTACGTACTTTTACTGGCAAAATTATTCTACGGTTTAACACCCAAATGTCTTAGAAGGTTAGCATTTCGATATGCCGAAGGCCATAACATATGGCATAATTTTAACAATGAGACTAAGTTGGCCGGAAAAGATTGGCTTTATGGTTTTGTAAAACGATTTCCTCAGATAACATTAAGACAACCCGAAGGAACAAGTTTAAACAGAATTGCCTCATTTAATAAAGACGAAATTGACATATTTTTTGGTAACCTTAAAAAACTAGTAGAAAAGTTTAACTTTGCACCGAATAGAATTTATAATATGGACGAGACCGGCATCACGACAGTGCAAAAGAAATGCTCAAAGGTGTATGGAGCTAAGGGGCTAAAAAAGTAGGGGCTGCTATATCCGGCGAAAGAGGAAGAACTGTAACGGCTATTTTTTGTATGAATCCTGTCGGCAATTATCTACCTCCACTGCTCATATACCCACGCAAGACAATGCCTGCTACACTCCAAAAAAATGGACCAATTGGAGCTTCTTACCAATGCTCAAAAAACGGATGGACTAACAGTGATATTTTTTTGGAGTGGTTATCACATTTTGAAAAGTTTACCAAACCAACTGCAACCGATCCCGTTCTATTAGTTATGGACAACCACAGTAGCCATATTTCTATCGCAGCATACAATTACTGTAAGCAAAATAATATCCATATGGTTTCGCTTCCACCCCATACCTCCGATCGTATGCAACCACTAGACCTAACGTTTTTTGGTCCTTTGAAAAATGCTCTATATAGAGAATACGATTTATATTTAACAACCACTGGACATCAAAAAATAACGGAGTATGATCTAGCTGAGTTACTAAATAAGGCTTTCATGAAGGTTGCGACCATGGAAATAGCAGCCTCAGGATTTCGAACATGCGGAATCTTTCCCCTAGATCCAGATAAATTTAATGAAGACGACTTTTCTGCTGCAAATCAAGTAAGAGAGTTTACAGTTGAACCAGTTCCTTCAACAACCGAAACTACTAGAGCAGGTGGTTCCGATGCGACCCCACCACCAATACAACATAATGAACCGTCCACATCTAACTCTTTCTTGGATATGGCTCCAATTCCAAAAAAGCAGCAGGAGCAGCCAACAAGAAAACTCCGACAAAAGCAGCACTCCGAAATTTTAACAAGTACACCAATCTTGGAAAGATTGGAAGAAGCTGAAGCAAAGAAGAAATTAAGAGAAGAAAAACTGAGGAAAAGAGAAAATGAAAAAAATGTTAAATCTACAGTTCGTAAATGTTTTAGTAACGATTCACCAGCGAGAAAAAAAAATAAAAGGGAAACAGAAACTGAAACGGGAACGTACACCTGCTTCATCTGAATCTGATGATGACGATATAGTTTCAGATCTGTGTGATGATGATGAATTAGACGATGCTGACTTTACCTTTTCACCAGCACCTTTAGAAGTTCCTGCAAAACCCAACGAACTGTGCGGAGTTTGTGGAGAATTCGGAAGGAATCGGGAGAAATGGTATCGGTGTGTTGTGTGTTCAACATGGTACCACGCTGACTGCACAGGAGCTGATGGTCCCGAGAACTATAAATGCGATTTTTGTTAATCGAAATAGCGTTTTTGTGTGTTTTAAGTACTTATTGTTACAATAAAAATAAATGTTTTGTATAATAATGAATTTTTTCAACAATTATGTTACTGCGCACCATTTCCCAATGAAAGCGTACCATTACCCCGTGGGGTGGGGAATGGTACGCAAATGCTTCTTTACACTTTATTCAAAATTGTTATGTTGTTTTTGAATTTTTTTATATTATTTGCTTATATACTTTTAGCACAATAGCTAATGTTTGCACTAGTGCAAACAAATTGATATTAACTATTAGGTACATGCTCCGGACAATAAAAAATCTTGCTTAAGTGCGCACCATTCCCCCACTTACTCAAAATACTTGATGATAAACGACTCCCCGTTCTGCAAGAAATATTTAACAAAATATATAACACGGGCAAGTTCCCTTCCAAGTGAATCACGTCAAATTCCATTCCCCTGTCAAAAAAGACCAATGCAACGAAGTGCGACGAGCGTAGAATGATCAGTCTAATTAGCCACTCATTAAATATAAGTAGGCATTCCTTAACATCATACACTACACGACTTTCCAAAAATGTGAAAGAGATACACGATCTACACAATTTGGTTTCAGAACGGGCCTAGGAACTAGAGAGGCTATAATAACAACTCAAATATTAATTCAGAATTGCTCAGATCTAAAGAAAGATGTCATGTCATGCTTTATCGACTACGAGAAAACATTTAATACACTTCAACATCACAAACTCATTTAAATCACAAGGAAGATGGATATAGACCAAAAGATATATGTTGTATAGAAAGTCTGAACTGGAATCAAACATCAGAAGTAAAGGTCGGTAACGAATATACGAAGCAAATAAATACTCAGACAAGGATACGGTCTTTCCCCGCTCTTCTTTAATCTGTAGGTACCCTTGAAAGCATGTTTTAAGACGCGCTGGCAGAACTCAATATAGGTATTAAAGTAAATGGATTAATAATATACAGTATGCGACCGACACAGACCTAAGCGCACAACATGAAAGACTTGCAGGAGCTTCTTATTGCCACAGGTAGCAGCAGCCAAAACTTAGATGTTAATATCAACACCAAGAAAACAAAATTTATTATAGTCTCACGCAATCCGGAGAAACATTAAGATGCAAGTTTAAGTTATAACGGTTGCCCAATAGAACGAGTCCAGAAATTTAGGCACGTGCCTATGTGAAGAGTTGACATCCGATTTGGAAATCAAATGTCGAATAGAGATGGCCAGAAGTACTTTCATGAAATTCAAAAGGGTTCTTATCAATACCGAATTTGACCTCAAGCTACGAATTAGATTTTCAAAATGTTACATGTGGTCAGTGTTGCTCTATGGAATGGAAGGCAGGACATTAAAAGTAAATTTCATAAACAGACTCGAAGCATTCGAAATATGGATATACAGGCGGATACTAAAAGTCCCATGAACAAACCAGGAAATCATACGAACAGTTAGGTAACAGAGATCGCGAAAGCAACATATATAGGCCATGTAATATTACAAATGGTAATCGAAGGGAAGAGATGAGTTGGTGGAAAGAACATGTCATAGCTCAGAAATGTGAGACAATGGACAGGGCTCTAGAACAACAGGAGATTTGTTTAGCGCCGTCAAAAACAGGGAATTAATGAAAAACCATAAAAAGAAGAAGAACATTTTTTAAGAAATTTGCACCTCCTCTAATACTTTTTCAAGTATTAGACATCTTCATTACCACATTAAAGCCTATAATATTTTAAACTGTTCTGAGTCGATTAATGGATATGAAAATGTTTAAAATATCATGTATAGTCAAGAGTTCATAATAAACTAATAACCTAATCTTAATTTTAAAAGCATGTAAAGATCCCTAAAGAAATTTATCTCAGATACGTTTCTGACGTGGTTACACCATGTTAAAGTGCACATGTCTACTAAAATTCAGTTTGTTGCTTTTATTATTGGAGTTTTATATACCTGAACACGAAAATCAACTCGTCAGCGGCATTTAACGAAAATAGAACTTTCATTAAGTTTGCATTATAGGTTTATTTATACTGGTGAATACCTGGTATTATGTTCCAGTTAAAATTAGACCGTATCACCTCTTAAAAGGGTTCCAAATTTAGAAGTCGTTACACCTTTTGTGTCTGTTTAACGTGTATGAAAATAGTTTTATTTGTTTCTGTACGTTATTTTAGTTAGGAATCAGGTATTTTAAAAAAGAACCTTTAAATTAAAATTTTAAATAGAAATCAAATAGTACAATTAAGACTGTTGAGAACTACGTATGTTAAAGGTGTTTACAGGTATTCTGACTATAGAAAGATTTATCACCATTTCACCTTGAAGAATCCGCGACAATAACAACTTTTAGTATACAATGTTTTCTTTGTACCATAATTATAACACACAAGTGATGTAAAACTGATAACATTGAAACTTCGTTAAAAATAATCATCAGCAACATTAAATTAATAGCCTACACGACTAAGTATATTACAACTAGTTCTTTTATTGAATACCATATATCTAACAATCGATTTCACCTGTTTATTCTGTTTTCAGAAAATTTGAATTTGTAATTCGAGGATTACCGAATCTGAACCCAACTTTTCCACGTATTTATTCTCTCAGCTACCTCTGAGACGTCATTGAAGCTGTTCTAAAATCACTCTGCGAAGGCAATGGCAACGATTTAACCGCCTTCATCAAATTGTAAAGGGCTCTCTTTTATATAAAATCCTATCAAGTTCATCGGAGCGCTTCCATCTTTTATCCTGTCCAGTAGCGCAGGAAATCTTTAAAACTAGGACAGCAGGATTCATCACAATATTTAAACATAATAATATGTAAATATTTAAGAAATATATAAATTCAATAAATTAGTAACATATTTGTAATAGAAGACTGCTCGTGCCTTTAAATTTTAAAATCAATTGAAATATTATTACCTATCATTTATTATTAATGTTAGATCTGTACTTTACACAACCAATAAAAAGAAAGAGCCAATAAAATTTATTGTGTAGAAATAGTTTACTTGGAGTACTTACCTAATACATATTAACACTACTTAACTTCTTTATTGGCAATTTTTTCTTAAACAGTGGAAGATTTTAAGTTAATACAAATACGTTGAACGAAATCAAAACTCACCTTTAACTTACCAATAATTTTTAGCCATATCAGTATTTTTAAGTTGTTAATGGAACATTGAGAAAAATTAGCATTCGCCATAAAGACGGACGTATAGTATTACTAAGTTTATTTTAAATGAATTAGGCAAACATCCACTGTGTTCTAACGACAATATACGATTAACCTGAAGCTTAACAACACCCTTGAAATCCATTTTAGACGAAAAAGCAAGATAGGAGTGTAAACATTAAAATTTAGTTACGTTTCGTTTAGTGAAACTTAGCTAACGATAACTAAACAGTGCAAAAGCAAGATGGCAATAAGCATCAAAAGATACAAAAAGTTTTTATAATATTTAATAATAGTTAGGTACTAATACCATCAGCAAATGAGTTCATAATACTACCCCGCAAATCACCGAACTTTAATAACAGATTATAATTACAATTTTATTACTTCTTACAAATTTAAGAGCTTCATCAAAATTGATATCAAAACACGGTTTAAACGGAGTATGTAAAGTAAAACTTTATAACTATAAAAGTAAGTAAGTAAGTAATAATCCCTAAATTAGCATTGGTACGAAACCTCGTTTAAAAAATGGTGCCCTTTATACATTCATCATTATTTCATTAATAACTGTTGTCTCTTTAACAAACTTTGTGGTTTTTAATATATATGTCTATGAGTTTCTACGTTTCAGATGAAAAATTTATTAATCATATACAAATTGAAATAGGTTCGGATATCTTATATACCCGCTTAGAAAGCGTTACCAAAAGCGCCTTCAGACATAAATCTAACCTCAATCTTTTGTTAACATAAATCCAGAGTTTCATTGCGATATAACAAGTCGTGTAGGTACAGTGAATTTTTGAAGTTAGCAAGTCGGTCGAGCAATAATTTTTTCCATTTTTTTGGAAAGGATTATTGCTGTAACGATTTTTGTGTTTGTGAATGAATTGTCACACCAGTCAACTATTTCCCGCTGGTATTGCGAATTTCAACGTGGTCGCACCAGTCTCAGCGAGGTGCATCCAGATAAGCAGTCACTCAGCAAAAGTTTGATGCGGTTTGTCAGGTAATTAAGGATGGCCGCTTCGTAACATACCAGGAAATAGAGGCATTTTTGGGCATTTCAAAGAAATCGATCCAAACGATCCTACATGAAGTAATGGGTGTTACGAAGTTGGGTTTCCGTTGGATACCTCATTTGCTCACAGAAGAGCAAAAAGTGGTACGCTTCAATTGGAGTCGAAAACCATTGGAACGGTTTGACAAAGGAAGCTCAAAAAACGTTGATTGTATTGTTAGTGGCGATGAATCTTGGATTTACTCCTACGAACCGGAAAATAAACGCCAATCTGCTGTGTGGGTGTTTCACAACGAGGACAAACCAACAAAAGTGATCCGTTTTCGAAGAGTGTAAAAAAATGGTCGCACTTTTGAGCCAAATACTAATGTCGTAACAATTGCTTTAGAAGATCGAGGAACGGTTACTTCCGATTGGTATTTAAACGTTTGTTTACCAGAAGTTATCGCGAAACTCCGACAAAGCAACACACAACTGTGAATCATCCTACATTTGGAGCTTCAAAACATCGAATTGTTAGACCATCTACCGTATAATCTCAACCTAAGTCCCAACGACTTCTTCACGTTCCCAAAGATCAAGAATTCAATGCGTGGGCAGCGATTCCAGTTTCAGAAGAACCCATTGATGCCTTTAAAACAGCGATTTTAGGTGTTAACTGAAGACTGGAAGACCTGTTTTATCAATTGGTTTAAACGTATGCAAAAGTGTATCGATCTTGGTGAAATATATTTTGAAAAGCAATATAGTATATTGTAATACAAGTGTTACAATGACAGGTTTCGTAGTACGAGTTCAGTTTGTGAAACGAACCGCAAAGCGGTGAGTTTCGCAAAGAACGAGTACTACAAACCCTCATTGTAACTCGAGTGTTACATACTATTTTTTATAATGAACTTTTTTCTTCAAGCGTATAATAATAACTATATTACTTTTTGCAACACAGACCGTAGAAATATCCCATTATTTTACTAGTACAAAAATGAATTTTCATTATTGTACTAATAAAATAATGGGGCGTTGTAATCAAGTAGGTAGGAACTGTCATTTTTAAACTTATTTAATTTGACGTTTGTCTGTTTTGAAAATTTTGTGAAAAATGTCTCAAGAATTGCAATGTACGCCTCCGGAATTAGTTGAAATAGCTAATTCCAGTATTGAAACTCTAATTCCAACGAAGTCGCGTAAACTGTATGATTTTGCATACGAAAAATTTCTAAAATGGTGCAATGAATATAATGTACAGCAATACACGGAAAACGTTATGCTTGCATACTTCACGAATTTGTCCAGAAAGTTTAAAAGTTCTACTCTATGGGCACAGTATTCAATGATTAAAAGTCAATTAAACATTAAACATAATGTTAAAATAGAAAAATATAGCAAATTAATTGCATTTATAAAGCGCCAAGGGGAAAATTATACACCGAAAAAATCAAAAGTATTAACACAAGATCAATTTGATAAATTTCTCAAGGATGCACCAAATAATGTTTATTTAGCAACAAAGGTAGGTACTTTCTTATTTCTTTTTAATCATTATTACGTTTATTAAACCGTTGACAGTGATATCTACTAGCAGATCAATATTTAACTTGACAGCAAATATTACCTCATTTCCTACTTATAACATTTAATGACGGTAGCTCAGTGGCAGAGCTTTTGTCTTCGGTCGCAAAGGTCAGCGGTTCTAATCCCGGTGCTACCAGCTTTTTTTTTTATTTATTTCAACGTTTGTTTTAGGTTATATTAATATTTGGAGTCACAGGAGCCCTTAGATGCGATGAACTTGTTAATTTAAAGTCTAGCGAAATCCAAGATTTGGGAAATTTAATTTTGGTTAAAATCATAAACACAAAAAACAAAAAACAACGGTCGTTTACTATAATTGGCGATTTTTATTTGAATTTGGTAAGACAGTATACGGCTCTTCGTCCGGATGATATTGGCCTGCAGCGATTTTTTATTAAATACCAGAATGGTAAATGTCACCGTGTGGTAATGGGTATCCACAAAATATCAAACGTACCAAAAGACGTTGCTACGTTTTTGAAATTAACAAATCCTCATGAATATACAGGACATTGCCTTCGGAGGACTTCCGCGACTATTTTAGTTGACAACGGAGGTGATATTACCGCTTTAAAGCGGCATGGTGGATGGAAATCCACCAGTGTTGCTGAAGGGTACTTAGAGGATTCCATTTCCAGTAAAACACAAACTGCACAAAAAATACTTAATTGGCAAGAACAACCAAGTAATAGTTCTGGAATCGCTGACATAATAATCGACAATCAACTTACTAATAATATGATGTATACCAATGACAAAATTGTAAATGTCGAAGCTGAAAGCGGTGGCAGTGGCTTAAATTTAAACAACTGCAGTATACAAAACTGCACATTTAATATTACTGTTAATAAATAGGTAACACTTTATGTAATTTTTCGTTTGTATTAATTAAATAGTTGAGATATAAACAAATCCTTCTATATTTTTTATAAAATGCATATTATTATTACGCTTGAAGAAAAAATAGTATATGTTACTCGGAGCAGAAGGCCCATTATATGTTTCGCCCAGTTTGCACAGCCTCGGCTAGCGCCTCGGCAGTGCAAGAATCTGGGCTCAACAATAATGTTGGCCTTCTACTCCTAGTAACATAATATACTATTAAAAGTATAGAAAAATAAATGAAATGAGAGTTTTTCGAAATATTTATTTATGTTGGCAATCTTGACACTTTTGACACTTGACAGTTTTAATGATTTTAAATTTGAATGTTTTTCAAATTTGTATAAAATATTATGAATTTCGCAATATCGCTGATAATGTAGTTAATAATTTACTACAACATACTTCTTGATTTACTATCTGAACTCTTTCGTTAACAATCAGTGCAGTGCAACCAATTGTGTAAAACAAAAAGTTACCAAAAACAGTGTTACAATGAATCTATTTCGATACTGTTTTTAGTGTCGAAATAGAAACTTTGTGAACGTGAATTATAAAAAAGTATTTTAAGTCTATATATTTTTTTACTTTATGGCTATATGCAAAACCTCAGTAAAGAGAACTTAGGGTAAGATTATTTGGCTCAGAGACGAATTTAGGGCCAGTCTATGCAGAGGACCCACACAATATTTTATTTCCTAAATCAAATTTAAGAGAAAACTAGTATCCATTGAAATGAATATAATTTAATCATCCTGTAGATATTTTTGTCAACTTTCAAACAACTCTTTATCGTCAAAGGTGCACACACGTACACTTTTGTTTTTCGCTTATTTGACAGAAACATCCCAACAATGAAACTGAGAGGCAGTACAGTATTTCACCTGTGATAAATGCTCCGTGATGGAATCTGTTTTGTTATGACTGTCAAAGATTTACGACTTTAATATAAATAAACTGGAAATCCCAAAAGAAAAAAAAACTCGGCTGACGATGACAGGTTTATTTTAATCGAGGTGTTGATTGTTTTAACCTCCCGTGGTTTTAAAGTAAACCTGCGTTGATTGCGAGAGTGCAAACACAACCAATATTTTTTTGATTACCTTTGAGGATTTGTAACAGATGCGTAATTTTTATATCGATTTAAAATAAATCAATCACTCATAATATGTTTTTTATCTTTATTTTTAAGTGGTCAAATTCATTACGTATTACGAAATATGTTTCCTGTCGTATAAAATTAGCAATATTCTATAACACTAACTATAATTCACTCATCAAATAAATGGAATGGAAGAAAACTTGTACTCAGCACTAATTTTAGTTTGATTCAGGTTGCTACTTTCACCATATCTCATTAATTATTTTCTAAACTAACCGACAAATATCAAAATACTATGTCTCAATATACTGAAAAATAGTTTACACACATAACAGGAAATATCAGGCAAGAAAATTAATCGTTTATTTAGTTGAATAAGTTAAAATGAAATGTTTATATATTTAACAGATTTTCATCTTTATCAAACTCATTTAAACTAGTTGGCGTTTCATAATTTTTAAAATGCAAAACAGGTTTGAGGTATACAAGCAAAAATTTATTCGAGAATTACTTTTGGTCGATTTATAAAACTTTTCTGATTAGCATAAGAATGATGTTGACAGCAACCATAGCGCTCGTTGTTTTCCATTTCCACCTGCCTAACCATAACCCCAAAAATCCTCTTTCTGTTTTGTCGGTACCTCAGATTAGGCCAGTTCTACATACATAAATAAAGTATTTATAATCAGATAATCAAGAAAAATAAGTTATATCCAATTGAGATCCAAATCGTCCATATCTAAACCGCGAGAAATATTATTAATAGCCTAATAATATCCCTTAATTTTTATATTTTATATTAAGACTTTTTTAATATTATATCTATACTAATATTATAAAGAGGAAAGGTTTGATTTTTTGTTTGTTTGTTTGTTTGAAATGAATAGGCTCCGAAACTACTGGACCGATTTCAAAAATTCTTTCACCGTTGGCAAGCTACACTATTCCCGAGTGACATAGGCTATGTTTCGTTTTCAAAAAAAAATAGGGATCCTTACTAAAATGCCATTAATGTGACCAAAAATGACCTTAAAATCCTTACATCGCGTGCGCTGAGAATACTATTGATTATAGAATAAAATAATGTACTACGATTTCGAAGAATATATAAATATCTACAAAAAATGCCGCGACAGCATATGTCTAACTGTTATAGTTACGTCACAATAACTATTTTTTAATTTTTTAAAAGTTTTTATCTTGGTATTAATCCTTATCAAAATAACTTATTTCATAATCACAACAGATATCACGAATTTAGCATGTGCAATGGGACGAGGCTACTTATAAAGGAATTAAAGGACAATTAAGTTGTAGCCACCATTATAACTGAACCACCAGCTGGTCAACTAGCTCATACACTGAGGATACCGATGATCCCAACTGATCTACCAAATCCATTTAAACCGCTTCAATTTCCTATCAAAACATCTTTCGCTTTTACTAATAATAAGTCTCAAGGTCAAACCTTCCGATTAGTAGGGATCGGTTTTCCTCATGGCCAACCGCCTAAGGCGGGTCGGAGCACCTGAAAATCAATTTATTTTGCTGCCAGAAAATAAAACAACATGTAATATTGTTTACAGGGAAGCGTTGACCCAATAAATTTAATGGCTTTTGTTATTAAAGTGAAACTTTTATTACATCGTTTTTGGTCTGTGTTAGTGCATGTCGCATGTCGGTCGACATGCATGTCGGTCGACCGCCGTGTAGGTATAAAGTATAAAGTAGGCGGCGCCTATAGTTTGCAGCAGCTGACCGTGTAGTGTATAGTATTACTTTTTGCTGGTGCATGTTGTTGTTTATTTTTTGTTTTGATTTCGATATCGATTTCGATTTCGATATCGATTTCGATATCGATTTCGATATCGATTTCGATTTCGATTTTGATTTTGATATCGATTTCGATATTGTTTTTGATTTGATAAAGCGATTTTTATACCCTTAATAGAATATTATTCGAAAAATTTTTAGTTAAATGTCTATAGTGTGAAAAAAAGTTTCACTTTTACCGTGGTTTCATAAAACCACACAATGCTTTTTTTTTCTTTAATCCCCGTGCAAAGCCGGGGCGGGCTGCTAGTAATAAATAAATCTTAAAATAATTTTATATTTTTCAAGAAATGGAAGTAAACTTTTAGAGGAGAATTGACTTATATATTCCAAACTCTGTTTACATTTTTTATAAATTTATGAGAAAATCTGTTAAAAACAGGCCTATATAATCCACGATGGGACTGGTATAATAAGTCAACTTCCATTTCCCCCTTTTGTGATATTTCCCGCCAGGTAACTTGTTCGAAGCCACTCATGTTTTATGCATTAGATGTTTTCCTTATTTACGTTATAACCGTAAACGGCTACCTACATAATTCTTAACGAGTTTGTGAATTCCACTAAAAAGTTTTGTACCTCGTAAAACGAGATAAAATTTTACGGACTCGTCTGTTTACACTTTTCTCTTTTAGGTTTCAAGGATGTTTGAAAATCTGTTCTCAGGAAATAGGTAAATCGGTGCCAATGAAATAGATATGAAAAAAAGATCTTAGTGTATCTGTAAAAAATTATTTTTAAACTAAATAAACAAAATACAAATTGTTCTATTTTTATCGTAAAATCTGTTATCAAGCTTTTTTACAAAGCAAGGTGTGGTTCAATAACCATTGAAAATTAACAAAAGTGCAAGAGTAGACGATATCAACTCGGCGGTACAGAGAAAAGGAAGTAAGTGCGAGGAGTTCGTAATTTACATTTTAAAGAAGTTATTGAGTGGAGTGAAAGCAGTGCCGGTAACTGAAAAAGCATAGTAAAAGTCCGTTTCCGACATTAAGGGACAATGAAACGAAGAAGCTTTTCTTAAATTAGAATTTGACTTCCATTTATTAATTTTCATGTTACTTCTTTCAATAAATTTAATAAACAATTAGATTAAAGCAGGATAATATTTTTTTCTAGAAAAGAAAAAATATGTTAAGTTATTCAACCTGATTTCTTGCTTACACTTTGTTAATAGCAAAAAGAAGGTTTGGTCGATGACAACTAAAGCGAAACAAAGGCAAGAACATAATGGCGATAATAAAGATGAAGCTAAATAAAAAAGCCTCTACCGGTGTGCAAAGGTAATTAAGTTAGGTCCGCACCGAAGTGAAGGTGCGAAATACGGACAGCGGCAAAGTTCTTTGAGGTCGAAGTGATGAGTCCAGGGCCTTCCGGCTGACTTAATTAAAGTGTCTAGTTGCTATAGCTACTAATAGCCGCCAGGAGATGACCTGCACTACTTGCACACACACATTCGCACACACCTATATACCGACGTGGTCAGAGGGGTTAATCGAGGACCTTAATAGTTTTCACCGCTGACTTTTCGTTTACCACTTTCTTGACCGTACAGAAACTCTTTTCACACAAGATGTAAAACTGTTCCCGTAGAAACGAATAAACACAAACGGTTTCATTTATTTTTACGATTTGAATTCTTAGTATCAATGAATTTCCTTATCGCAACTTCTTATCATAAACACATGATACAACAAAAAATGGAGAACAGGTATCCATCAACAACCTTCAACGAAAAATGGAAAAAAGATATCCATCAAGTATTGGTTACAATACAAGTGTCATAGTACGAAAACTCGAATATATATATATATATATATATATATATATATATATATATATATATATATATAACGAGCCGAGCGTTTGTGACATTCTTATATAACAAGATGTAAGAGATGATACAGAACGTATCTAGTGCCGTGCTGTCAATAATAAATCCAGTTTTAAACTGGATTGGTGTTTGGTTAGATTTTCTAACTCAAGACACCTGTAGATGCTGCGACATAGGAGTATAAGGATATTAATCAGCCCATACAGGGGCAAAACTAACTACAGACACCGTGTTTCGCTCTTTTTTTGAGCTCATCACTGTAGTATAGGTTATGTCTCTTCAGTCACTAATGAAGAGACATCCCCTGTATGAATCGACTAAATCCTTATAGATGTAAACTTGCGAAAGTAGAAACAATTCGCAAGTGGCCCCCTCTTTACTCCAAAAATGGAACTACGACAGTCGCTTTGCATCTTAAAAGTACCTTCGGCAAGGTAAAAACATAAAAAGAGCAGAGCGTTTGTGACAGTCTTATATAACAAGATGTAAGAGATGATACAGAACGTATCTAGTGCCGTGCTGTCAATAATAAATCCAGTTTTAAACTGGATTGGTGTTTGGTTAGATTTTCTAACTCAAGACACCGGTAGATGCTGCGACATAGGAGTATAAGGATATTAATCAGCCCATACAGGGGCAAAACCAACTACAGACACCGTGTTTCGCTCTTTTTTTGAGCTCATCAGTGTAGTATAGGTTATATCTCTTCAGTCACTAATGAAGAGACATCCCCTGTATGAATCGACTAAATCCTTATAGATGTAAACTTGCGAAAGTAGAAACAATTCGCAAGTGGCCCCATCTTTACTCCAAAAATGGAACTACGAGAGTCGCTTTGCATCTTAAAAGTACCTTCGGCAAGGTAAAAACATAAAACGAGCAGAGCGTTTGTGACAGTCTTATATAACAAGATGTAAGAGATGATACAGAATGTATCTAGTGCCGTGCTGTAAATAATGTCTGCGGTTACCATTCCTACTCGTGGCCTTATTGATCCTTTTTGCGTACATGCCCAATAATTTTCCCCTTTTGTTTATATTAATACGCATTTTCTTGGCACTTTGTTTATTTCATATCCTGGGCTTAGAACGACTCAAACACAATGAGTCCGTTTCGCCAACGTTGCGACGCTGGTTGCTAGCCGAAAACCCATTGGCACAGCTGGCCGAAAGCACAAAATGGCGATAGGACTCCTGTGTGAGCTTTCGTTGTTTTTGTGTTTTTATGTTTCTTTATACATGTTTCCCCAACATCCTTTGCTCCCAAGTACCCAACACTTTTGCTAGCCAAGTGCAATACCCTACTTGGTTATGCCGCACTGATGACGGCTAATGAGCCAGAAACATGCATGTCTGCGGTTACCATTCCTACTCGTGGCCTTATTGATCCTTTTTGCGTACATGCCCAATAATTTTCCCCTTTTGTTTATATTAATACGCATTTTTTTGGCACTTTGTTTATTATATATATATAAGAGATATAGCACACACGGACGGAAAGACACACAAGCCGATCTTATAAAGTGCCTCGATGGTACGTAAATGCCTGTATTGAATGAACATGTTGCAAAAGAGAAATAATGTCATATTATAAATATCATGAATTTCGGCTCTAGCTCTTAGTCTTAGACTATATCAAATGCTCATGCTTTCTCTCTCTCTTTCTTTCGCGTATGTGGCGTATTATTGTTACGTGACGTAAACGCAAATTTTTAACTTTAAAAATCTCAAAAGTGACTACTACCTAATAGAACAAAATTTTGTTTACAAATGTACAAGAGACATCGAAAAACAGTAAGGAGCAAAAAAACAAGGTAATGAGAAAAATCAGACAAACAGTGATAAAAATCCATAAGCAAGAAGTCACTTCAGAAAATCCAGCCCTGTGGATGATTTCTAAGACACTTTTGGCTAGGCTTAATAACGGAACTTTTTATTCAGTGAATATTTCTGTTAATCGAAAATCGATAATGATTCTTATATAGCCTGACTTTTGCCCTCTCGATTTCCTGATAAACGCCAAGATCGAAAAGAGTTTAATTTAAACTGGAGGGGAGATTGTGATCAACAATCAGGTACCTATTTATTTCTTATGAGATTTGTATATTTAAAGACGGCGAACTTGTTCATCTAGATAAAAGATATTTTCTCAGATATTGTTCAATTGTATTTGGTCACAAAGAGCAGTAAAACACAAAAAAAAATAGAAAATAACAAAGAACAAAGTAAACGATTATTTGAAATATTTCTCATGGGATTTTTGAAATTTTGGAAAGTAAGCAAACAAAAATTTATTAAACGACCCTAACGAGAAATTGAAAAAATTTCGCATTTAGCAAGACTCGAACCTTTGGCTTTACGCGGCAACACTCTAACAACTAAGCTATGAATGTTTAGTAATTATTTCGCTTTTTGGTTGTTAAATTTAACTCATGTCACATGTGTCACTTATTCACTTTCTCCCTAAGCACATATAGCATGACGTTAATGAGACAGAGATTTTGTCAAATCGACAATTGAAACATGAAACTTTTATATCACTTTTTTGTGCCCTGTTTTATATTTTTATTCGGTTAGGAGATTGGAAACTTGGATTATTAGTAAACGATTATTTGAGATATTTCTCATGGGATTTTTGCAGTTCTTGAATTATTAGAAAGTATAAAAACAAGAATATATTCTTCTTCTACTTCTTCTTTCAGCAGCGCTTAAGCATCCACTCCTGGACGTAAGCCTACCTTGACGTTTCCATTATGTCGCTTCTTTTGCTACTTGATACCATTGTCTTCTTGATATCATCCAACCATCTGTTTCCAGGTCGACCCACACTTCTTTTATGCAATTTAGCTTTCCACTTCGTAATGTGTTTGATCCTCTTGCCTCCTCTTGTCCTACCCAGTTCCATTTCAAGTGAACGTTGTTTTTTGGTTCGTCTGCGTTTTCCGTCGTTGCGGATGTAATCTTTTAAGATTATTCCAAGCAGAAGCCCCTTTATTGCGCGCTGTGTGGTTCTAAGTTTGTTGGTGGTTCTTATGGTCATTGTAGTTGTCTCCAGACCATAAGTCATCACTGTGAGGATGCAAGAATTTAAAACCTTGATTTTTACGTTGATGGGAAAGGTAGTGTTACTGAAGATATTTTTAAGTTTACCAACGGCAGCACATGAGATGTGAATTCTTCGGTTTATTTCCGCTTGTTAGTTTTCTTTTCCAAACTTGATTAAGTGGCCTAAGTAAATATATTCTTTATATATATAAACAAGGATATATTAAATGATATTAAGGAGAAATTGAAAGTCCAGCATGACTCTAGATTAGATAAGATATTTATTGGGTTGGCTGTTAGCCTGTATCACTGCGACCTTTGCAGATCTATTGTGACCACCCATTATCTCAAGAATAGGATTAGAGAACCTTGTCCAGCCCTGCCCTCTTAATGAGACTTAATAGCCTTGACTGTGGCCACTCCGCATAACTTGGAGCAGCCGGTTTCTCCTCTCCCAGTACTAAATACCGCGTCCTTGCCAGGCCTTCGCATTGGCATAGGACATGAAATGCGGTCTCCTCTTCCTCTTGGCAGTATCGACAGATGTTTGCATCTGCTAAGTTCAACTGACTCATGTGTTTCCTGAGCCTACAATGTCCTGTCAAGAGACTGACAATCATTCTGACATCGTTTCGCCTTTGTGATAGCAGCTCTGCAGTAAACTTCGCCGAGCATGACTCTAACCCGCAACCATTGCCTCTACGCGGCTACACTCTAAGAACTAAACTAGGAATGCTTAGCCATCATTTCGCCTTTTGGTCGTTAAGTTCAACTAATGCCACATGTGACACTTACTCACTCTCTAAGCACATATAGATTGACGATAATGAGAGAGAGATTTTGTCAAATCGACAATTGAAAGATCAAATTCTAAGTCACTTTTTTTGTGCCCTGTCTTATATTTTTATTCGGTAAGGAGACCGGAACCATGGATTATTAGTAAACGATTATTTGAAATATCCTATTTAAGTATAATTATGTGATTTAGATATTTAAAAAAGAAAAGGGATACAGAATTGGGAAATTATCATCGGATAATTACATTTTAATTTATCGGTTCAGAGGATAATGCCTTCAGAAAGATTTAAATTATGATTAAGTTAAAAATAAAGCATAAGTTGAAAGCTCTGTTGATTTAGCATCTTTATGTATTTGATTTGGAGTAGGTAGGTACTAGGAAAGAAAAATAGAGTTGCTATCCGTTAGCTATGTTGTAAATATTAATCGGTAAACAGTATTTAATCATACTAATTACACGTAAATTATTATCGGAACTGTTTGTCAGTTATTTTGAAATATTATGCTAAATCTAACGTTATCTTCATCGCATTCAGTCGTCCAATTTATTGTTGCAAAATTCGATAAACGGCTCGGTGTTACATAGGTGCCTAATGTGTATATCAGTTGTGTAAATAGATTGAGAACAAAATAAAATGATATAATGCAAAGGTTGGTATAACGGGAAATTCCATGACAGTTATATGTAGCCTTACAAATCGCTGATACCATATATAACTGATGTAAATTATTTTATACATATTCACAAATGCAGTTAGAAATTAAAAAATGTAGAAAAATCAATCATTTTTTGTTAATCAACAAAAAAAAAAACAATTACAATATTTCACTCTAACATAAACGTTATTTATATTTGATACTAGGTGTACCTGCGACGTCGTTCGCGTGGCGTGTTGATTGTTGTTTACAAATTTCTTCACTCACCCCATTAAAGGGGTTGGAGGAGAATTTTTTATACACCAGATGTTATGTTGAAAGAAGACAAATACATCTGTGAAAACCGCATTCGAATCGGATCAGTAGTTTTCATGTGATACGCGCACAAAAATATAGATAGACAGACAGACGTACAAAAAAAATCTAATCACATTTTTGGGTTCTATATCGATGTAGGTACCCGTGACGTCGTTCGCGTGATGTATAGATTGTTGTATTAAAATTTCTCCCCCCCCCCCACACCGTAAAAGAGTTGGGGAAGATTTTTTTATACACCAGATGTTAAGTTAAAAGAAGATAAATACATATGTGAAAACCGCATTCAAATCGGATCAGTAGTTTTCATGTGATGCGCGCACAAACATAAAGATAGACAGGCAGACAGACGTACAACAAAAAATCTAAGCACATTTTTGGGTTCTATATCAATGTACCCGCGACTTCGTTCGCGTGACGTATAGATTGTTGTATAAAAATTTCTTCCGCCACACCGTAAAAGTGGTTTTCCTAACATTTCCCTTCACTGCTCTGCTCCTATTGATTGTAGCGTGATGTAAAGTATCCTATAACCAGCTCAGGAGTATGAAAAATAATTGTACCAAGTTTCGTTAAAATCCGTCGGGTAGTTTTTGTTTCTATAACGGTTATACAGACAGACAGACAGACAGACAGACAAAAATTTTACTGATTTCATTTTTGGCATCAGTATCGATCCCTAATCACCCCACCCCCTGATAGTTATTTTGGAAATATATTTCATGTACAGAATTGACCTCTCTACAGATTTATTATAAGTATAGATAATTATTTTTATTTCATCATTTTCTGTCTTCTTATTTATATTTACAACCTCATCAATTTTTCCTAAAATCAAAGCCACGTGTAGTTAAAAATAAAATGCAATCAATACTACTAATTAATTGAATCCATATATTTAACGATTTTTAACAATCAAACAAAAATATGCACACACAAACAACACGTCACTCGAATATAAAGTAACTGATAGCTTCTTGACCTCTAGGGCCATTTTCTTTATCTACCGCAGTTTATAATATTGCTTCAGTCACAATCGGGCAGGTTCTTGGACTTCGACATTTTGCTCCTTTCCTTCTTTTTTATTACCGGAGCTTGCCTTTATCTTATTTGTGGCAGCAATAGTTTCTTGACATCAATAAATCAAATAGCTCGTAACAGGAACGCTGATAAACTATTTAATTAACGTTATCAACTTGTAAACGAGAGGTAAAAATACTAAAATTTTATAAATAAAGGTATAACAAACCTCCAGGCTATCAAAATATAAATTGATAAGTCGCTGATGATATTGTTATTAGAACAAACAATTAAAATGTTTCACAAAGAAGTCTAAATGTGTGTATGCGATACACAACTAAAAATAAGAAGCGGAACAGAAGCATGGATTGTAGATTATAAGTTGGTCGAATGGCCCAATTAACATTCTACACTCTACACTACACTAAAAGATCTTTTGTGTATCCCCTACATCAAATTATGAGTCCATAAGGTCTAGACACTTAACTAGACTTTTTAGAAAGTCTATTATCCGCTTACGATAGTAACCTGATTAAGCTCGAAGAAGATTTGTCTCAGATATTTATGTCGTGGGCGAACGATTATTCTACAGTTACAGATAATATTTTTTTTTTATTAAGGATGTCCTCGTAGGTATAGACCTAACTACAAATGCACCGAGAACATCTATTGGGGCAGAAGAGACAATTTATTAATTTGGGATTTAAAGGCCTGCAAGTTAGGACGAGTGGGGAAGACGTGGGAAGGTAAGGAGTTCCACAATCTGGAGACCCTGGGGATGAAGGAATGATCGAATCGATCCGTTCTCGATGTCTGGCACTGAAGAGTATAAGGGTGCATGAAGTTGGCACGTCGCGTTGCTCTGGCTGGTCTGACAAGTGGAGGCATTATAGAGCGGAGTTCTTCTGAGCAAAATCCGTTTATGTATTGGTAAAACAAGGAAAGATCAGACACTGCTCTTCAGTGGGACAATGGGGCTAGGTTTTTGGTGATACTGGTGTCGTTTATTAGTGAACTGCTTTTCTCTGTATTGCATCAAGAACTCCGAGCCTTGACGGAGCCGCCGAACCCCATACATGCGAGCAGTATTCAAGGTTAGGTCGTATTTGGGCTTTGTAAAGAGTAGCTAAGATGGATGGAGAGAAATATTTCCGTGCTCTTAACAGAAAGCGTAATGGAGTCGCTTGCTACTAGTGTCTGTTGGATAGGCAACATGTCTTTGTCATTCTCAAATCTTGATTGAGAGAAGCCGTTGTGGATCTTCTGTCCTCTTCCAGAATATCTAGAGATATGGGTCGGTTGTGTGCTTTGCTACAGTGTAGGTTGCCATCATCTGCAAAACCATGTATCGGGTTATTAGCGGCCTTTCATCATATACTCATAGAATCTGCATGTTCCACTGTCCACTGTTCCCATTTTCCAGAAATATTACCTCAATGGACAGTATCCTGTGAAAATTGCTGCTATTACTCTAAGTTCGCGTTTTTGAAGCTTTAAGAGAAATTTAGAGTAGCGCAATGAAGGCCATATTAATCTTTTTGTTTGTCTTTGACCTAGAGTGTTTTCCAGTAGACTGCACTGAGTTGCTGTTTTCAATTACGAACTTCATCTATAATGCGGCAATTTAGCTGCCACAGGAAGGTTTATGTCCGATAAAAGGAATATTAGCTTCTTCTTTTGCGGGACTATCAGCAATCTCGTTACTTTGTTGTGTTTAGACAGTTGCTTAAAAGACTTGCAGTTCCAGGCTAATTCAGATTCGAAGACTGTAGATTGTACATCCTTTAAAGCAGCTTTTCTATTCTGGTTGAAGTCTAAAGCTCTATTTGGACGATTGTAGGAGTATTTCCCAGGGTTATTGAGAGCCTAAAGTTAAGACTTGTAACCGACTCCTTCAGGTGTTTTAGACCTATTAGCTCCTTTTGTAAGTTGAGCGTTTTGGTTTTGTGTTAACTCACACTCATTAATACTAACATTTAGTGTGAGTTCGAAATCTCACTTTGGAGACATAATGTGTGTAGGCATTTTCATGGATTGGGTTGCTCCGACCCTTAGAATCTAAAGATCCTCTAAGATCGCTTGGTTTTAGAGAATTAGTCTTTGTTAACCTGTAGGCACTTTCCCATTTAACAGAAATATTGCCTTAGTGGACAGTGTCTGGTGAGAATTGCTGCGGTTACTCAGATGAGTTACATGAATTACATTGTTGTGTTTATCCAGTAAGTAGCTTAAGCAACTGTTTGCAGTTCCAGGTTAGACTCGAAAGTGATAAAATGTACAGCCTTTAAAGCAGTTTGGTTATCAGAAGCAATATATACTCTGGCTAAAATAAGCAGGTTTTTAATGCAATGTGGAGCACAGAACTCTATTGCTAAAAGCTGCGCTAGGAAAATTGTAAAAGTGTTCCTCAGGGCTATTGAGAGCCTAACACTAGGACCTGTAACGCCTTTTGGTGTGTTAGACCCATCAGTATAATAAGTGAGATATTATACCTAATAGAATAGGGGAGCCAGGCTTCTAGCTGTCAATTGGTTGGAAATAAACAGAAAATCGGGTTATCCACTCTCTCTTTCTAGTTAAGCACTAACCTGTTGTTTATAGTATAAATTATCTTTAAAAAATATTTAACTTTGTGCTATATGCACCAATTTCTCTTTAATGTCATTTTATTGTTCGTATAATTTCAAAAATCCTATGAGACATATCAAAATCATTAGTTTACTAAAAAATTCCATGGTACCCACTTACCTACTTATCGAATAAAAATATAAGAAAAAAAGTGACTTAGAATTGACAAATAATATCTCTCATTAATGTCATACATGTGCTTGACATGCGTTGAATCAAGACAATCAAAAAAACAGACTAACTACTAATGCATCTGTGGCCAAAGTGTTTAGAGACAATAACGGCTATAGGTTGCAGGTTCAAATCCTACCGGATGCGACATTTTTTCAATTTCTCCTTAGGGCAAGCGCACACTACAGACTTTTTATCGGCCGATAGTTTAGTTGGATGCTTATTAGTATAGAATCGTAATGTGAGTCCGCAAATCTAAGCGATTTCAGTCGGCCGACTGAATAATCAGAAACAAGTTGGATAGGCCTCCCAATTCTGATTCAATTACAAAGTTGGACAACTATCGGCCGAGTTCTAATCAGACTGTGTGTTTATGAGAGTGCGCAGACTCACTAACTAAACAGTCGGTGCCTGCAGACTCCCCACTCTACATTCCATTGTTGATATCTGATATCAAATATTATCTAGTACCTACTTTATCTTTGAATATATTTGCGTTTTCATTACATTTTTTTTTCATAATTATGTAGAATATTGCCGAATGTTCAGTAGAAAATTTAATTGCGGAAGTTGAAAAGCGACTATATTATAAAGCATCAAAAAAATATTCCGATGTTAATATTAAAAAGAAACTATGGGATGAGGTTTGTGCAATTGTTGTTCCTACATGGGGTGAAATGGATGCTGAAGACAGAAGAAAACAAGGCAGACCACCAACTTTTCAGTTGGTGGTCTGCGCACCCGCACCGAACCGAACAGTTTTGTTTGAGTAGTGTGCGCCCACCCAACCCAACCAGACTAAACTATCGGCCGATAAAAAGTCTGTAGTGTGCGCTTGCCCTTAAGGTAATTTTGTTGTTTGTGTAATTTCTATATTTCGAAAATTTGTTACATATATTTTATTATTCGAAAAACAAATTGTTCCTTACGGCACATCCGTCGGTAGAAAGAGACAGATAGGGTACTGCGATCTTCTCTCTCTTTCCATGTCTTACCTACCCACTAGGTATATTATAATATCTGTGTTAACAAAACAAACCGAAAGTGAAGAAGAAACAGAAGAGCTTAAATTTTTCAACTACTTACTCCTTTTAGAGGAAGAAGAACAGCAAATACTGCAAAAATTGAAGACTGATATTTTGTAACGAGCCTTGAAAACGTTTGAAGGTAGAGCGGTATTAAATAAATAGGGCGATAATTTGAAAGTAATTTCTCAAATTCCTCGAGCCACCTAGCCGTCTGCGTTCGAACCAAACTCCTCGCAGATTAGAAGCCTTGTTAGGAGTTTTCTGCTACTATAAAAAATTTGTAAACTTGAGTTACTTTACTCAACTGCCATTACTTAATACTTTTGTCAAATTATATTCTATTTGGTATAGGTATAGGTACTCTTGTGGTAATTTTATGTAAAAGGAGTCAGACAACAGCTTAAAGGAATAATAGGGTGCGTATTCAATGCACAGACTGACAGACCTTGAACGTCCTCCAATGTTTACATATAACTTCAACCATGGGAATCACCCGCTTTATTTTCAAGATGGCTACTATGACAACATATGTTTACAAATACTTCTTTATAGAAAAATACATTTAAGACATTAAAATTCCTGTTCCTTTTATTTTTTTTACGGAATATGAGTCGAATAAATCAATAAAATAAAGATTTTTTTAACAATAATTAACTGACCTTTTCTTTGTGGTCGTGATTGTTTTCTTCTTCCTTTCGGTCCCACCGATGCCATAACGAGCGACAACACTTCTTTTAAAATAGTCTCCCATTAAATCCCGACTAAGACAACAACGTTCACAAGGCCCTAGGTCAGGTACAAAAACACTGAACGCCCGCTACTGAATTGACTTCATACCGGACCGCTGACTTTTTGAAAAACACGAAATTTTTTGAAGAAAAGCGTCGTTATACAACCCCACCGTGTGCGAGACTCAACAACAAATCTTAGAATTGTAGCCGCCGGCGGCAAACAGCCTCTGAACATCGCCATTGGTCGCCGATCAACGGGAGTTTCATTGGTGCACCTGTGACAGGAGTGTACACCTACCTGCGAGCACCTTTCCTGCTGTTTACCATGTTGCCGGTACCTCCATTCAATTCAAGGTGATTCCCGTAGCGACGGTGACCGTTTCGTTGTTTTGACAGGGTGCATCATCAGCTGATCGCGACGGACATTTTGGATACGGTATTAGTTTAGTTCAAAACAGGCCGAACATACGAATACGGTGAATAGGAACAGCCATGTGATGACAGTGTTGCCGAGCTCGATTATAGCTATTCTACCTTTAATAAATTCGTCATTCTACAAAAAAAATTAATAGGAGTAGCGTAACGTGTAATCACTTTTCTGTAGAATTTTAGTTTAGAACCATTCTGGTGAGCTTCAGGGTTTTTTGTGTATTATTAAAATATACATGTAGACTCTAAAATCAGATTGCGCAATTTTTGCTTAGGTTGGTTGGTTTGTTTTTGATTAAGAAAAATTTCGACATACTTTTGCTAAAGATAAGTTGTTTTTTGGTAATTATCAAGAATTGGGGCTGCAGACAAAAATCGCTCCAAAAAATTTTTTACCCCCTAAAAAAATTCAAAAACCTTCCACTCCGGTGTAACCAAACCTTACCTAACGCCGGAATGGAGGTTTTTTTTTCTCCCCCGTCTTATACCTATTACCTCATTCTACCCGACAGTAACGATTTTGGGGGGTGAAAAATTGTTTGGAGCGATTTTTGTCTGGAGCCCCAATTCTGGATAATTACCTGTTTTTTTGATATCATCGCTCTAATGTAGAAAATAAAGTAATTTATCGAATAGTGTTAATAAGGAAAAATTGGCACTCAATGCTTGAAGACCCAACATTTTCTAATCTTTGTACTTTTTGATATCTTATAAAATTTTCCCAAATAATTTACAAAATTATACAAAGTATCCTGCAAAAAAACCATTGTTGATGCTGAAGAAAGCGATGCTTTATAAGGAGAGGAGATGGTTGATGATCCATATATATCACATCCCATATGAATTTTTTTGTGAAAAAAAAAATATTTATTCAATGACCCCTCGCCAGTCCAAAAATAAAAAACGCAAAAAGGGATTCTTTGGCTGTTTTGCTGTGGTTGCCAAGAAGCAGAAAAAAATAATCGTCGCCATCAACAACACAACAATTTTGGGGTAAAATTATTATTAGTGCGAGTATGGGATTTTTATTTAATCGCTTATTTAATTATATAGATGTGTATTTAAACATTTTCTTTTGTATCTGAAAATATTAACCAAATGCAGAAACACAAAAAAAGAGGACTATAAAAATCATTGTTCAACGTTTTTATTTTTGGATGGACTTTGCATTACTTTCATATTTTCGCATTTATCATATTCAGCTTTATTGTGAATGAGTCCAATTCCAAAAAAAGTAGGACTTGTTTATTGATATGTGAATCAGATTTTTCTGAATTCACAAGAAAATCCATGTCCAAAAAAATGAACGAATAAACAACAATCAAGCTTACATCAAGCATATATAAAGTAAAAAAAAAACTAATAACATTCTTTGAGAAGAAAATACAAGGAAACACCATAAAAAACTAGCAAGAAAATCATACCTATCGTAAAAAATGAAAGGTTATTAAAAAACTAAAATAAAATTTTTAATACTTATTTTTTAAATTTAGAATAATAGTGTTAAAAACGTTTGTATAGTCCATTTCAAGCTATATCGTCTTAACGTCTGTTTACAACATGATTTAACAGTAATAATGCCTCAATAGGGGGTCAATAATCCAAAACAATTAGAACAAGTACGAAGTTAGAACCCAGGTAGATTTTGTGTTATAAAACGGTTTTTATACTTGTAAATAATAGTTCATTTCTCAATCCAAGTATCTATAAGTATAAATACATAATTACGGCCCTGCTACAGTTTACTTTACAATGAACAATTTACAACCTTTACTGACAATCATCTTACTGCAGGTAAAAAATCAAGACGATATAGCTTGAAATGGACTTCTAACCAAAAAGACAGTTACTACTTTTTCAAAATTGTAAATAACAAGAAAATTATAGAATAGATACCAGAGATTACTATACCTCAGAAAAGTACCTACAAATCATTCTGCAATACTTATGAAAAATTAGTTAGCCTTAAGTAGCAGCTTATATTGTACCATATTTGGTCAAATTTTTTATAGTTTGCGTTCACAATAAAATCTGTAAAAACAGGCAAACAATTGTTTTAGAGCATAACTTTCAAACTATTCTTTCCATTTTAAATGTATAAAATAAAAATAATTATTATCAAAATATTAATTTTTCATACTATAGAGCTGTAACTGAATATACAGATAAAGTTTAAAATCTGGCAATATTGCATCAGCATCAACGGAGGACCCAAACATTTCAAACAAGCCGGTTATAATTCAAATATTTTCTGTGTGGGAGCAGCACCACACTGACTCTGTTTCATATGTTTAGCCGGTAAAATAGAATGACTACATATACTTCATGAAAATAGCAATAGAGGGACAAAGACCTAAGTGTAGGAAAACAGAAAATTGGAAATCTACCTGGTGAGCAAGTAATCAATTAACTCTAACACTTTGATAGAAAACAAATTTCGGAAATTATTGGAATACAGATGGCACTACTGAGCAGTACAAAACGATTATTTCAGATACCTCTTAATTTTTGAAATTTTAGAAAATATACAGACAAGAATATATTAAATGACATTAAGGATAAATTTCAAAAAAAAGTCGCATCCAGGAAGACTCAAACCAGCAACCTTTGCCTCTACACGGCAACGATCTAACAACTAAGCTATAAATGCTTAGTACTTATTTCGCTTTTTGATCGTTAAATTCAACTCATGTCACATGTGACACTTACTTTCTCCATTAGCATAGCACTATGGAGGGTAGAGGTAAGGAGAACTGTCTCCGTGTATTGAATGTGTCCGTCAAAATGTGGTAAATAAGGGTGGTGCTACGATCGTAGTAGGGTAAATTTTAAAAAAAGCGCCATAATTTCTTAGAGTAGGATAGATAAATAAACAAGGAAAGACACATTTACGCTTTATTATGACACATACATAAGATTAATAAAGTATATAAAATGAAATTTTATTAATGATTATTTTCCAGCAATAAGTGAATAAGTATTTAAAAATTCATTACCACGTTTTTTATAGCACTTATATTACGAAATCATACGACATTTCAATCAATTTGTCAAAAACTGCTACATTCATTCTGTACCCTACATCTACTTTAGCGCCATTGTAGGGGCAAGTTTGAGAAGTGTTATGTACCGCTAAAAAGTGGACACATTTTTAATCATTTCCCATTTAAGATCGTTCTCCTTATCTCTACCCTCCATACATAGCACATATAGCATGACGTTAATTTTTCATTAATGTCATTTAATATATTTTTGTTTGTACACGCTCTAAAACGTCGAATATCTCAAATCCCACATAACAAATTTACATTTTTAATATGTGATTGGAATATTCCTCAAGTACCTTTTCACGTTCTAATAAGGTTCCGTAATATCATTCAGAATATTACCGGAAGGTTATAAGAACTTGTTACATGACCACACTTAAAGGTTCCCTATATATGCCAGGAATGTTCTTGAGCTTGTTTCTGTTAGGTGTTAAGAATATTATTTTTGCAAAGTAATAGAATGTGCTCCTAATATTACTAAAAATATTCTATTCTAGTTGCTAGTATGCACATAGTGCATAAAAAGAACGTTTCATTTATAAGCGAAATATTCCTATATTATTTGGAGTTGATCAAAAAACAACAAAAACTCGAACTATAAATATATATTAAAGAAAACAGGAAAAAACAATCTAAAAAAATAAAATGTAGTTATCTTTTATATAGTGCGGTGTTTCGTTTTCACCAGCCAAATTTTTATAACCGTAATTATTTCGTTTTCAGTTCTCTGGATATTCTCCTTTAATTGTATCTAAAAACATAAAAGGTGCAATAACAATGCGTTAAAAATGTTAAACTATACATATATTACCTAATACTCTTTTGGCTAATATTAGACGCTTAAAGGGTTCTTTATCTTTTACTCCGTCCTAAGAGAATTTCTGTGCAATATAATTTCTTGTAGCCTGGCCATATGAATATACTTCGATTCTTAATTCAGATATCTAAAATAATAAGTAAAGTATCACAACCTTAAGAACAGACTGTTCTGTAATAAATAAAATAAATAAGGAATACCGCTTAACAACTTCATGTCTATGTACAAAAATATATAATTACTATAATCTGTTATGCTTATTATATAAATACAAAAAATACATTACCAAGAAGCAGTAATTATTTTCCTTAATTAGCCATTCCTCTGCTTGTTAAAGGTTTTCTTCAATTCCAATAGGAAATTTCTTGTTGATGAAGTCCAAGTTTTCGTTACTATAATATTACTAAAAGAACGTTGTAATTATGTAAAATTACTAAAGTATTACCTTAGAATTAGAACGACACTATTTAACTTGATTTAACCACTAATCACAAACTGGTAGATCAAAATAGAAAATATAATGTCTGAAGTAACCCTCTCTAGAGATTCTAGTATTAAACAATACATATATTTTTGTATTATAGCAGATGTTAAATATTTTTAAGGATAAATAATTCAACAAGAATAAAATTAAACCACAATCATCAAAAACAAAACTCGCTAAAACTAAACATTAAAAAAAGGTTAAGTTGAATCTTCTTTTTTATTCGAATTAAAATTATCTCCTGTCTGGACTTTTAAGGCACTCTAGCTAGCCAAACTATTTCTAAACCGTAATCACAAAGAAATAATCCCGTGTATATACATACTAATACTAATAATTACGAAGATTACTTATTAACCCATCTAATTGAATATAAAATTCGCATATTATTCATTCAATTGAGAAATTTTGTATTGAAAATATATATATTTATTATTTTTTGGACAAAAATTGTTAAATTACTGTTTAATAACTGACATTCATATCATTTTAATTAAAACATAAGTTAATGTACAGAAAATGTGAATGTCAGTAATTTAACAATTTTTGTCCAAAAAATAATAAATATATATATTTTTAATACAAAATTTTTTAGCACATGCCTGTCATGTAACAAAATCATTTACTAAAGAATATTCATTACGGAATATTCTTTTTAAGTAACTGTTGGAATATTCTTCAAGTTGATGTTCTAGTTAAATGAAATGAATGTATGTAAAGGAATATTCTTTAAATCACTTTGGGAGCACATTCCAGGAATATGAATGTTCCTTTTTGTTATGTGGGATAATCGTTTACTTAATATTTCCGCTCTCCTAACCAAATAAAAATATAAGACAGGGAACAAAAAAAGTGACAGAGTTTCAATTGTCGATTTGACAATAGTTATTTATGAAACAGTTCGTGAAGTATGCTTTTTGCGCACGCACGCGATGTTTAGAGCACGAGCGAAGCGAGTGCTATATATCGCGTAAGTGCGCAAAAAGCACTTCACGCACAGTTTCATACAATATTTTATCTACGATAAACAAATAAAAAATAATTAGAAATTCAAATTTGAAAATTCAAACTACAAAACTGTCAGAATAACTTTTGTTGAAATTTAATGCTCTCATAGCAACACCATGACAACGCGAATGCTAAGGATATTTGATTATATGAAGGTGTGTCAAAAACAGTGCGAAAAAGTAAATCCCTTTTAAAATACATTGTTACTTCACGCACACTTTCAATCCTTCACGCACTGCTGTCTATAATGACAGTTTTCACGAACTAAAAATTGATACATAATATGAGGTAGAGTAGATAAAATCTCTTTCATGTGCTTAGGGAAAAAGTAAGTGGCACATGTGACATGGGTGGAAATTAACGACAAAAATGCGAATTAATTACTTAGTATTCATAGCTTAGTTGCTAGAGCGTTGCCTTTAGAGGCCATTTTGCGTTTAAAACAATTATTTAATACGTACAAAAAAACAATGATATTTATTAACAAACAACACAAACATATAATCAAATATGATGTTCAAACTGCTCTCCCTCTATTTCAATGCAGCGACGACATCTTCGCTGCAGGGACTGTTGAACTCTTTCCAAAATACCTTCATTGGCTAGGATGCGATGACATCCCTGCTCTATTCTTTGCTGCAGCTCCTCAAGGTTATTCACAGAAGTGGCGTATACGAAATTTTTTAAGTGTCCCAAAAGGAAAAAGTCAAAGAGGTTTAAACAGTGGATCTTGCAGGCCTTGGTAGAGGTCTGCTCCTTTATATCCATCTTTCTCCAAAAGATCCGTCTAAATGCTCTCTTACGACAATTACAAAATGGGCCGGAGCACCATCGTGCTGGAACCCCATTTGCTTTCTTTGTATTAAAGGAATATCGTCTATAAGATCACCCAATCAATAAGGTAATACAATCGGACCTATGAGCTTACTCTCAACAAAATGAGAAGACGGGCGTCCCTCCTAGGTGCTTTGGGCGGTAGAATTGGAAGAAGTGACACCACACCCTCCTACACACATATAAAACATTTATCAGACCTCTTGTCGATTACAAGGCCGTGCCATACTCTGCTATTCCTCAGAGACTTCTACATTCCATCCCTGCCACAAAGAGAGCGATCTTACGGAAAGTGAAAAACCTACACTATCCAAGCCACGTTGTCTACAATAACACAAAATACTGCCTCTCCCTTCTCGTTTTCAGACGCTTCAACATCGATACATCGTCCGGACTCTGCAGGGTACTAACACCGTTGCCTAGAGGACCCTCCATACACACTGGAATGGAGGACTCCAAAGAAGATCCAGAGTTCCGAAATAGAAGATCCCCCTTCCTAACCTTGGACTTCTCCAATCTGTAGTAGACTTGGACCTGGAAACCCTGCTGGATGAAACCCCCCTTTCATACCGCTAGATGGTGCCCCCAACTCCACAACTGAATACTGAAAAAAAATGGGCCCTTGGCGAAGGTTTCTGTGGTTCCCTTCGTCCTTGCCAAATGGAAGGGCTCCACGACGGAGGAGACACGCCACAGCGTCAACCTCCCAACCCCACATTGCACCTCGTGGGTCACACTTCCACACTACACCTACACTTACACCAAAGAAAAATAACTTTTTAGGCACGTTCAAGCACCATGGAGCGATGAAGAGAACTTAGAAGATCCAACTTCACTGGAAATACGAATTGGAAAATTTGTGAGAGCGGGGCCGACGACAGACAGATACTAACTCCTTTCAAACATTTCCATCCATTCCCTGAAAAGGACGTAAGTCCTACAGCAGGGTCCTCTTACATACCAAATTCCTAAAAATTTTCATATTTATCTCTTAAACTATTCATTCTTCAACCTACTAACCGGTTGCCCAAAATACCTATCCAAATGTTCAACGAAAAACGTACTTGATGCCTGGATTCCACAATATGAGAATTTTCGTGGGCACACATATGCAATAAAATTGGTGTCCTCAGCATCATTTCTTAGAAACCAGCGGCAAAACTCCAAACGTGCCTGATAATCAAGTGGATTCAGAGCATGCACTCGTTGAACATGCTTCAAACCAGAGGAGCCCCAATTCCTACCTCTGCTGATATTCTCCACAAACTAGTTTCTAGATTCTCCTCTACGCTGCAAGACTACTTCTTCTGTCGCAGGAGTGAACACTGACCTTGGTCTCCTGAAATTATGGGACTGTTTCTGTATCACTCAACCTTTGGTGTCTTCCAAACACACGAACTGAAGGCATGTGGCATTTAGGGAAAGCGTCTACATACAAATACAGCGCTTCCCTCGCGTTACCATTTTCACGACCGTACATGAAATGCATTTCAGTTAATTCAATATTACTGTAAACAGGCATAGCGAAAATTTGTAAAATTGTTTACCAACAACTAAATAATAGCTACAAATAACATCGGTCGAATTTGATAAGAAAAGCAAGTTTTTGAGAATGAAAAAAAAAGGTAATCCAAATATGATACAAAAACACAACAGTGAAATTTGAGGACATAGGTTTATTAAGACTTTTCTGAATATTTTGGATCATACTACCATCGATTTCATTTTGTGACCCTTTTTTTAACACCCTGTACTGTTGGTTTACTTCATTTCTCGAAATTTCTTTGAACACAACCAATTTGGTTGAAAGATGATTATTTTAATATTTTAATTAAAACAAATTAGTTATAATCAAAATGCAGTAAAAAATTTAGACATTAAAGTACTATCAATTTAATATATTAAACCTCTCAAAATTACTTATCAAAATAATAACTGTAAAAAACATTTAAGAACCTTAATCAATATTCAACATACAAGTAGAATCCACGAAAATTTGGTACGTGCATCTAAAACAATAATAATATTATTAAAAAGTAATTTAAGTGATAATATAAATGTGTTACCTTACATAATATCATGTTTTCTTCTCTGATAAAAAATATAGTGTTTCAGTATTATCTCTTGCGATGTACTGGAGCGATATAACAGGGGCAACTATTTCCATGGAATTGCTCTTTAAGTTCAGCACTTAAATGTGGAAGATCTTCAGGTCTTAACAATCCTTTTGGTAAATAGCCAACGAGGTTCTTAACATGTTCCTGAAGAAGAGCAATTCGTTCTTCTTCTATAAGCTTTTTCCTACAAAATATTTTCTTATTAACAATTTTCATCAAAATATGCCATATGACAATCATATTTAATTTGAATCGGTTGTTTAAACAAATATTTTTTAGACCAATACGCTTTACTTGTAGTCGACGACATATGTTTAGACAGTTAGATACCAATATGTTACCTATTACAATTATCTCCCTTATGTCTGAAAGATTACTGAAACATATAATCAAGATGAGTAAAACATGTGAAAACTGCGTAAAAATAGATTTTCCTTTTGTAATAAAAAACACACATGGTGCGACGATGTTTTCCCTTATACCCTTTTACAACACGATAGAGGAGTACTAATTCTATTTACAAAAATGGTGCCCCAAGGGTGTTAGATTAGATGTTTATTGGGTTGGCTGTTAGCCTGTATCACTGCGACCTTTGCAGATCTATTGTGACCACCCATTATTCTCAAGAATAGGATTAGAGAACCTTGGCCAGCCCTGCCCTCTTAATGAGACTTAATAGCCTTGACAGTGGCCACTCCGCATAACTTGGAGCAGCCGGTTTCTCCTCTCCCAGTACTAGATACCGCGTCCTTGCAAGGCCTTCGCATTGGCATAGGACATGAAATGCGGTTTCCTCCTCCTCTTGGCAGTATCGACAGATGTCTTCATCTGCTAAGTTCAACTGACTCATGTGTTTCCTGAGCCTACAATGTCCTGTCAAGAGACTGACAATCATTCTGACATCGTTTCGCCTTTGTGATAGCAACTCTGCAGTAAACTTCGGCGAGTGTCGCTTTCTGAAGACTTTGGCTTGTCGCTTGCCCGGTGATTTTTCCCACCACTCCTGGGCCTTCTCTAGCCTCCATTTCTCAATGGCTGCCTTTCTGAATGTGTCAGTAACTCCGCCGAATGGTTCCGGGCCTATCATTGGGGTATTAGCTTCCGCACGGGCCAATTCATCAGCCTTCTCATTGCCTCGAAACCCTGAGTGTCCTGGTCTCCATGCCAGTAGTCAGAGAATTTTGACTTGCGGCATGTGTCAGGGCCCCAACGCAGTACCACACCAGCTGTGAGCTTATTTGTGCGTCCGTTGGGGCGGTCTCCATGGCACCTGTAACATTCAGACATGCCTGCCTTTGGATGCTTTCCAGCTGCCTGATCACCCCGGACTGCTGCGTTCTACTCCACCACACCACCGAATCATAGGTTAACATTGGTCTACAACCATACAACCATAGGTTCATTTTTATGTAGCTTTGTGTGACCTTTTGAATGTGTTGCTTCCATGATAACCTCTGGTGAAGCACCACACCCAGGTATTTGGCTTCTGTGGCCATTGGTATCAGCACGTTACTGAGCGTTATTGGTTTTAAGCCTTGCAACGCTCTTTTATTAGTGAAAGGGACAACTGATGCTTTTTGTGGATTGACTGTTAGGCCTTAATCCTTGCACCACTTGTACAACATATTCATTGCAGACTGCATCAGCTCTGAGATTGTACCCAGAAACTTCCCCTGAATGATTATGGCCATGTCATCTGCGAAACCTAGGCATTGAAGGCCTTCATTGAGGAGTTTCTTAAGGAGGTCATCCACAAGTGCTGACCACAGCAGAGGCGACAGTACCCCTCCCTGCGGACAGCGCCTTCCCACTGTTGCCCCAATGGACGCCTCACCTAACTTGGACACTACGATCCTATGCGTTAGGTTGGCATACACCCATTCGCATATTAGTGGGGGGACTCTTCTCCTTGAAAGTGCGTCGGTCACTGATTTGGGTCCCATATTACTGAAGGCTCCTTCAATGTCAATAAACGCCGCTAGGGCTACTTCTTTGTCTTCTATTGACTTAGATAATAGCCTGTTTAAGTCATCCAGCGCTAGAGCTGTGGATTATTCCCGCTGGTATGCATATTGACGATCACTTCTGCCACACAGATGGTATAAATCTATAGGACAAACAAGCCTTAAAGATTTTACACAGATGTGTTATAATTACATCCTGCCCTTTTTGGAGTAGGGCTGGGTATATTCCATCCGTTCCCGGTTTTTGAATGGACGGGTGTTACTTATGACTTAAATATCTTGAAATAATAGGTCAGTGTTTACGAAAAATTTTGCTCTAAATTAAATTTACGCACTCTTTTAGAACAAATTAAGAATTAGTACCGGCGCAGTCAGAGAGTACGCTAAGAGTTCACTAGATTACAAACCAATCAATAAGAAAACTAATCATAAGTCACCTATAATTTTCTACAAAACGTATTTTGAACGTTTACACTTCATCCATCTTATTGGCTAGTATATTATAATGACAATTAATGGATATTACGAAATAAGTAGAAGAACGAAAAATAAACCAATAACAGAAATAGTGAGAGCTCCAAGAATACGTTTATGTTATGCCAACAACCACAATCTGAGAAACAGTATACTAAGAAAGGAAGAATATACTAGAAATAAACGATATTTAAAAAAAAACTCGTGATTTAAACCAGACAAAAAGATTAAGGTTTGCTTTTATCCTAAAAGTAACAAACGTCCCCTGGAGGAACCAAACTCATATAAACTATTAACCCTTAGGTTCCTTCTATCAAAATTGAATGGAAAAAATACTTGACACACATATACGAAATGAATATCTATCAAAAATACCACTTCACGAGGAATAATTTGCCTAACAACCAGGCAATTCTACAATAAATGCCTTTTATTCCGTAAGAAATCTTGAAAAGAAAATTAACACAAAAGTAGTAGATATAGAGGGAGCTTTCGATAACACCTCATATCCATTAGCGCTGCCGCAACAAAAATAGGCATAGAATCTACCAGTATCAAATGCATACAATCCATGCTAAACTCTAGGAATGTAGATCAATCAACTACCATCAAAGCAGTAAAAGGCTGTCTCCAAGGAGGATTTTTATCGCCTATACTGTAGTCAATAGTAGTTGAAGCTCTCATAGCAAAGCTTAAAAGAGAAGGCTTTCGTGCTCTAGGCTATGCTGACAATTTAGTTATTGTGGTAAGAGGGTGAAAATGATAGTATTATTGCTGACCGTGTGCAAAGTTCCTTAAACGTCATAACTACTTAGTGTTCAAAGAAAGGACTTTCAGCCAAACCTAACAAAAAGGCCTTCATTTCATTCATCAACAGAAGGAAATCAATAATTCATCCTCTCGTTAAGAATGGAGTGACTTTCATTCTCAGAAGAAATAAAATACAGGAAACTTACGTGGAATCCAGACCTAGCAAATATAATATTTTTGGGAAAACATGAGGTTTCTAAACCTTAAATGATCCATTGCTAATATCTAACGCTTGTCAGACATGCTGCTTTGGTTTGGTGGAACAAAACAGCAACAAAAGATATTAATAGAGTTGTAAAAGGTGCAATGATATGCTTATATAGGGATCATTCGCGCAATGAGATCGTGTCCTAGTGCGACCTTGAAGGTAATTCTAGTCCTTCCCCCTTGCATTTACATGTAAAGAAGATTGCTATGTAAAGAGTATAAAGGTTAACAAGGAATAAGTCTCTAAAACCCGGAGATCTTAGATGATAGCTTTAGATTCTAAGGGCATGAGCAACCCAATCCATGAAGATGACTACAGACTTTATGTCTCCAAAACGAGATTTCGAAGTCATATAAATGTTAGTATTAATGAGTGGGAGTTAACACAAAACTTATTATGCTATAGGTCTAAAACAACAGAAGGTGTAGGTATAGAGGTTACAGGTCCTAACGTTGGGCTCTGAATAGCACTGACGTATAGTTTTGAAAATCGATCAGGATTTTTACGAACCATGGGCAAATAAACTTTTACCACTATCATTTATAAAAAAACTGAACAGATACAACACCTATAATGTAATTCTTGAAATTCGCCACATTTAAAGTTTATATATAAAAAATTACCGTATTTCAGCATTCCTCTTTTCATCTTCTTCAATTCCAATCATTAATTGATATTCTTCTGCCTGTTTTGATCTACGTTCTGCCAATAATTGTTCCACATCTCTTCTCATTTGTAACTGTTTCATTCTCTTTTTCTGATTCGAAAGTTGTTCCAACTTAGCATCTTCCTCCATTCTCGCAATCAACTACAAAATAAAATAATAGTGAACTTTGATTATTTGTTTTATTAGTAACAACTTGTCTTAGTAGTATATAACATATACTTGGATATAAAAGTTATCCTGAAAAAAAAAATATGAAAATGATATGATCTTAATAGTAGTTTTTTAAAATGAAATCTAAGGTCATTTTTAGGAGCTAAAAAGTAAAAATAAAACATATTTATACCTCTTCTTTATATCTCCTATCTTCGTCTTTCTGCTGTTGAATCCGATCTTGATGATCTTTCATCTGATTATTCAAAGTTATTTTGTTTTCAAGTCTTAATCTAAACTGTTTCTCTTTATCATCTCTATGTCGTTTTTCTACTTTAGCTCGTAGTTCTTCTTCCATTAATTCTTGAACCAAATCATTCCTTTCTTTTACCCTTTCCTAAAGCAACTAAATATTAATAAATTTGTGTATATTTAATATATAATTCTTACCCGTTCCTCTACCAGTTTTGTGGCAATTTTCTCTATAACCATCTCTCGACGTGCATCTTTTTCATTCTGAGCTTTCAACCTAATTAAAATAGTAATCAGTATCACAATTTAGAATATAAAATACAAAAAAGTGCATTCCTACGGAAGTAAAACTTTTAATGATAAGGCAGAAAGATAAACTGAAAAAATTCGTTTTGAATCAGTTTTTTAACAATATGTCACTTGAATACAATTAGGGGTGACTAATACAAGATCTATTGTGTTCCTATTTTCTTGCTATAATTCTTCTAGCCCTATCTTTCTTAAAAAGTTTAGGATATCGTTGGGCTTAAAGTTAGGTAGAACTTTCTCTTCTATTTTGTATTAACCAAGGTATCTGGCCCTAGAATTACGTAATGCAATGCATTTTGAGATTATTTTTATTGAGGTTGCGTCCTCTTCCTCAAAGAATCTACACTTTGCTTCACATACCAATCCTAGTTTATTCATGTGCCCTGTTAGTCTTGTTATAGTCCTTCTAGATTGTACCAATACTTGGATTCTCCTCTATCTACTTGTTTCCTTAGTTTTTCTAAGACTGCACTATCTGACATGATTGTCTGCATCCACTTGAATATAACTAAAGCATAAGGTATTACAAGTTGTCAAAAATGGCACCTGCTTGGTTTAATGGAATGTGGAGCAGCAGCGAAAAAAGAAAGGTAGGAGTAGCATTGGCTTACTCGAAAGTGGGAGTAAAAAGCCAGGGGAACCTAACATTAAAAGCTTCACATCAGTAAAATGTATGCCGCTAAAAATCAAAGTGGTGAAAAAGGTAACAATTTTCCAATTAATTGACTCTAATATATATATCACTTTTCAAACCAATATCGTAGTGAATGATTAAAAATTTAAGTAAAAGTTTAGATTACACAACTGTGTCTTTAAACAAAGTAATTTTACCTCTCTTGTGCGCCTGAGCTTTTCTGTAAAAGATAATCTTCGATTTTCCTATTTTCTTCTTCGATTTCATCACTACGTTTTTTCTTCCACTCTGCTTGTGCTGTTTTTACTGCTTCTATTTCCTGTTTGGTTCGTTTAATGCGACACATTCTTTCTATTCTCTCACGTTCATCTTCATCATATATTCTTTGTACTATATCGTCTATAAGTTTCTTCTCTCTTAAGTATTCTTCGTAGAGATACCGTTTTGATTTTTCACGCAATATGAGTTGTTCTTGAAGATCTTTTCTGTATGCTGCTTTTTTATGCATATCTGCTAATTTTTGTTGTTTCGTAAACTCTTTTTGATCAACCCAAGCTTTTTGCATTTGATCATATGCAAGTTGTTCATGAATCTAGTAAGGACAAATAATAGATTAAAAGTATGTATCTTTCATACACTTTACTTACCTTTTCATTCATTTTTATAGCTTCATTTTGTGCGATTTGCGCTGCAAGTTCTTTGTTTATATATGCAGCTTTTAACTTTCTTTCTAAGTCTAACAATTCATGGGAATTTATGCGTAGCTGTTGTCTAAAAAATAATAACTTCAAATAAATACTGATATGCAAAACTGTTTCAAATATTCTTTTTGTAAAGCCTGAAAGCTTATTTATAAATATGCCAACAATAACAGCATTATGTATTCATATATACCTTCTACAAGTTTTTTAACCAAGGGTAAAGTATAGACTCTTTGGCAAAATCATTTACAATGATTTATCCAATATGTACAGAAGAGTTTATTTAAAAATATTTTTCAATAATTCTGAATTTACAAATTTTACGGGTGGCATTTGCTATCAAATTAAATTTAGTGAGTAGGACATGTTTAATAAGCTAAATTAAAAAAAAACTTACCATGTAGGTAAACCACAATATGGGTTGTGTTTTTGAATGTTAAGTACAATATTAACAGTACTGCGAGTAGGTTTTTTGTTGATTTCTTCCTTAGTTTAACAGTACAAAAACTAGTTTAAAAACAATTACGAAAAGATAATTGTCAAATAGTGAAGTTTAAGCTTATTATGTTAATGTCGTACATAAATGTATATTTTACCTTAATTTAGCTTCTTTAAAATCTTCTCGTTTCAAAATTTCTAATTCTCTGGCTAACTTATTAGCTGTCTCTCCTCTTTTTTCTCTAACAACAGTATCTTCAATAGCTTTCTTCATAGCAACATTATCTTCACATTGTCTTCTCTGTATATTCATATACCTATCAAAATTTCTAAATCGATGTTTATTTTCAACATGTTGAATCGCTAGAGATTGAAAGTCTTCCAATGGTATTGGAGCCTTGGGTTCATCACGTATTTCTAGAGGTGTCACTACCATGTTAGGTGGTTCGATAGGTAAAAAGCCCATTTTGTTTATTGGTGGGGCACAGGGGCACTGACATAATTCTTCAGGTTCAGGTTTTGAGTCAGTCATGTTAAATATTTAAATTATAAAAAATTACTATTAAAATTCATTATTTACGGTTGTTGTCATAACAAAAATATCAAAATATGTACGAAGTAAGCTGTGGTAGTAAGGCACTATAAACATAGGTATTATCATCAGCCATGTTTTGTCCAATGTCAACCACAAAACCAGAGATAATAGAACAGATGTGTTGATGTCTAATATAAAGTTGGCAACAGGTTCCAACATCAGCGCACCATGTTTTTGTTTAAAATTTTACTTTAACACCCTTTTTATGCTTAAAGTACCTTAAATTTATTTTAAACTTAAACCACTAATAGTACTTACTCTGTTACTATACCGTTATAAGTACTTTTTCGCTTTTCGCACTACCAGCTAGTTTAGTTCCCATTTTCACCACAAAATACGATTGCACGTGTCTCTTTAATTTGTCTATGATCTGACACGTAAATTGATTGACATTGGAATAAAAATGGCTGATGATAATACCTATGTCTATAGTGCCTTAGTGGTAGTGAGCTCGTCGTTACCTCTAACATCTTAGCTAAGCAGACACCAAAACTCTATCCTAATATTTAAATTATAAATTTAGTTATATTTATTATTTTCTAGATAAATATTTAAATTAAGTATCTTATTATTATTATTAATAAAAATATTAAATACTTCATTTATATTTTTAGGACTAGATAGGCAACCAACATTACATCTGTAATTACGTTAAGTGGAGTCACGTATATCATTGAATATAATTTATTTGCTAAAAGTATAAAATTTAGTTAACTCAGCGGAAATAAAATAGCAGAAAAAAAAAGGTTCCTAATTTTTTTCTTTGTTTACAAAAAGATCCAAAAGCAGAGGTTCGAAAATTTCGTTTTCGTAAACCAATTTCAGAATGTAACTCATTTCGGTGAACCCCCTCTGTTGCTACATTTCTACCATATTCCCAAAAATTTTCAAAAAAGAGAAGATTTGATATAACGATGGAAATTTTCGTCTCAACTGAGTTTCAACCGTATATTTGAAGTGAAAAAAATATTTGTGTTCTATTTATTAACACAGTATGAACATAGCATTAATAGAATTATAATTAAACGTTAATAACATGATTTGCATTCAAAATATAAAAAAAGTAGTTATAATTTTAATGGAAAGGATGTAATTAATGAATTAATAACTAATTATTAATCGTTGGATTCAGTTTTGTACGGAATAACGGCAAATCTTCCCGTTCTGTTATATATGTTATGTTCAACCCATAGACAAATTAAGGAAAAGGTCAAGCGGCACTAGCGCTATTAATAATGTTGTCTCTTTCTATTGCGCGTTAATAAGACAAAGATAGTAAGTCTTTCTAAGTTAAACATGGCAACTAGCATTCATTCGAACCTCGCATTGGTTCCATTTGCATTTATGTCACAATTTCGTCACTGTCAGACAATTGGGCCTCGAGGTATAGCAACATCCTGTATATCTTGTAAATTGTAATTATATACCAATATCGCCATTTCTAATAAACACAGTAGGAAACTAAATCACCAAATTTTAAATTAATTCCTTCTTCTAATTTTATTGTGATTTGTTCCATAAAAAAGTAAGTTTAAACTTTCACTGTGACAATCATAATTTTTGTTAATGAAGAGTACAATGAACATACGCCACAATCAGCTTTTAGGACACTAAAATCATATTAAACCCTTTAAAATAAACATTATGCAGAATTTATCATCACGATTCATATTTGTTATTGTTTGCTAAACGATATTAGTTATTTGCGGTTGTTTATTGGGTTCGAACGCGTGGATTTAGATACCCCACGTACGTAAACTGTTTTATATGTTTACAGAGAACGAAGACAAATAAGTTTCAGCAAGTTTTAATCCTCAATAGGGACCAAATTTAAATAGACAGTCTCAAGATAAAACTCATAACTTGTTTTCGATGTAAAAGAAATTTATAGCAACAAAGTTTCCTATGTGTAGGTATTTATTGAATTAGTTTACTTATACAGTAATTTCTCTTTAATGCATGCTATTTTTTTTTGTACAAAACGGATATGGATGTGAATATTCCTTTTTTTGGATGTATGTATGTATATATGAGGGTAACACATACACCTGCGACTTATAAGATCTATTGTGCCCCCTTTTCTTGCTATATTTGTAACGATCAGGGACCGTTTTTGTGCCTAAATCCACCTGACTATGGTTAGATAGTTATTTTAATGTTTTGTGCCACGATTATTAAGTGGGGACGAGCCGATCGGTTATCCGTCGGTTTCCTTGTACGTAAATTATATCTGCTCGTTCATTTCCTCGCTGTTTCTATACCTGATCGGTGCCCTTCGAATACAGTAAGTAATTCTTTAGCTTCAGTTATAAATTTTATTTTTATTAAATTGTCCAATTACGGTGAATTTGTTATTATAAAAATATTACTAACACTTAATTTCAAGTACAAACGCTATCGCAAACGTCAGTTTTTGTTATCATAAAGTGTATAAAACTCGTGAATTTAAATTAATTATTTCTCGATAATATGGAGAACCAGAAAGCGATTCTACTTGAGTGTAAATTATTAAAGGATGGAGTTTTGATTATGATTTCATTATTAAGGGTTATTGCCAAATCCAAAAGGGCCCTATTAGACAAATACCAAAATTATTAGAGAACGTGACAAGCCATCAGCCATTTTGTTTGCCGTTATCGATAAGCTTATCGAAGAGAAAACCTATCTTTCCTGGATAGAAAAAATTGAAAATTTACCTAAGAGAAGCCATATCATCCCTGCATTGGAATTTAATTAATGAAATCCCGAAGAGTATTTCAAACTCATCCCGAATTTGCTTTGTCTGTACTCTGGCGCCCTGTAATTAATGTATGGAAGTAATTATTGATAAAACTCAGGAAGGAAGCCACGAACCCAGTTGAGCTAGCCTAGGGTTATAATCCCTTTTAAAGGATTAATTAAGCTACATATTTTTGATGATTTATCAGACTTATAGCAGCTCTTCTATAGTCCTATCTTCCTTAGAAAGTTAGGATATCATTGGGTTTTAAGTTAGGTAGTTCTTCCTTTTCTATTTCGTATGACCCTAAGTATTTGACCCTAAAATTACTTAATGCCATGCATTCTGAGAATATGTGTATTGAGGTTTCATCCTCTACCTCACAGAATCTGCAGTTGCTTCATCTACCAATTCTTGTTATCCAATTAGTTGGCAAGAGCAGAAACGCGATTTTTGGAAGGCAAAAATTCATAATATTCAAACCAATTTTGTTAATAATAGGATACACAACTTTTACCAAGAAATTAAGAGAAGTAGGGAAACAGGGTCGAGACAGGCAAACTATTGTAGAGATGAAGATGGAACACTAATTGGATATGGAGAAAAGAGGCTAAACAGATGGACAGAGTATTTTGAAAAATTCTTAAATGAAAATAAATAGAAAAACCTAAAAATGGAAAAATAGGACGTGAACAAGCGAATATGGATGAAATTATGCAGAGGCAACATATTAAGAGATGGATGAGTAGTTGATATAAGGTGTAAAGAACCATAAAAGTCCAGGAGAAAATGGAATCACTGAAGGACAAATGCTTCAACAAAGAATACAGAGTCTAATTAGGTAAATATGGAGGCAAGAAACATTACCGAATACTTGGAAAAACTACAGGGAATTGGTTTATCGGACATTACATACAAAGTCTCAAGCATCATTATAAGTGAATGGTTAAATTGTATATTTATGCAAATGAGATAATAGAAGAGTACCAAAAGGAGGCTTTAGAAAAAAAAGGTGAATTGTCGATCAAATATTCACTTAAAACAAATACAGAACAACATCTATCAACAGAACTTGAGATTGCACATATTGTTTGTAGATTATGAATAGGCTTACGACTCAATAGACAGGAATAGGATGTACAAAGCTATGGATGAGTTAGGTGTACCAATGAAAATAGTCACTCTGGTGGAAATGACACCAAATTCAACAAGAAGTAAAATTACAATAGAGGATTACGGCAAGGGGATTCTCTGTCTTTAGTTCTTTTTAATCTAGTTCTAGAATGTTTTCTAAAAAACAACAGACTTCAAGTAAAGGGCATTATTTATTATAACAAACTCCAGAGAGCTTATGCTGACTACATTGAATTAATAACACGTCTAAAACTAAATTAAAAAGGTCATTCAAACAGGTGGAGAAGATATCAATAGAATACGGATTAGCAGTAAATGAAAATAAGACAAAGTATTTAGAAATGGGAGAAAATATATCGAGTTCTAAAAATTGGAGAGAACATAAATTTGAGGGTGAAGAACAATTTGTATACTTTTGAAACAATGAAGAAGACAAATGGATGAGTAAGAGGAGCAGAGCCTTGAAAAGTCTAGTACCTAGCCATAATAAACTCAAAGATCATATCTAGGAAGCCAAAGTTAAAAGTTTATAGAACAGTAGTTCGAGCATCGGTCTTATATGGAAGTGAAACTTATGGGTTATAACTAAGAAAAATGAGATCAAATTGCAAATCTGTGGGAGACAGTTATTACGAAAAAATGTTGGCGGTATAAAGGAACAGGGCGGACAGTGGGGACGGAGAACAAACTCAAAAAGTACGATAGTTAGTTCATTTGTATTGAATGGCCAAACAAGCGCTTCTTGGAGGAAAATGAAGAAAGAAGAGGCGAAGACGGCCAAAGAAGAAATGGTTAAGCGTCGTTGTCGAAGATGATAGAAAGTTAGGCATACAGAATTGGAAGATGAAAACATGGAATAGAAAACCATAGAAGGAGATAGTGAAGAAAATTAAAGGCATAAGCTTTGCAATGCTGTTTTAGATATATGCCGAAATTTTGAAAAACTGATGTGTTATCTATTAATATAACCGTGTTAGGTGGTATGTTCGGTAAAAGTTCTTCGTTAACACATTTTTGAAACAAGTTCGCTCTTGTATCTTATAAGCAGAACTGTATTTTATACTTTGTGCTGATAGTAATAAAGCATTAAAAACGAGTTTCATTTCCAGGATGTAAATAATGTAAATATAAATTATGCAATGAGAAATATTAAAATATGGACTTTGCTCTTTCAGTCTCTGAAACCGCTGGGATGCCAATTTGATACGACAGGAAAAGTAATTTCTCTAACTAAAAAGACATACATAAAATACAAAAATTAAAAAATCAAAAGAACCGCCTGCATAAAAAACCAGCGAAATAAATCGAAACAATATCAAATATAATTACCTACATACTTAAAAATATCGATACCATAGTAATTCGAAATTTTATTAGGAATAATAAAAATAATAAAAAACTCTTAGTTTTTTATAAAACTTTCACTTTTAATGTTTTTTAACATAATGACATGTTTCGCTTTTCTAAGCATCGTCAGATTGACATATAAAGTTACATTTTGTTTATTTGTAGCTAACTATCTGATGTTGAATAGGTAATATTAAGGCTAGATTAAGTATGGAAGTAATAAGATATAACAATATTAAAGCCTAGATGTTATTAGCCCTAAGGGATTATCCTGGATGTATCTCCCTCTAAGATCAGTATAACTGTGCAATGATATAGAAAAACCAGGAAAAAACTATATCTGCTGATCTTTACAATAACTTAATATATTTGTATTACAATTATATCTTATCTATGTATAAAATGAAGACTCAATCAAAGTAAACAGTTTAATAGTGGAGAATTTCTAAGATTTATTTGTTCATTAACAACTTTAAATTGTGGATCTGCTAGATGTCTTTTAATTTCAAGTTCTTCAAGGAAATCTAAATTTTGTTTTTTATTACAAATGTGTAGAATTTGGATGTCATTGTTGTGTAAGAGTGAGGTTGGATGTTTAAGTAGGTGTTTTGCATAATTTGACTTATCTGGTTGTTTTAATCTATATGCTCTTAAGTGTTCATTAAATCTTATTTCAAATTTTGTTTTTACATTTAATAATTTTGTACCAACATTATTTAGTGTTTTAAATGACATTAATGTTGATGTTGACGAAGATATTATTTTTGAAATTGTATTGAAAATACTTCCACAATATGTAATATTTTTATAACTTTTAATTTCTTTAGTTTGCTTAGGAAATATTAGTTGTAGTGATATTTTTTGTTCTTTCTTATTAATTAATTTATTTATTAAATAAATTGGATAGCCATTAGATGTAGCTATTTGTTTTATTACATTAATTTCTTTATCAAAGTTAATTTTGTCCATTGGAATTGAAAATGCTCTATGTATCATAGAATTATAAGCTGCTAATTTATGTGTTATAGGATGATTTGAATTATATGGTATGGTTACATCTGTTTGTGTTGGTTTTCTGTATATTGAATAATTTAGTAAATTCTTAACTTTTTTAATATTTAAGTTGTTAATGAACAAATAAATCTTAGAAATTCTCCACTATTAAACTGTTTACTTTGATTGAGTCTTCATTTTATACATAGATAAGATATAACTGTAATACAAATATATTAAGTTATTGTAAAGATCAGCAGATATAGTTTTTTTCCTGGTTTTTCTATATCATTGCACAGTTATACTGATCTTAGAGGGAGATACATCCAGGATAATCCCTTAGGGCTAATAACATCTAGGCTTTAATATTGTTATATCTTATTACTTCCATACTTAATCTAGCCTTAATATTACCTATTCAACATCAGATAGTTAGCTACAAATAAACAAAATGTAACTTTATATGTCAATCTGACGATGCTTAGAAAAGCGAAACATGTCATTATGTTAAAAAACATTAAAAGTGAAAGTTTTATAAAAAACTAAGAGTTTTTTATTATTTTTATTATTCCTAATAAAATGGACTTTTAAACAGTAAGGGTCAGTACAATTAATTTAATCGAAATTTTATGTTTGATATTGTTTCGATTTATTTCTCTGGCTTTATGTTGTTATTAAATTTTTCCAGCCTTTTCTGTTGATTTTCTATTAGTTGCTTTATACGTAGGCGCGCTTTTTTCAATTTTTATTTTATTACTTTGTCAAATGGAAAATTCTGCCTCAGGCTGTTAGGTTAAAACTTCTTCGGCTTGTTGGGTTGAAATAACTCCATTGAGTAGTTAAATAAAAAACTCGCTAAATATTATTAAAATGCTAATAAAAATTTAGATCTGCCCAAATATCCTAAAAAGACCTAGATTTTTAACCATTTACGTATCCAGATATTTAAGAAAATTAATTAATTAACTAATTAGAAGAACAATGCTATGATCTTAAAATTTATTAAAAAAAAACTTTGTATCCCATATTTAAAAAAGGGAATTCAACTAATCTTTTAAGGTTACAAGTTGCTATAGATTTAATTGTTTTTGGGATTCGTGAGAATAAACAGTCTGTTTCTGTAATTTATTAAGTTTCTGTGGAATATCATAGTCTGAACCAACACGAGCAATATTTTTGTTACATTCAGTTAAGTATTTCCATGTTATCCCTATTACCTAGATCTTTGGAAAATGTATTTACAGAAAAAAACTCGGGTCCCTCTTCACCAAAATTGATTAAGAAATAGTACATTACGTAACGAGTCCGGAAAGCAGGTGATCCCATCACGAGTGCGTTTGTCGCGTCAGCCGAAGGCGAACGCGATAAAAAGCACGAGTGATGGGATTACCTGCGCACCGCACGAGTTGCGTATTCTATTTTTCATCACTCCGTGAGGAAAGTTCTTGAATTTGTCTAAAATAAAAGGAAAGAAGGTAATAAAAGTAGTATTAGGTCTGATCCGCCTGCACCGCGAAGGCGCTGAAGGAGGGTTGGGGGAGGCGGATCCCCCCCATTGAAACAAAAAATTTTAAAGTTAGGAAAATTTTTATTAAAAAAAAAACTTTTTTATTACAAAATTATGTATAGTTATAAATCTTTTCTAAATACGTTAAATGTAATATTTGAACAGTTTCTTAATTCTATAGACATATATTTTTTATTCAACTTAAGTATATTAGATAATAATTGAGAATCAACAAAATCTTTATTTAGTAATGAAACGTTTGATTGATTATATCGTGGTGCATCTACTACCGCGTTATCAAAAGCAAAACTATTAGAAAATTCATCCTCAATTTCTCTTAATTCACTTTCTATCTCATTTATTTTTGATTGGGAAGCACTTATCAACGCTGTTTCGGTCATTCATTGCTTTCCGCACGGTCCTGCATGTTCGAAAGTAGTGCTTTCCGCACGTAGTAATGATAAGTTTTAAATTTCGTAACGTTGAAGCAAGCATTGCTTTCCGCACGGTCCTGCATGGTCGAAAGCAGTGCTTTCCGCACGGAGTGATGAAAACGTCATTTTTCAGCTTTGATGCCCACTTTTCATGTGAATTTTTGGAAAACTAAAGTAGGACCTCTTTTTAGCAAAACATCTACAAAACAGGTTTTAAGTGACTTAATCATATTTTGGCTAAAATATGCTTTCACAGATTTGTTACCTTCAATTTAATTAAATCTTAAAATTGTCATAACTTTGGTTTCGTAAACGGTAGAGACTTCTTCTAGATCTTAAATCAAAAGTATTTTTTCTACTTACATACGACATGTATGAAAGGGCCGAATAGCGCCTGGTTTAGCGAAAGAGGTCAACATGGTAAGATATATTAGCTTACGAAAGTATCAAAATTCTCGATTTTTAGAGGTTCAGATGAAGGGTTTAAAAGCAAATTTCCAGGAAAAAAGAACCACCTCTTTAAAAATGTGAAAAACGCGTTTTTTGCAAAAAGGGCACTTTTCAAGCGTCTATAGCTCGAAAAGTTGTGAAGTACGAAAAAATTTTAAAAGACAAAAGTTGTAGATGTTTTTGAGATATTTTGATTCGTCATTAACTAAATATGGGTGCATTACTTAAAAGCTGTTTTATAGATGTTGAATATGGCCATTTTTGCCAATAAATTAATTGTCTTGATATTTGAAGTTAAAAAAATTTACATGAAAAGTAGGCGTCAAGAGCGTTTTCTAAATCATTTTTGGTAAAGAGGAACCTGAGAACAATATTCTTCAAAAAAAGTTAAAAAGGGCAATTTAAAGGCTCACAGAAGGAGCACCCAAACTTTTTTTTGCAGAACAATACCATAATAAAATTTGGGAAAAATCGGTAGACCTCCAACCACAAAAGTAACAAGATAATGTACAGTAAAAGCTCCTTGTTTGCGCTTCCTTCATTCGCGTTTTCACTATTCGCGGTTTAAAAAAATGCGACCGAATTCCTATATTCGCGGCTAAACATTTCTTTATTCGCGTGTGTAATCGGTACACACACACGAATCTATATTGTTTTGGAAGAGAAACATTCATATCTAAAACCGGAAAGTCTGCCCCTGAATTTACGGCAGCAAAAGGTAGAGTGACACTCTTGCTATGTTGCCATTACCTAATGTATCTGGAGATGTCATTTAACCACTATTGCTTTACTGAACGTTAAATTTTTGTGCTGAAGACCTAGAAGCTCTCCTTGAAGAATCCCCACTCTCTTATAGGTAGATGTTTGATGGTGCCAACGACTGGATCCAAAAAAGCCCTTGGCGAAGGTTTCTGTGGTTCCGTTCGTCTTCGCCAAATGGGAGGCCTCACGACGGAGGAGACACGCCACAGCGTCAATCTCCCAACCCGACATTGCACCACGAGGGTCACACTTCCACACACACCTACACTGACACTAAAAAAATAAATGACGGTTTAGGCACGTTCAAGGAACTTTGGAATCAGAAGAAAACACAGGAGCTACAGAAGAAACAAGACACCAACTACAACTTGTGACTGCGGGGCCGGCGACCGATGCTTACATCATCCAAACCTTCCCATCCACTCCTTGAAAAGGACATAAATCCTACAACAGGCTCCTTAAATCCAACACTCCTTTAAAATTTCTCTTATCTACCTATCTATCTATTGTCTTGTAGTTTTAGCCTTGGGCAATTTACCAAGTCATTCTCGCAAACTTTAAACTATGCTCACAAATATAAAAATCTCCCAAAAGGACCGCTTTGTTTCAAGCTCTTCAACATTACACGAACCTTTAAAATTATATTGGATAATATGGAATCTTATACTGATATGAATATTATGGAATGCTGGAAGAAATTTGAGACAACAAAATAAATCGTTGCAAGAACTGTAGCCTCACATTAAAATCAAATTCAAACTTTGACTGCAAACACAACCGAAATTGTGAATGAAATAAAAGATGAGTTCGAACAGATAGAATCAAGTAACATTCAGGAATTGCTTGAATCGAAAGATGAAAATTTGACTAAAACCGACTTGGATGAAATGATAAATTCAAGATCAATCAAGAAGAGGCTTCAACAAGTATTAAAATTATTAACATTAAAAATCTCAGTGAAGGTTTAAAAATGGTAAATTAGCTATCTGATTTTTTTATAAAATTGATCTGTCTGTGAAACTTCAATTAATTTGATTTTTATTTTGTCACCATTCCGTATTCACGGTTTCTGTATTCGCGGTATATTAACAGAACATATACCCCGCGAATAAAGAGCTTTTACTGTATAATGTTGTTTGGTAAAACGTCATCCATTTGAGTTGTTTACTTCTGGGATTTATATTAAATTTGTGTAAGTCTTCTCTTCCTTGAAAAATCATACCTTATAACTCGACTACTTATTTTTAATTAGTCTTTCTTGCTGCTATTTCGGTGTCAACACTCTTTATTCCAAGAAGCTCAAAGGGTCCTAAAAATAACTTAAGTATTCGAAATTAAAACAAGTTTGTTTATAGATTTTGGAAAAGCGTGTACATGAAATATCACCCTTTTTCTTATAAATCAAACTGTAAAAAATAACCTTAAGCTTTCAACATAAAATACACCACTCCATCATTAATAGATGATAGACATGTGATACTGAGATTTTCTTTCCAAAGACGATCTTTTTTGCATTAATGTATCATATAAGTGATGAAGCAATAAATTCTTGTTTTAAAATATAATGTAAGTAGCACAGTGATGGTCAGAATATAAAAATATAAAGTACTTTTTTATTGGGTATAAACCATTCAGTAGTCATAGCTGATACTATTCATAAGTTAATCTCCCATATTTTTATGGCACTCTATCTGTTTTATTAAATCAAATCAATTTCAAAGAAAAAAAGGGTTAACAGTTTATGGTTCAACTAAATTTTCACTTCCGTTAAAAAATATGAGAACAAGAAGTTTATATATATGTACATATAACAATATCAAAAGACTTATATCAATTCAAGAAATATAGAGATTACTGGATAAGGAAATAATGGTAATACATAAAAAAATATAATTTATATTGGTATCTATCACAGAATATTCGTAATTGAAATTTATCATTGTATTTTGGGTTTATTAGAGGCTTTTTAACCCAAAATGCTGTTTATATCTAACTTATATTTACACTTCGCCAAGGGCTAAAACTAGATCAAACAATTAAAAATGGTTTATTCATTAACATAAAGAATTGGGTGTTACGAGGGTTGTCTTGTTAGTTTTGCATATAGTCGCTTAGAACCTTCAGACACAAATCTAACTTCAATCTTTTGTTGACATAAATCCAGAGTATCATTGCGATACAAGTAGTGTAGGTACAGTGAATTTTTGAAATTAGCAAGTCCCAACAGCAACGTTTCGCTAAAATGGTTTCTGTATTTGGGAGTGAAGTACCACACCAGTCAAGTACAGGGTGACAATCGGGATCCGGATGATTGAGGTGATTAGATTGGTACAAGCGCGGCGTTACTACCTCTGTAGTAGTGTGCCATTTCCGATTTAAGTAAACATAGAGCAGTGGACGGTAGAACATCGCACATTTGCATACGATACGTTTATCCGAAATCAAGAATCAGTGATCACTACCCAGCGGCTTTTTCGCACCCACTTTAATATTGGTAGGCGTGGAGCGGTTCCATCTCGCAACACAATCTTAAGATGGATAAAAAAATTTAGAACAACAGGCAGTGTCATAAAAAAAAGCAACAAGGTCCGAATAGAACGGTAAGTAATCCTGAAAACATATAGCGAGTGAGAGAAGCGGTCGTCAGAAGCCCTACACGGTCCGCCCGAAAACATCCAATTGAGATAAATATTAATCGGGAATCGTTCAGAAAAATTTTGCATAAGGACCTAAAATTTTACCCCTACAAATTGCAGATTGTCCAGAAATTAATGAAAAGAGATTTTGAACAACGTGAGGATTTCGCTACGAGAATGCAAGTTCTTTTGGAAGATAACTTAGGTCAGCATTTTCTAATGAGCGAAGAAGCTCATTTCCATTTAAACGGAACCGTTAATAAACAGAATTACAGGTACTGGGTTCCTAAAAACCCACGAAATATCCATGAGCGTCCTTTACATTCGGAAAAAGTCACAGTGTGGTCCGACGGGCAATATTGGGCCACATTTATTCGAAGAGGCTGGCCGTACCGTCACCGTTAATTCTTATCGCTACGTTGACATGATCCAAAATTTTTTGGTTCCAGAACTACGCAGAAAAAGGATACACCCGAAGCATGTGTGGTTTCAGCAGGATGGTGCCACGGCACATACTGCCAACGCTTCAATGAATATTCTCCACAACCTGTTCCCAGGAAAACTCATTTCATTCTTCGGAGATTTGCTGTGGCCTGCAAGGTCTCCAGACCTGTCAATTTGTGATTTTTTTCTATGGGGGTATTTAAAGAGTCGTGTATATGTTCAGAAGCCTCGTAATTTGATCGAGTTGAAGAACGAAATTCGCTAGGAAATCCTGACTATTGATCGAGCGATGTTAGAGCGTGTTATGGAGGATTTCATAAAGAGGATCGAAAACTGCATCCAACGTGATGGTCACCATCTTGATGACATTGTTTTCCATACTTAATTAGATTGTTAATGGCATAATATAAGCTTAATTTTGCTGATAATAAAATAGTATTTTCTTGCAAACTTCTTGTGTACCATTTATTCCAAAATAGTCCTATTACCAGTTGTCACCCTGTATTTCCCGCTGGTATTGCGAATTTTTACGTGGTCGCACCAGTCTCAGCGACGAATCCAGGCAAAACAGCAGTCACACAGCAAAACATTGATGCGGTTCGTCAGCTAATTAAGTATGACCGCCGTGAAACATACCGGGAAATAGAGGCATCTTTGGTCATTTTAAAGACATCGATCCAAAATATCCTACATGAAGAACTGGGTTTTATACGAAGTTGGTTTTCCGTTGGATCCCTCATTTGCTCACAGAAAAGCAAAAAGAGGTTCGCGTCAACTGGTGTCGAAAAACATTGGAACGGTTCAACAAAGGAAGCCCAAAAAACGTTTATAGTATTGTTAGTGGTGATGAATCTTGGATGTACTCCTACGAACCGAAAAATACACGCCAATCCTCTGTATGAGTGTTTCACGATGAGGAAAAACCAACAAAAGTAATTCATTCTCGATGTGTGTCAAAGAAAATGGTCGCAACTTTTGTGTCAAAATCTGGTCATGTGGCAAGAATGGCTTTAGAAGATCGAAACACGATTGGTATATTAAATGTTCAAAAGAAACGTAATTAAAATCGAAAGATTTCGTATTTCGAAGAGAATTGCAGTAAGACAAGATCGTTTTACGTACTAATTGTTAATGGGCCAATCGCCAATCGAAGAGTCGATAAGTTTGCTGTTACACATCTCACGGCACATTTTTGAACTACAACTATTAAACTAAGTAATTCTCAGCGAATCAATAGTTTGGTAAATTTATTCTTTATGCAAAACGATCTGATAGATCGTTACAAAAATCGAATTGTTAGAGCATCCATCGTATAGTCCCAACCTAAGTCGGCTTCTTCACGTACCCAAAGATCAAGAATTTAATGCGTGGGCAGCGATTACAGTCGCCAGGAGAAAAGCCATCGATGCCATTAAAACAGCGATTTTGCAGATGTCAACTGAAGACTGGAATAATTGTTTTATCAATTGGTTCGAACGTATGCAAAAGTGTATCGATCTTGGTGGGACATGTTTTAAAAAGCAATGTCTTTATGGCTATATGCAAAATTAAAAAGACAACCCTCGTACCACTGTCTTACTAGATTATGTTACTGTTGAATACAAAACAATTAATTTATTTCTGTTTCAGTGATTAACTTTTCTCTCTGGAGCATAAATTTATTTGATTTAATCTGTCATTTGTGTTTTATAAACTCTGTAATATAATTAGTGGAAAACTAAATAGTAAATCTACTTAATTAACATAGTTAAAATTAAATTACTCTACAATTCCATTAACAATTACCAAAACAATTTGTTTTCTATTTAAATAAGTAATTACAAATACAAATTGAATTGGTATGTTCAAAGATGTAATATAACTTTCCACTACTTTATAGTGAGTTATATAATACTGATTGGTCTTTTGTAAAAAACTATTTTGATGTAAATGACGCTCTGAATGCATTGTATGACCATATTTATTCCATTTTTGATATATATGTCCCTCAACGGAAAGTCATGAGTCGAAGGTACCCGCCTTGGTTTGACAACGAGATTATTCAACTTATTAAATAGAAATCTAACGTATTTAAAAAACTCAAAATATCAAATCATCAAAAATATTTAACTGAATTTAAGTTGTTAAGGAGAAGCATAAAATCTAAAATTAATGCAGCTTATAAGCAATATATTACCAATTCAGAAGACTCCTTAAAAAGTGACCCATCTAAATTCTGGTCATTTATTCAAAGCAAGAAAGGAACATCCCGAATACCAGGCATTATGTATCAAAATAATAGCGAATTTACTGATCCTACATCCATAGTAAATGCTTTTGCTGATTTTTTCAAAAGTGTATTCACTCAACCTACACCTAATATAATAAATAATAATACGTGTAGTGAAGATTCTAATATTGTTTCTCTAAGAGTGTTATCAGAATATGATATATTTAATTCGCTCAAAAGGCTTAAGCCAAAACTAACATCTGGACATCTGGTTATGATAATATTCCTAGCTTCATAGTTAAAGATTGTGCAGCCATATTTAGTAAACCTCTGGAGCAAATATTTAATCTTTCTCTTAAACAAAAAGTGTTTCCTGATTTATGGAAATACTCCAAGATATGTCCAATTCACAAAAGTGGATCAGTAAACGCGATTACAAATTATCGTCCGGTTACTATACTTTGCAACTTCGCGAAGGCGTTTGAGATGTCTATTTATAACAAGTTATTTCCTATGGTTAGATCAAGTATTATTTTTGAACAGCATGGTTTCATATCAAAGCGGTCGACTGTGACAAATTTAATGTGTTTTACTCATAAAGTTTGCCAGGCACTTGACAACCAACTGGAAGTACATGCAATATATACTGACTTCTCAAAGGCATTCGACAAGATGGATCATAGTATTCTTCTGCAGAAATTACATAATCTTGGTTTCGATTCACATTTCCTGGATTTTTTAGGTCATATTTAACTGCTCGTTCTCTTTATGTTGAATTCAAAGGTCACAAATCGAATTTCTTTATAGCAAGTAGTGGTGCGCCCCAAGGTAGCTATGTAGCTCCACTATTATTCCCGATCTTTATTAATGATATAGCTAAAGATTTAAAAAATAATAATTTCTTAATATTTGCTGATGACTTTAAGTTTATTTGTCCGATAATATCACTAAATGATTGCTTAGATCTTCAGAATGACCTAAATAAATTGAGTATTTGGTGTGTTATTAACAAACTCCCTCTCAACATTCAAAAATGCAAATTTATGAGATTTTCTAACAAACGATTGCATAATATTAACTTTGTATACTCAATTCAGAACAACCCACTTGAGGAAGTTGAAACAATAACGGATTTGGGAGTCGTATTTGACAAGAAGCTAAGTTTTTTGCCACATTTACTTAATATCACATCTGGAGCAAAGAGGATGCTTGGTCTAGTCTTAAGAAGTTGCAAGGATTTCAGTACTATAGACTGTCTAACTGTGTTATTTAACTCGTTTGTAAGATCTCGTCTGGAATACGCCGCACTGATATGGTCTCCTACGTATATGTACCATAAAGAACTTATTGAATCTATTCAGTGCAGATTTATGAAGTATGTTGCATTTAAGATGGATGGGGTGTTTCCCGCGAGGGGAATTGAAAATTCTGAACTGTTAGGTAAATTATCTTTTATATCTTTGGAAGACAGGAGAATATTACAGGCTGTTATTTTCATTTACAAATTAGTTAATAATAAATTTGACTGTGCAGACCTGCTATCTCAAATTCATTTTAATGTACCGCAATTCAATACAAGATATAAAACTGAATTTTATTTGCCTACACCTCGAACAAATATTTTAGCAAAATCACCTATCCACAATATCTGTAGCATCTTTAATGGATTTGCAGCTGAATTAGATTTAGACATATACTTTGATTCATTAAAAAATATAAAACTCAGAGTAACTGAGCAATTACACAGTAAATACACAGTAAACATCATTTGAGGTTTACTATAGTTATTTCTATACTAATATTATAAAGAGGAAAGGTTTGATTTTTTGTTTGTTTGTTTGAAATGAATAGGCTCCGAAACTACTGGGCCGATTTTAAAAATTCTTTCACCGTTGGCAAGCTACACTATTCCCGAGTGACATAGGCTGTTTCATTTAACCCGTAACTGTTACTGACAAATAGTTTTCCCGCAACTGCTATTGACGGGTCACTCTGACCCGTCTGACTGACCGGTTTTAAAATATTAAAATGAAAGAAAAAAGCATTAACCAAAACTTTTATTTGATATCAAAAACATTATTTATATAATATAGAACAAGGGTAGTACAAAAAAAAACTTTTTATTTACAATTTGGGCACACTTTCAAAGCACATTGCAAACAGATAGGTAATTTGCACACAATACAACATGTATTTGTTTTCCTATCTTTTTTTCCAGGACAAATTGAGCACCTTTTTCTTTTTGATAAATTTTGGGTTGGCGGTTGTGTAGGTGTATCCTCCATATCTACTCCAAGAATATCGGCGGCGAGGCAACGAAGTTTCCGGGGAACTTTTTGGTTGTAAAGTCTTTGCTTTATATGTGGAGTATAAAGTGCAATGCCTAGTTGCTTCAGAAAGTTGTAGCGAGTTATTTCCTCTCCACGTGAAAACTGATATATTATACGACTATTTACACCAGACACATTCAAAATACAGTGAAAAATTGCCATTGGCCATCGACGGGTTCGCCGAGAAGTGGAATACGTTGCACATTTTTCGTCTAACGCATCTACACCTGCTTTAGTGCTATTATAGAACATAATTATTTCGGGTTTCTCTGTACTTCCATCAATAGTGCTGTCGTGATGCATTGAAGATATTAGGACAACAGATTTTCCTTTCTTCGGGACGTAAGATACTATGGTTTTGTCCGATGTAAATCCGAAGTTTGAAGATTTGACAGGCCTTTTTCTGTCCGGTAGAAATTCTGAAGGGATCATTCTTTTATTTTTTTTTCACTGTACCTACATAGGTAATTCCTTGTTTTTTTAACTCATTAGTCAACTCCATTGATGTGTACCAATTATCTGCAGTAAAATTTCGGTTGGATTTCTCAATTGGTCTCTTTGGCCCATTTTGTGGAATCTTTTCCGTACCAAGCTGACTTTGACATGTTGAAAGTGACTTTTGGTTACTCGAAGTATTTTCAATTTCGACGTCACTAGACGAGGTATTTTCTTGGACAGCTTCAGTCTCAAATTCACTATCCGTATCGTGTTCACTGTAAATTTCTTCGTCAACTTCGTCGTTATCACTTTCGCCTGCATGATCAAATAATGTTTGTGCGGCTTGCGATCCATTTTCTACTATTTGGAGAGTTTCTTCCGCCTCATTCACATCTTCCAACTCTTCCCAAAACTCTTCGCTAGCTAGAATGTCTTCCAGCTCCGCTGAAGTTAGCTGCTTGCCTGTAGAAGCCATTTTATCCAGAAAAAATAAGTCTATCAGTAAAATAACATATTTGAATTTAAATCTAAAAATGGCCTAAACAATTAACAAAAGTTTACACAACAAGTAATAGCAAAAATGAGTACATACCTGTGTAATGAGATAACACCTTGTTTACGTAAGTACTACAGACGGGTCACGGAGACCCAACTACGTAATTATTTCGAATTTGGCAAAATCAAGAAAACCGCCTGCCACGTCTCCAAGAGAAGCACTAACTAATAGGAGAATAGCTGGACGTACAGCTCCCCCACCACCAAGGTTACATAGGTAATGCGTATTAAAACTAACGCCGGGTCACACAGACCCCGTCGGTAGCAGTTACGGGTTAAAAAAAATTCGAAAAGAGGTTGACCTTAAAGGCCATCCTTGCAACTTCCCGCTAGTTTTAACCGCAAAGCTATAGTAACGTGACGTATTTTGACGTTTTTGAATTTTTTGGAAATGTTTAAAAAGGTATAACTTTTTAACGCCTTATTCGATTTTGATGTTCAAGATGGCATTCGACGCAGTTTTTTGAGACCTAAAAACGTTACCGAAAGTGCAAAGTCGGTTAGTTAAAAAATCTCTAAGTTATTGAAAAAAAAAACACTTTTTTTGAAATTTTTCGACAACGATATCTCACGAACGAATCAACCGATTTTAATTTGCAAAACGGCATTCGACGTGGCTTTTTAAGCTTGAGAGCTGATTAGGCTATGAAATTGATCAATGCAATAGCCAAAAAGATATGCCCAAAAACATCATTTTTACCAACTGTTTTTTTTTTGTTATTTTGAAATTTCTCAAAATCTACCAGCTCGAATCGGTTCAAACTTACACGGAATCTAAGTTAGATAGAACTCTTTGGAATGCTTTTTATTTCATTCCGATCGGACAAGCCGTTTAAAAGTTATAAGAGGTTTACATACATCCACACACACATCCACACGTACATACAGACATACAGACACCCTCGTAAAAATAGTCAGGGGAGGTTCCTAAGACCTTAAAACGTTGAGATCTGATGAAAACTCGATTTTCGAAAAACGGGGTGAAACCAATAACTTCCCGATTTTAAAAAAAATTTAATTTTTTTTAGCGGGAAGTTAAAAATAGGGATCCTTACTAAAATGCCATTAATGTAACCAAAAATGACCTTAAAATCCTTACATCGCGTGCGCTGAGAATACTATTGATTATAGAATAAAATAATGTACTACGATTTTGAAGAATATATAAATATCTACACAAAATGCCGCGACAGCATATGTCTAACTGTTATAGTTACGTCACAATAACTAATTTTTAATTTTTTAAGTTTTTATCTTGGTATTATTCCTTATCAAAATAACTTATTTCATAATCACGACAGATATCACAAATTTAGCATGTGCAATGGGACGAGGCTACTTATAAAGGAATTAAAGGACAATTAAGTTGTAGCAACCAATATAACTGAACCACCAGCTGGTCAACTAGCTCATACACTGAGGAAACCGATGATCCCAACTGATCTACCAAATCCATTTAAACCGCTTCAATTTCCTATCAAAACATCTTTCGCTTTTACTAATAATAAGTCTCAAGGTCAAACCTTCCAAACCTTCCGGTTTTCCTCATGGCCAACCGCCTAAGGCGGGTCGGAGTACCTGAAAATCAATTTATTTTGCTGCCAGAAAATAAAACAACATGTAATATTGTTTACAGGGAAGCGTTGACCCAATAAATTTAATGGCTTTTGTTATTTTTTTTAATCCCCGTGCAAAGCCGTGGCGGTCTGCTAGTATTTTAATATAATTATATACTTATGTATTTATTTTAAGTACCAGTTATTAGATTAGGCATAAAATTTCTCATTAATGTAGTTTAATGTGTCCTGTAATTGGGGTTAACCTGTTTGGACAATAAACATTTTTTTTTAACTTCCCGCTAAAAAAAATTAAATTTTTTTTTAAAATCGGGAAGTTATTGGTTTCACCCCGTTTTTCGAAAATCGAGTTTTCATCGGATCTCAACGTTTTGAGGTCTTAGGAACCTCCCCTGACTATTTTTACGAGGGTGTCTGTATGTCTGTATGTACGTGTGGATGTGTGTGTGTGTGTGGATGTATGTAAACCTCTTATAACTTTTGAACGGCTTGACCGATCGGAATGAAATAAAAAGCATTCCAAAGAGTTTCATCTAACTTAGATTCCTTGTAAGTTTGAACCGATTCGAGCTGGTAGATTTCGAGAAATTTTAAAATAACCGAAAAAAACAATTGGTAAAAATGATGTTTTTTGGGCATATCTTTTTGGCTATTGCATTGATCAATTTCATAACCTAATCAGCTCTTAAGCTTAAAAAGCCACGTCGAATGCCGTTTTGCAAATTAAAATCGGTTGATTCGTTCGTGAGATATCGTTGTCGAAAAATTTCAAAAAAAGTGTTTTTTTTTTCAATAACTTAGAGATTTTTTGACTAACCGATTTTGCACTCTGGGTAACGTTTTTAGGTCTCAAAAAACTGCGTCGAATGCCATCTTGAACATCAAAATCGAATAAGGCGTTAAAAAGTTGTGGCTTTTCAAACATTTCAAAAAAAGTCAAAAACGTCAAAATACGTCACGGTACTATAGCTTTGCGGTTAAAACTAGCGGGAAGTTGCAAGGATGGCCTTTAAGGTCAACCTCTTTTCGAATTTTTTATATAGAAATAATATCATACTTAAAAGGCTTTATCCGTACAAGTGATTCTGTAAGTCCGTTCTACATATGCAGTATTTGGCAAATACTGAACAAGTGCTCTCTATTTGCCTATTTAGTGTGAAGGTTGCTTGCTATTTGGCATTGACCAATTTTAGTGTCTGTCGAATATTTGTCGGTCTTTTATCACATTTCAAAGGAAACAAATATTTGCCGTTTGAATATTTTTATTTTCATCCATATATTCGTGCAACCACGTATATATCGTTCTGTAATGAAATAGCACAATGTGGCAATATAAAAAGTACTGAAATGCGTTTGCATTATTATTTTTTTATGTATCATGCGTCATGTGTCATGTTTTAAAATGGTTCTTAGTGGTACAGAAAAAAGTTTTATTATGGGGTAATGTTTTTGGTTATAGGAAATAGGTCGCGCAAACGGTAGAAGCTTAAAATCAGTTGCCGACGCATTTAGGCTTAGGTTTATGAAACACAGTTATTTTAGCAATTGTTGACTAGTTTTTTAGTACGAGTAGGATACTTTGCCATAGTAAAGGTAATGTGGATCACCCAGTAAGAGTTACAATTAATACACTGTGTACAGAAGTTGGGATAGCCCGGCTCCTTGTGGAACTCCTGCTTCTATTCTTAAATCTATATATATAAAACTCAAAGGTGACTGACTGACATAGTGATCTATCAACGCAGAGCCCAAACGGCTGGACGGATGGAGCTGAAATTTGGCATGCAGGTAGATGTTATAACGTAGGCATCCGCTAAGAAAGGATTTTGATTAATTCCACCCCCAAGGGCATAAAATAGGCTTTGAAAGTTTGTATGATCTATCAACGCACAGCTCAAACCGCTGGACAGATGGGGCTAAAATTTGGCATGCAGGTAAATGTTATGACGTAGGCATCCGCTAAGAAAGGATTTTGATTAATTCCACCCCCAAGGGCATAAAATAGGGGATGAAAATGTATATGAAACTTTGTCAATTTTAAACCGTTCGGGCTGAAACTTTGCATGCATATAGTTACTATGACGAGGGCATCCCCTAAAAAAGGATTTTGATTAATTCCATCCCTAAGGGGATAATAAAATAGGGGATAAAAGTTTGTATGAAACTTTGTCAATTTTAAACCGATCGGGCTGAGATTTTGCATGCATATAGCTACTATGACGTAGGCATCCCCTAAGAAAGAATTTTGATAATTTCCACCCATAAGTAGATAAAATAGGGCATGAAAGTTGGTATGAAACTGTGTCAGTTTTAAATCGATCGGGCTGAGATTTTGCATGCATATAGCCACTATGACTTAGGCATCCCCTAAGAAAGGATTTTGATTAACTCCACCCCTAAGGGATAAAATAGGGAGGAAAGTTTGTATGAAACTTTTTCAATTTCAAACCGATCGGGCTGAAATTTTGCATGCATATAGCATGCAAGTTTTTAAAGTCTTAAAATAATAATAGTCTAATACCACTCGCGCTTTACTGAGCGGGGTGTGTGGAGCGGTGAGACGGTAGCACGCTGCTGCTAGCCGACATGACACTGTCGATAGACGCATAGAGTCTTAAAAATTCAAAAATAAATTTGTTTTATTACGTAGTGGTGTACTAAGAAATTACTTTTTTAAATTCCATGCCTAAGGATTTAAAATAGGGGTTGCAAATTTGTATGAAACTCGGTGGAAAAAAACTAAAGTCCACGCGGATGAAGTCGCGGGCGGCCGCTAGTTATACTATAAAGTTAAAACTTTATTTAGGGTGGTTTTAGCAAAACTTATCGCAATTTCTGTTTTTTTCTTGTTTCTAAAAATCTATGTTGACCAAATTTTCACACTGCGCAAGGGCGTAAAAATCTTTTCTTGTCTGCAGGGATTATATATTATACCCCAGTTCAGCTTCAATGATTAAACAGCATACAGTTTTTTCGAAAAAAATCTTCATTTCAAGCATTACTTATTATGCAGCGTTAGCAATGAATAAGCTGGTATGTTTTCCTTAGAAAACTACGATCCAGAGATATTAAATATCTATAATAGGTACTTCGTGCGCGTTTGAAATTAACAAAAAAGTTTTTGTTCAGTTCGCAGATTTTGCAACAACTTATTAATTCCGCATTTCGCTAATGAAATTCTTATTTTGTGAATCAATTCAAGACGACTTTCCTGTTGAGGTTCATTTTCACGTTCCAATCTTTGGTTTTTGACCTTAACGTGTTTTTAGAGAGATTTGACTTTATTTTAGGCATAACTAATGGATCTGCACTTTTCTATCTAAAAAAGGACAACTCGAACTTTAAAACAATTATTTTAAAATAAATTATCCATAAATAATTTATCAATGTAATTATAAATACTGTTCACAAATTACTGTACAAAATATATTTTCATGAAAGAAAAACGTTAAATATTGATTTATAATTACTAATTAATACGTCTTACCACTAGAAAAAAGTGAACAAAACATTTGAGTTAAGAAGAACAGCAAAAAAGTAAAAAATATCTTATCCAAGAAACAAGTAAGATTAAGTGCTGGAAATTAATTTTTAAACGAAGTAGTTGAGACACAACTGGAAGCAATAACCCGCTCGCGCATTCTTGGACCACACTAGGCAGCCTTTATGATAGATAATTCTAAACTAATTATAATTTTCAAATAAATATAATTCTAAAATAAAAGTAGCCCAAGTTAATCCATATTGCATCAGCCATCTGCCAGTAAAAGTCCCGTCAGAATCGGTTCTAGATAGTAGCCGGAACAAACAGACAGATAGACAGACAGACAGACAAAAATTGCATAAAATGTTATTTTGGTAGGGAATTTACTACAAACTGTAATTGTAGTTAATACTTAATTGGGTATGACAAAAACACTAACTATGAGTTCTAAATGTTAGTGTTAATTAATAAAGTTTTTCGTTGGTATCATTTGTTTAATATTGTTAGAAATTAACGAAACCTTTTACTCTCTTCTCGTTTGGAGAATTAGAAGTGGGGCAAATTTTGCACAGAACTAAGGACAAACTTTTATTGTATTCGTAGCTTGTTGTTTTATGTTTCGTACATTCGTGTAGTTCGTTTGACACAAGGGTAGTAGACCAGGGCGGATCTGTAAAAAAACGATTAGATTTGGCTGTTAAGAGGAAACCCGCTAATTTTTGTTGAAGTTGCTTGAAAACAACTTATACAACAATAATTGAAGTACTCTCCTTCTGCAAAAGGTGTGCAACATTTATAAATATTCAAAAAATAAAAAAAAACAAGTAAATCATAGTTTGTTCTTCTCTTTTTGCTTGTAACTTTTAAACTTTAAATTTTTGAAAAAAAGTTTGTAATTACATTTTCTACAAGATGGGATTGGTTACCAAGTCCAAAATTTATTACCCCTTTTTCAATAATCATTAAAAAATGATAAAAAAGGTCATTTTTTGTTTAATTCTTTTAAAAATGTTTAGAATGCATTTAGGTCCTTTATATTCTACCTAGGAGTTAACATCACAAGCAGCAGAAATCTCCAGAAGGAAGTCAAAACACAGACCAACGGAGCAACAATGATATCTGGATACTTACGCGACATTATCTGGAGGAACAAACACATGAGCATAGAAAGTAAGGTGAGAATATATAAAACCTGTGTAAGACCAGTGATGACATATGCGATCGAGACTATAGCAGAAACAACTACAACCAAGAAGCTCCTAAGAACAACTGAAATGAGAACGCTGAGGTCCATTGCAGGCTATACTCTAAGGGACCGAGAAAGAACGAGTCAATAAGAGAACATTGCAGAGTACAGGATATCGTAAGATGGTCTAGACAAAGACGTAGGGAGTGTAGAGACCACGTCAACAGAATGGATGACGAGAGGCTTGCAAAAATTGCAATGTCTGAAAAACCCAACACATCGAGACCGCCCGGGAGACCTCCAAAACGATGGGATGAAAGCTGGACATCGCATTCCCAAGACCCAACAGGAGGGTAAACTGTAGAAAGGAACAGGACTTTGTCCTAAACTAAGATGAAGAAGAAGAAGAAGAGATATTCTACCAAGAAAAACTTACAGATATGATGAAAAAATAAAAAAAAAATCATTAAAATCTATCCAATAGATTTCGCACAATAATTTTGCAATCCAGATTTTTTGAAAAAAATGATAAATGTTGTAAAAATAAAAATAAACAATTTAAATTGTTAAAAAGATTACAAATATAATAGCAATAAATAATTAGAATAACTTCGTAAATATTAATTCTGCATATTTTTTAAAAAGTTAGAAACGTATTTTTTGAAAAGACGCTCATTTTAAAAAAAGAACATTTAATTATCTCTTATCCCTACTAATATTATAAATGTGAATGTAAGTTTGTTTGTTACGCTTTCAAGCAAAAACTGCTCAACCGATCATCATGAAACTTTGTACACATATTCTTGGAGGTATAAGAAGTAACATAGGATACTTTTTATTAAAAAAATATTTTTGTCAAAAAATTCAACTCCATCTAACGGTTCAGTAATGAAGTTCCAACCCTGAGTAGGCCACCGTAAGGTAACGCAGTTTATATCTTATATATTTAAACTAGCAATTACGACTTAATAAAGTACTATGGTGCCACCGTAAGGTGAAGCAGTTATTATTACATATATTTAAACGAGCAATTCTTACTTAAGGTTTATGACGCCACCGGAAGGTGGCGCAGTTTATAACTCACATATTTTAACAAATTCTTGCTAAATTAAATAATATGCTACCTAATATATTTAATCGATAAATTACAAAATATAATAAAAAAATAGTATACACCTGATAACTTACGAGAAAATATGATAAAAACGATAAAATAAAAAAAAAATAATTGAAAACAAAATAAAATCGTAAAAATTTGAAAAAATTGAAATTTGAAATATTGTTTCTTAAAGTTAAAAGGAAGTGGTTTGTTTGTTTGTGTGAATGCGACTCTCCGTCGCTACTGTAAATTTGTATTCATTGCGCAATTGGATTTAGCAAACGCCCGATCAAAATTTTAATTTTATAAGAAAATATTTGTAACTGCTGTATTTCCTAAAAATTTTTCAGATAAAAAAAGAAAACTGTCAGTTTTTAAAAAAAGGAAAACACTAGTTTAAAATGAAAAAAAGTAAGTGTCGCCATCTACAAAAATACATTTGAAGAATTCTTCTTAATTAATAAACACGCTTTTATTAGCTTCACTTGTATGTTTGTTTGTTTGTCTACTCAGAAAAAAATACTTTTCGGAAAATTTTCATTTAAATAAACTAAAAAACCCTCTTTTAAACCACATTAAACTAAAAAGTAAAAAAATATTAGTTACATGATAATCTTTATATATAATTTTTTTCTATGCGTGTGTATATTGAACTCGTCTTAAACGGTTAGACTGATTTTGATGACAATTTTTGTGTGTTTTCAAGAAGATTTAAGAATGCATTCAATATTTGGTCCTCTATAACATTTGATACCGTTTCTCATGAGCTTCTTTTACTTAAATTAGAACACTATGGAGTAAGAGGCATTGCATTAAGATTGTTGAAAAGCTCATAAATCGCACTCAAACTGTTAAGATCGGAATTACATCAAGTGGTACAGTGTTGTGTGAGAAGCGGTGTGCCATAAGGTACAGTGTTGGGTCCGCTTCTTTTAACATTTGATTTACGATTTGTTGGACAGTGATTTGGGGGGACAGATTGTCGCGTATGCTGATGACACGGCTATAGTATTTACAGTCAACAACTGGGAAGCGCTAAAATGTAAACGTGGGGATCAGAAGGGTTAAGAAATGGTTAGACAGAAATCTTTTATATTTAAATGTAAATTAGACCAAGTTTGTTGCCTTTTCCTTCCACATATTGCAGGCTAACCGGATTTTAAAGAAGTAACTTTACATACCTACTTGCACTAATGATAATTGTTTGTGTTCTGATCGTGTGGAGGGGGTTAATGAGATTAAATATTATAGACAGTTGTTTGCGTTGGAAAAAGCACATCGAGATGTTGAAAGAGAAATTAAAAAGTCTTGTTTATTTGTTTTATAACATCCAATCACTTGTTCAAAAAGATCTACTAGTAATGGTTTATAGGTCGTTTGCTGAGTCTGTCCTATGGTACGGCATTATAGCGTGGGGTGGTTCTTATGACTCAGTATTTCAGCCACTTCAAATTATACAGAAATATGTTCTCAAAGTCATTTTATTTAAGTCCCGGAGATTCCAAACGGATCGGCTTTTCGCGGAGGCCCGGAGATTCCCAACGGATCGGCTTTTCACGGAGGCAATGCTGTTGAACATCAGAAGTCTTTATTACTTTAAAGCTGTCACTTATGTACACAGACATCTTTCATTGCGATCGACAGCCAACCACTCTTATGATACAAGAAATACTTTGGCAGGTGCTCTGACGGTTCCAAGGATGAGACAGTGTCATACTCAAAGATTTATTCGTTTTACAGGCCAGAAAATATATAATTTGATTCCAGATCGTTACAAAGAACTTAATAATATATTACTGTTTATAAAGAAAATATATGCCTACTTACACGAAAACATATCTTTATTTAACATATTATAGTCTTCTCTGCTTGCTTCCAGCTTCATCCACTAAAAAAAATGAAAAAAAAACTTCAATTGTATTTGTTTAAATGTAAATTTGTTTGATAATAGTCACCTCTCCCTACTTATGGCACAATATTTAAGTCTTTATTGTTAGATTTTAAGTACAATACGATCTCGTATCAGGGATCAGGTACAATAGTTATTGTTTATTTATTGTATTGTTATATCAAAATAAAAATTACAGTTTACAGTTCCCTTAGAGTCAGGGTCTGCACTATCGATTGTCTCCATAGTTGACGGTCCTGGGCCAAGTTCATCCATCTCCTTACTTCCATTCTCCTGAGGTCCTGTTCCACACCATCTATCAACCTCAGTCTTTACCGTGTGTTTCCTTTATGGACTTTTTTGGCTGCTCTTTCTTTCTTCATCCTTTTCACTCCAATCTTGCCCGCCGGATCTCGGCCACCACGTCTAACCTGCCATAGAGCTCCACCAGCTCCTCATTTTTTCTTATTTTTCTTATTTTTCACATTACCTCCTTACTCCATAGATTCGTCGAAGAATCTTTCTTTTCCAACGTCTCAGGGTCTCAATATCTCGGACTGTCAGAGTCCATATTTCAGCTCTATACAAAACCACTGGACGTATTACTATGAGATAGCTCTGTATCTTGGTTCCTTTTGCTCACTGCTATGCTTTTCATAGCGTGGATGAGGGAGAAACCTGCTGATATTCGACTCCTAACTTCTTCAGCCATATCGTTCTTGTTACTGATGTGAGCCCCAAGATATTTAAATTTGTTGGTAATATTGTATTTGTAATAGTGTGTATTTACATGTTCTACAAATTTCTAAGGCATAAATACTCTCTACCATCGTTTGACATCTAAGTTGCATAAACATCCGGTAGATGTTGCTATTTTACAATTTCGAGATTATACAGGTAACCAGAAAGTAAGACAAAATAGAAAAAATGAAGAAAATACGGAAAAACGAGAAGAAAAATCGCAAACATTGGATTGAATAAATTTACGAAAAAACATTAAACAACAGAAACAATTAAATACACTGAACTGGGAAAAAAAAAGAAAAAATCTCAAAAATTAAAAAATCAAAAAAATTAAAATAATTAAAAAAATGATTAAAAATGGGTAGGAAACTAAAAATAAACGAGAAAATAAGATAAATTGAAATAAAAGACGGGAAGGAACTGAATAAAATCGATAAATCGAGAAAAATCAGAAACATTGTGAAAAATGCAAAAAATCAGAAAGAAAAAGGAAATTTGAAAATAAAAAACGATAAACTGAAAAGTACATTGAAAAACAAGTTACATCAACTTTTAAAAAAGTTCAGTCATTTTTGAAGTAAAACTTCTTTAGCGGCACTAGGAGTAACTCAGTAATTCTAACGGACGTGACGCCATTCTAATGTACCGCGTACCGGAAACAAAACCTGATACAAAATACCTAACACGATTCTGCCTACTATATTAAATAAAATTAAATCTGTAATTGTATGTCAACCAAAATACATTGGTGGTAAATGGTTTAAATTTGTGTATAAAGTGTTTGTTTTAAATATGAATAAACAAAGTGGATTTATTAATGAAGAAAGTGATGAAAAAATATTGAATGAAAATGAGTGAGTAAGTAGGTACTCTATATGCATAAAATTTATTTTTGGTGTGTAATTACACTATTTATACCTAATTATTTATACCTATTAGTTATACCTAGCTATTTTCGTTTTATAGACTTAAAGAGCTAAAAAGAAAAAAAAATTGTGAACGTCAAAGGGCATATTATAAGCGCCAGAAAGATTTGAAGAAAAATGAAAATGAAAAAACGGCGAGACAGCGACATTCATTATGATTTGATTAAGTAAGTTTATATACATAAACTACATATTATGATAGTAAATAATTATTTATAGGGAAGCTTTACGTTAAGTAAAGAAGCATGTTGCACGTTTTTGTTCATAAAATAATAATATTCGAAATGTTTTAACACTTGCTTATACTTATTTTACGTTTGGTTAGGTAGCCATAAAGGCCATAAAACCACTAGTCAGGATGGCTGATCTTTTACCAGCAATAACAGATCCTTCGTAGAACTGAAGAAAACAAACTCAACTCAGGATTTTAAATTTTATGGAATATGCTATAAAATGCTACAAAATGAAATGGTTATCTAACTATCGAAGGCTCTTGTGTTGTGTTGTATTACCATAAGGTAGATACAGCTACAAAATCACACATTCTAATCGTAATGTGTGTATATTTTTAATATTGTTTACCTATTATTGAAGCAAAACTTCTTTAGGCGCGACTAGGGGTAACTCTAACGTTAGATTCTAACGGAAGATTCTGATGGAAGTAACGGTGTGATTTCAGCTATGGGAGGAGCTTAAATTTTCAAAATTTATTTATGAAATTTTCAAAATTTTCAAACGGTTTCAAATACATTAATGGTATTTAGAGAGTAAAATCTATGTTTCACATTTTAGTTATCATAAACCTATTATTTCATATATAAAAAATAATGATAACTTTCAAATTCCTATTTCTATTGAATAATATAAATATAACATCTCATTTTTTGTAAAGTATATAGACAATAAATATAATTGAATTGTAATTAAATATTTATTTTCCGATACGTACGTCAACAAGTTTTACTTCAATCGCGCGTAAAGGTTACACGCACACTCTTTTTTTTATTCAGTATATCTGATATAATGAGATCATTAACAGCAAATTTTTCTTAGTACAAGCTAACAAGCTTCTGTTGGCACTTAATAAGTTAATCTAGCATATCTGGCTAATCATATAAATTATTCAGCTCAACACCTGATCCCTTATTAAAATATAAATTACTAATTCTTGTAACTATTCGAAGTTATAGCGCAAATTAGTCGGCGCACGTACTTCCAGAAATTCTGTTGTCCGGAGTTTGGAGTTTCAGTCTCGCCCTGAAACCCATAAATGCACAAACTGTTACTGGATTTTGTTCAGAACTCCGCGAGATATCACGACGTGAGCGCGAAATTCAAAAAATGGATCGTCACGACAATTTTAATTCTACTAATCCTTTGAATCATATGCCGCCTGAAGTATGGGCCGCTATACACCCATTGATACTTGGTATTACTAATACCAGTGTAGATTTAAGAAAACCACATTTGAAAGTTACTTTTTATAAAACTTATCCTCTCATTGTATTAATGTATGGAATAATTACATGTTTTGGATTTTTGAGTAATTTATATATCTGTCATTATATTACTTCAAAAAAATTGTATAAGGATGAGACCTACGGTTTTCTTCTAAATAACGCTCTAAGTGATATGGTTAAGTGTGTTGTTGTGTTGCCGCTTTCATTGTATGTGCTTTTGATAAAAAACTGGGTCCTTGGAGAGTTATTGTGCTCTTTTTTACCAATGATACAAGTAAGTAACTCGACTGCTATATAAAAAAACTATAAAGAAAGCTTTAACTACCACTTATTAAATAGAACAACAAACTGCATCTGGTATTCGAAAATATCTTAGCTAGAGGTATATACATATACGTATTGGAACGTTCTACCATAAATAAAAATGAAAAATTTCTTAATTTGAAAATAATTTTAAACCTAAGTTTTGCTGCTCTTTAAAAAAATACATAATGATAAATACGATATTTACTGTAGGTAAATATACAATTTTATAAAATTTTATAAATTTTCTTTTATAAGAGAAAATTGGAAAAATTTTGACATACACCAAAGTAAGAATCCCTATTTTAATAAAAGCTTCCTCCTTAGACTTTTTACCCATTTTAAAATTGAAATACAGCATTACACATTCAAATATTTTTGGACTCGATTTTATAAGAAAATTGTTCTGTTTCCCGATACTTTCTTTAGTATATCGATACCTGAATACCTTTGAAATTCCGAACCGTTTTAAAATATTTATAGGAATTTTCACTTATTTCTCTATCCTCTATCCAACAAAATTTCTTGGTAGGACTTTAAATATATTAACAAAAGTTCTTGCTGCATTTCTTCTTAATTCAGACGTAATCGAAACATTTTTATAACTTCTCTCGAAAATTCTGCAAGCTTTTAATACCTTTTTTGCATATACTGGTATATATATATACATATATATTGAGATGATATGAGATAATATGGTATATTTAATAAAATAAATTAAATAAAATAATGATTAAATAAAAAAAAGGAAAATATTCTTGATCCCAGGGTGGAGTACAAAGAATTAGAATTTGTATAATTCGTTCTAATTTTCTTCAGTATTTTAAGACTTATTCTCTTTATTCCTCAAAAAGGAAAATCAAAATAAGAAAATCGAATATAAGATTAGATATTTAAGATATATCTATTTTAAAAATTTATCTAATTAGTTGACATAATTTAAATTAAAATAATCACGTTTAAGTAAAACAAGAAAATTAAATATAAAAAAAATATATAAATTTTAATGATACATATTGTTAATTTGAAATAATTTAAATTAAATAATTACAATTAAATAAAACAAGAAAAATAAATGTTAAAACATAAATATTAAAGATACATAATTTCTAATATAAAATAATTTAATTCATGGACGGAATAAAGAAATACTTACGTTTAAAATATGCAATATCAATTTTCAAAGCCATAATATTTGTTTCTTATTGGTTTAACGTTGGAGGAAATGAAAAATTCTGAAATTTAAATGTATATTAGACAATAGTTAAGAAAATAAGAAATTGTAAATTCATTATGAATCTAATAGGATTTTGACATAACAGAAATTGTACAAATCAGAGTAATGAATCAAGTACTCAAATTTTAATTTATTGGACATATAATCAAGTAGGTAAAAAGAAAGGAAATATGTATAGTTTAAGTTTGTTAGAAGAATTCAATTGTTAGTTTGTTTATTAATTGAACGCACTCTTGTTTTTTGCTGTTAAAGAAGTCACACGTAATAAATTTTCTCCTGTTGAAATTTTGAGTGTTTTTGTAAAATATTCAACAAATAAAGGTTGAATTAAATTAAGATTCTTGTCAAAGTTAAGAAAAAGTAATGAAGAGTAAATGGTAAGAAGAGAATTTGATTTTTAAGTAAATATAAAGTCTTGAAAAGCGGAAGCATAGTAGTATATGTGCAAAAAAGTACGTTTATTGCGTTTAAGAAGAGTAATTCAGCAGATAAGAAGTAATAGATCGACTTACCAGTTAATTAGATAGCAGATTATCCAGAGATACAAAGAAATTTTTCTTTTGAAATCTTCAAAATCGGTCCTGAATGGATGCAGCCAAGGCATAAAGGAAGATCTTCAGTAATCACGGTACCTTATTCTCATTTAGAAATAAAAAAAATTGTGTGATATTTCTTTTTATACTATAAATGAACACTTTTCCACTATTTAACTGAACACTTTTTCACTAGTTTGTAAGATAATTTTCATTTTTCAAGTTGTAATTAGATTCAGAGTTTTCATTTTCATTTAATTCACTACGTATAGCTTTGATAGTGCATTTCAATATCTACCGTTCAAGATATAAAGTAAGGTTAAGAAATTCTTCCTTTAGAAATTCATCATTATAACGTAGTTTGGTTCAAAAGTGTTAAAAAATTTATATTCGGCACATAAAAGTATCAAAATTAATTTATTTAATTTTTTTTAATCATTGAATTCTGCCCTGAGATATGAGTATTGCCAGGTGTATGTAAAAAAAACTCATTATATTTAAAATCATAGATATTAATTTGCATTTACCATAATTACAATTTCATTTCAAATTTAAAAAAAAAAAGGTAAAATTTATTATTATTATTATAGCATAATACCTTATAAAATAATTCTGAGCAAGTTATATATATATATATAATGAAGTTTCCACTGACTTAGGTATAGACGCACGCACAGCCGTAACCGCTGATGGTGGAAAAGTGAAATTTGGACAGATGTTTATTTTTAGAATGTAAACACCCACTAAGAAGGGATTTTGAAAAATTTTAACCCTGAAGGAATGAAATAGGGGTTCAATTTTGTATGGAAAAATCTTTAAATCTGTACCGATTTTATATAAACTGAAATGGTGAAAAAATGTCGAAGATTATAAAGAAATCTTGAACACCGTGAATAATTGTAAAAAATTCTTGACAGTCTTAAAAAAATTGATTGGTTAAAAAACTGTCAAAAATCATAAAAAAACGTGAAAATTGTTGAAAATTATAAGAAATTCTAGATTATCTTGAAAAATTGTTTAAAAGGATTAAAAGAATATCGAAAGTCATAGAAAAATCTTGAAAACCGTGAAAAATTTTAATAAACTCTTGTAGTGGAGTGTCTAGAGGTTTTTACCTCGGATTAGAGTTACAGTGAATGAATTTATATAATCGACGTGGGGTTTTGTTTTTTATACTATAAATTACAATGTTTACCCAAAATTTTTTTGTGCTTTCAATTTTTTCATTGTTTAAACAAATTATTATGAAAAATTAATTTTTGAGCATATAATTTTACTTTAAATAGTAATTTTTTTTCATTTATACCTTAAATTTTACCTGAATAGACATAGAGGAACATCTTTCGAGAATACCTGTGTATAAAAATAGCAGTAGAAATTTCGAACAGGTAATAAAACTTGGAGGGGAGAGCAAAGCGGCAGCTGCTATGTAGCGCCTATCCGAGCGCGAGCGCCTAGATGTGAAATCCTTCCGAAATTTTTTTAACTCTGTCGGGTCCATTTTATACTGTAATTCTTTCATATTTTGTAGATAAATTTGTGAAGCCTTCACATAGGAAAAATGCCCTGATGCATGAAATAATGGAATCATTAGCTCAATACTATATAAATGTAAATTCCTTTCTCCCATACAATCCGCAGCAATGAAGTCCTTTAATATACTAACCATTCGAAAGTAAGTAATCCACGCTTTATTTTTATTTTTAAGCTCCAGTAACTTATTTTAAAAACATTTTGTAAGCGTTTGAAATCCATGGTTTCCAGTTATTTCTGTATAGTTGAACATTTCAAAAATCATAGAGTTATCATCATCACTTATTACATTTGCAAAATCTGTATTGTGTTCCATAAGATTTTCAAAAACCAATTGTGATAAAGCTTGCTGTAATAAAGTATAAGCACGTACTGATCTAGCATACACATGTCCATAAGTTATGCGATCAATTGTATTTTCAGCATATATGGTAGAAAGAGCTTCTTTTATCCCACTTCCAGCCATAATATAACCAGTGGATCCCATGTAAGATATTAGAGTATGAAACGAGCCTAGTCTCCACTCAGACCAGCCAGAGCAACGCGACGTGTCAACTCAATCCACCCTTATACTGTTTAATGCCCGACATCGAGAACGGATCGAATAAAAATATAGATGTTGTTTATTAAATATCAACACAATTGATTGTAAAGGAACGTTTCATTATATGGGAAGCATTGAAATAGTTAGTCCAAGTGATGGTATACAACATACAACCTCGACGACCTATCAAGCGCTTGAAGACACTTCCACCTGAATCTTTTTTAAACACGGAAATATCCCTCTGCAAATATATCCAGCTTCTACAGGTACAGGATTTGCAAAGATAATAATCACGTTACCAGAAGTTGAACCGGATGTCAAGAAATTTACTACAAATGATCAATTAAATATTTTGTGGACGTATTTAAAGTTCAAAAATAATAACAAAATTTCCGGATGGAATGGATTTATGAATTTATTAACTAATGCCCATGATTTTGATGTGTCATCGACAATTTTTTTGCCTTTCATTAACGCAGCTCCAAGTGATTATCACACAATTTACACAACATTAAAAAATTCAGTAGATAATGCTAAAGAATTGGATATGAGAACATGCATTCTAACGTTCGATCAACCTCTATACATGAAAGCACGGGATATTGCTTCTGCTGTGTATTTTTTTATTTTTTTTTTTATTAAGGATGTCCTCGTAGCTATAGACCTAAATACAAATGTACCGAGAACATCTATTGCGGCAGAAGAGACAATTTATTAATTTGGCATTTAAAGGCCTGCAAGTTGGGACGAGTGGGGAAGACGTGGGAAGGTAAGAAGTTCCACCATCTGGAGACCCTGGGGATGAAGGAACGATCGAATCGATCCGTTCTCGATGTCGGGCATTAAACAGTATAAGGGTGGATTGAGTTGACACGTCGCGTTGCTCTGGCTAGTCTGACAAGTGGAGGCTAGGCTCGTTTTGATACTCTAATATCTTACATGGGATCCATTGGTTATATAATGGCTGGAAGTGGAATAAAAGAAGCTCTTTCTACCATATATGCTGAAAATACAATTGATCGCATAACTTCTGGACATGCGTATGCTAGAGCAGTACGTGCTCATACTTTATTAAAGCAAGCTTTATCACAATGGGTTTTTGAAAATCTTATGGAACACAATACAGATTTTGCAAATGTAATAAGTTATGATGATAACTCAATTACTTTTGAAATGTTCAACTATACAGAAATAACTAGAAACCATGGATTTCAAACGCTTACTAAATTTTTTAAAAATAAGTTACTGAAGCTTAAAAATAAAAATAAAGCGTCAAAACTATGGATTACTTATTTTCGAATGGTTAGTATATTGAAGGACTTCATTGCTGCGGATTGTATGGGAGATAGGAATTTACATTTATATAGTATTGAGCTAATGATTTCATTATTTCATGCATCAGGGCATTTTTCCTATGTGAAGGCTTTACAAATTTATCTACAAAATATGAAAGAATTACAGTATCAAATGGACCCGACGGAGTTTAAAAAAAATTCTGAAGGATTTCTCATCTAGGCGCTCGCGCTCGGATAGGCGCTACATAGCAGTTGCCGCTTTGCTCTCCCCTCCAAGTTTTATTACCTGTTCGAAATCGCTACTGCTATTTTTATACACAGGTATTCTCGAAAGATGTTCCTCTATGTCTATTCAGGTGAAATTTAACGTATAAATGAAAAAAATTACTATTTAAAGTAAAATTATATGCTCAAAAATTAATTTTTTATAATAATTTGTTTAAACAATGAAAAAATTGAAAGCACAAAAAAATTTTGGGTAAACATTGTAATTTATAGTATAAAAAACAAAACCCCACGTCGATTATATAAATTCATTCACTGTAACTCTAATCCGAGGTTTTAACGTTTTGAATGCTCCAGGCACTCCACTATTGACAATCTTTAAAACGTTGATAAAAATAGTTAAAAAACTGTCAAGAATAAAAAAAATGTTGAAAATCGTAAAAAAGTTGTTGACAAATGTGAAAAATAGTTGAAAATCCTGAAAACAACTTTTTAAAACCTTAAAATATTATTGAATATCCTAAAAAATGTTAAAAATAATAAAAAAATTATGAAAATCGTAAAAAATGGTCAAAAATGTAAAAAAAATTAAAAAGTGGGTAATTTAAAAAAACAAGTAGCTATCAAAAAAATGGAAAAAAATTAAAAGATAAAAAACTAGCAAAATTAGACAAAATTCGAAAAATAATAAATAAAAAAGAAATAGTAAAAAATGTAAAATGGATAAAAATTGTAAAAACAGAAAAAAGAAAAAAAAAACGAACAATATTAAAAAAATAGTAAATAAAAGAAAAATATAAAAAATCTAAAAAAAAAACAAAAAAAGGAACAAAAGTGTAAAAATTACAAAGACAACGAAAAAAAAGTAAAAATGTAAATAGACAAAAAATGTGATAAAATTGACAACAAAGTAATAAAATCATGAAAATTAATCGAAAAAACAAGAAAAAATCGTAAAAATTGGAAAAAACAGAAAATGCAAAAAAAAACATTAATTATTAAGCGACAAAAAGTTCGCCGGGTCAGCTAGTCTGCAAAAGGAAAAACTGTTATTTCTATTATAAGGTTTATTCATTCATCTCTGTTGAAACATATTTCTAACTTATTTTTTCTTCTGCTTTTCAGAGTTAATTCTCAAATATTACAGTCGATGAACTACTAACGTGACTTTCGTGATCTTGGGCTCTTCTTTAATAGATAAAAAACATCTCCTTATTACATTTCTTACTGTGTTTTTCCAATCGATCCATGGAGCGTGTTGCATTAATTTATCTGAGTGTTTTCTTAAAGAATACACATTTTCTTCAAGTTATTTTACCATGTGATAACTTAAAGAATATTGGTCTTAGCAATAAAGCTTTAAATAAAGCAATAAAATGAATTTTTGAGAAATGAATTATATCTCAGTCCGATACTGTTTCTGGAATAATAGGAAGAAATTGACACAGTCTAAATGTAAATATTTGCTCAAATTAATTTTTTAACATTTTATAAACAAACTGGTAACAGTTCTGTGACATTTAAAAAAATGCTTTTTTACTACTTTCATTTTAATATTTACTTGTAATGCCAATCAACTTTGCTTTATTAAACTTTAATGTGATCAACTTTATGATTTTTTTTGTGTATGGCAATACAAGGGAAGCTTAGAAGAAGACAAAACAACGTAAAATGGCCAAGGGATATAAAATTGAAATGAGTTTTTGAGACAAAAAAATCCGTAAAAAAGAGGGAATAGCATTTTTTATAAAAGTTGTATTGTACTAGCCTTTGAATATCATTTCTATTGTTTTATCAAAGTACGTATTGGAATTGTAGAAATATGTGATTTAAAAAAAATACCATACAAACTACATACTAGTAATACGCAATAAAGCAGATATTTTTCAAAGGTAATACCACGAGTCCTTAAAATTTTATCGATAAATTTTAGTTTCCACGAAAACTTTTTTATTTGGCAAAAATACGAAAACAAACTGAAATGTGATAAAATCACGAGTACGTAGGACGAGTGATTTTATCATATTCAGTTTGTTTGAGTAGTTTTGCCTAAAATAAAAAAGTCTGAGTCTGGAAAATAAAAATTTATCTAATGAAATATTACAGGACGAGTGGTATTTAAGAAGATTATTTTTTGAACCATTCTGTACAAAAACTACTTTATTTAAAAAACTTCCTAGAACAACTTATATTTCATAATTAACACAAACGAAATGCCGTTACCCCTTCCTATTAACTTATCCTGTACACTAGATAGTATTGACAGTTGTCAGTTGTCGTGAGCGTCGTGAAAACAGGGTTATAATTTGAATAAATATTTATTTTTATACCTACTTATACAATTATATTATTAAAGAGAAAATTACCAAAATAAAAATTATTAGGTATATCTATTTAAAGTTTACCTACAAGACCACATTTGCCTGTAGGCATATAAAAGTTTTAAATGCATGCAGAACCAGGAAGCAGGTTAGTTTTAAAGTACCTACCTACATATTTGATTTTTCATTATCGTTTAGATGAATTGAATTGTGATAATAATAATAACAAAATATATTTCAGAATATTTAGATAATATAAATGAATGTTGATTTATATACATCATTAATAGTTATTTGTGACACAAGGACGGAAAATGACATTTTGCAAGAGCGAGTAAAGTTGTGTAGCCGAGGTGCGTAGCACCGAGGCGAAACAATACGAGCACTTGCAAAACATTTTCCGGACGTGTAACACACACTATTTTTTGGTCCGACTAATTTTTAATATTTTTAAAAGTTCTGTTATGTTCAAGACTTGACTGCTTGTGCTACCTAAACTAAGGCCACTGACTAGAAGAGAGCCGACAGATATAAGCGCCACATTGGATGTTTATAATATAGTTGTCTTGTTGTGTATTGTGTTATAACTTGTTTAATACTTAATATACGTGTTTAGCTTCAGCAGTTATTAGTGTTTTAATTAACATATGTTGCAAACACAACAAGTTCAAAAACTTTTTACTTTGTGACATACAAGATTAGATGTTTATATAAAGATGTTCATAAATTGACATAAATGTCAAATTTTAAAATATAAGTTGTAAGAGTAATTAAATGTAAATTAGAATCCTGCTTATCTTTAGAAAAAGTTTTAGGTAAGTTTAGTATATTATACGCAGTTTTTAAATAAATTTAATTAAAATTTGTAATATTCATTATGTATTTTTGATGACTTAAAATTCAAACTCATAGCGCCATCTCTTTAGATAATCTAAAAGCTACTTTGCCGACCTAGGCCGGAAAATGCCATTTTCCGGACGACTTTGAAGTAATTAATAGTATTGTTTCTGGACGGAGGACCAAAAAAGCTTATTTTTATTAAAGTAGGCCTTGTTAGGGTGATGAATTTCGCCCTGTATATTTAATCTTATTCTCAGTTGTAAATGCGCTGTTGTCACGTCCTCAATAAAATTATAGTGTTGGTGACAATATATAAAATAACAATTGTGTACTCCATTTCAGCTCCATTAAATCATTAAAAATTAGTACTTTCACAAAAAACGAAAATCGTCAATTTAAAAATATATATTTAGATATAATGAATGCATTTACAAAATAATAGTACTTAGTTAAATGAAAGCAAACAATAAAAACATTTACAAAAAAGTCTTTATTTTCGTGGAGCTTTCCAGGTAGTGCGGTATTATGACATACCAATTGGCTTCAGCTATTTTGATAAGTAGAACAAAGATAAATATTCCCACAAAATGTTATGCTTCAAATAATGGAAATCCGTTTAATATGTGTCAATAGCTACAGTGCAATAATTCAGCAGAAAAGCAGATACACTAATGGTAAAATAAGCAAAGTAAAAAAATCAAACATACAACATTAAAAAAAACATATAAACAGCAAAAATTGGAGTAACAGATTTGGTTAAAACTATTGTCACGTTCATCTATTCGTTATGTATTTTCAATTCACCTCCAGTATCAAAGGTAAAATGTTGTCAAGTGAACAGTTTTGCATGTAATAAGTCCAATCCGTCAAAATAATTTTTTCTGTGTCTACAATTTTTTTTTACATGTCTGGTGTACATTGTCTTAAAGCTTCTGTCCAAGTTTTGTCCGAATATAAAAATGCAAAATAGAGGTAATCGAAGTAAATCATGTCATGTTAGTTTATTATTTTATCTACTATATGTCTTATCGTTGCTTCTGTATTGTGTAAGTATAATTGTCTTTTTTTTTTTATCAAATTCGATGTTATTGCTGCTTAATTATCTCTGTAATATCTATTTTGTTGCTGAAAATGTAGGTGGTCTATTTTATTGTACAGAATGAAATGAAGCATTATCCATGTTTACTACACATTTCTCTGGAATATTAAATAAAGCATGAATAAGTTAATTAACAATCCAGTTTTTGAAAATATCACCATTTATAGTTTTGTGATAGTCAATGTCAGTATTTGAAGAGTCTAATAACAAATCACATCCCTCTATTGACCCACCATTTGCTCCTGCGAGTAAAATTGTAAATCGCTTTTCTTCGGATTACACATGCAATGGATTACTTTTTAAATCAGATTACTGTTTCCATCGACGCGTTGGAGTACCATTTTCTTATATCCACGAATCTGATGATTTCATTGCACTTTTTTAATTTCATAAATTTCTGAAGGAAAGAGATTTTGCTATTCTTCGCTCACTTAAAATTTGTCGTCAGTTCACGTTTTTAAGTTTATATATCATTAATTTTGTATAAATAAGTTCGTTTACCGTTTAAATCTCAGTTTTGTTTTGCGTCAGTCAAAAGTTTATCTGAAGTAAAATATTCGTTTTTATAATTTTGTACGTCCAAATCTGCCACTGCAATTTTTTTTAAATGAAGTTCTTAAATGTATCTGCTTTATCTTTCTTCCTTTTATTTGCCGCTTCTTTACCATTAACTAAATCTTTTTTTAAGATTTTTCGTTTGTATTTAACACTAACCTAAAAAAAAAACACGAAATATTTAAAAAATGTATGAAATAAAAATTTAAATGATATTTGATTGGTAATAGATTAATGAATGAAATATCGATTCGTCCATGTCCTATCAAATTACATTTAAATTATCATTATGGATCATTGTTATTAAAGAAATTAATGAAAATATTTTATTCTGAAACATTTTTAACTTTTACTATAGTGTGTAATCTGGCAACATTGTAAAATAATGACTGACAGAAGAAATGTGAGGTTAGGTATGCTTAATAAATTAAAAGTAACTAGCGACCGCCCGCGACTTCATCCGCGTGGACTTTAGTTTTTTGCCACCGAGTTTCATACAAATTTGCAACCCCTATTTTAAATCCTTAGGGATGGAATTTAAAAAAGTAATTTCTTAGTACACCACTACGTAAAAAAACAAATTTATTCTCGAATTTTCAAGACTCTGCGCGTCTATCGACAGTTTCATGTCGGCCAGCAGCAGCGTGCTACCGTCTCACCGCTCCATACAACCCGCTCAGTAAAGCGCGAGTGGTATTAGACTATGCTATATGCATGCAATATCTCAGCCGGATCGGTTTAAAACTGACACAGTTTCATACCAACTTTCATCCCCTATTTTATCCCCTTATGGGTGGAATTTATCAAAATCCCTTCTTAAGGGATGCCTACGTCATAGTAGCTGCATTCATACAAAATCTCAGCCCGATCGGTTTAAAATGCTTTCTTAGCGGATGCCTACGTTATAACATCTACCTGCATGTCAAATTTCAGCCCCATCCCTCCAGTGGTTTGGGCTCTGCGTTGATAGATCACTATATCAGTCAGTCAGTCACCTTTGAGTTTTATATTATAAGTAATTTGAATGTAATAAGAATGTAAAAGTGTATTTAATGTAACAAATAACTTCATATACAACTATTAATGAAATTAAAAATGTTTGGAACTATTTGCTGATGAAAATATTGGAATAATCTTGTACACAAACACAATTACTACTTACATTAAAAACCTAAGAGATCTTATATAAATCCCTCTTCTGAAACTTTCTGTTCTTTTCTAAACATGTAATATCATCTTTGTATTCATTTTTTTTTGTATCTACACATTTTTTTTTCTCTACACATTTTTTTTTCGGCATATTAATTTTTTTAATGCATTTAACCATTATATTTATGATATTTGTTGTCAAACTTGTCAGTTTGTGACTTGCAGTGACTTGGTAACTTTCAAACGGCAACATGACAAAAACCAATACCAACGTGAATAAATAAAAAGATATAAATAAACGTTGAATCGTTAATAGTAAGGTACTTATAAACAAGAAAATTGATTGTTCAATATTGTTATTGAATTTTTGACAGTTCTATAATTTTATCAATACTAGTAAAACCACTAGTGGTTTTATCAATATAAACCGGAATGATTGGCTAGATTTAGCATAAAACATTGAAGATTAAGCGTTTTCATTGGACGAAATCACAAAATTGTGATATTTTGACAGGTGAAAAAAATAATCAAGGGTAATATAACAAGACCTTTATTATAGTCGGCTATTTTTGTGGTATCTAGATTTCGAAAATATTTTAGTATCAATTTGTTGAGACATAATTTGACGTTAATAATCTGATTAAAGCCCGAGAGCTTTAGCTCGAGGGCTTTAATTTTTGATTATTAATGTCAAATTATGTCGAAACAAATTGTAAAATGTTCGAGAAATTTAGCAACAACAAAAATAGCAAACTATTAATCAAGGTTGTGTTATATTTAGAAGATTATTTTCTGAGAACAGCTTTTTCGATGGCATTAGAATCTAATGCACCAAATCTTTCCATTGTGGAAAATTATAACAATAATTAATAATGCCTTTGTTAAACTGACAAATATTTGACAGTTATATTTGACGTGACTATTTCTCTAGTGCAATAGTCGCTGATATTTGATTCTGATTGGTCCAATTTCAAAAAATTATGACATTCTATTGGTTAATTTAAATCGAAGGAAATAATCAGTAAAAAACATCTAATAATTACAAATATCATTGCTTATTATTTGCTCAATAATTAATACTTTAATAATAATATGTTAGTGTTAAATAGTAATTATTGCAAATCTACATAATTTTAACAATATTTTGTTTACACATGTATACACAAAATTGTAACTTAATTACATACAATATATGTATACAAAAACATTAAAATATGTTACCTTTTTTTCAGTAAACAATATGAATTCTAATAAAAAAAAATTGTGATAAAAAATTACAAATTAAGGATAGGCACAGTATACTTCAGTGATATTAATAGGACAAATTCTATGCTTTTGATTCAATTAAGGGCATACTTAGTAACGAGTATTTCCTCCTTATCATGTTCTTATCAAGGCTTGCATCATTCTTGGCTAACTAAAAATTTGATTTTCAATAACTTCTGGAGAAGCTGCATTCCATTCTTCATGTGCTTCTGTTCGAAGTTCTTTAGTGCTTGAAACGGAATTTCTTCGTGATATGCGGAATTTTTAAATCATCCAATATATGTTATATTTGGACTTCATTTGGAAAGTTGGTTATTATGCTTGGAAAGTTGGTTATTAAGGGCGAGCGTTGTCCTGCATTCGTACAAATCTTTTATATCCTATATGACCAACATAGTGCACAAAATATTTTTTTATAATTCACGTTCACAAAGTTTCTATTTCGACACTAAAAACAGTATCGAAATAGATTCATTGTAACACTGTTTTTGGTAACTTTTTGTTGTACACAATTGGTTGCACTGCACTGATTGTCAACGAAAGAGTTCAGGTAGTAAATCAAAAAGTATGTTGTACTAAATTATTAACTACATTATCAGCGTTATTTGCTAAATTCGGAATATTTTATACAAATTTGACAAACATTCAAATTTAAAATCATTAAAACTAACAAGTGTCAAAAGTGTCAAGATTGCCAACATAAATAAATATTTCGAAAAACTCTCATTTTATATATTTTTTATACTTTTAAAAGTTCATTATAAAAAATAGTATGTAACACTCGAGTTACAATGACGGTTTGTAGTACTCGTTCTTTGCGAAACTCACCGCTTCGCGGTTCGTTTCACAAACTGAACTCGTACTACGAAACCTCTGTCATTGTAACACTTGTATTACAATATACTATTGTAGCGTGTTTTCAACAAACAAATCGCTAATGATATGTACAGTGACTTCCATGGTGCGTTTTTTCCTACTGATACCTCTCCAAAGCGTTAAACTGTCACCTACAAAACAAATACTTTCTATAAGATTGTAGTTGGCGTATCGTTCTTCAAATCTTCTGGAGATTTAGTTTCGTTCATAAGGTGTCTGCCCACTATAGTACCATATAATGACCATGCTAGGAAAGTGTCAGGCAAAAAAATATTCTTTGCATTGAAACCTATGACACTATTCCCACTTGCCACTTGTCACGAAACACAATTATCCTTAATAAATGCGCATAACCACAAGACATACTAGCAGAAAACACAAAGAGAATGATGAGGGATAAAGATTTACCACTACAGTCAGCATCGGCTGTGTTGATTTCCTGATTGTTAGATACGCAAACTATTATTCCACTACAACGTGAGCATGATGAACAAATCAGAAACAGTAAAAAATTGTTACCTTATCTACAAGCAATGTCAAGAACCAAAATATTTAGTATAGTTTCCTAAATGGAGTTACCTAGCTTTATTACGAGTGCACCTCAAAATGCGTATAGACTTTTTCGAGGATTAAATGGAGACAGGCGGAAATACTGATTAAGTTTTTCTTCATCAACCATAAGGTGCAAAAAAATGTTCAATATTCATTCTCCTTCAGTTTTTCGTTTCCTTAAAGAATCGTGAAACCAGTAGCGTCGGATTTTTTTGGTTTCTTTTTCATCCCCATTTAAAATCAATCATTGCCAGTTGTCTTAGAGATAATTTTCTAATAGCCAAATATTATATTATATAAAATAAGCACAATTTATAAAAATAACTTTTTATAATGGAAAGTTTTTTACTGATTTATAGGTCATATTTTAAGTGTCATCTCAACAATGCACAGCATCCCTGATATTGCAAAACGCTGTGGTTGATCATAGAGAAGATTGTTTCCTTGTTAACAAAATCAAGGGTAGTTGTATCTAAAAACTTTCTAAAACAGTTTATTTTATTACCAGTTAAAATAATAATTACTGTTTTCACATGTAAAAACAAAAAAAACTTCTCTCCCGCGAGATCGATCCTATTACGATAACTCAACAGAATTGTCACAATTAACCGCTTATCCAAATAGGCCACCGCAAGCTTATATGAAGTCTTTCAAAATGATAATATGTATACATATTTAATTTAATAACAATTCAGTATAAATTTCGAAATCTATGTATATGCCTAAACACACTTGAAACATGCATTGTCATCCAGTTCTTAGCTACCCTGAAAATTTCAGAGCTCTAGGTAGTCGGGAAATAGGTTTAAATTCGATTACAAAATTCCACGGAATGACACAGAGACAAAGAACACGGCGAAAATATAAAAACTTTCTAAAAAATGATAGCACTTCACAACTTCAAAGCAACGGATCTGGAGCCTTCACGTTACTGAACTGATTTCCATAGGATAGGCTTCGCTGAATACTGCAAACGATCATCATACATGTGACATACGGGCACATATAACACAGTTGATCGGTTTTAGTGGGCATAGTAGAGCGTATCCTTTTGCTTTCTGTGCATGACACGTTCCTATTACGATCATAGTATGGTACGGTATAGTGTGCAAACACATTTGGTCTTCTCGATAAAGATTTTTCATTGCTCGATAAACTCTTGTAACGAATTTTGTGACTATGATATGGAACATGGGTAGGTCGTTTTTACTCTAAACCTGCTGCTTTTAATCTTCGTTTAACTATTTTTTAATCTAATATTAACTTGCTTTGCTTTTGGAAGTTCATTTCTGGAGATAATACAAAATTATTTTGAAATTTAAGTAATTTTAAAAGTTATTAGAAAATTCTGTCTATGAGTATATATAATCTATAAATCCTCTTTACACCAACACTAATAGCTACTCTAGAAAAGAAAAATAAACTCTTAAAACTTTCGAACAATAATGGATTAAATACTCTTAAGTACTCACTAAGTGGAAAATGTACGAGCGTTATTTACGAAATTGCGAAGCTTATTAATTTCTCGCTAAATTTAATCTTAATTGAGATTAAGTGATATCGATGTTCAGAAATAAGTTTTGACTTAGAAGCCTATTAATTTAATAGATTTATTACTACACCATCAGGTATTTGCATGTGTTCAGAGTAATACACACTTTATATTTTTTTACATGCATGTTAATATTTAGCACATGCATCCATTTAATAATTAAAGATACAATAACAAAGTACGATGCAAACAAATTGTAATTTTAGGTATTTGTTGCTTTTATATAAATTTAATATATCATCTTCTATTTGAATACAAAAAAATTCTATTCTGATTTGCCAATTTATTCTTTATTTACAATCCATTTGAAGTGTCAGTGTATTCCGTTACAATGGAAAAACGGATATCATGCAGTGATAAAATTCTTTGTTTTGGAAGGTTTATCAGCAACAAAAATGCATACAAAAATGGTGGAATTTGCTTCTTTATTTACAAATGTGCATCAATGGGTTTTAGAGTTTAAACGTGATCGTACAAACGTCAAAATGAGCCAGGGAGTGGACGTCCAAAAAGTGCAAAAACACCAGAAATCATTGAACAAGTCTATGATATTCTTTGTATAGATCCAAGTTTAACTAAGCGTAAAATTGTTAATACCGTAGGCATCTCAGATGAACGAGTACTCCATATTTTACATGTAGAATTTCATACGAAAAAGCTGTTTGGAAAGTTAGTGCCACAATCGTTAGCAATTCCACAAAAACTGAATCAAAAACAAATTTCTTAGCGTAATTTGGAGCATTTTAAATAAAATAGAACCGATTTTGTAGGTCGTTTTATAACTACGGAAGAGACTTGGATCTACCATCAAGAAACAAGAACAGTTTTTCAGCCGCAAAAAAGTTTATGGCATTAGTTTTTTGGGATGCAAAGAGGTTGATTGATTATCTTAAAAATGTAAAACAATTAAATCTGAATATTATTGCAACCTTTTGGATCAGTGGAATAAAAAAATTCGTGAAAAAAACCCGGTTTAAGGAAGAAAACAATAATTTTTCATCAAGACAATGCACGTTGCCACGTACTTTTATTAAAAAAAAAAAAAAAAAAATTGAAAAATTATTCAAATTGTTTGAATTGAAATTTCCAACTCCAGCTGAGATCGGTAAGTGGTCTTCTCTACTGGCAAATTATGCCCAGCTCAGCCGTAGAGGGTAAGTACAAAAAAAAGTGAGTCGCGCCACCGATTTAGACGGTACAAATCGGAAACCCCTGTGGGTCCAGGCACTGTTTTATATATATATATATATATATATATATATATATATATATATATATAAAAGAGTCGGAATTAATAATTCATTCAACTTGGCTTATCTGTAACTACGCTTCTCTAGCGCAGATGCTTTTGATGAGAGGCTTCCTGTAATAGTCTCACTGCTCGGGTAAAGGTGTCATGCTGCGTTGTTCCAGATTAATACACCAGGACCAAGAATGATGAACCAGTCCAAAATTATTGTTCCAAAATAGTAACCCAAGCCAGAGGAAATGTTCGCCAGGTCCAAGAAAGATTAGCCAGGACCAAGAAAGATTAGCCAGGACCAAAAATGTTCGCCAGGCCAAAAACCCTAGTCGAAAAAGCGCATTAGCCAAAAATTCCAACATTAAATTATTTAAAAAAAGAAATGTCGAATTTACAAATGTTGACTCTACTTAATACAAAAATTTAAAAGATTAAATTCCAACACTAAATTATTTAAGAAAGAAATATTAAATTTACAAGTACCGACTCTGCTTACTAAAAAGAGAAAAACAATTTAAAGATTAAATTACTGATAAAACAATTTAAAGGTGTACAAAATATAATAATGAACAATAACCAGAATTTAGTGATTAAATGGATTAAGAAAATGAATCAAATATACCAGATGTAGGTGCATTGTTCTATCATTCAAAATTTAGAGATTAAATAATTATTAATGCAACAAGTTAAACGTATACAAAGTAATATTCACAACACCTGGATTCAAAATTATTTACAACAGTTTGACTATAAATTTATAATAACCAAGAAATATCTTAAAATTAGTAATATAGCTGGGTTTATTTACCTCTGATAATTTCAGTTAAACAAAATAAAATAAATCACCAAAACCCGATAGATCTGATATTTACAAAACACATAGAATTTAACACAATTTGAGGTATGTACATATTGATTATAAAAGGAATAATAAATCGTGGAGTTTAACGAATATATAACACATGTGAAACACTTACCCTTTATGTAATTAGGGGTTAAAGCAGTCAGTCTGACAATTTTTATTCCCACAACACCCTGTATCGTATTTCGTAATCCTATTTCGGCAGTCCACGAATCCACGTATCGAAAAAAGTAGGAAATTTATAAAAAAATTAAAAAGCGTGAAAAAATTTGAAAATTCACCAAAAAGTGGAAAATTATTGAAAATTAAGAAAAAAAATCATAAAAAACAGAAAAAGCTGCGATAACTATAAAAACAATATTAGATTGGGAAAATCATACAAAAAATTTAAGTTAATTACAATGTTTTAAAAAGATAAGAAAAAGAAATGATGAGGGAGATATTTTAAAATTTATTGCCACATGCAGAGTAGAAGCATAGTCACATAGTCAGTTCCATGAATGCCAAGTTGTTTCTTTATTATCTTAATATTGATTAAGTCTGACTTAATTAGCAATTCCTCCAATTAAATATATTCTATGCGAGGATATCGCTCCGAGCATTATACAAGGTATATTTAAGAAAGAAATATCTTACTTATCAAATTAAAATCTAGTTTGTAGGTTTCTAAAAAGAAGTATAACTTTCTTACATAAAGATAGTGAGAGGTTTATTACTAATTATGTAACTTATAGATAAATGAGTAGGAAAAAAGTTATAGTAACCCATTTATTTCATTCAATATGACAGAGGAGGCGATATTTGTAAGCTAACACAAATCTTGTAAATTAGCCCCAACCAAGGACGAGAGAGTAAGATTTTATCTTGTAACATTTTTATTTCACCCTGTATATTGTTTTTTATTTTTAGATACAGAACAACATCTTTCTGTTTGTTTCTAGAAACTAAGTTTTTATTAGACATTTCCTCTCTTTCTATTGTCTCTATACATATAGGGGTTGTTATAAGCCTTTTTTATAGAATTTTCCGGCTTAAGCGCGTGAGTAACCCTCTCCTCTATTTTCTGAGAAGCTACCCGCATGTTTTTTACGTTAGGAAGCAGCAAAAACCGTTGCGACTACGAGAATAGATTTCTGAGAATTTGAAGAGTTGCTGTGCTAAATCTTCTTTTTAGTTTCATTTTGGCGCGTAGAAGCATGGACCGACCACACCCCAAAAATTAAAACATAAATAGAGAGTTCTGAATCTTATCTTATCTTTCCTGACCAAGAGGCAGGTTAGATCCACTTCGTAAGGAAAGTAACTTTAGTTTTTGATTGTACAAATCAGTACCGATGTTTTTCTTATTTCTTTTGTGGTTTTATATGGCTAACGTGAATAAAGTAGTTATTAAATTCATTTAGTGGTCTGTAAATAACGTGATGTATCCATTATACAGCATTAAGTTTGGTAAAAACTTTTATAGTTTTGTGCCAAGAATGTCGGTAATAATCCTGTACGAGTTATCTAAGTAACCACTGTTTTCTCAACAAATGGAATAATTAAAACAGACCCCAGGTAAATAAGCCACCAGGGTCTTAATCCAGTTATATGGTCAATCTTATACAATTTTTTTATTTGCTTTATGTATAACACATTCTTTTTTGTATGAGTTCAACCAATACACGATTAAGTTTTATGTCGATTTACTTGTATATTTTTTTGTTTATTCACTTTATGTCCATCTTCGTAAGTATGCCGCAGAAACAGCTGCTAAGCTCATTACTTACCTTTTTGTAAATGATCTGAACTTGTCCAACTTATAACTGGTTTAATTTTTTTATCGTTAATATAGTTATCTAAAATCTTTTTAAAGCTTTCTTTCATTTAACGAGTTCACGAATAACATCTCTCTCAGAATTTTGAGCCTAAGAGATAAACTGTAAGTGTGTGGCTATCAATCTTACAGAACTTTTGACAAAACGATATTTTCTTCATATGTATATATTTAACATCCCTATTAGTACTTTCATTTTTACTTGTTTTTATAAAAATAAGGTGGCCCCCTATATACGATCCATCTAGCTGTGTTCCTTTTTCTTTTACAGTTGGCTTTATTTAGTTCATCCACCCGTTAGGTACTGACTACCATAACATCTTGAATCGAAGACTCGATCTCCACCTACCCCCTGAGTGCCGTCCGCAATTGGTGACCTTCTGACTCTCCGTTTTTGTTCCTTTGTATTCATCATTAGATAAATTAATCTATAGCAATTTTCTTTATCACTTTTATTAATACCTTAGAAAGCGAAGAAAAATTTACAATCTTTTCAACTATAACACTATGTACTTAGTTTAGAAACGAGCTCTGTTAGACCATTATTGATTAATAGATTGCTATTATTTTTATTATCTGAATATAGCGTTTCAATATAATCCATTATTTATGTTTCACCTTGTATAATAACTAGCTTCTATGCATAATTTACGTGTATGACCTTGGTTACTGTTAGCTCGATAGCACTTAAATCCAGATATTAGAGGAGTTTCAACAAAAATGGAAGATTTGAAAAACGTGCAGTAATCAAATACCTTTTTTAAAAGGCAAAACGCCTAACGAAATCAAGGAAGAACTGAATAGCACACTTAAAGACTCGGCACCGTTATATTCAATGATAAAAAGGTGAGTTGCAGAGTTTAAAATAGGTCGAACGATGCGGATGTCCGTGGAAGTGACAACTCTCGAAATGGTTGAAAAAATTCACCAAATTGCTTGTAGGACCACAAATTGAAGTTGTTTGGGATAGCAGAGATATCAAAATATCAAAAAAGCGTAGGTAATATTTTGGCATTTTAAGTCTGTACGGGATTGTAACCGCTATTGCTAACACGTGGCTAAGTGGCTAATTTTGTCACCTAACAAGTTTACGACGAATATTTTCATTGATTATTTAGACTAGAATAAAACTATAACTTAGGATTAACAACTAACGTTTAAGTGATGAGATAAAGAAAAAAATATATTATGTAGCAAAAAAATATATTATGTAGCAAAAAAAATCTTGTTTCAAGACAATGCACATATTCGTCAGTAATTGCAAAAGCAAAATTCCAATTACTTCTAGGTCAGACTATGTATTTCCTCTCTAGTGATTTGGACAAAAAATTCCACGTAACTTTATGAAAATTAATCGAGTGCGATATGCTCTTTTCCTTTTGTCAAAATTGGATTACGTAGATAATCTAAAAATTACACTTTATTCTATAAGATTTCTTTTAAAACTTTTCAATTAACAATAAATTTCGTATCCAATTTAAAGTTATATAAAACTCCCTTGGGACATTTGAACAATAACGTTCGGTTTAAATGTTTTAAAGGTAAAGGCAATGAGATTTCATTTTATTATACGGTTAACAGTACGAGGGTTGTCCTTTTAGTCTTGCATACAGCCATAAAGACAAAAAATATAGAGAATTAAAGTATTTTATTGCTTTTCAAAAGATGTCCCACCAAGATCGATACACTTTTGCATACGTTTAAACCAATTGAAAAAACAGTTATTCCAGTCTTTAATTGACACCTGGAAAATCGCTCTTTTAACGACATCGATGGCTTTTTCTGGTGACTGCAATCTCTGTCAACACATTGAATTCTTGATCTTTCGGAACGTGAAGAAGTCATTGGAACTAGGTTCGGGACTATACGGTGGATGATCTAACAATTCGATGTTTCGAAACTCCAAAAACTCGATTGTCTATTGGGCAGTGTGAGCATTTTCATTGTACTGATGTAGGATGATTCACCGTTGTGTGTTGTTTTGTCAGAGTTTTGTGAAAACAAATGTTTATATACCAATCGGAAATAACCTTTCTTAGAGCTTCTAAAGCAATTATTGCCACATGACCAGAACAAAAGTTGCGACCATTTTCTTTGACACTCTTCGAGAACGGATCACTTTTGTTGGTGTTTCCTCATCGTGAAACATCCACACAGCGTATTGGTGATTATTTTTCGGTTCGTAGGAATGAAGATTTAGCGTTACTAACAATACTATAATTGTTTTTTGAGCTTTCTTTGTTGAACCGATCCAATGTTTTTTGACACCACCTGACGCGAACCGCTTTTTGCTCTTCTGTGAGCCAATGAGAGATCCAACGGTAAAACAACTACGTAAAACCTATTTCACTTAGGATCTTTTAGATCGAGGTCTTTGCAATGCCCAAAGATATTTCTCTCTTTCTGTATGTCACACGGCGGCTTCTCAATTAGCTGACAAACCGCATTAATGTTTTGCTGTGTGACTACTATTTTGACCAACTTGCTAATTTGAAAAATTCACTGTACCTTTAATTGTTGTATAGCAATGAAACTCTGGAATTTATATCAACAAACGATTGGGGTTTGATTTGTGGCGCCTTTGTAACGGCAATATGCAAAATAAAAAGACAACCCTCGTAACATTTTCTGCTAAGAGTGTTTTTATAAAATATAAACATTTGCGTTTGTAAAAGTACAACGTTGTATTATCAAACATAGTACAGGTTTTAATTTAGTTTAATATTTACATAATCCGTAAATCTTCCTGATATACAAGTAAGTACATCTATTTATATCCACTTTCAGTGAAACAATATGTGCTAAAAGCTGTAGCGTGTTTCTATTAACATTTCCAAACATCAGAACTCAACTGTTTTTAACGCCATGATAATAAACATACTTTACATATAGAAAGCTTTGTCCATTAGTTAATTAACCCATTATCTATTAAACGTTGAGGACATGCATATAACACAAAATTTTCTGCTTGAGTAGTTAATTTAGAAAAATAAACAAGACGAGATATTAACTGGTTTAGAAAATGAAGCAGGATATCTGTGCATTTCTACTCTTAATGTAAAGATGGGTTATGGGTTGATCATTGCCACGTTTTGGTTTTTCATAACATTGTACCCTATATTTTAGAAAGTATACAAACAAGAAAATCTGGCTGATCTCGAACCTGCAACCTTTATCTTTATGCGGTAACGCTCTAAACACTTCAGCCACAGATTCCTTAGTAATTAGTCAGATTTTTAATCGTCTTGATTCAACTCATGTCACATGTGACAGTTACTCACTTCCTCCATAAGCACATGTATGCATGACGTTAATGAGAGAGATTATTGTCAAATCGACAAATGAAACATCAAACTCACTTTTTTGTGCCCTGTATTATATTTTTATTCAGTTAACGAGACCGAAACCATAATTAGTAAAATAGTTTACTAAATTTTACCTAATACTTTTACACAAATACAAAACCAGTAAGTCTTAATATTAAACTCAAATCTTCTAAAAACAGGACCGGGAAGGGAAAGCTGCATTGTCGGATTTACCCGCTGCGGTGAGCATCTACCAAGTAAAACCAACCCTATACGCCAATGAGCGATCAGGTAATCGCCCTGTTATAGGTATAAATATCTGCTCGCTCACCCTGCCTTGCACATCCTTACTCACGTTAGCCCGTTTTTTCTTTATTTTTTATTTATTTTATTATATTTGTGTCTTATTTTTCAGGCTACACTCTCTCCTACTCCTCCTTCGTCTTAATCACTCTCCTTAGGTACCTACATACCCATGTACGCATTTCCAAACATTCTCGTTTTCAATCATACGGGAAACCAACTCTTGCATCGAGATGCCTTCCCAACCGCTTTCACTCAGCCACTCTCTTTTCTCCGTCCATCTAACTCACTCCAACCTCGTATGCTGAACAGTGTCCAAAATCCCACAGTACGGACACTTGGGCGTTTCTATCCGTCTGAACCGGTACAGGTACGACCGGAAGCACCCATGCCCAGTCAATACCATTGTCAAAGCGTATTCCGTAGAACGGTGCTTACACTCCAACCAGGTTTTTATGTCCGGTATAAGTAACTTCGTCCACTCAGCCACATCATGCAAAAAACTAACTTCACTAATTGGTGGTTATTTACAAAAATTAAACTAACTCAAAATAGTAGTTCGAAAAATTGACAGCCCAAATGCAACAATTACTTATTTATTAAACAAATTTTATACCACGGCTAATACATAACTAATTATAATGATTTTATAAATATTAAGAAAAATGTTTAAAGATACCGCAACACTTCTTAATCAACTTACATTAAAACTTAGACATGCGGCACTTGTAATTTATCACAAATGTCTTACGTTCCTGCTCGCAAATTTAAACAAAATATATTGACTCTAAGCAAATCTATGCCTCGTAAGAAAACTTCAACTTAATTACACAAAACAGCCAAAGTATTGGATTTGCCTCCTGCGCAACCATACCAGAGAAAACAAAACAATTGATTTCAGGAATGGAACCCAGGCGATTTTAAAAAAAGAATCGTTAATTACCTGAGTTCTCGATGTGAAGATCCATAATCACTAACTGAAGTTATTTATTGTTAAAAATAACACTTGTTGCTGTATTTTACTTTCAAATAAACTTTTAATTTTGAACACAAATGCTGTGAATAAGATAGTTGCTTACATGCTTACATACAAATACCTAACCACGAATCCATTTTTTCAAAAGCCTCTAGTATCCTCTCATGGGCTTGACCATTGATCGTCTTATGTAGATAAATGGTCTTAATGCCAGTTCTGTCGGTCTAACGTCTAACTAACACGGTACTTCTAAACTGTGGCACCAATAATAAATAAAAGGCTAAAAGCTTCCAAATATTGCGTCCTTTGAAATTTTATAGATTTTTTCACCGGGGGTAAGAAAAGCGTGATCGAAATGAAACAGCAAGATTATCGGCTTTTTTAATGGTTTCTTGGTGCGACGAGCTCATCAGTACAGTCCAATAGAGCGAAATACAGTGTCTACAGTTTGGTTTTGTCCTTGTATAGACTGATAGATATTTATATTTACGTCGCAGCATCATGTGCTTTTGAGTTCGGAATTCTAACCTGGCACAATTCCAGGTTATGCATCTGAATATATTGACAGCTTGGGCCAAGATACGATTGTATCATTTTTTTATCATTCTATATAACCATACATATACGTCTGCCTATATAGGTACTTGTGTAATAACAAATCGACCACGGCAATGCCGTATGTGTGCGGGTTTTTCTCGTACCTTGGATATTTGACGTACATATATCCAATGTAACGCGTTTTTCTGTCGCTATTCCCGCATTTATCTCGTTCACCAAAGCGTTCTATAAAAAGTACATCTTAAATAAAAGGGTTCTAACAAAATTTTATAAACTCACGGTAAAATTATTTAAATATCGCGCTTAGTCGCGGCATCGAAGCACATTTATAGTCGAAGCAATGAAGCACAGAACCTCCGAAAATTAAACGGCGAGACGGATATTAATAGTACTTTTTGCATTTAATTCGTGAGAGCATCAGAAAACTTTGTGACCTTATGCGATAATGTAATATTGGAAAACTGTATTTGTGCATACAAAAAATGCATTTTTAAAGTGCATCTCAAACAGAACTTGTTATTCATTGGCTGAAATGAGTTTAATTTTGTTACTCAGGGGTTTTGGGCTCGCCAAAAACAAATCTGACATTGAAAGTGATCTGGTGCACAGGATACTTCGTCTCCTGGAGTTTTCGGTAATATCGTTAAACAATTAGTCAAAATTTAATACTAAGGGGTTTGGGGCTCGCTGAGAACGTATATAATATCGAAAGCGATCTACGGAGTATCTAGTACTCAGCACAGCAACCTTTACGTTTTATTGAATATATTAAAAACAAAACCCATTTTTTTAATATTTAGTGCAAAAGCCTTCGATTAATGAGTTTTGACTAATTGTATAACGTAGATAACTTTTAATTTCATATTCGTTTTCAGCAAGCCCAAAAACCTACAAGTATGGAATTTTGACTTATTGTATAACTATATTACCGAAAACTCCAGTAGACGACAAAAACAGTAGGTATCCTGGACACCATGTACTCCGGAGGTCACTTTTAATGTCAATTCGTTTCCAGCGATCCCAAAATCTCGGAGTAACTAAATTGCAGTCATTTCCGCCAATAAATAACGAGTTCTGTTTGGAATGCACTTTAAAAATCCGTGTTTTGTATGCATACATACAAATTTCTAATATCACATACGGTCACAAAGTATCCTGACGCTCTCACGAATCGAATGCAAGAAGAATCATTAAAATCCCACTTCCGTTTAAATTTCAGAGGTAAAGTCGATTTTAGTGCTTTATGGGCTCGACTATTTTCAGCAAAGATATTAATTTTAAATCGTAAGTTGGTTATAAATGAAATATAATAATTTGCAAAACAATTGTTCAAACTTTTAAAGGACCACCTCTGGAGCAAATGACCTTTAAAAATGGATTCAGCACATAAAAAAACATGGCGTAAAACCACTTTAATTTGTGTACCTCTTAATGTATACGAAACCTTTATGAGCGTAACATGTTTACATAAATGTAAAACTGAAAGCTTTTATAAACTCAAGCTTTTTATAACTTTTTCACAACAAAACAAGTTATAAAATTTCTAAGATAACTAAAGTTCCATTTTAGTTTAAAACATAAAGTATTGAAATAAAATGTATATTCCTTCAGTATTTTATATAATTATATAACATCTTACAAAATTACTTTGCTTTCATTCCCAATTCCATTTACTTTATCTTTAAAATTTCGACTTTTAGAAATATGAGGATATCCATTTACTTACCATAATATCATGACTGTTTTGTTCAGCAGGCAACTTTAAAATATTTAAAAGGTGGTTTTATCAAACTTACTTTCCATGACAATGAATAAGCTTAAAGGTATAGATACTGTAAACTTTTTATTCGAATGAAAGCAGTATAACCCTATTTATTTTTAGTTTAGTTTACTTATACAGTGTGTGCCTAATGTTGAACAAGTACGAGGGTTGTCTTTTTAGTTTTGCATATAGCCATAAAGACAAAAAATATATAGACTCAAAGTACTTTATTGTTTTTCAAAACATGTCCTACCAAGATCGATACATTTTTGCATACGTTGAAACCAATTGGTAGAACAGTTATTCCCGTCTTCAGTTGACGCCTGGCGACTGGAATCGCTACCTACAAATTGAATTCTTGATCTTTGGGAAAGTGAAGATGTCGTTGGCACTTAGGTCGAGACTATACGGTGGATGGTCTAACAATTCGATGTTTTGAAGCTCCAAAAACTCTGTTGTCTTTTGGTAAGTGTGAACACTTGCATTGTGCTGATGTAGGATGATTCGCCGTTGTGTGTTGCTTTTTCGGAGTTTCGCGATAACTTCTGTTAAACAAACGCGTATATACCAATCGGAAGTAACCGTTATTCGATCGTATAAATCAATTGTTACCACATGACCAGATTTTGATCGCTTTTATTTAACACACTTTGAACGGATCACTTTTGTTAGATTTTCCTAATCGTGAGACACCCGCACAGTGAATTGACATTAATTTTCCGGAGTAAATCCAAGATTCATTGCCACTAACAATACTGTAAACGTTTTTTAAGCTTTCTTTGTCGATCGTTCCAATGTTTTTCGACACCAATTGACGCGAACCGCTTGTTGCTCATCTGTGAGCAAAAGAGGGAGCCAACGGGAAACCGATTTTGTAACCCCCAGTTCTTCATGTAGAATTTTCTGAATCGAGCTCTTTGAAATGCCCAAAGCTGCCTCTATCTCTCGGTATGTTACCCGACGGTCATCCTTAATTAGCTGACGAACCACATCAATGTTTTGCTGTATCACTGCTGTTTTGAGTAGACCTAGTCTGGATTGGTCGCTAACGTTAAAATTCACAAAACATGCGGAAAATAGTTGACTGGAGTGTTGCTGCATTTCCAAACACACGTACCCTTTCAGCGAGACATTGCTGTTTGGATTATCTTCTCCGAAAATTGTAAGAAATTATTACTCGAAAATTTTCTCGGCTAAGATCCATTTTTCGACCAACTTGCTAATTTTAAACATTTACTGTACCTACACAACTTGCTGTATCGCAATGGAACTCGGAATTTATTTCAACAAAACATTGAGGTTAGATTTATGTCTGAAGGTTCCATTGGTAGCGCCTTCTAAGCGACTATATGCAAAACTAAAAAGACAAACTTCGTAGAATTTAGTTTCTTGGTAGAAGAAATGTGAAAGATTATAATTTTGTTTATTAAAATTAAATTAAAATATAACGTTTTATTATAAATTAAACAGTGTACATACAAAACAACCGTTAGGTACATTGTTTTACCAAATAACTGACGGTATAACTAATAAAAATGACTTGTAATAACCATAGCAATTATCTTGAAATTTTGAAAATTTTTAGAAAGTATACAAACAAGAATATCTTAAAGGACATTAAGGAGAAATTGAAAAAATGTCGCACCCAGCGAGACTCGAACTCGCAACCTTCAGCTCTACGCGCTGACGATCTAACAACTAAGCTATACGTGCTTAGTCATCAAATCGCCGAACGGTGGTTAAATTCAACTGATGCCACATGTGACACTTACTCACTTTCTCCTTAAGCACATATAGTATGAAGTTAATGAGAGAGAGACTTTGTCAAATCGACAATTGAAATATCAAACTCTAAGTCATTTTTTTAGTGCCCTGTCTTATATTCTTGTTTGTATACTTTCTAAAAATTTTCAAAATTTCAAAATTTTCAAAAAAATCCAATGATAGAAATCTCAAATAATCATTTACCATAGCAATTACCGTTAAAAGCTGTTAATGTTTAATGTATAGTAATAAATAAAGGTTAAAGCTTAATGTTAGAAAATTCAGGACACATTATAAATAATCTGTGTATATTTAAATTTGAAGCTATTTGGTGGACGAAGTGGACATGGACACAGCGGCAGGAGGAAGAGTTACATCGAATATAGCTCAATCCCATGGAGACTAGACAAGGAGTACGAACTCCATGTATGCAAATACGGCTACCAAAATAAGAGGGCGCTGGTGTTCCATTTGTACCAAAATGGCAACCAATGAGGACGTAGTTTGAAATAAAATAAATAATTTTTAATTATTTCATTATTAATTTATTTACACAATGAAAAAAATAGTTCGATCTTCCAGATATAAATAATAAAAACCAATTTAATAATTCACGATTATTTAATTGTCTATATTCATACCGGTACAAAAGGAAAACTAGCGACGCTAGTGGTAAAAAAAGTAAACCTAATATGTACGATACCGTGGACAGATTTTGGCAATTCCCCCGGTCGAGTGCGTACTCCTTGTCTAGTCTCCATGCTCAATCCCGTGGAATTCTTATAATAACAATATACTTCTTGATTATTATTGAGATTATTGTCAAATCGACAATTGAAACATCAACGTCTCAAGTCACTTTTTGTCCTGTTGTCCTGTTGTCCTGTTTTATATTTTATTCGGTTAAGAGACCGGATACTATAGTTATTTAACATCTACCATGGGATTTTGAAAATATTGAAATTAGGCACATAAGAATTGAAAAAATGTAATATCTGACAGGAATCGAACCTATAGCCGATACGCCAGAAGTGTTTCGCTATAAACACTATTTGTATTTATTTTAATTATATAATTATACTTATAAATTTATGTAAAACTTCATAGATTTTTTAAATATGATACAAATTTGAATAAGTATTTTTCAATAAGGTTAAAACTGCTGACTTTAGGTATATACAAAAGCTTTAAACCAATTCGGTTGAAAGTATCATTGTATAAATTTTTAATACAGATCAATATTAGTAGCTTTTATTTATTTAGTTATTTCAAAACGCTTCGGTGAAAATCGCACTTCACATATTGTCAAGTATTTGTCAGTAAAATATTTTCAAATATTGGGTTATAGTTGAAAGACTGAAAGAAAGGTAAATTCAAGATTTCAGTGGATTTTCACGGTTATATGAAATAAAATATATCTACAAAGGTGTCATCGGAACTATATTCTTGTATAAGTGTACGTGTACATATTCGTCTTTCTTTTTACATTTTGTGTTAATGTACATGGATTTGCATACTTCAGTAGACAATTTTGATACATTTAAGCACCTACTTCAAACCCGGAATGAAATGGCAATTTGGGGACTATGCCAACTGCGTGATTTATGCTCACACTCATGATAAATAGGTTAAAATGTAACTTTTTATGCGGAGAGATTTACAAAAGGTTGATCTTTCGTCCAGGAAAAAATAAAGATTTTCGTATAAAATATAGATTTTTAAAACGCTTAGTAAAAATGACCAGTCATGGAACCAATTAAAATGTCAATCAGTATTTTTACAATTAAAATTATTTTTAAATTCATAATTATAGTATAAAGTATAAAGTATACAAACAAAAATGTATTAAATGACATTAAGGAGAAATTGAAAAAATGTCGCACCCAGCGAGACTCGAACTCGCAACCTTCAGCTCTACAGGCTGACGCTATAGGTGCCTAGCCATCAAATCGCCTAACGGTATAACGGAATATGGTATTTGAAGGATCTTCAGTGTTGGTAAGACTTTTTGTTTGTTTTTTTTTTTTAGAAGTGGTTCCCTTTAGCAGCGGTCTCTTCGTTTGTCTGCCCAGGCGTTGGTGAAGGTAACTTGTGTAGCGTTGTTATTTTTCTGCGTAGTCCGGTAATATGGTGAATAGTAGGTCTGTAATCTAGAAAGGATTATTTTTATATTCAAGTGAAGACTAAAATCTATTTTCCTGATAATTAGAGCGCCTTCGGTTGTCTGACTATAGTCCTTCTAGATCGTTCCAGTACTTGGATTTTTTTCTATCCACTTCTTTAGTTTTTCTAAGACTGTATTACTGCTGATTCCACAAGATGGTTTTGGTCCCAAGTATGGGGTTTCAGCTTCTTTTTTTTGCCAGCTTATCTGCTGTTTCCTTTCCTTCTATTTATATGTGTCCTGGAACCCATAAGAGAGTAACACCGTTATTTTGTCCTAGCTCATTTAGTTTACCTAGGCATTCCCAGACTATCTTTGAACTGATTGTGTGTGAGTTCAGAGCTTTGATGGCTGCTTGACTATCTGACATAATTACAACCTTTTGTCTACGATAGTTCCTTTCGATATTAAATTCTACACATCTTTCAATGGCACGGATTTCCGCTTGAAAAATGCTTGGGTCTGCACCCAGAGTTTCTGCGTATTTGGGTCTAGTTTTAAAAACCTCTGCTCCTGTTTCTTCATCGGTCTTGGAGCCATCCGTATACCAATTTATGGCATGTTGGTTTAGCCCCATATGGTGTTTTGGTCCCATTTGATTTACTACCCAGTTTTGTGGTCAATTTTCTCGCAAAGTTAAATTTCTTTGGTATGTCATCTTAAGGCATTTCCGAAATGATCAAATTGAGGTGATCGAGGTTTTTCTTTGTCCTTCTTTGACCATTCTATATATTCTTTCTTTCTTACACTTTCTTCTTGAATGTGTAGTGTCGTTTGAGTTAGAATTACTTCTATTGAAGCATTGGGACATGTTCCCATTACTCCAGTGATGCATGCACATGCTAGTCTCTGAAACTTTGAGAGGTCTGTCCTCGCAGTAGTCAGATTAGCTCTCGTGTCCCAAGCTACTGCTCCATAAGGGCTTCTGTAGCTTTTGTGTATTATTTCGTTTTCGTGTTTGTTCCAGAGTAGGTAACCTGATAATATTTAACCTCTGTTTTTCACTAAATGATATTTTCACCTACTTTTTAAGGTAGGTTTCTTTTTCCTTGAAAAGGCTAATAAAGTGGTCTTGGTGGGGTTGATATTAAGTCCCACCGACACCATTGCTTTGTTTTGTTCAGTCGCAGAGGAAATTTTCATACTTCCTTTTGCGAAGATAACCACGTCATTGGAATACCCTTGACAAGATATACGTAGTTCATTTAATTGTCAGAGTAAGCCTCCACATGAGTGGGAATGCAACTCCTCGTGCGGCCATCTCAGGTCGTATTGATAGGTCAAGATAGGTCAAGACACTATATCTTCATTTCTGAGATTCTTGTAGACAGCATTTGCGAGAACCAGGTGGAAGTCTATCTACTCCTCTATCATTAAGTGCACTTTTGACAGCCTCATGTGGAGTATTGTCAAAGGCCCTTTTTATGGCACATACTATGGTTTCTTTTCTGTTTAGAGCGTCTTGGATTTCATCAGTCAATTGTATCAAAGCCGTCTCCGTGGATTTGCCTGCTTGATACACATGTTGACGAGGGTGCACCTGCACAGGCACCTGTTTGAACGAGTTGTGTCAATCGTTACTAAATTTTAATATTTTTGGCGCGAAGAAACTAATTATTTTCTGCTCGTATATGCGCTGCTGCACTGGTAAAGTTATAATATTTTTTGGTAATATATTCAGGGATACGTTGAAAACGACACCCGATTTAATTGTTAAAAGTTTAGTTTATTTTTTTAGTTGATTATATTTAAGACAATTTTGCTTTTAGTCCAGCAATTAAAAGATTTATTTTACCACAGTTAATATAATGTTTTGTATTTGTAGGAATAAAAAATTCTTTAAACGATAAAAAATAATTTCAAAAATTCTTATTAAAATATTTACTCTCTCTTTTAAATCGGAATTTTTTACACTCTTTGTATACGAAGGTAGGTACCTACTCATTTTGATTAAAATTGGAATATTTCAAGGATTTATACAATGGAATAGACGATAAAGCACGCCTTTGTTTTCTGTAACGGCTATTTTTTTCGCTGTTTACACAAAACAGAATATTGAACTTTTAACATAAGTTAAAAATATCGTACAATAAGAAAGTTTTTGTTCAATTTTTCAAATTTAAAAGTAGATAGTTAGTTACTCTTGTGACTATCAAATATATGTAGTTTAAAGTTAGTAAAAATATATCCTTTTAAGATCAATAAAACACTGATTTTTAAATAAGCAAACTAAAATTGTTACAGATCTTATTTAAAAATGTTAAGTCTATAACTAGAAAATATCTAACGGTTTATGACCTGGAGGTGATTGCACTTTTCAATATTAATAAAAGTACAAATATTTTGTTCGGATAAAGTTTAACCATAAAAGTAACGAACTTTTTTATTGAGTACTCTTTTAATTTATTTTTTAACTCAAATACATAAAGTTTAAATTTTATCTTTTATACCATTAAGTTTTATAGAACTAATTAAAGTTGAATAATTGTATAAAAGCTTAAAGATGATAAATAACTTACAACAATAAACATTTGTACTTTAACTAGAATGTAAATAGAAAAGTCTTTTAAAATTAGTAATGTAATAAATAACTAACTAGTAGTTCATTAAATGAAATATTCAGTAGAATATACGCTAATAGAATAGTTAATCCGATAGTAAATAAATTCTGTTAGATTGTGCAACGACGCTTAAGTGTAGGAATAAACCTTAATATCTTTGGCATTTTCTTTGTAAGTTTCTACATAGCAAACGTGTCTGGTTAGTAGTAAAGAGTGGTTATGTTATAAGTTATTATAGCTATATAAAACAATGTCAGCTGCCATAACAGAAGACGCATCAATTCACGTGAAAGCTTTTAGAATATTTTAGACTAGCAGCCCGCCCCGGCTTTGCACGGGGATTAAAGAAAAATAACAAAAGACATTAAATTTATTGGGTCAACGCTTCCCTGTAAACAATATTACATGTTGTTTTATTTTCTGGCAGCAAAATAAATTGATTTTCAGGTGCTCCGACCCGCCTTAGGCGGTTGGCCATGAGGAAAACCGATCCCTACTATTTGGAGGGTTTGACCTTGAGACTTATTATTAGTAACAGCGAAAGATGTTTTGATAGGAAATTGAAGCGGTTTAAATGGATTTGGTAGATCAGTTGGGATTATCGTTATCCTCAGTGTATGAGCTAGTTGACCAGCTGGTGGTTCAGGTATATTTTGTTGCTACAACTTAATTGTCCTTTAATTCCTTTATAAGTAGCCTCGTCCCATTGCACATGCTAAATTTGTGATATCTGTCGTGATTATGAAATAAGTTATTTTGATAAGGAATAATACCAAGATAAAATTAGTTATTGTGACGTAACTATAACAGTTAGACATATGCTGTCGCGGCATTTTTTGTTGATATTTATATATTCTTCAAAATCGTAGTACATTATTTTATTCTATAATCAATAGTATTCTCAGCGCACGCGATGTAAGGATTTTAAGGTCATTTTTGGTTAAATTAATGGCATTTTAGTAAGGATCCCTATTTTTTTTTAAATGAAACATAGCCTATGTCACTCGGGAATAGTGTAGCTTGCCAACGGTGAAAGAATTTTTGAAATCGGTCCAGTAGTTTCGGAGCCTATTCATATCAAACAAATAAACAAAAAATCAAACCTTTCCTCTTTATAATATTAGTATAGATTAACATCAGCACCTAAACGCTGTCAAAACATTAACTTCTGTCGTGAAACCTAAGATATACACAGTGTTGCTCTCCTTGGAAGCCAAAATTTTTATCAATCAAATAGACATAACAATTTGTACACACTGTAAGATACATTCGAATGAATGTAGGCGCTTTTAATTCCTGATAATTATTAGATTGCAGCATCACAATTAAGTTAGCGTGGAATATTAATAGATTTTTTTAATTCGTATATAAAAAAATTGCTCCCTAAATGCTTCCGTAGAATCCGCAATTGCTCCACTAATTAATTAATTTTTTAATTAATTATTTGCAATTAAAATTACGGAATTTATTTTTCATATCCCACGCATTGAAACAGCTAGTTTTGATCACTCTTTTGCCAGTCGAAACAAGACAATTTTAGACCAATGAAACTGTCAGTCAGAAACAAATGTCATTATTTCAAGTCTGTCAGAATGTTTCTGACTGACAGTTGCATTGAAATAGTCTTACTTCGACTGGCTACAGAGATCAAAACTCGCTGTTTCAATGCATGTGATATAAAAAATATAGTGTGTGGAACGGGATGAAACAAAGACGATTTCTGACCGGGCCCTAGTCAGAAATCGTATTGTTTCACCCCTTTCCACACAATATACTATTTTCGTGAAAAAAAATTATACAAAACGTATCTAGTGCCAAGCTGTCAGAATATTCCAGATACACAACCTGGATTTGTGCCTGGTTAGAATTCCTAACTCAAGGACACATCATGCTGCGATAGAGATATAAACATTAATCAGTCCATGCAAGGACAAAACCAAACTGCAGACACGTGTTTAGAGCTCGTCAGTACAGTATAGGTTTATCTCTTCAGTTCAGTCACTAATGAAGAGACATCCCTGGTATAGACTAGTCAATATTTGTTCTAAAAGTTTACATAAGTATAAAACGATCGTAACTGGCGCCATCTCTACTCCAAAAATGGCTCTCAAGTGGTCGCTTTGCATGTCATATAAAACCTTAGGCAAGGTAAGGTAAGTAAAGAAACGAACGGAGCGTTTTTTTGACAGTCTTATACATAATGAAAAAAAAAATTGATACAAAACGTATCTAGTGCCATGCTGTCAGAATATTCTAGATACACAACCTGGATTTGTGCCTGGTTAGAATTCCTAACTCAAGGACACATCATGCTGCGATAGAGATACATATAAACATTAATCAGTCTATACAGGGGCAAAACCAAACTGCAGACACGTGTTTCGCTCTATTAGAGCTCGTCAGTACAGTATAGGATTGTCTTTTCAGTCACTAATGAAGAGACATCCCGGGTATAGAGAAATAGAGAATATAAATAGAAATTTAAATCTTAACTGAAATAATTTAGAATTGAAATTTTCTGTGGCTAAAAAATTTCAATCGTTTCTAAGAAAGTTCCTGTTTCTTTGAGCAGTTGAGAATATATACGAAGACTGTACCAAAATTATCAGACCTGCTTTTATATCTTTAAGTGTTCTAGCAAACCAACACCTTTTATACTTAGAACTAATTAAAATTTAATAGTTTTACAAAATATACAAGGCGATAGATAACTTACAATAATAAACTTTTGTAGTTTAACTAGAATGTAATTTGAAAGGTCTTTCAAAATTAGTAATAAATAACTAATTAGATCTAGTTATTCAATAAATCAAATATTCAGTAGAATATACGCTAATAGAATAGTTAAGCCGATAGTAAATAAATTCGGTTAGATTGTGCAACGACGGTTAAGTGTAGGAATAAACGTTTATCTTTTGTGGTCCCTTTATAAGCTTCTACATAGCAAACGTGTCTGGTTAGTAGTAAAGAGTGGTTATACATAATAGCTATATAAAACAATATCAGCTGCCACAAGAGAAGACGGTTCAATTCACTTTGAAAGCTTTTAGATTAGCATCGGCGCCTTAACGCTGTCAAAACATTAACGTGCGTCGTGAAACCTAAGATATATACAGTGTTGCTCTTCTTGGAAGCCAAAATTTTTATTAATCAAATAGATATAACAATTTGTACACACTCTAAAATACCACTAAAAAGGAAAATGAATTTAAAAATATGTAAAACGTAACACTATTTAAATGGAAATAGGCGCTTTTAATCCCTGATAATAATTATTAACTTGCAGCGTAAGATAAAGTTTCTTTAAAAACAAGTAATGATTTAAGCAGGAATTAAGATGAGTATTTAATTAAAAAACCCATGTTTCAAAATATAGATTAAAAGCGGATAAAGAAAAAGATAAAAATAACAGCATTTACATTTAACACTACAGGAGTAAAATTAGACAGTTTTATTGCACAAGTTCCCTTAATTAATATCGATTATCTGCTATTAGCAAAATAGCACAATTCTGCAAGTTAGGTTCAGATGATTATATACAAATAGAAATTTAAATCTTAACTGAAATAATTCACAAATTAAATTTTGTTAGGCTAAAATATTTCAATCGTTTTCTTTGACTTGTAAATATTTTATACCACAAACTTACCACCTTTTCTATTAAATAAACACCATTTTTTTAAATCTATCATATCTACTTTCGTTTTGTATCAATATACCTACCAATTTCAGAAATTTTTGGTTGGCAACGATACAGACCGAAATGTGGACCGAGAGCTTTGGCGCCATGAAACCAGTTTTAGCGAATAGTCCGGCAGCTAGGGGGGTTTCCGTGGCCTCATGGTTTTGATCGCAGATTTTTTATCATAACTCGGGTTCTAATAAAGCTATCATATTTCACGACATCTTATTTTGAAGGCAACATTATAAGCTTTAAATTGAAATAATATAAATGTCTCTAACAATGTTTTTAACAAAGTTATACCTACTTAAAAGCCAAATTTTTACATAAAAAACGCTAAGTAATTTGTTTATAGCAACTTTTCATTAGGTCAGGTATAAAAAATCTCAAAAAATTTTCTGTAATGGAGTTTACGATTAAAGAAGAAAATTTTACGCTTTGTTTAATATATCTAAGTTATTTCTTTCCTGAGGTATAGCACTTTTAAATAACAGATATTTATGTGCGTTAGCAAAGCACGGCGCGAGCGCTTTTGTTCGAGTTGTGAGCTGCTAAGCTCTTCTTTTTTTTAAAGGTATTATAAACATACAAATAAAAAAAAATATAGCTTATTCACAAATATATAAATAAATATTTAATGAATACAAATTCATTATTTATAAATACACTATAGACGGCATACAATGGATACGAAATATAAACTTAAATTTTCTTCTTATATTTATATAGGTATACATTAAACTTTTAAACATTTTTAACATCAAAATTATTAATATTTTTACATGTATTATGTTTGTGACAAACACAAAACATACAACAAGGGATGTTTGAGGAGGCACAAACACACCACTTTGTGAGCTCTCCTCTCTTTTTTTAAAGGTATTATTATTGTAATCAAGCTAGATCCTTAAATGATTTATTATTTATGCTGCTTTAGCAATTTATATTTAAAGTAAATACATAACACAATATAAATATTTCTATAGTAATGTATATGTTTGTATATTTTTTATGTATATTATCCATACTTACATTATATATTATGATTTTTTTTAAATAATTATTTTATTAATTACCTAATTTGATAAAAATCATTCTTCGTGCGCTTATTATTGAAATTTGAATTTGTTGGCGTAGGATGTGCTTCAACTTGTTTTTGATAATAGCGTTATTATATCGTATGGTGCATCGCGAAAAACATCAAATCAGTAACTTCTATAAAAGTTAAATTTTATAATTTATTTGTAGAATAATAGAATAATTATAAAAAACGTAAACGTAATAAAAATAAATAAATTAAACCGTGATCAATGCATTATATGTCAAAAGGCTGTTAAAAATGTAGTTGTTACTAGCACATCTAATGGGAGAAATAAAATAAGAGAAGCTGCAAACATTCGTCAACATGAAGTTTTACAAGAATTAGTTGACAAAGACTTGAAGCAAGCTGAAGAATTTTTTGTTAAAGTAATAAGTACCTAGTAAATCTGGCTGTAAAACATTTGATGAACTGCGCTTTCATTCATATTTCCATTCAAATAAAAGTTTAATAGAAGAGTTACCACCTACTTCTGCTTCTATCCATTTGCATATTCTGAGAACCATTTATATAGTTTACTGTCACACTAATTTTTTTCAGATAAATTTAAATCTTATTAATCCGGACAATTTTGTATGGGTAAGAGATGAAAATTTACTTTTACAACAAAAAGTTTCAATTTATTACCACTTTCAAAAGAACTTGTTGTACCTTCATGTACCTGTAAAGAATGTTGCACAAAGTGGTTTATTTGTGCCTCCTCAAACATCCCTTGTTGTATGTTTTGTGTTTGTGACAAGCATAATACATGTAAAAATATTAATAATTGATGTTAAAAATATTTAAAATGTATATATAAATATAAGAAGAAAATATAAGTTTATATTTCGTATCCATTGTATGCCGTCTAAAGTGTATTTATACATATTGAATTTGTATTCATTATATCTTTATTTATATATGTATTTGTGAATAAGCTGTATATTTTTCTTATTTGTATGTTTATAATACTTTAAAAAAAAGAGGAGCTTAGCAGCTCACAACTCGAACAAAAGCGCTCGCGCCGTGCTTTGCTAACGCACATAAATATCTATGTTATTTAAAAGTGCTATATCTCAGGAAAGAAATAACTTAAATATATTAAATAAAGCGTAAAATGTTCTTCTTTAATCGTAGAATACATTACAGAAAAATTTTTGGAGACTTTTTATACCTGACCTAATGAAAAGTTGCTATAAACAAATTACTTAGCGATTTTTATGTAAAAATTTGGCTTTTAGGTAGGTATAACTTTGTTAAAAACATTGTTACAGACATTTATATTATTTCAGTTTAAAGCTTATAATGTTGCCTTCAAAATAAGATGTCGTGAAATATGATAGCTTTATTAGAACCCGAGTTATGATAAAAAATCTGCTATCAAAACCATGAGGAGTGATATTTTGCAATATTCTGTAACTATATTTGCAATATCTCGGGTTCTAACAAACGGATTTTAATTTTTTAAAGCTCTTTTTTTTTGTTTGTTCTCAAGGATCAAAAAAGTATTTGAAAAAATTTCATATCTCTTTTGGTTTTCTAGTTATAATTGTTTAAACAATTAAATTGTTAATAACAATTTACCCGACCATTTTTCAAAAAAACAGGTTTGATATTCGGATTCAGCGAGAAAAAATACATAAAAAAAAACATTCTAGATCAACAGGAGGAGAATGGGCCAAGGAAACCCCCCTAGCTGCCGGACTAGAAAGTGCTCCTACTATTCTTAGTATTCTTGTCTATATACGGTGACCCGACACCTACGACAGGTGTAGATCATGCAAGTGTGTATTTGTTTACAAAGCCTATTTTGTTTTAGGCGGATTGTTCTATTGTTAAAAATGATTAAAAAAACAGATTTGTATAAAATGTTTAAAATCCGGAATGCAGAAGGTCTTTGTGGATGAATGTATGGGTAAATCTCAAATAAAAGAGTAGTATAAGCGTTTCAGAAGTTGCCGCAGATCTGGTAATTGTGATCTTTGTTCTGGTCGACCTTACAACATCCGATAAAATCGAGCGCTTGCTACTTGCGGTTGGATAAGACCAAAATTTGCCAATAAGTACAAATTGCTTGTGTGCAAGGTACATTCTGGAATTGCTTAGTGCAGAGCACTGAAATCGCTCAAAACAACTTAGAAATTGTCAGTAATGTTATTAATCTGCTTAAAAAGGTGTTTACTGGTGTTGAATCGCAGTACCGTGGTTAAAGTCCCAAAATCAAAACAACAATTTCCATAGTCCGAACCACTACCGAAAAATGTAGGTCACAGTCCAAACAATGTCAAGTCAATGATGATGTTTGTTTTGCATGAAGGTGTTGACATTCTGAAAGGTTAACGTGGTGCGGTAAGAAGAAACCGTCTGCATTTTTGATCCTGCAGTGACTGGCTTGTCCATCACGATAATGCGCCAGCGCACTTATATTCGCCAACCTCCGTATAGACTCGATATAGCTCTCGCCATGACTTTTAGCTGTGTTAGAATTTGAGAAAACCTGTCAAAGGACACCAGTTTAAGATAGTGAGACAAGGCTATTCCATAAACTTCCAGGAAAAGTAGAAACACCGCTGGGAGCGTGTTATATTATCAAATGGGGACTTGGTTAAAGAATATCACTCGCTTGACAACGCAAAATAACGCCATCCAGTGCGGTAATCTGAGTGTAGGTCGGATATTTTTATATTATTAGTTTAATTAAATGACAAGATTGTAGGTAATAGCTAAGCAATTGATTTTAGTATTTACATATTGCAGACGATTTCCGTCACTTATTTATTGTCTTAAATTTCAAGTTCACCAGCTGTACTACCAATTCATTTCAATTCGATTTATAGGCAACAGTCAATCTATATGAAATGATTTCTTAGAACTTGTTTACTCAATACTCACATATCAAACTTTAGATCGTTACTACTTTGGACCAACCATCACTAGTCGACCACAACTTCAATAATACCCAAATCCGTAAATTTAGTTCTGCTTGTCTGTAAGATGAGGTTGTTCTACCCTATAAAATGTTGCAAACAATAAAAAAAGGGTGTGGCAGTCAGTGGGACTGCCGGCAGAAGTTATACTTCCATGCACTGTTAACTAATAAAACTTAATAACTACAAACACAGGCAAGTAGAAATAATTTTTTTTTAATTGACTGTATTCAATTAAATAAATACTTATAAAAATAAGACCAGTTGATGTGTGTCCTTACTTCAAACACGAAAATTAAACAGTAAAACGATCAATGTACAAAAAAAGTGTTTACAAAACCCGATTTGCTTACCGTGGGCTATTACAGATTTTAAAATACTAGAAAACAATGCAAAACATTTTCTAACAACATATAGGTACACACTTTTACAAAATTTTAACGCACTTTGAACTGCACTTTTGAGTAACTTTGCAGGAACAGGTTTTAACTCACACGCATGTCTTCGACTCAAAAGCATAGTGAAGGATATAATGCAACCATGTGACGGTATTTTAGACTACAATACAATACTCATTACTGAATATTATTATTAATATAAAATACTAAACTTAATATGTATACTTACTGGACAGAATTATAAAATAATATGTCAAACATAATGCGATACGTCAATGTAATACAATAACAATAATAGTAATAACAGTAATGACTGTTTGTTGTATATCTATCTCTTTTCAATGCAATGAATGTTTAACCGGTATTCAAAGGACTTATAGTGATGACTAATAACATGTAGTTTTTACCGAACAATATACCTTATATGTGATTCTGTCTCTCTCTTACTCACACCATTACATATGTAATGATTTTTCCCATTTAGCTACACACTAATTCATTCCACAGAGTGTCCGAATAGAAGTATAACTTCAAAAATCATTAATGTACTAAAGTTTTTCTTATAAAACTAATTCTACTGGGCTATCATTGATCCCTATCAGAAACAATTTCCTGTCATCCTGAACCGTTGCCCTTAGGTAGAACACCTTCACGATAGTTCTAAGCGGATTCCAAACTGTCAACTTGTCAAATATAATTAATACATTGTTGTAGTTTTGTGACTAAATTTTTCATTATTTAAAAAAGAAAAACAAGTCACTAATAATAAAATTTAAATGTTAAAGGAAATAGTTGGCTCACATTGTATGGGTACATCTTAATACTTATCCAAGCGAAGTTTTTTCTGTTAGGTTCGGAAATTAAGTAAAGGAACTTCCTCTGGCCTGTCTATCTGTGGTTACTGTCAGTTTCGAGTAAGCCAATATCTTCTATCTCTCTTTGTTTCACTGTTCTCAGTTTCGAGTTATTAAAGGCCTTTATTTTCCTAGCTAGCTCACTAAGTCGTGGGTTACCTTTTAAAAGTATTACCAGTCTCCCCGAAACATGTAAGGGCGCCAAAGGACAAACTCAACAAATTATACTTAAATGATTTATTAGAATTTAATGATTTCAAAAGAAACAATTAATTAAATAAATAAAAATATTGAATACTGAATATAATATTACAGAATATTAATTATGTTAATTAAAGAATTAATTATTCTCTCCATTAATCAAAGTCTTCGGAAACCCTTGAATTGACTCATACCTGTAGGTATGTATCAGTATTTATTGTATAGGGATGATATTTATTCCAATTTCTTAAAGTCGGGACAAAATTCGGAATTAAAATTATTTTCCTTTTCCTCTCCAAAATGGCTGGAATTTATACAATCTCTAAAGCTAAATTGAAACTACTTGATTTTGGTTAATATCAATAAAATTTTTAGACACTCACAATAAATAAAATAATATGAAACATCAAAATCGAATTTTGTATTTTAAAGATGATTAATACAAAGACCACATTGTTTGGCGGACCAACTCGTAATGGACCAAAAATTACTTATTACAACGAGAAAGAGTCGATAATTTTACTGTAACAGCGCTCACGCTAAATTTTTAAACTACAATTATTAAACTAAGTAATTCCCACCGATATACGCACGGTATACATACATAGACTGGTGAAATTATTCATTATACAAAAATATTAGATAGATCGTTACAGAGTATACCAGATATGGATAAAAGCTTTGCTTCCATAGGAATTCACCGAATTCCCCATGTTTTTAATAAATAAATCGAAATTAATGCATTTATACTTTATATAATTTTTTTCATTACTAACACTGTCTTTACCGTGTATAAAATTACGTTCAATTTTAAAAAGTGAATACCAGATTTATCACACAGCGGATATAAAATACGGAGAAGTATATTAATAGATCCCATTTTTCGATTTATTTTTTTTATATAATTATCTCAATTTTTCTTGGAAATATTGAACATCAATTCGTTTAATGTGGTTCATATCCTTTTCCAGTTATTTTCCTCAAGTTTACCGCTCTGTTTTTAAACACCCACCTGTTAATAACCTAATTACATTTTTCATCTTGTTATCAAATCAAGTCGCTACAAAATATGAAGGCTTCAAGCTTGTGTAGTTGTTGACAGGATCACAAGTTTTAGAGAAACAAACGTTCGAGGATAAATCTTGCTGTTGTTTTTAATAAAATTTAATTAATTGATTAATCTCATTCTGTCGCTTTTTCATGATTCCGGAAGTTTTACGATATATATTATGTTTGTATGTACTTAAATGTCTAGCGTTGTAATCTATTTTCATTTAAAAAATACAGCAAATTGTTCTTAATTTTATACGTACTTCGAATTTTTAAAAGCAATAAATCTTTTTATAAAGTATATTTGTGTATCAATCACATTTATTTTATCCCTGTTATGAAATATTGGGTGAAAAAGTATTTAAAAAAACTATATGGCATTTCTGACTACATTTGTTTTTAAACAAAGATGTATGAGAGAATCTTTTTTTAATTTTGAATTGTTTCACGATGATTGATTAAACACAGCTGCCCTGGGAAAAAGGGATAACGCTGAGGACAAGCCAACTGAATAACTAAACCTATGTATGCATGGGGTGTAATTTTTGTTGTCATTTTCGATTACGTATGCATATATAACGGTATGACTTAATGTAACGAACAACTTCAAATACCTTAGTACCATTCTATCCAATACCGGTGACATCAGCCCAGAGATAGAAAACAGAATTTAAGCTGCAAGCAAAGCATTTAAAAAATTATTGCATAGAATTTAGTCCCACGAACTAAAACTAAAGATCAAACTCCTGGTTTACAAAACTATTGTGTTAAGCACTCTGCTCTATTCCTCTAAGTTTTGGGCCGTTTTAGAAAGGCACACAAAAAGCTAAACTTCTGAGTATAAATTGAAAATAACCCCAATGAAGTCATCCTTGAAAGGTCTGGCATGCTCGCCATCGAAGAAATTCTACGCATAAGAAGATTAAGAAGGCTAGGACCCATTAGTAGGATGGAGGAAAACAGAATCCCGCACAAAATTGCTGTTGCTGAGCTAAAAGATAGAAAACGAGCACAAACCAAACCAAGGCAACGATGGTGTGATATTCTTAGAAAAAGATACCTACTTAGAAAAATGGGGTAGATGCAGCAACAAATGAAGCCGAAAATAATACCACCTGTCCAATCTGCAACCAAACAAATAAATAAAAGTCAGGTCTATCCAGCCACATTCGCCATAAACACCCGAGTGTCAGAACCAGCACCACGTACCTTCCAATAATACCTACCTACCGAACACCACCGCAGCAGCAACTCCAAGTGTGCAGTCTCAGCCAACACCGGACACAACACAGCCAGTCTGCCAACAACACACCAGATCAACCAGATCAAACCAGTTAGTCCACTAGCATAACTTCTGACCTGCAATGTCCAGTTTTTGGCTGCATTCTCAAAAACAAGGCTGTTAACCTCAAAAAAAGACGTCGAATACTGTTTGGGAATCACAATCGGTTCATTCGTTCCTGAGATATCGTTTTCGAAAAATTAGTAACAAAGTGTTTTTCACAATAACTTTAAGATTTTTGACTAATCAATTTTACACTAAGAATAACATTTTTAGCACTCAACAAACTGCTTCAATTGCTGCCTCGAACATTAAAATCGCTCAAGGCGTTAATAAGTTATAGCTTTTCGAACATTTCCATTTTTTTAAACTCAGGAAGATTAAAATAGCAAAAAATTTCTTCTTGAGCTCAAGGAGCTCAAAACAGGAAATAAAATGCATTTTTAGTGTCGGAAATTAGCAGGAAGTTGCAAGGATGGCCTTCAGAGTCAACCTCTTTTCGATTTTTTTTAACTTTTTGAATCATATAAAACACATTAAACAATAATAAACACCAGTTTTTTGCAAGTGAGATCGACGAATCTTGCAAAGAAATTTGATGGTACTTTGTTGGATTCTGAAAAGTTGGAAGGTGTGAGCTGAGCTCTACCAGCACTTGTGCGACATTTGACCCAGTGTGCAACCTCCAGAGAGTGATAAGGAACTCTTTGTCTCAGATCATCATCAAACTAAAATAGGTGACGAGTATACTTAAGTACACCAGTACTCGGAGAAAATTTAACCCTAAAGAGAAGTGGTTGTAATGTGCAATGATGAGTTGCTATTGCTGGGTTGGGCTACTTATTTGTTGATTAATTGTTTTATTTTATTATTTTTAAATAACATTTCTGTACTTATCTACAATTTTTAATACTTTCTTACCCTGTATATACGTGAAAAGTTTCTTCGTTTGAAAGCAATATTTTTTTTTTAGTATTAAGGGAGAACTTATTTTCGCATGTTAACTACATCGTTTAAATCAGAAATTGGATGTCATTATATCCATTCTACCAAAAAAACTGTATAAAAATATGGAATTATGCTTCATTCTATTTATTTGGATAATACGACAACATCAACGTCAACATTGACGTGTATATTAACAAGCTATTTGATAGGATTCTCGTTTCAAGTTCAACTGTTTCATAGGATTTGTTATTTCATATTCATATCACACAATGTTGTTACGTATACTGTATTAGCTTAAAGCGAAAATGGCTTTCTTTTATTACAAGTAATACTGAAGTAACAAATAAAAATAGAGAATTCGCATTTAGTTTTTTTAAAGCTAAATGGTTCTCAGATAAGAATACTAAATAAAAATAAAATAAAACATGATTTCTTTTATTAAACATAAATGAAATTTGCAATAATAATCTGGGACAAAATAGCAGTGTGATTATAGAGTGTACGGCAGTCAAACGAGAAAATTTTGCTGCAGATTTTCAATATACCACGAAATCAGGATAATGCTTTTAAAACGTGGGTAAATAATCTTGAGCAAACTGGATCGACATCTAAAAAAGACGTGGCAGTGGAAAAACAGTTCGAACCCCTGAAAATATTGAACGTATCCGTCAAGCAGTGTTAAGAAGTCCACGCCAATCAGCCATTCTTCACGCTATACGTCTTGGAATAAGTAACAGATCGGTGTCCCCGATTCCTCATGAAGATCTTGGATATCACCCTTACAAAATACAGGTGATGCAGTCTCTTTAAACCGGTTATTATCAACAGTGTATCCGATTTTGTGAAACTATGCTGGATGAAAATGACAACCAAGTTAACAACTTGTAGATAAGTGATAACACGCACTTCCACGTATCTGGTTTTGTCAATAAACAAAACTTTAGATACTGTGCTGATGAAAACCCTGGTTTGCTTCATGAAACACCACTTCATGCTCAAAAATTTACATTATGGCAAAAGGAATCATAGGTCCATATTTTTTTACAGATGAGGCTGAAAATACTGTTACCGTTACTTGTGAACTATACGTTGCAATAATTCAGAACTTCTTCACAGCGAAACTTGACCATTTTTCAGTGGATAAAAACAAACTGTTTTTACAGGACAGGGCAACAAGCTGCAAGAATTTTCAATGAATGCTTTAAATGCCTGGTTCCCAGTACGTATCGTTTCTCGACACGGTCTGCCTGCGATTTTTTTATGGAGCTACTTGAAGGCAAAAGTGTTTACAACTGATCCACCTAGGACAACTGTATTCGAAGCGAAATTGCAGCAATACCTCTCGATATGCTACGAAGACGAAGAGTTATGCAAAAACTTTCAAGATCGACTCCAACAATGTATAAACAACAACGGGGGTTTTTAAGGCAGATGTAGTTTTTAAAGAGTAATTTTATGTTTATAAAATAGCTACCCTTTTACTTTTCATTTATGTAAAGAAAAAAAAAAAAGAAAAATATTTTTTTGACAATACAATTATTTACGTAATCTTCCGATTTGACTGCCGTACCCTGTATAAATTTTAACAAATTTAAGACACAAATAAATAATTTAAAAGCTGTTAAACGGTTTTCCAATTTTTTAACAGATACACACTACCTAGAAACAATGCAAAAATAGTTAAAATAAAAAATAAAGATGTTAAAAAGTTTTTCAATATAAAAGTTATTTAAATCCATAAACAATTAACCGAGATAATTGAAAAAAAAAACACATGAATAAAGAAATTCTTTCAGGTGCGCCGGGTGTCGTGTGAATGAGTGTCACGGTTACCGATTCCAATTTAAAACATACCTTCTGAACTAATAAGACTAAATTTTGTTTTATGAAAGTTATATGACACCTTATAACAATATTCCGTTTACGAGAAGAGTGCCACACTTGTATATTAAATTCAATAGAAACGCTTTAAACTTTTAATAAATGCATTTATGGAGGCTAGAAGTTGCTTTCGGTATGCACAACTTGTTCAAACTTTATAACATCATTTCTTTTTGTAATTTGTTTTAAATGTCTCAACAAAAATGATATCTGTAAGAAGAACGGTGATGAACACACATCAGTAGTTAAATAAAACTACTTTAATTGTTTGACTGACATGATTTTATAGTTAAAGAAAAACATTAAACTACATGAGCACTAGTTGTACCTATAATACATTTATAATTATTTTCATTAAATATTTACAAAATAAAGTCACGAAACTAGAAACATCTGTTTGGTTAGAACATTTTCCACGTAGAAATGCATATTTCTTCCAAATTAGCTGTGTTGCATATTATATACATATATAAAACAAAAATAATGTTTATTAATATTCTAGAAAAATAAAAAAAAGGAATTGTGTGAAAAGTTGACGTAATACTGAATAGTTTTAAAATTTAAAAATTAAAACAACCGTGAAAAATGACATTAAGAAAAAGTTAAAAAGAGTTTACATTCGACAGGTATTGACCTGCGATCTCTATCTATAGCCTAAGATGTCTCCAATAATTAACTGATTTGATACTCCAGATCACTAAACTTGAAACTAAAATGGGGTAATGATAGATTGACTAACGTAGTTTACTCTTAAACATAACCAGGTTTGTAAAAGAACTGACGTACATAAACATCACGGACAGAAATTTACATATGAACACGGATTAATTCAATTTTAATACTAGAATGTCATCAGATGCCCAACCTGGGCTGCATCAAAGAGCTTAAAGACATTATAGGTCGGCAGAAACTTTGGACTTAAATACGTTTTTAGTCAAACAGCTCTCTTACCGATTTTTTTTCAAATCCTGGAATAAAACAACAGTTTACAGATTTCCCCATTCCATTATCCTGGTTAGGACACCTCAATAAAATAAAGGAATCGTAACTGGTCATTGGTATTTACGATAACATCTCTTTTTGTGGAAATATGCTGAGATGCCTCTATAGTAGGGATGTCAACAAAATGTAATGGATTGCATGCTGTCATATACGATGATAGGGTAGTCTGAACCTACGTAGTAATTTCACAGTTTTACATTTTATTATATTATTTTGTATTGTACTCATCCAGGTCAAAGTTAGTACGTTGGGTGTCAAAGCGTTTAATTTTTATTCTCAGTTATATTATGAGCGTCGTTGTGGTCGAACACGAAGTGTCCGGATTTGTCTTTGGAGTGTCTCTAAAACAGACCTTTGGTTCTGGCCGTTGTGACATACCACCAAGTAGTTTATTTGGCAAGATTAGCTAAGATTATTTTATTAAGTTATTTCTTATTCATATTTTTATGGTTGTTATTGATTGTTTCTTTGTTAATATATTTTTTGTTTGTTTCCTACTGTTTACTTTATCTTCCACTTGGTTAGATTTCTGCCTTTAGCAGTGTAACTACCAGGTGGTTAGTTAACCACGACCTGGTTGGGAAGTGCTTCTAGTAAAGCTACCCTCATCCCAAAACTCTAGGGCACATTCTCTATTCTCCAGGCGTAACAATACTCTGATTCTACCTCGATAATTTCGCCACCTATGTTAAGTAGCTTCTCTGTAGATTATAAAATGGGTTGAATGTGGTAGAGTTCTGTTAGAGACAAACTTTTCTGTTCCACAAGTACTACTTGCATTACCGGCACTACCAAATTTCGATTCATTATTATTATTCATTTATAGATATTCAGTTTAAAAATAAGTTTTGAAATAATTTGTGAACTATCCAAAATTCTTTGCAGATTTAAAAAAATCTTAACAAATAACTATATCAACTTATTTTTCTGATAACTCTAAAGATATTTTCAATATCTCTCAAATATGAAAAAGCATCCAAATATTTCCACGATGTTAAAATTGCCACACATTTTGACATTTGAAGATTTTCTAGAGGTAGATTACAAAGGTGGTCTTTTTAGTTTTGTATATAGCCATAAAGATAAAAAATGTATACACTTAAAGTACTTTATTGCTTTTTAAAATATGTCCCCACCAAGATAATTCACTTTTGCATAGTTTCAAAGTAATTGGTAAAAAAGTTATTCCAGTCTTTAGTTGACACCTGAAAAATCGATGTTTTAAAGAAATCGATGGCTTCTTCTGAATACTGGAATCGCTACTCACACATTGAATTCTGGATTTTTGGGATGGTAAAAAAGTGGCTGGGACTATACGGTGAATGGTCCAACAATTCGATGTTTTGAAGCTTCCTAAATACGATTGTCTTTTGGGGCAGTGTGAGCACTTGTCTTGGCCTGATGAAGGATGATTCGACGTTGTGTGTTGCTTTGTTGGAGTTTTGCGATTACTTCTAGTAAACAAACGTTTATACACCAATCGAAAGTAAACGGGTCACTTTTGTTGGTTCTTCCTCATCCTGAAACAACTATCCAATGGATTGGCGTTTATTTTCTGGTTCGTAGGAGTAAACCCAGGAATCTTTCTCACTAACAATTCTATTAACATTTTTTGAACTTTCTTGGTTGAACCGTTCCAATGTTTTTCAACACCAATTGACGCGAACCGCTTTTCGCTCTTCTGTGAGCAAAAGAGAGATCCAGCGGGTAACCAACTTCGACACATTTTTCGACACTTCCAAAGTTCACTAAACCTTCACGATTTGTTGTATCGCAAAGAAACTTTGGATGTATGTCAACAAAAGATTGAGGTTAGATTTGTGTCTGAAGGTTTTACTGATGGCGCCTTCTAAGCGGCTTTATGCAAAACTAATAGGACAACCCTCGTACCTAGTTTTTTTTTAATTACCAAATTTTATTCATTATATTGCAGTATAATAAATATAAATAAAATAGCAATAATTAAATCACTAAATAGGGAAAACAACTATTTCCTTTTTTTGTTACACATAATATATTCATTGTTTTAATGGTTATTTTGCTTAGTAGGTCAATAATATTGTTGTTGCACTGCACATTTTCCACAGAATAAGGTGAAAAGTTAATTGAGTATTTCCATCCAGAGAGTTTTAGGTACATCTATATTCAAAACTTTCACATAACAGTAGAATGAAATGGCTTGAAAACGAAATAGAGAGTCTTGTTGCGGTCTCACATTATAGAAATAATTCATTAGAAACATACCTACGGTGAATTTAATTGAATCCAAGAAAATTATCAACCATTTTGTTTTAATAAGTATTCATGGAGAATCATTGATTTTCAATATATTTCACATTCAGAATTGTATTCGTATCTTTTTAATTATGCAAAAAGTGAATTTTCTTTGTTTTATTGAGACCTGTATTTTCATTACAAACAGAGGCGTTCAAATAAGTGCAATAAACCTTTTGTTAATTAAAGGAGAAATTAGTGACAATAGTAATGGTAAAGAATCGTTAAAAAAACAATTTTTTATTCTGCTTTATACATACTCCTTATATCTATTTTACCCTTTACAAAATAGGAATAAGCTGATTCCACCACAAAAATAGGAGATTACGACGAAATAGTGGCAAGATTCATCGCACATTAACAACTGCTTTTAAACATTCATTAAATTTTACATGTTTTAACCAACTCGTTATATTAGAATATACAAATAGTGGGCCAAATAGAATTTTTTTTTATGCATTAAAATAAAGAATATTTTCCATTTATATTGGCTTTATGGATTACGATTTCATCCGTACGGCTACTTTCGCACTAACGTATCCTATTTTACCAGCTAGTTGAATACACAATACAGACATCCAACGTCAACTTGCAGCTTCGAGACGGCCAATTGATAGCGCCAAAACGGTTGATTACTGATTTTGGTGCACAAAAACTATATGTATTTATTTTTGAAGAAAAATTATCCACCCACACAATATGCACCAAACTGTCACTCTAAGAATGGATTGGCTTCTAGACGTTCACGTGCGAGTTATCCAAGTCCCAAATCAGGCAGTTTTGTTTATTAACATAGCCGCCCAAATGAAAATGCACCTTATTAGAAAAGTTAATTTTTCGATCCAAACCCTTATCGATTTCAAGCAGCTTGAAAACTCTGAGAAACGATAACGAAGTGGATTGTTCTAAAATTGTAATTCCTTAGGCAATTGGACCCTATAATTGAATAATCCGAGGTCTTTGTGCAAAATTCTCCTTCCTCTAATATTGAATCGTTGCCATTAATGGCGATTTGGTGTTCTGGGATAAATCGCACACCTAAGATAAACATTCTCTGTTGTCCGCACCGTAAGACCAGTATTATCCTCTAGCATACTCCTCTCATGAACTTTTTACACAAGTTTGCGTACAGCAGGCGCGATATGTGAACAATGTTTGGGCTGCATTGGATTTTTCAATGCGTTGTTCAATCGCAAATCGATTCTGTTGAGCGGAGTTTTTGATGGTGTACCGAACTGGAAAATAAAAAATACATAGAATAAATTTTTCAAAGAAATTCATAACAAAATAAAATATGCATTTTACTTATTTAAATTGATAAAAAATCTATAAGTATTAATACAGTAAACTGTAATATTGTCGTATTTAATAAAGCGACTTTCCAATAGATATCAAAGAATAATATAATATAGAATTCTATCGCTTCACAAGTTTTGAAAAACATTTTCAAAGAAAACATATACCTTGTACTGACGAGATCCAATAGGTCGAAACCGGTCTACAAGTTATGTTAACCCTTCTAACTGCAAACCCGAATGGTTGGTTCAAATTATCTATTAGATATACCAACCCCGTTCGACTTTGAAGTGTAATCCAATATCCGTCGGGGTATATAACCCGGGAAGTAGTTGTTTCTTCTTGGTTGATCGGTCATTTTCTTTGAAAATGTTTTTCAAAACATGTAAAGCGATAGAATTCTATATTATATTATTCTTTGATATCTATTGATAAAAAATCCTTTAGTTTTATTATTGTCTGCTAGTAAACATTTGATTTATGTATATTGGCAAGAAAGTTCTTTGAATAAATAAAATCAGATGCTTATTTTCAACATTAATAAATACCTTTCGTAGTTAATTTGTACTACACCTTTCAATTTTTAAATTAAAATTCTGAATTATACATCGTCGACGTTGTTATCGAATTCAGATGAAAATAAAAATGACGTGCTCATATAGATTGAGAACTGTGACTGGAATTAAATTAAAATTTCACCTAACCTTACGCTCACTTTAACAATGAACTTAATATTACTGTTACTGATAAAAGTAATTCCAGTGAAATTTCTAAATATTAGTCATATTTCGTAATTTTCGTAATTTTCAACAAAACTGTTCTTTAGTTTTAAAAAAGTTTACAATTTTTTTTATTAATTTTTGGAATTGTAACGATTTCCTCAAAGTGGCCTTAGATAAGAGCTTTATAAACTATGGTTATGAAGTACCTACACTAACCCAGTCGTAACAGTGAAGATTCAAATTTTAGGTGTGTAAAAAAATAACATTCCATTAGTATATAAACTATTGTTTACCAAAAGTTATCGGGAAACTCCGACAAAGCAAAACATCTTTTATCAGGACAATGAAAGTGTTCATACTGCTCAAAAGAAAATCGGGTTTTTGGAGCTTCAAAATATTCACCTTATAGTACCGACGTAAGTTTCAACGACTTTACCACGCTAGAGTGCCTTTTAAGCGCTCACTTCCCAGGGTCTTTACAACCGCAGAACACAGTCCAAAATGATGTGGAGAGAGGGACTAGGATGCGGACGATAAAGGAGGACTGGGATTGCGCTAAGGCTGTGATCACCTTTACGGGCATTAAATGGGCTCTTAGGGCATTTCAACCATTTAAAACTCCTGGTACCGATGGCATCTATCCTGTGTTCCTGCAGGAAGGTGGGGACCAGTTGATACTTCCCTTGGTGCGTCTGTTCAGGACCAGCTTAGCCAGTGGAGTAATACCAACAGCATGGAGGACCTCTAGGGTGGTATTCATACCGAAGCCTGGAAGGGACACATATGCTGTGCCTAAGCCTTTTAGACCCATTAGCCTTACATCGTTTTTCCTGAAGACCATGGAGAAATTAGTGGATAGACATATAAAGGACAGGGTCCTTTTAAGCCGTCCTTTGCATCCGAACCAACATGCCTATCAGAAAGGAAAGTCATGCGAAACAGCCTTGCATGCGCTGGTTTGCAAGATTGAAGATGCTATCTCAACTAGGGAAATAGCGGTGGTTGCTTTTCTTGATATAGAAGGAGCTTTCGACAACACTAGTACTCGCTCTATTGTGTCAAAGCTGGTATCAAGGAATGTGGAAAACACTGTGGTGAGGTGGATAGGCAACATGCTCGAAAGTAGAAGAGCGCAAGCATCTCTGTGTGGAACGGTAAAGGAGGTCAAGGCACAAAGAGGGTGTCCACAGGGTGGCGTCCTGTCACCGAATCTGTGGAATCTAGTGGTTGATGACCTCCTTTCTGAGCTCAATGCACAGGGAATGTACGCTCAAGGATATGCTGACGACATTGCTGTCCTAATAAGAGGAAAATTGCCTAGAACTCATGCAGAGGGCATTGTTCATAGTGGAAAGGTGGTGTAACCAGGAGGGTCTGAGGGTCAATCCAATGAAGACTGTAATGGTACCATTTACAAGGAAAAGAAATGTTTATATCGCTAGGGTACCAACTCTCTTCGATAACCAGGGTACCAACTCTCTTCGATAACCAGATCCAGGTTAAAAGAGAGTTCAAGTACATAGGAATAAGACTAGACGATAAGCTCACCTGGAACAGCCATTTGGCACATATAACGCAACGCTCTCAGACCACACTTCCGTTGGGAAGACATGGGGTCTGAGTCCACAAATGACTAACTGGCTATACACTAGGGTTGCAAGACCGATGATGGTGTATGGCTCGATAGTCTGGTGGACCAAGGTGATGCAAACTACCGCTGTAAAGAGGCTACAAAAGATCCAGCGAGTAGCGTGTCTTGGCATCACAGGAGCCATGCGAGGTACTCCAACTGCAACCCTGGAAGTAGTGCTAAACCTCCCACCTCTCGACATTATTGTGAAAGGGGAGGCAAGGATGGCAGCCTACAGAATGGATTGCAGTGGCAACTGGAAGTATAATGCCTCCACTGAGCATACAAGGATTGTGGACACTGTACAGATGGACACTTTGGAAATGCTACCAGACAGGATGGTGAAGATCACAGATCTAGAAAAGCGATACAATGTCAATATTATTGACAGGGCTGCCTGGGAGAAAGGTGAACCTGAATATATGAAAAGGGGGATCACTTGGTATACGGATGGCTCGAAGAAGCCAACAGGCACTGGGGCGGGAATATATGGAGTCAGACCCAAGGCGCAGTTTTGCGTAAGCCTGGGTAAGCTGGCTACTGTTTTCCAGGCTGAAGTTGTTGCCCTATCAGAGTGTGCAAGAGTGTGTTTGGAGCGTGGTATGACAGACCACACCATATACATAAACTCGGATAGTAGAGCAGCGCTAATGGCACTTGACAGTTTTGACTTTACCTCTTAAGCAGTATGGAACTGTCATCAGGCCATGAAAACCCTGGAAGAGTACAACAAGGTTATCCTTAGTTGGGTTCCGGGGCACAAAGGTATCGCTGGCAATGAGGGAGCAGACAAGTGGGCAAACAAAGGAGCTGAAAGCCCGCTCATTGGCCCATAGCCGACGTGTGGTATTGCTTACAACACAGCACGAAGAGCTGTTCGCCAGTGGATGGGCATAGAACCTCGAAAGAGCTGCGAAAGAACAGAAGGTAAAATACAGTCAAAGAGAATGCTGCAGACACCAACTGGTGCTATAGCGGCAGATGCCCTTGGGCTGAGGAGGAAGACCCTGCGGAAAGTGGTTGGCTTCATCAGCGGCCACTGGGTATTTCGCGGACACCTACATAAGATGGGAATTCAAGTTGAAAACCTCCTATGTAGAAAATGCGGTGAGGAGGAGGAAACAGCCTTCCACGTGATATTCATGTGCCCAGCCCTGCAAGGTCTGTGTGTGAGATCCCTTGGCCTACCGACTGGAGATCAAAGGGAAGAACGGGCAACCATAGTCAAAATAATCTCTTGGTTCATTAAGAACCTGGGATTTGACGGAGAATGAGGACCTGTGAATGAGGGTGCACAATAAGCTGTACTAGCTGCGATGCAATCCCATGGACTACCTCTAAGCCTGGCCCTCTTTAAAAAATAAAAAAAAACGTTCCCAAAGGTCAAGAATTCAAGGTAAAACAGCGATTTTGCATGTGTCAACTAAAGACTGGAATAAGTGTTTTGCCAATTGGTTTGAACGTATACAGAAGTGAATCGATCTTGATGGGACATATTTTGGAAAGCAATAAAGTACTTTAAGTCTATATATTTTTTGTCTTTATGGCTATATGCAATACTAAAAGGAAAACTCTCGTAAAAAAAGTGTTAGTTGCACTATTTATAACTCAAGAACCGCTGTACCGATTTGGCTGAAAACAATGTGGTGTAGTAGTTTAGAACCAGAAGACGGACACAGAATGCATTTCGGTGAATTCCGATGAAAGCAAAAAATCATGCTTGATGCCAAACCTAACATTAAAAATTTCGCGTTAAGATTGAAATATTGATAAAACATTAAAAACCGGAGAAGGAGGATAATTAATAAAAAATAGTACCTATCAAACAAAGAAGAAAGCAGCCACGACACAAAACACTAACAAAACGACAAATAAAATCAATTTTCTGATGTTAAATAGTTTTCATTTATCAAGATAAGATTTGCTTAAACTTTAACAAGTATAAACTTGTTCTGTGATGTTGAGCTTTGTTAACTACTAACAAAGTTTTCTATTCTCAAAACCGCGTTGTTCGTATTCAGTATTAAATTCATTTCCAGCTTAATAGATTTGTTGTCACCTCCATCATTCACTCCAATTGATTTTCACGTTGTCAGAAATGGAAACAGAACAAAACCTGATCCGAAACGATCGACAATATATATATATATATATATATATATAACGAGCAGAGCGTGACAGTCTTATATAACAAGATATAAGAGATGATACAAAACGTATCTAGTGCCGTGCTGTCAATAATAAATCCAGTTTTAAACTGGATTGGTGTTTGGTTAGATTTTCTAATTTAAGACACCGGTAGATGCTGCGACATAAGTATAAGGTTATTAATCAGCTCATACAAGGGCAAAACCAACTACAGACACCGTGTTTCGCTCTTTTTTTGAGCTCATCAGTGTAGTATAGGTTATGTCTCTTCAGTCACTAATGAAGAGACAGAATGTCGCAGCATCTACCGGTGTCTTGAGTTAGAAAATCTAACCAAACACCAATCCAGTTTAAAACTGGATTTATTATTGACAGCACGGCACTAGATACGTTTTGTATCATCTCTTACATCTTGTATATATATATATATATATATATATATATATATATATATATATATATATATATATATATATATATATATATATATGAAAAAGTTGGGTATGCAGCAATAATGAAACAGAGTACTCTTTCAAGTGTTTATTCCGAGCTTTCGGCCAATATTACAGCCATCTTCAGGGATCTACAATATTAATCGTGAGCGTACATTATATTAAAATAGTAAAAAATATAAAAAACTTACAACTTGGGGAGGTTGTATCAATAACGATGTTAGTAAAAATATTACATGTAAGTATCTGAATCCGGTTACACTAATTATACTTGATATACACTTGGTGATAATTAGATTATTACAACTGCCAATTCTATTGTCTATGTTACAGGTTATATTACCATCTACTGGTACAAAGCTGAGACTTAGTCTTGGTTTTCTCAGCTTGGTTTTTTTGGTTTTCTAATGTACGCCCACGATTAATATTGTAGATCCCTGAAGATGGCTGTAATATTGGCCGAAAGCTCGGAATAAACACTTGAAAGAGTACTCTGTTTCATTATTGCTGCATACCCAATAGACTTTTTCATATTATTGTGTCAGCATAGACTTCGTCTTCGTATATATATATATATATATATATATATATATATATATATATATATATATATATATATATATATATATATAATAGTTATTTGTGACACAAGGACGGAAAATTACATTTTGCAAGAGCGAGTAAAGTTGTGTAGCCGAGGTGCGTAGCACCGAGGCGAAACAATACGAGCACTTGCAAAATACTTTCCGGACGTGTAACACACACTATTTTTTGGACCGACTAATTTTTAATATTTTCAAAAGTTCTGTTATGTTCAAGAGTTTACCGTTTGTGCTACCTAAAGTAAGACCAGTGACTAAAAGACAGCCGACAGACTGTCAGCTGGTATGACGTGATGTTAATATTATAGTATTTATAGTTGTATAATATCTTGTTTGATGCTTAATATACGTGTTCAGCAGTTATTAGTGTTTTAATTAACATATGTTGCAAACACAACAAGTTCAAAAACTTTTTACTTTGTGACATACAAGATTAGGTGTTTATTGACATCTATTGCACGATTAAAAGAATTAGTAATAAGGAATGATTTTCTGATAATCGATTTCAAGTTCCTTAATTTTTATACATACAAATACTGTGCTAATAAGCAGCACAGTAAAAATTGTTATATTGAAAATATTAACATTAATATCTAACAATTTTATATAAAGATAGCAGAGACAATGAACTATTTTCATAATCGAATGATAAGTAGTTGTAAATTGACATAAATGTCAAATTTTATAATACAAGTTGTGAGAGAAATTAAATGTAAATTAGAATCCTGCTTATCTTTAGAAAAAGTTATAGGTAAGTTTAGTATATTATACGCTGTTTTTAAATAAATTCAATTAAAATTTGTATTATTCATTATGTATTTTTGATGACTTAAAATTTAAACTCATAGCGCCATCTCTTTAGATAATCTAAAAGCTACTTTGCCGGCCTAGGCCGGAAAATGTCGTTTTCCGGACGATTTTGAAGTAATTAATAGTATTGTTTCTGGACGGAGGACCAAAAAAGAATAGAAATCTAGAACGAAAAGCATACTTGCAAATATTTCAAAATTTAGTGATATTTATCTTTAATATAGAATAGTTATAGTATCCTTGTTTTATTGGAAACCAGGTGTTGTTACCATTTGGTAATCATTAAACAAAAAATCCGGCTTCCAAAAATTGTGTAATCTAAAGATACTTTTTAAATATATATTTTTGTATACCTTAATTTAATATTTCTCTTTCTTTTTAGGATATTCCTCAACACACCTCCACATTAACCTTCATTATACTGGCTTGGGACAGATTTAGATACATCAAGAAACCTTATAGACCAAGATTACCAGCCTTTGTTTGCAATGTTGGTACCTGGTTAACATCTGGATGTTTAGTTCTACCATATCCTATGTATATCATGTATATAGATCTGGGAGTAAGTCTTAAAATTCAATTATTAATTTTAATGGGATAATAATATACTTATGTTAGAACAAAACACTAGTACATTATATTATAAGGGACGCTAGTCAATGATCCTGAAGATGATTGACTTTGATACTAAGAAATGTAGTCCATTTTTCTTCCTGTCGACTATCGACGGAAATATGTAGAGAAGGAACTCGAATTTTTGACCAAGGTAGAAACAACTAAACGGACGAAAGTCGATCGTCTCTCCCAACGGATAAATTTTCCTTCTAAACAAAACTGAGGAGTGCAATAGCTAAAGGGATCATCCATTTTCGTTCCGAGAAAAAATGTGTACTATTTTGCTTCCTACTCGGTAGTTTCGTAAATGCGATTCAAACAGCTAATTCTGCCCGACGGGAAAAATGTGATAGATACTCTCTCCAAACTTCTTGTATGGATTCATTAGACGACTTGTTTTTGGTTTTGGAAAGTTTGTCCACTAAATTTTCCAAAACGAGTCGTTTTTACGACATATAGAAAATTAATGGATACTGCTGGGAACTAGAAGATGACCTTGCAATACCAAAACTACAGTTTACCGAAGTTTAACCTAGCATGACTTGCGGGTGTGCTAAATTCAAACCAAAACAGTTCTAAGAAAAGCAAAGAAGCCTTCGATTAGAAATCGCTCAGGACAAACTAGAAATGATCAATAGTGATGAAAATTTGCACAAAAAAGTTATTACTGGCGATGAGTCATGGGTTTACGGTTATGATCCTGAAAAAAAAACAACAGTCTTCGCTGTGGAAGCATGATTCTTCGCCCCGACTAAAAAAAAGCAAAATCAAGTCAATAATGATTGTTTTTTTCGATTAAGAAGGCGTCGTGCATCACGAATAACAAAGAGTACTACGTTGAGAGATTCTGAGATGCAATTAGAAGAAAACGACCACAGTTTTGGCAAACCGGTGACTGGCTTCTTCACCACGATAATGCCCCAGCGCATGCATCAAATCTTGTACAGCAGTATTTATAAAAACACAGTGTTGTACAGCCTCGGCTCGACAGCCTCCATACAGTCCCTCCTTGCGACTTTTGGCTGTTTCCTCGATTGAAAATGCCGCTTAAAGGACACCGATTCGACGACAAGATGACTGTTGAAACCAATGCAACAAATTCACTAAAGGCGATTCCTATAACTGACTTTGGAAAGTGGAAGCATCGATATGAGCGTTCAATTAAATTGGGAACTACTTCGAAGGATGCCACCAACCAGATGACAAAGAATAAGCCAAGCGCCAAAAAATAGGGACAGGTCGGATACTTTTGGAAAAGACCTCGTATACTATGAACAAAAGACAGTGTTATGCGGTACAAAGTTCGCCGGGTCAGCTAGTTGAAAAATAAAAACAATTATCATGCAAAAGGGTCCATTTGGCTTTCAGAGAATGTTAATGCCATACTATATACTTTATTTAAAAACCAAATTTTTTTAAACAAATGGTTACTATTAAAGTGGTACTCAGAAAATCAACAGACAGAACTGTTAGAAAACTATCTTCGTCAGACAACATCAAAAGTTGTTAACGAAAATATTTTAAAAAAATTAGGTAATCTATAAATTTTGCAAGGATCGTTTTTCCGACATATTTGAGACACTTAAAATAACCTACATATGACGTCAGACCATTTTTTCTCGTTTCATTATTTTTAAGCTAGTTAATTAATAGTATATTGTAATACAAGTGTTACAATGACAGAGGTTTCGTAGTACGAGTTCAGTTTGTGAAACGAACCGCGAAGCGGTGAGTTTCGCAAAGAACGAGTACTACAAACCGTCATTGTAACTCGAGTGTTACATACTATTTTTTATAATGAACTTTTAAAAGTATAAAAAAAAGTAAAATGAGAGTTTTTCGAAATATTTATTTATGTTGGCAATCTTGACAGTTGGACACTTGTCAGTTTTAATGATTTTAAATTAGAATGTTTGTCAAATTTGTATAAAATATTCCGAATTTAGCAATAACGCTGATAATGTAGTTAATAATTTACTACAACATACTTCTTGATTTACTACCTGAACTCTTTCGTTGAAAATCAGTGCAGTGCACCCGATTGTGTAAAACAAAAAGTTACCAAAAACAGTGTTACAATGAATCTATTTCGATACTGTTTTTAGTGTCGAAATAGAAACTTTGTCAACGTGAATTATAAAAAATATATTTTTATAATTTTGACAAGTAAAGTGACATTTTTCAAAACTGCTGTCAGTTTTGAAAGTCATTACTTTTCATAACTAGTTTTGAAAAGTAAAACTTTACGTAACTAGTTTTGAAAAGTTCATTTCAAAACAAGTTACGAAAAATATAAAGCAAATGTAAACAACTAAGAACTATTTTATACTAACTTTATTAAAGAAATATTTAAAAGCAGACATTTTTAAACAAAAAATTAAATAATAATACTTAATATTTAAGTCAGAAACTTACCTTTTAATTATATCTGTATTAAATAGAATTGTCATTAGAAAGGTGTCAATGCAAAATAAACACGAGAACTAGATGTATTGTTTTTACTTATTATTAGATAATTATGATTTTTATTAGTTATGGAATTTCGTCAAAATTATAAAAAATCTTGTACGGAACTCGTTATAAAACGCCATTTTGTTTAACTCGTGTTCATTTGCAGCACTCGCTACGCTCTTGCTGCAACATCACACTCGTTAAACAAAATTGGACTTTTCATAACTCGTTACGTAAATAACTATTTCTATCTGTCGGTAAAAAAACATGTTGCGGAAAAACGCCCCAACACCAACTAAACTGTATCAGACTCGGTCTAATGAAGCTATACAAGAAGTTTGGAGAGAGGATCACAATTTTTTTCCGACGGGCACTCTAACTACTGGCATTTACTGTGTTTCTTGCCTGCATGAACATGCGGAAGGACATTGAAATCGACTGCTACTTGAGGATTAATTGCCTTAAAAATAACTAACCAAAATTGTTTATCGCATAATCGTTTTATTTTGTATAAATTTAATACAACTCTACGGATAAAATCTTTTATAGCTTTTATTCGCAATATGTCTGCAGCAAACAAAACAACTTAAGAGTTATAGTCATATGTGAGAAAACCACTGTAAAATCAATCTAGCGGAAAAATACAATTGTGCCAAGTAAAGGACAACTTGGATTAAGAATCAACGATCCGTTTTTTCTAAGAAATAGAGCAAAAATATTTGGCACAGAAAGGAGTTAATATAAATCTTCTCGATATAATAAACAATTTATTATAGATTAACCTCCATACTGAATATTAACTGGAGTATTATTCGAAAATTAATTAAACCTGCGATTCTTTTAATTTGTTGTATACACAAAGCGATACAATCAGTTTTTTGCTCTGAATAAATTACGAAGTTATATGCTACTTAGTTTTTCATGTCAACGATCTCGCTTGTGTAGCAGCATATAATTCGTATATTAAAATATTTTATACTTAGCTATATCGCTTTACGAGGGTGGCCTTTTTAGTCTTGCATATAGCCGCTTAAAATGCAAAACTAATAGAATATCAGAATGATGTTTATAATAATAGCAAACTAAATACAAACAAAAACAAAATATTTTTTAAGGTTTCATATATTAAAATCAAAAATTGTATTAAAAATAATACTGGAACTGAAAACATACAACTTGCTTTTTACCCTATTAACAAAACAGAAAAACTATTTACCAAATTAAAAGACATAACACCAATTCAAAACTGTTCAGAGCTCATTTATAAAATAGACTGTAAAGACTGTGACAAATGTTACATAGGTATGACAAAACAATTATTAAAAAATCGTTTATATTAATACCAATATGACTGTAGAGAAAGAAATAAAGAAAAAAACTGATAAAACAGCTCTAGCAAAATATCATTTTGTTATTGGTCATAATTTCAATTTTGATCATCTTACAATATTAGACAAAGAATCAAATTATTATAAAAGATAAGCGAAATTATATATATTAATATTAGCAACAATACAACACAATAAATATACGAACAGACAGTGGACAATGAGGTAATATACTGAGAGGTCCAAAAGTAACGGATAAATTCATTTTCTCCGTTAATATGACACTTTATGAAGCTAAAAAACAACCCCCCACTTCAAACCCCTTCCCAAGGGGTGAGAGCACTCCATTTTTTTAAATGGCATGAGGTGTCATGTGATACCTCGTTTGAAAGAGCCTATTCAGAAATGTAAAAATTTTTAGATTTTATTTTTTTTATTTTCAAGAAAATTCGATTTACAATTTCGGAATGTGTTACTTAAAATGTACTTGAAACGTGTCGTATTGATATACCAAGCATGCCTACTAGATTATTTTATTATTAGGAAATTTAACTGTTACTACCTATTACAATATTAAATATTGAATTTTCTTGAAAATAAAGGAATGAAATCTAAAAATTTTTACATTGCTCTTTCAAACGAAGTATCACATGACCCCTCTTGCCATTTAAAAAAATGGGGCGCTCTCACCCCTTGGGAAGGGGTAAAGTGGGGGGTTGTTTTTTAGCGTCATAAAGTGTCATTTTAAATTTCAAAATTGACGTGTTTCAGGAGTTTTCCTTTACATGCTTATTAACGGAGAAAATGAATTTATCCGTTACTTTTGGACCTCAGTGTATATATTGAGATGATATAAGATAATATGCTATAATTAACAAAATAAATTAAATAAAGTCATGATTAAATTAATAAAACGAGGATATTCTTGATCCCGGGTAGAATACAAAGTCTTAGAGTTTATAAATTCGTTCAATTTTCTTCAGTACTATAAGTTGTTATTAAGTTATTCTTTCTTCTTTCCTAAAAAGGGAAATCAAAATATGAAAATCTATATATATAAAAGAAAGTCGTGTTAGTTACACCACTTATAACTCAAGAACGGCAGAACAGATTTGGCTGAAAATTGGTAGGGAGGTAGCTTAGAGCCAGGAGATGGACATAGGATACTGCTCATTGTTGCCACTCGCCACCAGGTGGCGCTGCAGAGTAGCAACTTCTGTCCTGTTCAACCGATTGTCATGAAAATTGGTATGTATATGTATTTTTTCACGGAGAAAACGAATATGCTATGCTCATTGATGCCACTTGCCACCAGGTGGCGCTGCAGAGTAGCAACTTCTGTCCTGTTCAACCGATTGTCATGAAAATTGGTATGTATATGTATTTTTTCACGGAGAAAACGAATATGCTATGCTCATTGATGCCACTCGCCACCAGGTGGCGCTGCAGAGTAGCAACTTCTGTCCTGTTCAACCGATTGTCATGAAAATCAGTAGGATGCTGTATTTTTAATGGTTAATATGAATGTGATATTCGTATTAATGGAAGTTACCACCAGATGGCGCTTCCATTAAACGAGCAACCACTACTCATTTGATTACTTTATATCACGCCACCGTAAGGTGGCGCAGTTAATATCACATATATTTAAACGAGCAATCCTTATCTACCTATATATATAAAAAAGGATGTTTGTATGTATGAAATCGATAGACTCAGAAACTATTTGACCGATCAATATTAAAATTGGTATGTACATATATTTTTCCACGAAGAAACTTTATATGCTATGCCCATTGATGTAACTTGCTACCAGGCGGCGCTGTAAAGTATCGACTTCCGCCCCGTTCAACCGATTGTCATGAAAATCAGTATGATGATGTATTTTTAATGGGAAAGATGAATATGATATTCGTATTAATGGAAGTTACTAGCAGATGGCGCTTCCATTAAACGAGCAACCACTACTTATTTGATTACTTTATATCACGCCACCGTAAGGTGGCGCAGTTAATATCACATACATTTCAACGAGCAATCCTTACTTAAGTATTGTGACGCCACCGGAAGGTGGCGCAGTTAATATCACTTATATTTAAACGAGAAATTCTTACTAAATTACCTATGTATTGTTATGCATCTTATATATTTTACCGATAAACTACAAAATAAAACGAAAACAAAATGGTATAAACCTGATAACTAACGAAAAAATATGATGAAAACGATAAAATCAAAATAAATTAAAAAAAAACGAAAAATTGAAGAATGACATAAATGATTTGCGGTACAAAGTCCGACGGGTCAGCTAGTAGAATATAAAAGTAGTTTTCTTTTTAAATATATCTATTTTTAAAAGTGCATATAATAGTTTGTGATATTTTAAAATTAAGAGGATTACTTTTGAGTAAAATAGGAAAACTAAATATTTAAAAAAAAGGATTTATATAAAGTACAATGATACATATTGTTGTTTTAAAAGAAGTTAAATAGAAGAATTGTAATTAAATAAAACAAGAAAATTGATTGTGAAAACATTAATAATAAAGATACATAATCTATATATATAAAAGAAAGTCGTGTTAGTTACACCACTTATAACTCAAGAACGGCAGAACAGATTTGGCTGAAAATTGGTAGAGAGGTAGCTTAGAGCCAGGAGATGGACATAGGATACTGCTCATTGTTGCCACTCGCCACCAGGTGGCGCCGCAGAGTAGCAACTTCTGTCCTGTTTAACCGATTGTCATGAAAATTGGTATGTATATGTATTTTTTCACGGAGAAAACGAATATGCTATGCTCATTGATGCCACTCGCCACCAGGTGGCGCTGCAGAGTAGCAACTTCTGTCCTGTTCAACCGATTGTCATGAAAATTGGTATGTATATGTATTTTTTCACGGAGAAAACGAATATGCTATGCTCATTGATGCCACTCGCCACCAGGTGGCGCTGCAGAGTAGCAACTTCTGTCCTGTTCAACCGATTGTCATGAAAATTGGTATGTATATGTATTTTTTCACGGAGAAAACGAATATGCTATGCTTATTGATGCCACTCGCCACCAGGTGGCGCTGCAGAGTAGCAACTTCTGTCCTGTTCAACCGATTGTCATGAAAATCAGTAGGATGCTGTATTTTTAATGGTTAATATGAATGTGATATTCGTATTAATGGAAGTTACCACCAGATGGCGCTTCCATTAAACGAGCAACCACTACTCATTTGATTACTTTATATCACGCCACCGTAAAGTGGCGCAGTTACTATCACATATATTTAAACGAGCAATCCTTATCTACCTATATATATAAAAAAGGATGTTTGTATGTATGAAATCGATAGACTCAGAAACTATTTGACCGATCAATATTAAAATTGGTATGTACATATATTTTTCCACGAAGAAACTTTATATGCTATGCCCATTGATGTAACTTGCTACCAGGCGGCGCTGTAAAGTATCGACTTCCACCCCGTTCAACCGATTGTCATGAAAATCGGTATGATGATGTATTTTTAATGGGAAAGATGAATATGATATTCGTTTTAATGGAAGTTACTAGCAGATGGCGCTTCCATTAAACGAGCAACCACTACTTATTTGATTACTTTATATCACGCCACCGTAAGGTGGCGCAGTTAATATCACATACATTTAAACGAGCAATCCTTACTTAAGTATTGTGACGCCACCGGAAGGTGGCGCAGTTAATATCACTTATATTTAAACGAGAAATTCTTACTAAATTACCTAAGTATTGTTATGCATCTTATATATTTTACCGATAAACTACAAAATAAAACGAAAACAAAATGGTATAAATCTGATAACTAACGAAAAAATATGATGGAAACGATAAAATCAAAATAAATTAAAAAAAAAAAACGAAAAATTGAAGAATGACATAAATGATTTGCGGTACGAAGTCCGACGGGTCAGCTAGTTTCAAATAAAGAATAATTTAAAGCAAGAACCAAATAAAAAAAAATTACTTACGTTTTAAATAATTAATATAGGTGTTTCAAAGCCATAATAGTTGTTTTTAATTGATTTAATTTTGAAGAAAATGAAAAATCCTGAAATTGAAAAGTATTTTAGATTATAGTTAAATAAATATAAAATTGTAAATTCATTATGAATGTCATAGTATTTTGGATATAAATAATTGTGTAAATCAAAATCAAAAAAATCAAGTATTCAATTTTTTTTTATAATTGAGATGTTATCAAGTAGGTTTAATTTAGATAGGTATGTAGATGAATATTGTGATAGTTGTTCAATTGTCTGTTTGTTGATTTTGTAATCGCTCTCTTGTTTTTTGTCTTTTGAAGAAGTAAGTCGTATTAAATTTGTTCCTGTTTGAAATTTAAGTTTTTTTTTGAAAAATATTAAGTAAAAGAAAGTTTAATTGTATTAAAAACATTAAGAAAACTAAGAAGAGGTTATGGAATATATGTGGTAAGCAGAGAATTTAATTTATAATTAAAAATAAAGTCAAGAAAGGCAAGAGCAAAGCAGCAGATTGTACGAGTCATATTTTAATTGAATTTAGAAGAATATAGTAGCAGATAATAGATAAAAAGTGCCAGAATTTACTTACCAGAGTAGCAGTATACAGAATTAGCAGATTATCCAGAGGTTTTAACGAGTTGTATGGTTTTTGAAGATATTCATATTTGGACCTGGATTTGAGACAGCAAGGGGTGAAGGAGCACTTCAGAAACCGGTATAAGTTTTTTTTAACAATAAAGAACTTTCTGTGTTTTACTTTTTATATTTAGTGAACATTTCTCACTGTTTCACTGTACACTATTTCTTTATTATATAAGATTCATAACTTTGTTTCACATTATAATAATTACAAGATTTTTTCATTTTCATTCAATTTTATAAGTAAAGTTTTGAAATCCGTTAAACATTCAATCGTTTATAGCGAAGTTAGGTTATAGGACTTCTTCTTTTCCTAAATCTCAACACTATAATATTATTTGGTTCATTAGCATAAAAAATTTTATATTTTACATAAAAAAGTATATAATTAATCTAGTTTAAACATTGAATTCTGCCCATGAGAGAAGAGTTATTGTCGGGAAATATAAAATAAATTTATAATATTTAAAATTCTAAAAAACAATTTGCCTTTATAAAAATTTTAAATAAAATTTTATTTTCTAGAATTATAAATTTAAAGGCAAAGTTTATTTATAGCATATTGACTTATAATAAATATTCATAGCAAGTTATATATATATATATATATATATATATATATATATATATATATATATATATTAACAAAAGGAGAAAATTATTGGGCATGTACGCAAAAAGGATCAATAAGGCCACGAGTAGGAATGGTAACCGCAGACATGCATGTTTCTGGCTCATTAGCCGTCATCAGTGCGGCATAACCAAGTAGGGTATTGCACTTGGCTAGCAAAAGTGTTGGGTACTTGGAAGCAAAGGATGTTGGGGAAACATGTGTAAAGAAACATAAAAACACAAAAACAACGAAAGCTCACACAGGAGTCCTATCGCCATTTTGTGCTTTCGGCCAGCTGTGCCAATGGGTTTTCGGCTAGCAACCAGCGTCGCAACGTTGGCGAAACAGACTCATTGTGTTTGAGTCGTTGTTTTTGTGTTTTTATGTTTGTTTACACATGTTTCCCCAACATCCTTTGCTTCCAAGTACCCAACACATTTGCTAGCCAAGTGCAATACCCTACTTGGTTATGCCGCACTGATGACGGCTAATGAGCCAGAAACATCTTGTTTATATTAATATGCGTTTTCTTGGCACTTTGTTTATTATATATATATATATATATATATATATATATATATATATATATATATATATATATATATATTGAGATGATATGAGTTACTATGTTATATTAAATAAGAATGTATAATGAAAATCTTATGGCAAATAGGGAAAGGAAAATTTTCTTATTTCGGGTCAGAGCACAAATGCAGTAACAGTGGGACTAATTATCATCATCTTCTTCATAATTCCTAAAAAAAGGAAAAAGAAAATAGAATAAGAAAGAAAAAAAAATACAAATTCATTTCAAAGATTTTATTTAAAGATTCAAAATGGTTTAATCTACATTATATAAAGTTACAATAATTATGAAATTGATAAATGGGAAAAGTAAATAATTAAAAGCTTATAAAAATTGCCAATACATTAGTAATTAAACATTAATTTTTAAATGAATTAAGGGTATAATTAAATAAGAAACTTAAATTATAAAAATATCACAAATAGTTAAAAGAAATATTAAAACTTCTACTTACTTTCAAAATATACAAATTCATCAACCATATTATAATTTATTAATAGTTCAAATGCCAAATGAAATATTCTGAAAAAGAGAAAATTATTAGTTTGTAGTGCTAGTAGATTTTATAAAAATAAAAAGAATAATCATTGTTTTAAATTGTAATAATGAATCAAGAATTAGATTTTGTTAGTAATTTTATTTAAATAAGGAATTAGTAGGCGATTAGGTGTTAAGGATGTAATAGATTTAAGTTTGTTGAATTTGTCAGTTGTTTTTTTGTTGATTTGATAGAATCTCTCTTGTTTTCTGGTGGTATTAAAAATTGCTCCGTAGAAATTTTGAGTTTTTTTGAAAATATTGATAAAAAGAAAGTTTTAAATCAGTTTAAAGTGTTAATATTATCACAAGGTAACCTGAGAAAGCAATTGGTAAGAGAAAATTACAATATTTTATGAAGAAATAGATACTTGAATTGTGGGTTGAGAGTATATGGTATGACTGCATTTTAATTAAGTTAATGAAGATTAAACTAATATTTAACAAGAAGAAAGTCATAATTACACTTACCAGAGAAGGTAGTAGCAGCTTATCCTTTGATTTAAGAAGAATTTATTGTTCGATCTCCACAAAGTGTCCTGAAATCTTTGCTGTTCCGGGGAAGAAAGTAGATTGTCCAGAGAAGTGAATCCTGAATCCTGGTTTTCCAGAAGAGGAGAGAAGTTTCATCCAAATGGTAACCACTTTTCACTTGGTACAATAAAGAGTTTTATGTGTTTGATTTTTGTAATTTTGATGAACATTTTTATTTCACTGTTTTATGTATTTAACTAAATTATTATTATTCACTTTTTGATAAGTTTAATTTGAATTGTTTATTAACTCAAATCAGAATACTTCATTTCATATATTTGATGCATATTTGGGTTTATCAACGGTATCTTGAAGTTTGACACATTTTGAATTAGTAAGGTTAGAAATTTATATACAATTCATGCCTAGAAAACATCATTGGTCTAGGATAGTGTGGTTTTACAGTCATTTTATTGAAAATTTTTATATTAACTGATTTTGAATCTAATTTTGTTGAATATTTGGAACTCTGACCCTGACATAAGGGAATAGCCGGTAGCATATCTAAATAATAATATTGGAAAATAATTAAATTAAGTTAATTCTTACCTATTTAATATTTATATTTAAATTCAAAATTAATTCATGGTAAGGAATATTTTATAACATAGTAATTGATATAATCAAAACAAAGTATTATTTTTTAATCAGGTATATGTTATAATATATATATATATATACATTTTAAACAATTACAAAGAAAATTACAACCGTACTAGATATATATGATCATATACCGGACTATCAAATATCAAATATAAAATTTCAAACTGTCATCTAATTAAAAAAACATAAATTCCATATACGTATTTGTGTGTATTAATAATATTTTTAAACATCTATGGCAGAAAAGGTATTACATATTTTATAATTTTTTTTTTTTGTTATATATGTATTTATTTTAACATGTTTTATATTATTGTTATGTAATTAATAGCATCTATGTACCATATATTTTAGCCTTGAAAAGACGTCAATTAAACGTCGAAACGTCGGCAATTTATTAATAGCTGTTTCTTTTGCCTGTCCTCAACCCTATTAACATTATTCTGATATTTAAAATAAGGACAGTAAACTTTAAACACTAATAGAATAAATATGAATTTAATAATTGAACTAGCTTTTCATTGTTGTGTTAAAAAATTTAGTTGTGATTTACACAGAATGTGTTAGTTATTTTTGGAATATTTTGTAATTATTGTACTCGACATCTAACCAAAAAGTTTTATTTTTAATGATGTAAATTTTAATTAACTTTATTACGAGGGTTGTCATTTCATTTTGCATATAGCCAACAATGGAACCATCAGACACAAATCTAACTACAATCTTTTGTTGAACTAAATCCAGAGTTTCAATGCTATACAAGTCGTGTATGTACCTACAGTGCATTTTTAAAATTAGCATGTCCGTTGAAAAATGGATCTTAGCCGAGAACATTTTCGAGCAATAATTTTTTACAATTTTCTGCGAGAATTATCCCATTTGCAATGTATAGCTGAAATAGTTTTTGTATATGGGAATAAAGTACCACAACATTTAAGTATTTCCCGCTGGTATTGCGAATTTCAACGTGGTCGCTCCCGTCTCAGCTACGAATCCAAACCAGCAGTCACACAGCAAAATATTGATGCAGTTCGTTAGCGACTTAAAGATTACTGTCATATAATATACAGGATGATAAAGGCATCTTCGGCAATTCAAAGGACTCGATCCAAAAGAACCTACATAAAGAACTGGGGTGTTACCATAGACAAATTAAGAGACTTTTTGAAATATAGCCCAAAGGCGCCAACATGTTTGTGCGCAACCCATAAGGCGCAATCGCATCCTGTAGTGGTGAAAATGGGAACTAAACCAAAAATCTGATCAGCTGGTAGCGCGAAAAAACAGTAATGGCGGCATAGTGACATGGAAGTGCAAGTGGATTTAGTTTAATATAAATTGAAGGTAGTTTTAGCGTAAAAAGGGTGCAAAAGTATAGTGAATAGTTTTAAACATGTCACTACCAGGTTATTTTAGATATAAATGTTGTGTTGTAGTGTGTAAGTCTTTCAATCCTGTTATGATGAACATTTTCGTAATAAGGAGCTTCATGTGTTTATTAACTATGTAATTTGTGCAATGTGTAATGTAAATTTTAATTCTTATTTCGTTAAATTAATATAAAATTTAACTTGTTATAAAAGTAGTGATTACCTATCGTACATTTCTGTGACATTAGTGTAATAATATGTACCTACATGTATTTGTAACTACAAGCAAATTTTAAACAACTTTTTTGTACCTTACAATTTATCATTTATTATTTTGGTCACTTTTAATATTTTTTCGGAAATAATTTAACTTGTACCTGTTTGTGTGATAATAGTATAAAATCTACGATTTTTGTGATATTAGTATTTAAGTTATAACTATGTTGTTTATTATTAAATTTAAGTTTCAAAATTTATATATATTTGAGTTTATAGATAAAAAGATATTTTAAAAGATGTGCTTCTGTTGGTCTGATTAGAAAGTATTTTCATTTTTTAAATAAATCTTGTTTTTATTTTAAATAAACTGTTCTCTTTTAAAAATACCTATGTTTTTTTATAAATAAAATTTGGTTTGTTTATTGTATTTATTTTTTTCTTATGATTAAATAAAAATTGTATTTATTAAAATGTGTTTTTATGTTTGATTTAATAATGTTATTTTTAAAATATTTTATTTTATAAATAAAATTTGTTTTTATTATTGTATTTATTTTTTCTTATGATTAAATATTTTCTGTGTTCAAATAAAAACTATTATTATTAATCCTTGTTTTATTTTGATTTTATTTCTGCTAGTATGAAAATATATAGCTTATATTTTAAAATTTATATATTCACAGTAAGGATATAAAATTTTAAAATATAAGCGTATGTATTCCAATATATGTATAATAGTTCATAGATATGCTGGTATATCCCGCCCATTTTTAAATCGATGAGCTTCTACCATAGGACAATGGCGCGCTGATGTCGGAACTTGTTGCCAACTTTATATTAGGCATCAACAAATCTGTTCTATTATCTCTGGGTGTTACGGAATTGGTATTCCGTTGAATCCCTCATTTGCTCACAGAAGAGCAAAAAGCGGTTCGCGTCAATTGGTGTCAAACATCATTGAAACGGTTTAACAAAGAAAGCACAAAAAACTTTTATAGTATCGTTAGTGGCTAAGAATCTTGGATTTACTCCTACGAACCGAAAAATAAAAGCCAATCCGCTGTGTGGGTGTTTCACGATGAGAAAAAATCAACAAAAGTAATCCGCTCTCGAAGTGTATCAAAGAAAATGGTCGCAACTTTCGTGGTCGTGTGAAAACAATTGCTTTAGAAGATCGAAGATCGTTTACTTCCGATTGGTATATAAACGTTTGTTTACCAGAAGTTGCCGCGAAAATCCGACACACAACGGCGGATTAATCTACATCAAGACAATGCAAGTGATCACACTGCCCAAAAGACAATCGAGTTTTTGGAGCTTCAAAACATCAAATTTTTAGACCATCCAACGTATAATCCAAACGACTTCTACACGTTCCCAAAGATCAAGAATTTAATGCATACACACACAGAGATGCCAGTCGCCAGAAGAAGCCATAGATGCCTTTAAAATAGCGATTTGCAGGTGGAATAACTGTTTTACCAATTAAAAAGCAATAAAGTACTTTAAGTCTATATATTTTTTGTCTTCATGGCTTTATGCAAAAGTAAAAAGACAATCCTCGTAAATAACAGTCTTTACTTAATTGGAATATACACATGAATTAATCCTCTTTAATGGTATAATATAGAACTAAAGAAGTTTTACTACATAAATTGCAGTTTTACTTCAAGAAATTTGTTTGTGTTTAAAAAGTTTTACTGGAACGCGATGTAGAGATGTAAATATAGGAAAGTAAATTTAAAAGATACAATATAATAGGATGCCAACAAACGCTAGAATATTACAAGGCAATATCAGTTTTATGAGGTAATAACTTTCCTAAACTAAATTATATATTAATGTTTTTAACAGCTATAACAATTTTCAAGTTTTATCTACATACTTTAATAAATTGATCAATTCAATGAACTGGTGAATGTTTGTGGTGTTTCGACTTAGTAATTATTGTGATAGTAAATAACCAAATCGTGTCTGAACAGGATTAGGGAAATGTTAGCCACAGAAACTGGGCCCACATCAACAGAAACGTTAATAGGAATGTAGGTTACCTTCATCCCCTGATAGATTACAATAGTTTATTCTGATCGAAATGTGCAAATAGTTTTCTAATTCAAATTTATGAACATCGAGTAATCTTATAACTGTTCTTCCACAATACTGAGAAAATTGCCAGTTTATCATCTTCATCTTCTAGAAAACGTAACGGTGTTACGAAACTGAAATTATTAAAAAAATCTCGAATTTTCGTATTGATCGATTACTTCAAACTTTTTTTATAAATTGAAATAAAACCACAAAAAAACTTAAGAGGAACTGTGATTTCTAAGAACAATCAATCTAATATAAGGATTGATCAAATTTCCACTGGGGAATGAAATCTTTGAAAGCGTTGAGTTAACGGAGACTAGTAAGTTGATTCCCTAGTGCACTCTCCAAAGTTTTATACTTGAATTAGAATAAAAATCGATGTAAGACTATATAACATTATTATTAAGTATCACACAAAATTATTATATGAGTCAAATTAAGTATAGTTTATCCAAAACCACTTGAATAGGCGTGGTCAACGCTCTTTTCGAATTTTCAAGAATTCTCTTCATGGGCGTCGGGAAGTTAAAAGCAACATTAAAAAGATATTTTATTAGGCTTGTTCATATAATGACGTTCTTTTGAGTTTCCCCTGGTAAAATCGTAAAAATAATTCCTATCCAAGTGGGTCTAGTTATACTATAACAGTGTTCAGATACTGTGACCATACAAATGTGGGGACATGAATATTTACACCATTCATTGCGTGATAAGAAATTAATCGAAATCAAATATACCTAATTTGGTCATTAATCTCTATTGTAATAAATATAAATATTTAAAAACATAAGAATTCTTTAAATGTCAATAACTTTTGGATAGAATGCAAAATTGTAATTTAAGTTATGTCTTGCAGTAACAAGTCACCTACGGAACCAGATTATATGAAATATACTACTTTTGGGACGTTTTGAAGGACGAAATGTAGATGAAATGAGCGACAGAAGTATTATATTTTAATCATTTTTAATGCTATGCTTTTTATTAGACGTTCTGTTCATTGTTCTGAACGTTAAAAAAGCGATACCAAAAAGCATTTTACTATGTATTGTAATACTAAATTTGGAAAAAATAAAAAAATTAATGAATAAATATTTCTGAATGTTGAAATTTTTTCAAAGAAACACAAAAAGTTTAAAATTTCGTAAAAGTTTGGAGAAGTTTGTAAAAAATGCTTTCAGAATTCCTTTATGCTTCAACGATTTCTCATTAATATTTTAATAAAAACCATAAGCAAATGCTAATATTTCTAAGTTTTCAAGTGCACCATTGACCATACTGACGCTCTGAGAAGAATGATGGAGAGATGTCGTGAATGTAGCGTGATATCATAGACTTAAAGAAAGCGTATTTCCGAGTGCTGAGACAAGAAGTGTGGAGATGTATGTAAGTGAAAGGTGTGCCGGAAAAGTCCGATGACCGATTAGTACAAGAAATGTATTAGGGAATAAAAAGGGAAATAAAAAGCAATTTTGGTGATGGTTACGGATGTTATCATTGAAGGGATAAGAGTTGAAGCCACATGGGATATGATGTATGCAGTTCATATGGTCATTTTAGATATTGTAAAAGAGAGACTGGAAGGAAAACTTGAGAAATGGAGAAAAGCCCTTCAGAGCAGAGGGTCGAAAGTGACTGGAACGAAGACTGAGTATATGATAACAGACGAGACGACTGGTCTTAAAAATAATCTGCAAGACCAAGTGTGGTCAGCTGTCCAAAACTTCAAATATTTGGGGTCTGTGCTAGACAAAAATCGAGGGTTAAAGAATGAGATAAATTATAGAATAAAGTGTGGATCAATAAATGGAAAAGAATGAGTGGAGGTTTGTGTAACAGGAATATGATTGTAAAAATAAAAAGTGAGAAATGTACAAGAGAGTTGTAAGATAAGAAATCTGGCCAATAACGAAATAGTAACAGAGAAAGTTAGAAGTGGCGGAGATAAAGATGTTGCGTTGGATGTGTGGATTAACCAGGAGAGATAGAATAAAAAATGAGAGAGTAAGAGGTACAGTGAAAGTGGGACAGCTGAGCAAGAATTATGTAAGTAAAGGAGAATATGAATGTGGCATTGGAGGTAAAAGAGAAAGACCGAAGTTGAGATGAATGGATTATATTAATAAAGAACTGAAAGAGAAAAATTAGAAAAGAGAGTATGCATTAAATAGAGGCAGGTGGAAACAAATGTTACGGAACGCAATCGCCGACACCAAATAGGCTTGTTAAAAGGTTGTGAGAAAGAGAGATATCCAATAGTTCACAATTGACAACACAATTTTTTAGAATACTTATACTTATATTTAAAACTAAAAACAGCTTCTACAGTAAAATGTTCACAAACGTATTCGATAAAATTCAGTAATTTCTGTTAATGATTCCATGTTTATAAATTATTGTATGTAAATAAATAAAATCAACGTTTTGATGTATTGAGTTTGTAAATGGACCTGAGTACTTATTATTCCACAATGCCGCTGATAAATTGAATAATATCCAGTATTCCAGCTAATGTCCATAAAACTTATCTGAACTGAAAGTTTTCAACAGCCATTAATAATCGTAAGATAATATGAACATTTATACAATTTACCTTTGGATGTTTTGATTATATTATAATAGGCAGTCATGTTATTTTAGGTCCAAATCAAATAATTCATTATTTTAGTGAGAAACTCTTCCTGAGATATACGTATATCTGTGTCTCTTCATATAAAATTGAATACTTATTATATTAAATGGATTTATACTCCAAGCTGTTTGTATTTTATTATTAATCAGTTTTTCTGAGTTAATTCAAACAAAAGATAATAAAAATATACTATTAACAACAAAAATCCATTATCGTAAAAATATTTAATAAAAATCTGTAGACCTATCACCATCATATTTTTATGAGCAACGTTGTAGTAAAACGGTCTGCTATCTAATAGGAGTTTATGGGATTTTATTACTCAAAACTTAAGATTGGATTTTAGATGATTCCCTACGTGTAAATGTTTTATGAAGGTGTTCTGAAAATACACAAACTTTTTTAAACAATTTTTGTGATTTAGTACACAAAATCTGCTTCGAATTCTTTGAATATAGCGTTAAAAATATTTATATCATGTAACTACAGATTAAATCATCTAGGATCCGAGGGTTGTCTTTTTAGTTTTGCATAAAGCTGCTTAAAAAGCGTGTCCAGTAGAACCTTCAGGCACAAATTTAACCTCAATCTTTTGTTGACATAATTCCAGAAATTCATTGAGATACAACAAGTCGTGTAGATATAGAGAATTTTTGAAATTAGCAAGTCGTTCGAAACATGGATCTTAGCCGGGAAAATTTTCCGAGCAATAATTTTTTACAATTAGCACCACACCACTCAACTATTTCTCGCTGGTATTGCGAATTTCTACGTGGTCGCTCCGGGCTCAGCGACGAATCCTAGCTAGGTCCACCCAAAATAGCATTCACAGAACAAAACAATGATGCGGTTCGTCAGCAAAGTAAGGATGACCGCCGTGTAACATACCGGGTGATAGAGGCATTTTTGGTTATTTCAAAGACCTCGATCCAAAAGATCCTACATAAAGAACTGGGTGGTGGTTTCACGTTCGATCCCTTATATGCTCACAGAAGAGCGAAAAGCGGTTCGCGCCAATTGGTATCGAAAAACATTGGAACGGTTTAACAAAGAAAGCTCAAAAATCGTTAATATTATTGTTGGTGGCGATGATTGAAAAACGATTAGTTCTGATTGGTGCATCGCCAAACTCCGACAAAGCGACAGTCAACGGCGAATGATCCTACCTACAAATACTTACACTGCCCAAAAGACAGTCGAGTTCTGGAGCTTCAAAACATTGAATTATTGGACCATCCACCTTATATTCCCGACCTAAGTCTTAACCACTTGATCACGTTTCCAAATATCAAGAATTCAATGCGTGGGCAACGCTTCCAGTTGCCAGAAGAAACCATCATTGCTCTTAAAACAGCGATTTTGCAGGTGTCAACTGGAATAACTGGTACATATTTTGACAACCAAGTAAGTCTATATTTTTTGTCTTTATGGCTATATGCAAAACTAAAAAGACAACCCTCGTAAAAGACCCAAAGCTATATCAATACTCAGACATGAACACCTGAGTTAATACAAAACAGTGTAATTTATCACATTATATGTGGTAGCGCAGAGTTTTTAAGGGAATTTACGCTATTCTCTTAGGGATCCTGTAAATGAAAAGCGTTACAAAATTAAAATATGCACAACATAATACAGACAAACTAAAAAGGAAAATACTTCGCAGTCGTGGGAATGACCGACAGAAGCTGTGTTTCTACTCTGCATGAGTTATGGGAGTTTTCTTTGATAAGTACATTTTTCGCTTTTTTTATAAATTATGGTTAAAAAACCGTTAAACAACTTTTTATCATTTTTTTAATTGTTCAAGATTTTTACAATCTGCTACCGTTTTTCCGTTTTTTATGATTTTTGTTTTCCTCAGTTTTTTTTATTGCATTGTTCGTATGTAGGATGATTCATCTATATACCAATCGGAAGTAATCGTTCTTCGATTTTCTAAAGCAATTGTTGCCACATGACCAGATTTTGACACAAAAGTTCGACCATTTTCTTTCACACATTTCAAGAACGGATCACTTTTGTTGGTTTTTCCTGTTTGTAGGAGTAAATCCAAAATTGATCGACTCTAACAATGCTGTTATAATTTTCCTTCGTGGATTCCGGATAAGTGATAAACAGCAGACAAACTTAACAATTTATTGGTAAACTCAACTAAATAACAATTTCTTAAACTAGTCTACACAACTTTGATACAGTCACAATTACTACATAGCGTCTTTAAAATATCTCGTACAACAATTCGCACTTTATCGCCAGCTATTACAATTACAATTATTCTCCTCCGTCCAAAGCGGTCCCTTATATATAAAATTAATTGTGTCTCGAAGCATCTACAAAGATACCACAAAAACAATCCTTCTAGAACAGAACAGCCTCGAAGTACGATCAATCCACCAGTTATGCGAAGATTCGAAGATTCTCCGTACGGTGACTTATTTACACCTCACACCACTGATAGGTCCGGATCGGCTATACCTGGATTTGTAGTCCGTTTGCATTGACGTCATTTGACGTTTATGCAAGTAGACCAATACGCGGTAGGAATGAAGCGTAGTTGCCAGGTTTAATTTAGAAAGACTTACCGCGTATTGGTCTACTTGCATATACGTCAAATGACGTCAATGCCAAGGGACTGCAAATCCAGGTATTGCAACGTTTTTTGAGCTTCCTTTGTTGAACTGTTCCAATGTTTTTCGACACTAAATGACGCGAACCACTTTTTGCTCTTCTGTGAGTAAATGAGGGTTCCAACGGGAAACCAACTTCATAACACCCAGTTCTTCAGGTAAGATTTTTTGGATCGAGGTCTTTAAAATGTCCAAAAACGCCTCCCTCTATCTCCCGGTATGTAACACGGTGGTCATTATCCTCTCCGAAAATTGTAAAATTATTGTTCGAAAATATTCTCGGCTAATATCCATTTTTCGATCGACTTGCTAATTTTAAAAATTCACTATACTTGTTTTATTGCAATGAAAGTTTGGATTTATGTCAACAAAAATTAGAGGTTATATTTGTATAAAGGTTCTATTGGTGGCTCCTTCTGACAACCCTCGTACATGCGAGTTTTTCTTTTATTCTAAGAATGGGTTATATCCCATGTAACGCTTTTTCTGTCCCTCTTTCTACGTTCACTCTTTCAGTCAAAACTTCTCTTGTAAAGCATTATTCATAAATAATAACTTAGAGCAGTTTTATGAAATATATATAAACGAATATTTATAGATTTTTCTTATCAAACATTCGTAATATTATCAATTTCATTCGTTAATAAATCATATCTATATGTACCTCATCTATAGACATTCAAAAAAGACATAAATTTAACTGTCTTTATGAAATCCTTTGCTAGATTATCTAAATAAGAACGTAAAAGAATATGTCTGTTCTTATATTACAACGTCGAAATTTGATAGTAAATATATTACAGAAAGTAAGTGTATAAGCGGGTCGAATTGGTTTTGTCGTTCATATGAAATCCGGAAAAATTCAGATTAAGGTACAGACAGGAAAAGAGAATTTTATAACAAAGAAAAACGGATGCCTAAAGTTAGTTTTACATAAAAAAAATAATTCATTTCGTTCTTCATATAATATTAAATGTAATATTGGTTTTATTCGGTTTTGTAAAGGTAGGTAGTCATGCTTCGTAATATCCATGGCCTTTTCAAAGTTAAAAAATTCCAAATGTTAAAATCGAACCTGAGATAAGAAATTACATTTTATTCTTTCATTTTTTATACCTTTCTATCTTTTTAAAAATATCACAAATTTTAATATAGATCCACTTTTCATTGAGTTATACGAGGGTGCCCTTTTTAGTTTTGCATATAGCCATAAACACAAAAAATATATATACTTTAGGTACTTTATTGGTTTTCAAATCAAGTCCGAACAACATGGATTTACTTTTGCATACGTTCAAACCAATTAGTAAAACAGTTATTCCAGTCTTCATTTGACACCTGCAAAATCGCTGTTTTAAAGGCATCGATGGCTTCTGGCTACTGGAATTGCTGCCCACGCATTAAATTCTTAATCTTTGGGAACGTGAAAAAGTCGTTGGAACTTAGGTCAGGACAAAACGGTAGATGGTCTTACAATTCGATATTTCCAAGCTCGAAAAACTCGATTGTCTTTTGATCAATGTGCGCACTTGCATTGTCCTTACATAGGATGATTCGCCGTTGTGTGTTGCTTTGTCGGTGTTTCGCGATAAATTATATATAAACAAACGTTTATATACCAATCGGAAGTAATCGTTCTTCGATCTTCTAAAGCAATTTTTGCCGCATGACCAGATTTTGACACAAAGGTCGCGAGCATTTTCTTTGACACAGTTCGAGAACTGATCGCTTTTATTTGTTTTTTCCTTATCGGGAAACACTTACTCAGCGGATTGGCGATTATCTTTTAGTTTGTAGGAGTAAATCCTTAAGGTACTTTATTGCTTTTCAAAATATGTCCCACTAAGTTCGATACACTTTTGAATACGTCCAACCAATTGGTAAAACAGTTATTCCAGTCATTAGTTGACACCTGCAAAGCCGCTGTTTTAGAGGCATCAATGACTTCTTCTGTCGACTGGATTCGCTGCCTACGCAATAAATTCTTGATCTTACGTCGGGATTCGATGTTTTGAAGCCCCAAAAACTCGATTGTCTTTTGTGCAATGTATTGTACCGATGTAGGATTATTCACGTTATGTGTTGCTTTGTAGGAGTTTCCTGATAACTTCTGGTAAACAAACGTTTATATAGCAATCGGAAATAACCGTTTTTCGGTCGTCTAAAGCAATTGTTGCAACATGCCCCGATTTTGACGCAAACGTTGCGACCATTTTCTTTGACACACTTCGAGAACAGATCACTTTTGTTGTTTTTTTCTTATCGTGAAAAACCAACACAGCGAATTGGCGGATTGGCCACTAACAATACTATCAACGTTTTTTGAATTTCCTTTATTGAACCCCTTCACCAATTGACGCGTACTGCTTTTTGCGTTTGTTTGAGCAAATGAGTGATCTAGCAAGAAACCAACTTCGTAACTCCTAGTTTTTCATGTAGGATCTTTTGAATCGAGATCTTTTAAATGCCCAAAGATGCCTCTGTCTCCAGGGTCATCCTTAATAAGCTAATGAACCACATCAATGGTTTGCTGTGTGACTGCTGTTTTATGTTGACCTAGCCTGAATTGGTCGCTGAGACTGGAGCCACCACGTTGAAATTCGCAGTAGCAGCGGCAAATAGTTGACTGGTGGGGTGCTTTATTCCCAAACACACAAACCATTTCAGCGAGACATTAATGTTTGGATAATCCTCTCCGAAAATTGTTAAAATCTATTGTTCGAAAATGTTCTCGGCGAAGATCCCTTTTTCGACCGACTTGCTAATTTCAAAATTCACTGTACCTAACCAACTTGGTTGTATCGCAATTAAACTCTGGATTTATGTCAACAAAAGATTAAGATTAGATTTGTGTCTGAAGTTCTATTGATGACGCCTTATATGTGGCTATATGCAAAACTAAAAAGACAACCCTCGTAGAAGGATAAAAATACGAGCTTTTATTAAAAAACATTGTTTCCACATAAGATTTCTTTCAAACTTGGTATATTATTAAAATAATAAGTTAAATTTTGCAAACCGAAATGTTGAAGATGTTAACGAAAGCGAAATCTAAACAAATTTAAAAATACCTAATTTAATTTTCCTTTTAAAACAACATGTTTGCAGTCAGTTTTATAATACGGATTTAACTGGTAAGAAATTTTATTAAAGTGGAAAAAGGAAATTGTTTGAAAGTCTGTGTTGAAGTTTTCTTTATAAAATTTTATCAAAAAAGTTTTTAGAGTTAGGTACTTTATGAATATTTACATGCTTTAAAACAGATGATATATATAATTTTCAACGATGTTTGAAGTCTCGTCTTACATTTTAACCTATCTTCGAGATAAAAAATAAATTAACAAACAAGAAGCATACGATAAGTAGAATCTTAAATGTAGTGTTTCCACTTTCTTGTCACATTTGGAAAGTTAGAGTAAGTCTTTCATAGTGAAACGTGCCTTTCGATTTTCAAAACGCATCAAATTAGATAATAAGCACAATTTACAAAAAGAACTTTTTATAATAGAAAGTTTTTTACTGATTTATAGGTCATATTTTGTGTCATCTCAACAATGCACAGCATCCCTGACATTGTAAAAAGATTAAGTCATACAACGCTGTGATTGATCATAGAGAAGATTGTTTCCTTGTTAACAAAATCAAGGGCAGTTGTATCTAAAAACTTTCTAAAACAGTTTATTTTATTACCAGTTAAAATAATAATTACTGTTTTCACATGTATAAACAAAAAAAAAAGAAAAAAAAACTTCTCTCTCGCGAGTTCGATCCTATTACAATAACCCAACAGAATTGTCACAATCTACCGCTTCACCCCTTATCCAAATAGGCCACCGCAAACTTATATGAAGTCTTTCAAAATGATAATATGTATACATATTTAATTTAATAACAATTCAGTATAAATTTCGAAATCTGTGTATATGCCTAAACACACTTGAAACATGCATTGTCATCCAGTTCTTAGCTATCCTGAAAATTTCAGAGCTCTAGGTAGTCGGGAAATAGGTTTAAATTCGATTGCAAATTCCACGGAATGACACAGAGACACAGAACACGGCGAAAATATAAAAAACTTTCTAAAAATAGAATTCATTCTATTGTTCGGTTTTTGTGATAAATGGTTCTACATTTTCTACAGGCTTGTGTATCCGGATAAAATAACGTAGTTACCTTGATGGCTATAATGAAAAGTTTATTTGATAACGGAAGTGTTTTGTCGTTAGATGAATTTCCCACCAAAATGCTTGCGGTGACAACCTTTGGTTTTCAACCGAAATTTAAAACAAAGTCATTCCAATGAGAATGAAGTACCAATTAAGCGCTAATCACGGTCGAATCGATTGAACTGCGTAATTGATTTCGCGATGCTCGACTACCTTAATGAATTATTCGTCCTGTTTAAAGGACCATACTTCGACAAAAGATGATTATCAAATTACAACGGGTTTTGTAAAGAGATAACATTAAAAGCCAGTGCTATCTACGAGAATTCACTGTTTAATTTTCAGTGAAATCTCGTTTACAGAAATTAATTAGAGATATAACCTTGAATATACAGATATTGAATTACCGCTAAATGTAAATACCTATAATATGGTTTCTTATAATATTTTTGGATGGTAATATTATATTTTGCTTTTAATACACATTTGATTAAAATATTTACCAAAATCCGTTTCAGAATAACTTAATGAATTCATCAAATAAAAAATTCCAAAATGAAAATAAAGGCGTTTCACTTGTGAATTTCATTCAATATACAGGGTAGTCCGTAAGTAATGAACCAAAGTGTAACTGAAGATTCTCGGCCTCAAAATATTATGATCTGACGCAACTTACTTTAATAAAATGTTTGATAATAAAAATGCCAAAGTTTAATAACTTTACAAATTTAGAAATGGGAGATTGGATTTACTGCCAACAAAATGTTAATGGATGTGTTTCGCAACGAGAATACTTGCGAATGTTTTCCAATAGACTGCAACCTGGTAATCAACTATATTAAAATCTATATAGCAATTTAGGTGAAAGAGGAACATTTCCTGTTAAACAAGATAATTAAATCGTCAGAAATTTATTACTTCTGACGAGGAAGAGGAACTAATAGTTCACATTGCAAATGTATCACAAATAATTTTAACAGGAATAAATAAAACTTCAATTTTAGACGTAATGCACAAAGAAAATTACCACCCGTTTTATTTTACAACTGTAAAAAATCTATTACCTGCAGATCTTCCTTTAAGATATCAATTTGCACGGGAAAATTCGGAGAAAACAGGATAATGATCACACATTCGTCAATAGGATACTATTTACTGATGAGGCAACATTTACTCGCCGTGTAATTTTCAATTTAAGAAATAATCATTTTTGGGATGTGGAACATTTAACACAACAACGATATTTTCAACACGAGTTCAAAGTCAATGTTTGGTGAGGTGTAATTGGCGAACATTTTCTAGGACCATACGAATTGCCCCAAACATTAAATGGTAACAATTATTTACATTTTTTATAAAACGATTTTATTGATATGCTGGATAATTTAGCAGTAAATCTGAAAAGCAACATGTTGTTTATGCAGGACGAGGCTCCTGGACATTATACCATTGCAGTACTAAACTATTTAAACATCCAGTTTTCAAGGTGCTGGATGGGGCTGTTAATGGAGACGCAAGCTACAGATTATGTGGTATGGAACTTGAAATAGGTAAACACATACGAGGAACTGGATTGCAGTTAATTTTTGGAGACTTTAGATTGCGTCCATAGTAGAGGGTACCAGGATCCTGAAGTCAGTGACAGAAACCAATGCAAGAAGTTTAAGAAGCTTAACTAGACTGCAGTAAGACCGGTGACTTAAGTGACTATCTTTAAAAAAAAAAAAGACTCATTCGTGTAACTATAGTCATGTTTTTCAGATATACTTTGATGAGTTTTAACGTTATGCTATTTGTGTATTTTAGGATGTCATTTCAAACTGGACAGCTATAAGGATAAATTATAGATTATATTAGAATTAAGAACACAATATTTACAAAAAAATGAGAGGAAAATCGAAAAAAAAAATTACAGAAACAATAGAGTTTTGTTGCCACTATATAAAAAAAATAATTATTGTGTTGACCCTGACCGGAAATTAATGTTAATCCAGAATACAAAATCAGTGTTACAGTAATCCTGCAATAATTTCGAGAATAAATAACACAAACAGGCAAACAGTCAAATAATGTAAACAAGTTCATATCAATCAACAAAATATATTAATATGCATTAAAAAGAACATTTTGGTGACATGAGATGCCCATTTACTTTTTAAATTAACTTTAGCTTTTGCTGCATTCATTTCCCTCTGCTTAATAAACATGCAAATACAATATTCAAACATTATGATTTGAAAAGTTTCCAAAATAATTTTCGACACAACGTTCTTCGAATATTGATGCTATATTTTTCGATATTGTTATTCAGTAATTTTGTAGAAAATAAATGTTCCGGAAATTCACAGTGTGGATAAAGACGTAAATCCTAATTTTTCAGTATGAAGTGTTATTTATTTTGACTATAAATTAATTTGTCGTTTTCTACAAAAACTACCGTACAATAGAAAGGGTTAATTACAACTTAAATTTTATATTCTCTGAATACAAAGTAATTTTATTTCATCCTGTCCAGTAAATACACTTCCCTATAATCAATTTGGCGCCGGTAAGTAAAACATTACGGTATCAGGTACTGTAATGTGTTGACTAGCAACGCTGCTCTGGCTGCTTAAGGGAAGACAATTACTTTTAATTTTTGACATTTAAAAATACTATAATGACTATAAAATAAAAATAAAATAATTAATTACTTACTTTTACATCCATATTTAAAAAGAAGTCAATGTTATTTAATTTTATATTAACAATTAAATATTAATAATAAAAAACTTATTTGACAGTGACAGATGGCTTTCAAGGTAATTTGACCTAACTAATCAAGTTACGAACTATTTTTAGTCAAGTTACGAACTACTGTTAACATTTTTATGAATTTATTAATTTATAAAAACAGGATGAAATAAAATATAATACGATACATGGTCGTTAGGTGTTATTACAGTACTCGTTCTTATTTCCGGACTTGGCTCCTACGTCGCCTCATCCGTAAACTAACTCGTACTGTAATAAGTCACCTACCGACCTTGTAACGTATAATACTATTCCAGTATTCTGCATAAATATAATATGTCACGTAAATTTTTAGGTGAATCGTAAAAACGTTGCAGATCTTTAAAGAGGTTATGAAAAATTTACCAATTTGCCGTTTGCTGGGCATACTGATGACAAGAAATTCTGATTTATACCCAAAAGCTCCGAGCTTTGCTTAAAAGGTTATTTGTAGTACACTAAACAGATCTAAATTGAAATAAAGCAATTTTATAAACGTTACCTTCCAACGAAAATCATCAAATCGATATTTGGCTTTCATCAATACAAAAAATTTTGCAGACATAACAAACTATATAAAAATCTCATCTCATTGTGTTTAGGGTTTCTCATTCCAGTAAAGGTTGGGGTAGAAGATTAATACAATCCGGAAAGGTATTTCCTCTTTATTTTTTGTTAGGGGGATTAAATTGCATTAGATCTTAGACTATAAATATCTTGCATAACTCAGTTTTGGTTGGAAAAATACTTTTCAAGTATCGTCTGTGTGTTTTTAAAGTTTTTCAATTTAAAAAACGTTTCTTTTTTCTTGAGTAATATAAGATTTTTAATGTCTCTACACTTGTGGACTGTTCAATCTAGTATTACAAAATAATGTTTCTCTACTTTGTTTGGGACTTATTCGTTTAAATTTTTTCCTGTCTAAGAAAGAGTATTTGGTATGTTCTTCCTAAAAAATTGTGACCTAAGTATAACATGTCGAATTGGGTCGACGAAAACCAGAGAAAATCTCGTCATACTAAATTTTGTTTAATAAAAGGGCCGTTTGTAAAAAAACTGGAATCGATGGTTTCTAATTCTATTACCAATTTTACAGTTCCGCAAACAGCCCGTTGTAATTAAATTAGTATCTTAAAAAGTAGACCTGGACAGTTGAGCGCTGGATAGTGGCAGCGAGACAGTTGGGCGCGAACACTTTATTGCAAAACGTGGATTATTGTCAGAAGTTTTTAAGGATTTGCAAACTGCAGTTTGACACCACTATTAATTAAAACAGTATTTAATAATTACAATATAAAAAAGAACTTTTTATACACCACCTTTTTATGATTTATGGGACACAGTATAAAATTATAAATTATTTTGGTTTTTAATCGATTCTAAACCCACTTAAAACAGCGTCGTCTATTGAGAAAAGTTTAAACTAGTTTACCAAATAAAATTGAAAACCAGTAGAAATTGTCATTAAACCTCAATACATCTGTCTAAAACACTTAAATCATGCATTGTGATCGAGTTCTGAGCGACGTTGAAAGTTTCAGATCTGTACTTAGTCGGGAAGGATAAGCATCTTACGTTAATAACACAAATATGCCGTGGATCCATAAAAACTCTTACGCCTTGTTTAGATTAAAAATATCTGTAAAATAATAACAATATATACCTACTTACTTTTGATATGTAGTAACCTACACATTAAAAAGTGATACGAGAGTTGTCTTTTTAGTTTTGCATATAACCGCTTAGAGGACGCGACCAATAGAACCTTTAGACACAAATCTAACCTCAATCTTTTGGTTGACATAAATCCAGAGTTTCATTGCGACACAACAAGTCGTGAAGGTACAGTGAACTTTGGAAATTAGCAAGTCGGTTGAAAAATGGATCTTAGCCGAGAAGATTTTCCAGCAATAATTTTTTACAATTTTCGTAGTATAACATACCGAGAGATAGAGGCATCTTTGGGCATTTCAAAGATTTCGATCCAGAAGATCCTACATGAAGAACTGGGTGTTACGAAGGATCCCTTATACCCTCACAGAAGAGCAAAAAGCGGTTTGCGTCAATTTATCTCGAAAAACATTGGAACGGTTCAACAAAGGAAGCTCAAAAAACGTTTATAGTACTGTTAGTTGCTATGAATCTTGGATTTACTCCTAAGAACCGGAAAATAAACGCCGATCCGCTGTATGGGTGTTTCACGATGAGGAAAACCAACAAAAGTGATCCGTTCTGCTCGAAGTGTGTCAAAGAAAATGGTCGCAGCTTTTGTGTCAAAATCTGGTCATGTGGCAACAATTGCTTTAGAAAATTGAAGAACGGTTACTTTCGTCTGACATATAAATGTTTGTTTACCAAAAGTTATCGCGAACCTCCGACAAAGCAACACAAAATGGCGAATCATCCTGCATCAGAACAATGCAAGTGCTCACACAGCCTAAAAGGCAATACAGTTTTTGGAGCTTTAAAACATCAAATTGTTAGACCATCCACCGTATGTCCCGACCTAAGTCCCAACGACTTCTTCACGTTCGCAAAGAGCAAGAATTCAATTCGTGGGCAACGATTGCAGTCGCCAGAAAAAGCCATCGATGCCTTTAAAACAGCGATTTTGCTGGTGTCAACTAAGGACTGGAATAAGTGTTTTACCAATTGGTTTAAATGGATGCAAAAGTATATCGATCTTGGTCGGATATATTTTAAAAGCAATAAATACTTTAAGTCTGTATACTTTTTGTCTTTATGGCTATAGAAAACTTAAAAGACAACCCTCGTAGCATGTTAAACTTCTTGGCGCCCAAAAAATCGATCATAATGTTTCATTGCGCCTTTATATCTTCGCACCGAATTTTTCTAAATCGATTAAAAACCCGTAAAGATTTCTTATTTTTATTTTATAAAATTCGTAAAGAATTTAAATTATTGGTATATTATTTTTTTATTGCAGCAAGCTTACCCGAAATTTCCTCTTGTGCAAGGAGTTGGTTTGTGCACAATAAATATAATTGGAGATATGAAAGAATACGTCCGAGGAATATTTCTAATAATGTAAGTAAAATTTGTAGATATTTTATTTTATTAGTCATAAATATCGTAATACTAACTAACAGGGCTAGACCTACCAATTTTTCTAGGGGGGCAAGCTTTACATTTGGCGCCCCCCCTGGCCTACCGTCACGACCGATTTACGAAAAACCGAAGGCTTATTCCTACACGAGTCGTATACGAGGTTGAAATAAAACTTAGGTTGAATTATAAGGCATATTTAATGATACACAAGTTGTGCCATTGTACTTTACATACATTATTGAAACAAAGCGAACAATTTAAGGCCTTAACTCAAAGATTAGATCCACAAGACCCTGGATTACATAATTCTTATTTTTCGGGCTCTCTTTGCTGAAAAAGTGTTAATTATTTTATCAAAAGAAAGCAAAGAAGCCCTTTCATGTTCAATATTTATAATGCTTAAATTTGTTAGTCTGTGCTGTGTCGTAGCATTTCTTAAGTAGGTTTTTATAAGTTTTAATTTACTTAAACTTCTCTCTCCAGATGCAACAGAAACTGGAACCGTTACGAATATTTTTAGAGCTACACATAAGTTAGGATAACCCTCTTCCGACTTGCTCTTATGCAATATTCTGAGCATAGATGCTGCTGTTGCGTCTTCCAGTCAATCTTCTAAAGTTAAGGCATGAAACTTAAAACTTTCTATTTCATTTACAAGTTCTTCTTCGTTCAAATCACTTGCATAGGTTTGAGCCAATTCTTTAGCCTTACTTTTCAAAGTTGTAACGATCAGTGTTTTAATTTGAGCCCCACACAAAAAACTGAACTTGTCGGCAACCTCAACCTTTAATTTGGCGCCCTCCCTAACTTGGCGCCCGGGGCACATGCCCCCGCTGCCCCCCCTGGATCCAGCCCAGCTAACTAACAAAATGTTAAACTTTATTTTTTTAATACTAACTAGCTGACCCGGCGGACTTCGTACCGCAAATCATTTACGTCATTCTTCCATTTTTCGTTTTTTCAATTTATTTTGATTTTATCGTTTTCATCATATTTTCTCGTTAGTTTTTAGGTTTATACTATTTTTTTTTCGTTATATTTTGTAGTTTATCGATAAAATATATTAGATGCATCACTTAATTTAGTAAGAATTTCTCGTTTAAATATAAGTGGTATTAACTGCGCCACCTTCTGGTGGCGTGATATAAAGTAATCAAATAAGTAGTGGCGCCATCTGGTAGTAACTTTCATTAATACGAATATAATATTCATATTAACTATTAAAAATACAGCATCATACTGAATTTCATTACAATCGGTTGAACGGGGTAGAAGTTGCTACTCTGCAGCGCCACCTGGTTGCGAGTGGCATCAATGAGCATATCATACAAACATTTTTCATGGTGAAATACATATACATACAAATTTTCATGACAATCAGTTCAACGGGACAGAAGTTGCTACTCTGCAGCGCCACCTGGTGGCGAGTGGCATCAATGATCATACCATACAAACCTTCTCCATGATAAAATACATATACGTACAAATTTTCATGACAATCGGTTGAACGGGGCAGAAGTTGCTACTTTGCAGCGTTACCTGGTGGCGAGTGGCATCAATGAGCATATCATATAAACCTTCTCCATGGTAAAATACATATACATACCAATCTTCATGACAATCGGTTGAACGGGGCAGAAGTTGCTACTCAGCAGCGCCACCTGGTGGCGAGTGGCATGAATAAGCATATCATATAGACCTTCTCCATGGTAAAATACATATACAAACCAATTTTCATAATAATCGGTCCAGTATTTTTTGAGTTCATCGATTTCGTACATAAAAACACATCCTTTTATATATATATACTAGCTGACCCGGCGGACTTCGTACCGCAAATCATTTATGTCATTCTTAATTTTTCGTTTTTTCAATTTGTTTTGATTTTATCGTTTTCATCATATTTTCTCGTTAGTTATCAGGTTTATACTTTTTTTTTTCGTTATATTTTGTAGTTTATCGATAAAATATATTAGATGCATAACAATACTTAATTTAGTAAGAATTTCTCGTTTAAATATAAGTGATATTAACAGCGCCACCTTCCGGTGGCGTCACAATACTTAAGTAAGGGTTGCCCATTTAAATATATGTGATATTAACTGCGCCACCTTACGGTGGCGTGATATAAAGTAATCAAATAAGTAGTGGTTGCTCGTTTAATGGAAGCGCCATCTGGTAGTAACTTCCATTAATACGAATATCATATTCATCTTACCCATTAAAAATACATCACCATACTGATTTTCATGACAATCGGTTGAACGGGGCAAAAGTTTCTACTCTGCAGCGCCACCTGGTGGCGAGTGGCATTAATGAGCATATCATACAAACCTTCGCCGTGAAAAAATACATATGCATACCAATTTTCATGACAATCGGTTGAACGGGGCAAAAGTTGGTACCGTGCAGCGCCACCTGGTGGCGAGTTACATCAATGTGCATAGCATATTCGTTTTCTCCGTGAAAAAATACATATACCTACCAATTTTCATGACAATCGGTTGAACAGGGCAAAAGTTAGTACTGTGCAGCGCCACCTGGTGGCACGTGGCATCAATGGGCATAGCATATTCGTTTTCTCCGTGAAAAAATACATATACATACCAATTTTCATGACAATCGGTTGAACAGGGCAAAAGGTGCTACTCTGCAGCGCCATCTGGTGGCGAGTGGCATCAATGAGCATAGCATATTCGTTTTCTCCGTGAAAAAATACATACGCATACCAAATTTCATGACAATCGGTTAAACAGGGCAGAAGTTGCTACTCTGAAGCGCCACCTGGTGGCGAGTTACATCAATGTGCATAGCATAATCGTTTTCTCCGTGAAAAAATACATATACCTACCAATTTTCATGACAATCGGTTGAACGGGGCAGAAGTTGCTACTTTGCAGCGCCACCTGATGGCGAGTGGCATCAATGAGCATATCATATAAACCTTCTCGGTGGAAAAATACATATATATACCAATTTTCATAATAATCGGTCCAGTAGTTTTTGAGTTCATCGATTTCGTACATAAAAACACATCCTTTTTTATATAATATATAGATATAGAATAGATTGTAGTAACTAATTATTCATTTCTACACTTTAATAGAACGAATGCAAATCATAAAACTACAATATGCAAATAATTATTTATACAAAATTATAACAAACTGAGATTAGCTTATAAAACTGCACTGAAACTTCTAATTGCTACTGAAATTTCAAATTAAAGAGGATTCACTCAGAGATACCTCTGCCGCGATGTTTCTTAGTTTTTAGCTTCAAAAAACTTAGTCCTGACTTTCCAATTAGGATATTCAGTCTACAGTGGTAATCAATATTAAACTTTAGAAGTTGATTAAAATTGATTAAAAATTATGATTTCTGAAGTTTCAAAATTTATGCTTCTACGAATATAATGAGTTTTAGCTTATGAAAATGTATTTAAAATCATTAACAAAAAATTTAATATTACTTGTTGTGTGTTGAATGTTCGAATATAAGAGTTTTATTTTGCCTTTAAATGCTTTTATATTTTGTACTAATTAAATTCGCTTTTCCATTTTTACTGGGGCCAAATTTAATATTTGAACATTTTGGCAATACTGTAAGAGACATCCAGCGTTGCTTTGGTCAACGGAAAAAACAAATGAAACGGTGTATAGGAGATGATTCAATTGTAAAATATTTTTTAAAATAAGGCTCCTTTTTAAAAGGTAGTGTTATTATTAAATAGTCAGACGTCGTATGATGCGTGGGAGAGTTTTAAAAGACCACTACAAACAATTTTTAATGATTGGTTGAAAAGTTTTGAAAGCGACACCTATTTACCATTAGAGAAATTAAAATTTATACGCTATTTTAATACTTCGTCTTTCATTTAAATATACAAAAAATTCTATTTTGATTTATTAATTCATTCTTTTTTACAAGCCATTTAAAGTTGACGTGTCAGTGTAATTTGTTATAACGGGAAAAAGGAATATCGTGCAGTGATCAAATTCTTTGTTTTTAAAGGTTTGTAGCGTTTTTAAAAAACCCTGTTAATTAATTTCTTTTTTTAACAATTTCTTTTTATCTAGGCCTGCCGTGTCCTTCAAACATTCTATCGTATTCGAGAAAGAACCGAAATATCGACTACGTGACCCAAGCTACATTGAAGACTTTTAAAAATAACGAACAAAAGTATTGATTTTTTTTCTGACCAATCATATCTTTTGGTGGAATCAGGTGCTCCCGTAAAAGCTTACTTGCGCGCGAAACCCGAGAATGGTGAGGGCAAGGGATTCTAAGGGTGGCGTGGCCACTATGAACACCTAGAGTTACTTAGTTTCAACTTTCCCGGTTTTTTTTTATTTTATCTTAAAATTACAAAGCAATCAAGTGTTTCTAGTGCCTATTTTCATTTGTTCCGATGAAAGTTTTATCTGAAGATTTCCAGACAGTGCTATCTTTAAGATTACTTCATATATCGTGTAATTATGACTGTAGATTACTCAGAATTACAGTATTTCGTTGATAGACACCTATGAAGAGTAAGTTTATGGTTTATTCTCTAATTACCTTTTAATCAAGCCCAGAAGGGAGTCGAGATTATATCTTATCGTACCTTTTACCGAGAGAATTAAGCCATATGATCATCAAACTATCTTTGAAACATTTAGAAGCTAACGTAAGTTTTTGTAATATTTTTTATACCTTTACCGAATATAACAGTACCGTTTATTTCTCTGGAAAATTTAATCTTAAGTGTATTTACCGTATCGATATATCTTCAGCAATAAAAAGTGCAGTGCCGTAATGAAATTAACCGGGATGTGATTTTTTTTGTATTTCTTACCTGTATCTTTATCATTTATAAGTTTTTTGTATTTCTTATCTGTAAATTTTTCATTTATATTTTTTCTTACCTGTATTTCGTACCTATTTATTTATTCATGTGTGAGTACTCTTTTAACTCGAGTTAATAAAAAAAGCAAAAGGTAAATTTTAATTATTTTTGTCTAGATTTCAATTGTTTTACTTTTCGCTTCACAGGGTACACAAAAATAACAAAATAATATACATAGCTGTTATTTTAGGTGTAATAAAAGATATGATTTTGGATTAATCACCAAGGTGATTATGTAAAATGTATTTATTGTATTAAGATAAATATCTGTCTATATTTTTTTATATTTTTATTTGTTTGTCTTGGTATTATTTCTTTTCCTAGCTAGAGCATGTTACTCTGATCAATATTTTCAGTTTATCTACTATATATTTTATTACAGTAACTAAATTTTGATTTATCAAAATTTTCTTATCTTACAAGTTTGAATTATAATTATAACCATAAGGATAAGTAAAGAAAAGTGTAAGTATAATTATCTTATTTGTTTCATAAATAAAAGTGTGTAATTTCAATTCTAGAAAGAATAATCTGCCGGGTTATCTTATCTTATCTTATATATCTTTTGTCTTTTACCTGGGTTTCTTATATTTTCCCATCCTTAGAAAATAAATAAGTGACGCCCATTTTCCTTTATCTTTCATTTTATTTTCTTTCATTTTTTGTCCCTTTTAATTTTTATTATCTTATTAAATATTTTTTCGATAATTTTTCATTGAGCTCGTCCGAACCCACACTCGCTCTCCACCAACCAACTGAGTGCCGTTCGCACTAGTGAAACTTAATACGAGCATTTACCATCTAATGATAAAAAAAGGTTACAGGTTTATAAGAAACAGAAATTCGTACAAAAATGGTGAAAGTGTTAAAGGAATCTGCTCCTCCATTTTCCACAGTGCATCGATGAGTTAAGCGTCAAAGATAGACCACGTAGTGGACGTTCAAAAAGTGCAACAACACCAGAAATATTTTCTCTGTTTATTTCTACAGGACTAGAATTTCGTTTCCTTTGTTTAGAATTTAAGCCAGATGGTAAATTATTTGTTTTTTTTTTAATTGCACGTCGTCTTTTTTCAGGTTTCTTCCTGTTTTTTATTGTTGGTTTTCTACTCTTTCGTCTTCTAATTTCAATTATACTCTCGAGAGAATATTTGCATGAACACCAGATTTCTCAGTCTCTCAATAGTCGATCCATTCTCATCTTTATCTTAACCATTATCATCATCATTAGTAGATCCTTTAGCAGCTCTTTTTCTACATCGACTCTTAATACTCCTCCTTCATCTCTTACTTCTCCTTTTTTGTTCCTCTACCTCTTCTTCCTCCTCTATATAAAGTATCTAATGGTATTTTCTTACAGAAGTTATCTAAACATTTCAATCTTTTATCTAACTTTGGTAAAAAGCTTGTACTTTTTGGGAGTCATATTCAACCGGTATTTTTCTCTGTTTAACGTCACTAATCCGTTTTTTAAACCAACGCTTCGATTCACAAAGCCCTACAATATGGCTAAAAAAACTGAATAATTTTTCATCAAGATTTTGCACGTGGTTCACGTGTTTACACAAATTTGTTGACGATGGCTAAATTGAACTAATGAATGTAGGTATTTGGTCCCTCCGACTATTACATCTTCAGAAACTTGAAACAATTCCTTCGTGGATAGTGTTTTTCGTTGAAGCTGCCGTGGAACAATATTTTTCAGATTTTCCGAAAAATCATTACAGAGCTTATTTTTTGACGTTTCTTAAAACCAATGAAATGCTTCTTTATTTATCACAAGGGTAAGTTTCAACCAATTATGTCTTTATTATAGTGGGAATAAATCTCTTGTGATTATTGTCGGGAATAATCACTGTAGCTTTTATTTGCCTAGCAACTGTCAGATACTTGTCAAAATAATTACTTAATTGTGTCAACGCGAAATGGGTAAAAGTCATCGGTTTAGTTTGTGAATCAAAAAATAATCTTGTCAAATATAACTCGAGAGTTCCATAAATTAGAAAATAATTTGACAGATTTTGTTCAAACTTGTTGCCATTTGGAAATAGCCACTCGAGCCCTGCGGGCTCTCGTGACTATTGCCTGGCAACAAGTTTTCAAACAATCTGTCAAATTATTTTCAATTTATTCTCACTCTCTTGTTATATTATATCTGATAATATAACACTGCCGGAGAATCATTGGAATAAGTGTGTTTAAGCTAAAGGAGATTATATTAAGTAAAAATACCAATTTCAATAAAACAATACACGTTCTTTCATTTTTGCTTTCAAAACTTTTTAACCAACCTGTATAAAGCTAGATGAAACTTCACCCAAACCTGTGCTGGTTTAATTTTTCATTAAAGAAAGAATATATATGACATTGTCACCTACATACAGCGCAAAAATTCAGTTAAATGTGAGACAGGTAGATGTTGGAACAAAATATGTTCAAAGTCATAATTGAGATTTACTTTTACTGATTTTACAAAAATGCTCTGCGAACAAATAGTAATTATAATTGAATACAAGTTACATTATTAGTGTTATTTAAGTTTCCAAACTTAGTACGAGGGTTGTCTTGCGATACAACAAGTCGTGTAAGTACAGTGAATTTTTGAAATTAGCAAGTCGGTCAAAAATGGATCTTAACCGAGAACATTGTCAAGCAATAATTTCTTGGAGAGGATTATACCAACAGCAATATCTGGCTGAAAAGGTTTCTGTGTTTGGGAATGAAGCAACACACCAGTCAAATATTTCCCGCTGGTATTGCGAATTTCAACGTGGCCACTTCAGTCTCAACGACGAATCAAGGCTAGGTTAACCCAAAACAGCCGTCACACACCAAACATTGATGCGGTTCGTTAGCTAATAAAGAATGACCGTCGTGTAACATACCGGGAGATAGAAGCATCTTTGGGCATTTCAAAGACCTCGATCCAAAAATTCTACATGAAGAACTAGCTGTTACGAAGTTAGTTTTCCGTTGGATCCACCATTTTTTCACAGAAGAGCAAAAAGCGGTTCGCATCAATGAGTGTCTGAAAAAATTGGAATGATTTAACAAAGGAAGCTCAAAAAACGTTAATTGTATTGTTAGTAAGGATGAATCTTGGATTTACTCCTACGAACCGGAAAATAACTGCCAACCCTCTGTGTAGGGTGTACCTAGGTGCTTCCCGATGACGAAAAAACCAATAAAAGTGATCAGATCTTGAACTGCGTCAAAGAAAATGGTGGTAACATTTGTGTCAAAAATCAGTTCATGCGGCCACAATTTCTTTAGAGATCAAAGAACGGTTACAACGGAGGCCGCGATTTTCCTTATAGCACTTTAAATTTTGCAGCGATCGGAAGCGTTTATTACTAAATTAATCATTATGACGCTACCCTAAGGTGGCGCAGTTGCGATGTTATAAATTTACACCTGTAATTCTTATATAATTAAGTACTATGACGCCACCGTAAGGTGGCGCAGTTGATATCTCATATATTTAAAAGAGCAAAACTTACTTACCTAAGAACTATGACGCCACCTTTAGGTGGCGCAGTTAATATATAATATACCTAACCGACAAATTACAAAGTACTATAAATAATAGTAAAAACTGGTAACTAACGAGAAAATATGATAAAAAATACAAAAAATTAATCGTAAAAATAAAAAAAAAATGGAAAAAACATTACTGTTAGGCGATGCGAAGTTCGCCGGGTCCGCTAGTCATCCTATATAAGGACAATGCAAGTGCTTACACTGCTCAAAAGACAATCGAGTTTTTGGAGCTTTAAAACATCGAATTGTTAAACCATCTCCTGACCTTACTCCCAACGACTTCTTGACGTTCCCAAAGATGAAGAATTCAATGCGTGGGCAACAATTCCAGTAGCCAGAAGAAGCCATCGATGTCTTTAAAACAGCAATTTTGCAGGTGTCAACTAAATACTGGAATAATTGTTTTAACAATTGGGTTGAACGTATGCAAACGTGTCTCGATCTTGGTGGTACAATTTGAAAAGCAATAAAGTACCTTAAGTCTTTATATTTTTTGTCTTTATGGCTATATACAAAACTTAAAAGACAACCCTTGTACATATATGTATTACAATAGGTTCTATTTAATCTCATATCTTGGTAAGCAAGTTATGTTACAAAATTGGTATGAGAACAAAATAAAGAACTCTTACCTCCCCACTAGATTATAAATATGATTGTCTGTAAATATGGAATTCTGAATGTCTTATAAGATACCTAATGTCTAAAATTCTGTTTTAAGCTGGATTTAAATATGAAACTTTCAGAGTGAACGGTGAGAAATTCAGTAGTCTTTCTTACAGCTCTCCTTAAATTTGTTCGGATTGAAAAGAAAAAGGAAAATTTGATAATGCTGTGAGAAACGATGCAATACGCTTTCCAATTCTGTAGAAATTGGTAAAAAAATTTTGGAGAGAATTTATAAATTTCGTTTTTTTACTGAAATAATTTTTTATACTTTTTCGTTGATTTCTTACAACAACTTTATCTAATAAATTAGAAGGTAATTAAATATGTTTTACTGCAAATCACGATCAGGATTAACCGCTTGTATTTTCAACAAGCTATTTAGAAATTATCGTGTTCCTCGAAAGTACGAGGAAATTGAGAGAAAACTGCAAGTAACTAGTGGCGCATTTTAATGTTTTTTTGTTTCGAATGTAGCTTAACTGACCTGATTCTACTAAGGAAAAAATGGAGTCGTTCAATGGAAATTTCCATTAAATCACCCGTGTAACGGTGTAGAAATTTCCATACCACGACCACTGTGATTTATTGAGCACTTTCAGCACTACCTGCAGCAAATTTATGGTGAAACTGTCGATACAATTTTTAATACCTACTGGTTTTGAGTAACATGCTGACGGGAGTTGTTATTGGAATCGGAAAACCGCCAGTCTGCATTTTTTAATATTTTTCTCATCGAGCAATGATAGGAAATTTATTAGACGACCACCACAGAATAAATTGATCGTATAAATAGTTGATATTGACTCAATTTAAAAGTTGTGATAATTGATAGCTATTAGTTACATTATTTATTGGATTTAGTGCTGTCCATACTTATTTTATAATTTAATAATATGACCTATGATAATTTTCATATTCATATATTGTTAATTCTGGAGTAATTTATATAAAGCTTCCAAGGTTAATTTATACAATTAAAGGTAATATGTAGATGATTCCTTTTAAGAATTTAGATTCAGAAACAGAATATATGCAACTATGTAACATACAACAAAATTAAATGTTCATTCATGCATTCAGTTAATTTAGACGTACTACCACAAAGTGTGTTAAATTTGTACAGATCACCGAAACACATTGTTAATTTACTTTGGTTATAATACACTCATGCTAAATTGTCACAAACACAAATTAACTGAAAGAATAGGCAATTATAGAAGACAATGGCCTTCCGGGATCCTCTAAAGCTCCATTACTGATGATTTACTTGCATTTAATTTAAATTAAAGTTCTAATCGGATTTCTAACTTTAAATCAGTTTTATATAAACGGTGTTCTTTAAAAATTGATCAACAGGAGAATTTGGTAAATCAACAAATATAGAGACTTAAAATATAGTCGGTCGAAAAATGGATCTTAGCCGTATACATTTTCAAACAATATTGTTTTACAATTTTAGGAGATTATTATCCCAACTGCAATGTCTCAGTCAAATGGTTTCTATGTTTGGGAATAAAGCAACACACCAGTCAACTATTTCCCGCTGGTATTGTCCATTTCGTGGTCGCTCCAGCTAATTAACGGTGACAGCCGTGTAACATATCTGGAAATAAAGGCATCTTTGGGCATTTCAAAGACCTGGATCCAATGATCCTACATGAAGATATAGTTGTTACGAAGTTGGTTTCCCGTTGGATCACTCATTTGCTCAAAGAAGAGGAAGCTTAAAAAACGTTTAGTATTGTTAGTGGCGATGAATGTTGGATTTATTCCTACGAACCGCAAAATAGACGACAACCAGCGATTTTGCAGCTGTCAACTGAAGACTGGAATAACTGTTTTTCCAATTGGTTTACACGTGTGCGAAAGTGTATGATCTTGGTGAGACATATTTTGAAAAGCAATAAAGTACTTTAATTCTATATATTTTTTGTCTGTATGGCTTTATGCAAAACTAAAAAGACAAACCTCGTATTACAAGAAAACACATTCGCTGAGGCTGTGTGGAGGTTTTGACCGTAGTAATGTCGTCTTTGACTGGATAGTGTAGATAAATTGGCAAAATCTCGCTCCTGGTATAACCACGATCGGGCTCGTCTTGTGAGAATCGCCTTTAACCAGTCAAAGAGAAATAGCTATAAGCTGAACTATTTATCATTACAGAATTAGTATCTGTGATTAAAAAAATTCTTGTAGTCTACTGTGAAAATGTTTCTTTGGAAAAGACAATAAAATTTGAGAGTCTCAATTTAGCCAGAATATGTATTGCCTCCGATAACCAAGCTCAAAGTCTCAACAATCTGCAATGTTTGAAACCAAGTTAGCCTGGAATTGTAAACAGTATCTTAAGCAAATGGCTAAATTCAACAAAATAATTTTGCTGTGGACAACAGAGCGTAAAGGGATTGTGGGAAACGAGGCTGGTTCTCCTTTAATCTTGAACCTTTCTTTTGTATCTTAAAATGTCGCATTATGAATAAAGTTCGTAATTGGGAAAAGGAACTTAGTATAGCTTACTGGGAAAACACTCTTGGCCAAAACAAACAAATAAGGCCGTCACTGCTCTACTCTAAATTACACTTAGAGGTTCAGAAACATGAAATCAGATTAATCGCAGAAATTCTCACAGAATACTATCCACTGAGGTACTATCTGTGTAAACTGGGCAGATTCTGTAAGTATGCAGCTGAAACGGCTGAACATTTTATTTGTTACTGCAGAGTAATCGATCGCCAATGACATATCCGTAAATATTTGAGACAAGGGTTCTTATAGCCTGATCAGGTTACAAACGTACATCCTAAGCGGATAATGGACTTTTTTAACAGTCTAGACCTTATGAACTCATAATTAGATATATGGTATACACAAAAAATCTTTTATGTCGCAGTGTAGCAGGGTCACCTGGCCAATCGACTCCACTTAGAATCTACAATCTACTGTAGCATCTTTTAGTTTTTTTTAGATTTTTGAGAATAATTATTCTTGATACTTCTTTTATCTTTGTCGAAAGCTTAGAAAGGCAAACTATTTTATTTTTGTTTGGCATTTTCAGTTTTGACATATCTATCAAGATAAATAAGCAAGGGTCATTTTCCACATATTGATTTATTATTCTGATTTTATTGCCAAAAGTTCCCCGATAAAAGAAGTAAATATGTATATACAATTATAATTATACCACAAAGAAGTTATAGACAATATTTAATTTTTCTTGAGTTCTGAAAGATCTTGTGTACCTACACATAAATATTTGTTGTACAAAATTACGCCTAATATAATCTTACATTTTTTAATTTCCGTTAAAAATTAAATATTGAATCGGATATTTAATAAAATGGCTATGTACTCATATAAATATTTACAAATCACAAAAACACCCTTAACCCACTAATATTTTGTAATCGGGGCACGCTTTAACTTTTTTTTTAATTTTATCCATTTGATAAACACAAACAAACTTCTTGTCAAATATTGAATTAATATGTATAAAGTTCATATCAAACAACTTTAAACGCACGTCACAGATTTTTTGACACAACCAAGTTAACACTGTTGCCAAGTGAAAATAAAAGCACGAAATATACATTTAAAATTTTAAACTACAACAATTAACTACAAATTTTAAAAGTAAATGGCTGACGGTGAAGTATTTTTTTATTTACACCAAGTTAGTAAAACACAAACTTTTATAAGCATAAGAATATTTAATATTAACAAAATATTTAATTTAATACAGAAATTATAACTTTACCAATCCAATCAAAATGTTTTTAAATTCATAATTTATAAATACTTTGCTCTGTTGTAACTTGCTAGGAACTTTCACTAGAGACATGCGGCTTCCATTAAACAGTTGTTTATCCTTTAGTTTAATCTCCAAAGAGGACAAAGTTATATGTTCTTCTAAAAAAAATTGTTTACTTTAATAAATAATTTGCAATATTTTTATGTACTTACTTCTTTCATACATTTCATAAATAGTATTACGAATGTCACTGGTATTTAAAAGTTCAGTATTTACAACTCTCTTCTTATAGCTTCATTTTTTGGGTGGAGATGTAAGCAATTCGTTGGATTTGGTGGTCTGTGAAATAGAATTCACGGTAGTTCGACTTAATTTTAAAGCCGCAGCTACCCGCTAAAATTTGCAAAGTAAATTTTACGTGAATACATAAAATATATTGAATACATTACCTCTCTATTAACGGCTGTTAAAGGTAACAGTGGTCCATTATTATCTCTTTCCTTTTCAAAGTATTCAATTAAAGAAGCTATAAGCTCTTTGCAGCGACTATTTAATGTTTTAGGCATATTGAAAATATAGATACTCACGAAAAACACTACTTTTTGTTCTCAAAAGAACAGATTTAGAAAGAAAATGAAAACGCAAAATATCAAACTGACAAAATCAAAACACTAAACGACTTGGCAGCTATGCAATGACAAGTGAAGTTTTCATTAATGCAGGCAATTCCTAGGAAATTATTAAAATACCCAGTATTTAATAAACACGGTTAATACTCCAATAAATTTAATTAATTCGAATCATTTACGTAAGTTTTTTTTAAACTACATATATACAAATCATGAACTATGAGCTCTATATGTATTTAAAGATTATATTTATTTATTTGTGCTAACTAATGACTATTATCAAACGAACACATTTTTTTAAAAATAGATTTTGTAGTGGTACACATGTGAAAACATTTTTAGTGACAGATGTGACGTACGTCCAGAGTTGTTTGATGTGAGATTATATATACAGAATTTTGTTTTATTTTTTACATTTCGCTTTGAACGCATTCTAAATGAAGTTGAGGGTTTTAATTAAGCATTAGGTCAATATTATTCCATATTTTCACAGTTGTAGTGAATAAATAAGAACAATAGTATAACAAAATGGGATTAATAGAATAATTCGTTTTGTTACTGTATTTTATTTTCACCTTTAATATAAGTTTGTTTATACTAAAATTCTAGTACTAATATCCACATTATTTATCTGTGGTAATGTATTTAACGTTCGTATTAAATGAAAATGAAGCTGGAATGAGATAAGTAGGTACTTTTACATTTTGTGGTTAAATAAAATTATATTCCTTAGTGGAATAGATTTGAAAACTCGGTGTTGCTTTTATCTTCTGTTAGCCACCAGCATGCGGACTAATTATTAATAGCTTAATTAGAGTATATTTAAGTTTCTGAATGAAAATTCATAGTCACTACGTATACTCACTAGTTTCTTCATGTTAGTCTAGTTAATTTAAATACAGTTTATATAATGAATTTCCACGTTTGCAGAAAAGCAAAAAATGTATTGAGTTTACCAAATAATTTTAAAATATATTAATAAAGTTTAGTGGATGTCACTTACTAACGAATTTGACAGTATAAAACCGAACGAAAGTTGAAAAAGTAGCTTGGTACAATTTTTTGTAGTCTAAGTAATTGTTACATTACGTCATAAAAAAGTTGCCAAAAGCAGTTATTTAATGAGACGAAAAAATCATTGAGGATTAAAGAAAACAGTTTATATTATCCATTCACTTCTTATTCCTATCTCAGTAGACTATGCATTTTATTTCTTGGATTGGCACTTCATTTTGTTGGGTTGGTACCTAAACAAAACTAAACGTCCTGTCCTACTGTCGAAATATTGACAGCTCATATTATTAAAGTATGGAGGGTTACCTCTACCCTCCATATATCAAAGGTTAAAATTTTTAAAGATAGAAATATTCAATAAGCAATGCCAAAAAAATCAGTATAGAACTACATAACAACATCATTAAATGTTATGGTATGTTTAAGAAATAAAGCAACAGCAGCGAAAGTGGCTCAGATCTTTAAGGTAAGTGCCTACCATTTTGCTATTTCTTTTAAATGAATGCTAGTTTGTGACAGCTAACATAAAGTTATATATTTTGCATTAGATTAATTGAAAGAGGTTTTTGTAATGATTTTATAAATATGTATCACTTTTTAAATAAAATTTATATTATTAACATAATACATAACCGTTTTTGACAGATATCATAATAAATTATAAACAACGTTGTCAGATTTCACATTTCTAAATTAAACATTTTGTAACTATAATTTAATTCAAAATTTTGTTAAATATTTTTACATCTCATATCTACCTTTGTGTAACTGAGGTATATTTTTTGAAACTAATAAATATGACAAAAACATTCTAAATGCTTAATTTTTTTAGATTAGTGTTTGGAAAATACGGAGAATTATTAAGGATTAAAAAATATGAGAAAGTCGCAGGTAAAGAATGTAAAACTGATAGATTTGAAAAGTTTATTTTAAAAAAGACCTGCAGCGACAGATTTGGATCTACCATTCTAAAAATGAACATTTTACTTTGGACTGATGCTTTGATGCTAAACAGAATTTTGATTTTAAAGGGGGACGCACTACACTATACAAACTTATAAAATTAATGGGATACAATTTTAAAAAAGTAAATGGACGACATATTTTATGTGACCAACGACACGTTAAAATTAGTAAAATCACTTTAATTCGGAAATATAAACAATTAAACAATCTTACTGAGAGAGTTACATTCGTAAACCTAGATGAAACATGGATCTATCAAAATGGTAGCTCAGTGCGTCACTGGGTACACGATTCTGACCTGAAAAGTAATCCAGCTCGTGTAAAATCCGAAGGAAAGCGATTTACTATTTTACACGCTCACACGAAACTGGATGATTTTTGGAAGGATGTGACTTGTTACTAGAGTCTTCGAATACAGACTTTGACTATCACAAAAGTATGAATACTGACCTTTTTAAAAACTGGGTTGTTAATCAACACATTCCTGCTCTATCTGTATTTCAAGAAAAATGTGTGGTGGTCATGGACAACGCGCCATACCATTCAGTTCAACTTAACAAACCACCCTATTTTAGCGAAAAAAGCGATGTTGCAGGAATGGTTGATTAACAATAACATTACGTTTGACACAAAAATGACAAAGAAACAACTGTACTCGATAATCTTACCTTATAAAACTGACGAAAAGATATATGTAGTGGATGAAATTTTAAAACAACGAGGACATGAAGTACTTTGACTACCACCATACCATTGTCATTACAATCCAATAGAACTAGCATGGAGGTTTACTAAGACATATTATAACAAACATATAACATCTACTTATCTTGACCAGGATAGAGTTAAAAATACGTGGACAGAAGCATTGACTAAATGTATACCAGACATGTGGCGAAATTTTTGTAGACATACAGACGAACTTATTTTTGCAGATTGGACTACTTACATGGGAAACTGCTCACATGACAATATTCCTCCTTTAATTATTTCATTGGTGGAATCAGATTTTGACGATTCCGATTTTGGATTTGATAGTGACTCTGATGCTTCCAGTGAAATAATGGAAGAGGATTGATCATACAAATACACCGACAACATTTACACGTTACACCTAAATCTGCATCTGTATTTGTTTTTATTTCCTTTTATGTAATTTATTAAAATATTTTTTCATTGTATCGGTTTGAAAAATTTCTGAAGAATTTCTGTTATAAAGAACATTATCAAAACATCTGCATATATAAGTCAAATGCGACTCCACTTGGGGCGGACCAGGAAAATCAAATTTGTACTGGAGTAGTTTTCTTAATTAACCATTGGATGTGAAATTTTATTACCCTACAGCCACTATTACAATAATGTTACACTACGATGCCATTTGGATGTAAAATAGTAGACTTTAAAAAAGATGGATATAAAATTTGAGTACTATGTTTTTATGTCAAACTCAAAAATGATTAAATAATTTTTTTACCACTGCTTGAATAATTTAAAAGTTTTATTATTCATTTGTAAAAATGATTTTTTTTTACTTTTGCTTGATTAATTTAAAAGTTGTATTAAAGGTTTTTAGTTAATATATGTATATGTGCTACATTTTGAATTGTACTTATTTATTTGTAATAAAATGTAAATATTAAAGTATATTTTTCGTTATAGACCAATAAAATAATAATTGACTATAAACAGGGATCTGTTCTGTGTAAAGGGATGTGTTATTTTGAGTCAAAATTCATGTGAATTCAAATAGACCATTCTTGGATATTAATACTACTTGCAGCGAAAACTGACGCATCTACTTTAGTATTCAATTTAATATTGTAACGGGATAACCGTAAAGGAAGGGACCTTAATTTGAAAGATTGTTGTTGACAGTTGATTTTTAGAAGTTTGTAAAAAAATCAACTGACCATTTTAAATAATGTTTCTAGAAAATTCTAGAAACTTCTAAACACACTGACTAGATTAAATAATGTTGTATATAAGGGGATGCATGGGCAGTTAACGTCAGTTCGAGTCAAGTGTTCAGAAGAGTTCATTGTATTGTCAAGTAGTTAGACGTTATCCAGCAGAGTTCAGTGTATCTTAACAATTTTGTAAATAAATTGTGTAAAAAGCCCCCATACGTGTTTCAATATTAAATATATTGACTTATTTCCTGCAAGTTTGGTTTGCAAATTTAATTACTTAAGATATTTGTACTGAATACACATATTTTTATTGAAGACGTTACAACATTGTACTTACATTTAACAAGACCACAGAACAGTAAACTCAGACGTGTATTATATAGGGCGAATTTCATGTTACTAACAGAGCCTACTGAGATAGGAATAAAAAGTGAACGGATTATAACCATTCCAGTTTTATACATTTGTATCCCAAGTCTGGATGTAAAAAATCAGAGAGGAGTGAGCAAGTGCTCTGCTGGCACTTAGGCCACATTGTGCATCCTCTCGTGTGTAGATAAATTCACACCTCTTCAGGCCTAAAGATTTAAAATAGGTGATGAGACTCCCGAAGAATTTATCCAACATCGGCTGGTGTAAGTCAGTACTCGCTCAACACCAATCTTCTGAGTTCAGAAAACGCAGATCAGTCATACATTATATACAACCCTATATATGAAAATTGAACCTTATTTCACTATTTTTAACTTCCCGCTAAAAATTTTTTTTTTTTTAAATCGGGAAGTTATTGGTTTCACCCCGTTTTTCGAAAATCGAGTTTTCATCGGATCTCAACGTTTTGAGGTATTTGGAACCTCCCCTGACTATTTTTGCGAGGGTGTCTGTATGTACGTGTGGATGTGTGTGTGGATGTATGTAAATCTCTTATAACTTTTAAACGGGTTGACCGATCGGAATGAAATAAAAAGCGTTCCAAAGAGTTCCATCTAACTTAGATTTCCTGTAAGTTTAAACCGATTCGAACCGGTAGATTTCGAAAAATTTTAAAATAATCGAAAAAAACAATTGGTAAAAATGATGTTTTTTGGGCATATCTTTGTGGCCATTAGATCGATCAATTTTATAACCTAATCAGCTCTCAAGCTTAAAAAACCACGTCAAATGCCGTTTTGCAATTTAAAATCGGTTGATTCGTTCGTGAGATATCGTTGTCGAAAAATTTCAAAAAGTGTTTTTTTTTCAATAACTTAGACATTTTTTGACTAATCGATTTTGTGCTCCTAGTAACGTTTTTAGGTCTCAAAAAACTGCGTCGAATGCCATTTTGAACATCAAAATCGGACAACGCGTTAATAAATTATGGCTTTTTAAACATTTCAAAAAAAGTCAAAAACGTCAAAATACGTCACGTTACTATCATAGCTTTACGGTTAAAACTAGCGGGAAGTTGCAAAGATGGCCTTTAAGGTCAACCTCTTTTCGAATTTTTTTTGTGAGGAATGCCTCAGTTTAAAAAGTAAATAAAAATGCGATATATTCATAAAGTGCTTGAGTTAATAGGGAAATTGGTACCTTATTGAAATAAATAGGTACATTAAAAATAGTCGCTTAGGTATTAATTTCTGGAACTACAATTGCTTTAATAGCTAGTTTTATAACCGCATAAATAATAGTTATTCTATGTAGAATCTAGTTTTTTTATTAATTTACAGAATGTGCTTTTGTCATTGTATAGTAAATTCACCACCATTTTATCAATAGGTAATTGATTTTTATTTCCTTCGCCTGACAAAGCATAATCAAATTAAAAATCGAATTTTAATTTATTTGATGTGAGTTTTCAATTTCTACGCGTTAAAATGCATCCATTTTGAAATAAAAAAAATCTCAATACTCTTTACCTACAATTGAGATTTTTTTCTCTAAAAGGTGCGCTTTTATTCAGTTCAAGTTTAAGTTGACATTTCTAAAAGAATTTTTGTATAAAAAATTAATGACAATATGAAAAATGGACCAGTTCTGTTTTAAGATTTTCTTAAACTTTTTGTTGACAATAGAAACTAAACGTAAAAACAGTCTTTTGTAATACAGTGAATCAGCATAAAGTCAAATCATTTAAAAGTGTTTATATGCGTTGAATAGCAGCTCGAAAGTGAAAAGCCCACAAAAACACAATCTTTCACAAAATGTTGTCAAAAAGGTGGCTGCCTTTTAAATGTCATCGTATATTTTATATAAATAAACCCACTGGAAAATATTTTTTCAGAATTCACAGTGCGGATTCAGGATGCGAAAATCTTGGTATACAGTAAACAGGGCTTAAAAGCTGAAAATTGGGTAAAAAAGAAAAGGTTCTAAAATAAAAAGACTTAAGGAACAAATGTACAATCATAGAAATATAATGTTCAAGAGTGAAGAAAATCGCTAAACGCGATACCTTTCTACATTTTGATGATCTGGAAACAGAACATATCACCCGATGCCTTTTACATCGATAACCTCCCCTGAAAATATAGAATTTCTAATCCTTTTACAGATAAAGACATCCTCATAGCATGTTAAAAGGACTAAAATTAAGCTCCTGGCGCCTACTCTATTTCTAGAAGAACTTTAAAACAACTCCCTCCTTCGATTATCGCCTCTCTTACTCCTCTATTCAACTCTTGTCTCAGCAAAGCGTAGTTTTCCACCATTGTAAAAACTGCAAACATCATCTAATTCCCAATCATGAAAAAATCCTATAATTACCCAAAACTACAGACCTATCTCTCTGCTAAACGTGATTGAAAAACTTTTTGAACTCCTGCTTCTAGATAGACACCAACTCTATAATCCACCCTTTTCAACATGAATTCAGACCAAAATTCTTTACCCCAAACCCAATTCTAGATTTTAAACTTTTACCGCCTCTGCCCTAAATCAGAGAAAAGTAATCTCTGCCATACTAATAAATGTTCAAACGCTTTGGAGACGCAGACCTTATCAGAAAGTTAAATGACATCCAATTCCTCATTCAAGCCATAAAACTAATTCACTCCTACCTCCTTCCGGGAAATCATGATATAAAATTACTGGAGGACCATTCCCAGATAGCAATATGAATTCTCGAAGAATGTAGGAAGAGTTCTTATTTATGACTTGGACGTCAGAATAATCTTCAGAATGAACTTTTTAAGAAGTTCTGAAGACCTCGTATGCGCCGCTTTATGAATAAATTAAGAGTTCCTAGAAAAGAGCTCGCAAAGAAGTCTTTATTCTGACTTCTCAAATAAGAATTCTTTAAGAGCTTATGTTTATGATTCATAAAAATGGCTCCTTCAAGAATTCATTTTTCTGAGTTCTCAATAAGGAACTCTTAAACAATTCATATTTTGGAAGTCTAAAATATGATGACATTAAGACTTCTTATTTTAGAGCTGTAGAATTTTATTGTAGGTATAAAAAAATTTTCTTTTTATTATTAAATTCAAGATTGTTTATTAAAATGAATGATAAGTACAGAATATTATGAATAAAATGACATGTATTATAGATAAACCATGCATTGTTCTTATATTATAAGTAATATCTTTTTATCTTATTATATGATAAAACAAATTTTTATATTTATATTAACAGTACATAAAGGAACAAAAAGTAAATTTGTTTAATTGACAAAAAAAAGACAATAGTTCCATAATGTTAATCTTTGTTTGGTTCGTGGTGTTTTTCATTTGCATATTTTACCCGATCACTGGCATGTTGAAGCCAACTTTTAATTGCATCGTTAAGTTCTGATAATGTGCATCGTGGATTACATTTAATGATAGTGCCTAAAATTAAAAAAAATAATAATTGTGACATACGATTTTTTTCAAAAAAATTGCATGCCTTAAGCACGAGCGTAGGTATATATGCTCTACTATCGCCTAAAAATCAAAATCTGGGTTTCGTCAGAGCTTATAATTAAATTAATTAATATTTCGTGGTTAAAGTGGGTTGACTTGCATACCACAATAAAGGAAAAACATTTCTCTAGAAAAATGTTGTAAAAATGTCCCATCATGCTGTACTTGTAATCTCGATAACTCTCGAAAAACACAATTAGTTTGCTTGATTTTTAATTTTCATAAGTTCGTAATTTCATTGCGAGGAACGTTATTTCAATTCTATCCGCGGGAATTTTTAACTTACTCTGTCATTGAATTGTAATTAATATTTATTTCCTGTAATCATAATTTTTTTTTCTTTACATTTTTTCAATTAATCTTTAATAAGATTATTGGATGATTAAAATTTAAGTAATTATAATTAATAAAATATAATATACATGAATTTAGAATTTTAACGTATTGCATGAGCGCTTAAGGCATACACATTTGGTTTTATCAAATTTTCCCCCTTATTAGTTAATATTATTTATATTAAATTATTATAAAAAGAAACACTTCAATCGTTTACAACTGTCAATTTCAACTTTCAATTCAAATTATATTTTGAAGATAGAAGAAAATACAATCTAATTAATTTTTACAAAAAATATTTCTTATAATTCCTAATTTCTTCTATGCTTGACTTATAATTTTAAATTGAAATTCAGGAAAACGATTTATTTATACGATAAATAACTTATTGTTTACAAAAAGTTAATATTCCTACAAAATATGTTTCGAATGATTGTTTGTAACTTTTAGTATGTTATAATCAGAATTTTAAACTTCAACAAAAAATTTTGATCACATCATTATTCCTATTTGTATACCTCAATTACTTATAAATAGTATGAAATTTTTATTGAGACTACAGTAAAATAATCACCCTGTAAAGTATAAATTTTACACCGTTAGAATATTAAAATTTCCTACCCAATTTTTAGCCCACATGAAGTGAAGGATGCAAAAGCTTATACTATTTACATTAACAACGTTTACACCCATAATTGTCATGAATTTGTAATTAAAAATCACAATTTCATAAACAATTTAAAACAATATTTTTAATAATTTAGAACCAGGCATAATTCAAAACAATAATCTTACTTGTCAGAATGTTAACGAAATTCATCTCCTTCACAGATATGGTTTTTTTTTACCGCTCCAGGACAGTTTACAACTGAAGTTATTATCTAAAATAAATGATAATACCCGGACGTGTTTTTTTGCATCAGCCACTTTTCTCAGTTCAATAACTTTCGTCTGAAAAAGTAATATGACACAATTAATGATGCATTAATTTGAGGAGACCAATGAAGAATTACTAATTTGGTAGAATTATTTATTGAGCTAAATTATTGTTCTTGCTATCATCATTACTTCCATTATTTTTTTTAATTAAAACATGTTGTTGAGATTGAGCAATTGTCAAATTTTTACCAGTTTTAGTAGGCACAAAGGGTAAATCTATATAATAGCAAAATAATTATTAAATTTGGCATGATGAATTTTAAACATATATCAATATGAGATTTGTGGAATACTTACCAACGGTTTCAACACTAATCACCGATATCTTCGTCGTCGTTTAAATGACTGTACTCTGAGTCGTCAAAAAAGCTACCATAATCTAAGAGCTGAGTTTCTAATAAATAATCATCAGCATCGGCAGCGACTTTAGTGGACTTATAATAAAACTTGTTTTCAGGATGAAGGCTCTTATTACTGTGGTTATTATCTTCCTCTAAACATTATAAACGATCAAGATGCCATTAATTTGTAATTATTGTTATAATCATATATTGTAAATAAATACTACACCTTCTTCATTATCGTCGCTCGACTCCTCGGATTTTTGATAACGCAAAGGTACTTTTCTCTCGCGTTTGGGTGGATTCTTCTCCTTATTATCAATATTCACAAAGGATGTTTCATCACTTGTTGATAAGTTAACAGCAGCCATTTCTACTTGTTTTGCTACATCAAAGGTTTCTGTTCGTTTTGGTTATGCATATGTAAACAACATATTAAGCGCATGCGCATTGACTCACCATGAGCATGCGCATAAAAATTATATTTTCATTATAAAAAGACATTAAAAAGATGTCTTGAAGGACTGATGTTTTTGATTTCTATGAGAAGTCTTTAAAATGAATACATTATGTTATCATAAAACTGACGTCTTTACTATGAGTTCTTAAAGAGATCATAATTTTGATTTCAATAAGAATTAAAAAATAAGAATACTTATATATGTCATAAAACTGATGTCTTAAAAAAGACATCTTGAAGAATTCTAAAATTTGAGTTCTTAAATATGATGTCTTTATGAACTCATATTTGGACTTCTGTCAGAAGTCTATCAAAAGGCTTCTCGCAGTATTCTTTATGATTTGGATGCTATCTGGGTTATAATACGTGTGTTTAAGCTGAGGTAGATTATATTGAATAAAAAAAAATTCGAAAAGAGGTTGACCTTAAAGGCCATCCTTGCAACTTCCCGCTAGTTTTAACCGCAAAGCTATAGTACCGTGACGTATTTTGACGTTTTTGACTTTTTTTGAAATGTTTAAAAAGCCATAACTTTTTAAAGCCTTATTAGATTTTGATGATAGCATTCGATGCAGTTTTTTGAGACCTAAAAACGTTACCGAGAGTGCAAAATCGGTTAGTCAAAAAATCTCTAAGTTATTGAAAAAAAAACATTTTTTTTGAAATTTTTTGACAACGATATCTTACGAACGAATGAACCGATTTTAATTTGCAAAACGGCATTCGACGTTGCTTTTTAAGCTTGAGAGCTGATTAGGTTATGAAATTGATCGATGCAATAGCCAAAAAAATATGCCCAAAAAACATCATTTTTACCAATTGTTTTTTTCGGTTAATTTGAAATTTCTCGAAATCTACTGGCTCGAACTTAAAGGGAATCTAAGTTAGATAGAACTCTTTAAAATGCTTTTTATTTCATTCCGATCGGTCAAGCCGTTCAAAAGTTATAAGAGGTTTACATACATCCACACACACACACACACACACACACACACACACACACACACACACACACACACACATCCACACGTACATACCTACAGACATACAGACACCCTCGTAAAAATAGTCAGGGGAGGTTCCTTAGACCTCAAAACGTTGAGATCCGATGAAAACCTGATTTTCGAAAAACGGGGTGAAACCAATAACTTCCCGATTTAAAAAAAAATTTAAATTTTTTTTAGCGGGAAGTTAAAAATTCATTAAAAAATGCACATTCTTTCATTTTTGCTTTCCAAACTTTTCAATAACCTGTATATATCTTATTGAATGCAGAATATTTTATTTAGACGATATTTTAAACAAATTTTTATAAGAAAACTAGACCTTTGACTTTGATTAAAATTCTGTTTAATGTTCATTTAAATATGCAAATCTTTAATATTGCTACTCTCGTGTTTACTGAATAATTTTAAATATTTTACTTTGGTAATTGTAACAAAATTTGTCATTATATACTTATTGCCTACTGGAAATTTGCTTTAATAATTTTTTTTAAACCGGCCAGAAATTAGTACTTTCCGGTTTATTTTTAGGTCAGAAAATGTCATTTTGTCGGACAAGTCCGGTAAAATAGTTACTCTAAGATAGCAGTCAATTCTATGGTAACCAAGTTTTGTATATATTTAAAATTATAAAAACATAAAACGAGCAGAGCGTTTGTGACAGTCTTATATAACAAGATGTAAGAGATGATACAAAACGTATCTAGTGCCGTGCTGTCATTGCTGTCAATAATAAATCCATAAATCCAGTTTTAAATTGTGTTTATTGTGGTTAGATTTCCTTACTCAAGACACTGGTAGATGCTGCGACATAAGTATAAGGATATTAATCACCTCATACAAGGGCAAAACCAACTACAGACACCGTGTTTTGCTCTTTTTGGAGCTCATCACTGTAGTATAGGTTAAGTCTCTTCAGTCACTAATGAAGAGACATCCCCTGTATGAATCGACCAAATCCTTATAGATGTAAACTTGCGAAAGTAGAAACCATTCGCAAGTGGCCCCATCTTCACTTCAAAAATGGTACTACGACAGTCGCTTTGCATCTTGAAAATAACTTGACATATTTTGACGTTTAGTTGAAAACGTGAAATTTATTATAAAATGGATATTTAAAATGATGCATTTGATTGTGAATTAATGGAAGATGAAATTATACCAGATGAAATTGTTAAGGCGGCCACCCAAGCAAGGTTTGTTAAAAAAAATGTTAAAATTAGTAAATAAAGAGTTCTTGTTATAAAAATGTAAACTGAATAATATGAAGTTTATGGTACAACAATGCCCGTTTAAAAAAAAAATATTGTACGTAATACGTCCCAAAAGTGCTTTTACTGGACTCGCAGGCTTGCAGGGCTCGCCTATGGCTCACCCTGCAATTTGCCTACTTGTCCAGTAAAAGACCACTTTCAGGACTTGTTACGTAAACTACTATTAGTTATTACGAAAAAACAATCAATTTCGTTAGTTAGTCAAGGTTAAAAGCTCGTATATTTTTTACATTGATTTATTGATATGTAGTTGATTAAAAACAATTCGTTTTTACATTTGGAAAAACTGATTTGAGATGAATTATACGGGTCAACAATTTAAATTAGTTATAACAAATATGTTTATTCGAGCCGTTTGATTAACAGTACTCTTGTTATTTATTCAGAGTTCGTAAATCAGCCCGACAGGGTCTATATTTGTGATATTGCGTATTGCGTTTAGCTCCAACAGTGCGAAAGCGTACTAAACTCATTAAAAGCTACCTCTTAAGATATATGTGCCTTTTTGACTCTGTTTCCTATGAGCCTGTTTCAAGGCCGCTTGCTGTTAAAGGTAATACAAAACGCCTACTAACTACTAAAGCATGTGTGGCTGAAATGTTTGAAGTATTAGATGTAAGGACCCTGTTATAGGACTTGGTGTCCTTTTCAGGGATAGATGGTGAAATTTGGGATGAAGTCAGTATCAGCCGTTGATGCCATTCGGTGCTCGCTTAAGGTTTCCTGGTTCCTGAAACTGTCACAATAGTTATTTGTGACACAAGGACGGAAAATGACATTTTGCAAGAGCGAGTAAAGTTGTGTAGCCGAGGTGCGTAGCACCGAGGCGAAACAATACGAGCACTTGCAAAACATTTCCCGGACGTGTAACACACATTATTTTTTGGTCCGACTAATTTTTAATATTTTCAAAAGTTCAAAAACTTTTTACTTTATGACATACAAGATTAGATGTTTATTGACATCTATTGCACGATTAAAAAAATTAGTAATAAGGAATGATTTTCTGATAATCGATTTTAAGATCCTTAATTTTTATACATACGAATACTTTGCTAATAAGCAACACAGTAAAAATTGTTATATTGAAAATATTAACATTAATATCTAATAATTTTATATAAAAATAGCAGAGAAAATGAACTATTTTAGTTCAATGAGCAAAAATAAAATCGAGATATGTATTTTCATAATCGAATGATAAGTAGTTGTAAATTGACATAAACGTCAAATTGAAAATAAAAGTTGTAAGAGAAATTAAATGTAAGTTTGAATCCTGCTTAACTTTAGAAAAAGTTATTAGTTTAGTATATTGGACGCTGTTTTTAAATAAATTTAATTAAAATTTGTATTATTCATTATGTATTTTTTATGACTCATAGCGCCATCTATTTAAATAATCTAAAAGCTACTTTGCCGGCCTAGGCCGGAAATAGTTATTTGTGACACAAGGACGGAAAATGACATTTTGCAAGAGCGAGTAAAGTTGTGTAGCCGAGGTGCGTAGCACTTGCAAAATATTTTTCGGACGTGTAACACACACTATTTTTTGGTCCGACTAATTTTTAATATTTTCAAAAGTTCTGTTATGTTCAAGACTTGACTGATTGTGCTACCTGAACTAAGACCACTGACTAGAAGACAGCCGAAGATATAAGCGCCACATTGGATGTTAAATATTATAGTTGTGTTGTTGTGTATTGTGTAATAACTCCTTTTATACTTAATATACGTGTTTAGCTTCAGCAATTATTAGTGTTTTAATTAACACAACAAGTTCAAAAACTTTTTACTTTGTGACATACAAGATTAGATGTTTATATAAAGATGAGAGAATGAACTATTTTCATAAATTGACATAAATGTCAAATTTTAAAATACAAGTTGTGAGAGAAATTAAATGTAAATTAGATTCCTGCTTATCTTTAGAAAAAGTTATAGGTAAGTTTAGTATATTATACGCAGTTTTTAAATAAATTTAATTAAAATTTGTATTATTCATTATGTATTTTTGATGACTTAAAATTTAAACTCATAGCGCCATCTCTTTAGATAATCTAAAAGCTACTTTGCCGGCCTAGGCCGGAAAATGCCATTTTCCGGACGATTTTGAAGTAATTAATAGTATTGTTTCTGGACGGAGGACCAAAAATGTCATTTTCCGGACGATTTTGAAGTTTTTAATAGTATTGTTTCTGGACGGAGGATCAAAAAATACTTTTTTGGTGTTATGTGAGTGTGTGTAAGGCGTAAGGCTTTCATTTGGACGAAGGACACCACATAAAGCTTCGTCAGGAGCTCAGTTTTTTTTTTGTATAATCCTGTCGTCATCCTGTATCTACTTATAGCAGTCAAGAAGGTCGTCAAGTTCTGTAGGAAGGTCCCTGTCTACGGTTCGGAGGAGTCTTAAGAGGAAAAGGGAATCTTGATCTTCGGAATGTTTGGGGTTCTCTGGAGTCCTCCATTCCAGTGTCCTCTGGGCGGTAATGTTGGTTCCCTGTAGAGTCCTAGTGACATATCGATGTTGTAACGTCTGAAATCAAGAAGGAAGAGGAAGTATTTTTATATTTTGGTAGACAAGGCGGCTTGGGTAAAGATGATGTAAGTTTTTGGCTTTGCGGATAATGGATCTCTCTGTGGCAAGAAGCAAATGTAGGAGTGTTTAAAAAAAACAGAGTATGGCAGGGCCTTATAATCGACAAGAGGCCGAATAAAAGTTTTGTAAGTATGAATTAGGGTTTTGGAGTAGCATCTTCCAAGTCTACTACCCAGAGCACCCAGGAGGGTCGCTCGCCTTCTCATTTTATTGATGGTGAGTTTGATGTCGGTCTTCCACCTGAACGTTCGAGTGAATTGCACGCCCAAGTAGGTCTCCTGATCTTGAGGAACCCACAATTTACTGTATCTACACGACTTCTTGTATCGGAATGAAACTCTGGATTAATGTCAACAAAATATTAAGGATAGATTTTTGTCTGAAAGTTTCATTGGTAACCTGCAAAGCGGCTATATGCAAAACGTAAAAACAACCCTCGTACACATGTCAGATTTGAATGTAATGAATTTGTATCATTGTCGTATTGTGTTCAATCATTTTCGAATAAACTATGTTTAATGTAATTATAATTTTATATATCATTATACATAACAGTAATAAAGAAAAAAATTCAAGTTAGTTTTTAAAAAGGTATACTTTTATTCGCATCTAGCGAAGTTGTTAAAAGTGTAATATATTTCAAGTTTACTACTATAATTTTACAATGCAACCCTAGCAATTTATCTGACGGTAACTTATTTTAAAGAAACGCCCTGCCAACATCCTTCTTGCCAACTGAAATATATCGTTTATCTTTTGTTTTAGGTACGCTGCTCCTTTAACCACTATATCCTGCCTATTTATCCGAGTGTCACGAGAATTGTCCAAGCAAAATCCTGTTCCGTCTATTAAATTTGAAGCTCGCGCTAAGGAAACAAAAACGAGGATGGAAACACCGCTGCAGACATCCGTAGATGTTCAGTAAGATTTTGTTCAGTAACAGTATCATTTTCTGCTTGCTGTAAATTATGGTTTTCCTAATTTGCTGCATTTGTCAAACTACGAATAGCAAAATTTAAATAGAAAACTACTTATTTATATATTCTCAACATTTATCAAAAAAATCCTTGTAATACTAGGTTAAGTTATAAAGGGTTTAGACTTATTTTTCTACAAATACTTTAGCTGAATCATAAATTTTCAATTTATATTCACTTCTTTGCCGCTGGTGAACACACTGAATAAGAAAATATACGTTTTCCCAAACTTCGGCACATTTGTCAGTGAGATTACAATTTATTGTTTTCGTGAAACTCCTACCTGATGTATCTTTAAAATAGGTAAAATCTAGGTACATTACAGCAAAATATACAAAGTGTTTAGAAACATGCGGCAAAAATTCAAAGGATTATTTCTTGGATTATTCTAACAATATTTTGTCCTTTGATAATTTTTTGATGGGACGCTTTGTTTCGAAGATATGGGGCAAAAGAAAAGAATTTCAACTATCGAATTTTAAAATTTTTAACGTAGCCAAAATAAAATTCTAGCGTACTACACGGGATCTACCAATTAATAAAAAACCTAAAGCTGGGAATTCACTTGAGCACGAGGCAAGTCAAGGCGAATAGGTTAAAACTGATTGACGTTCTCTATTTGACATGTATTTTCGGTGTTTAATACTTAAATTAGGCAATCCAACGATGTGTCAAAATATAAATTCAATATGGCGGCGAGGGTCAAACAACTAAAATTGTCCTTTTTAAACACTAAAAAACACCTTTAAACACCACAAAATAAAAAGCAAATCGTTTTATAACAACAACACTCCTCAGATTTCTGAAGATGAATAGCTACTGAATCCAATGTTTGACTTTCGTGATTCGTGGCAATCCAACGATGTGTCAAAATATATTCAATATGGCGGCGGGGGTCAAACAACTAAAATATCACGTGGTTTGGATTGCCTAATTCTTGTTAGTGAAGTCTTCTTTTATGAATGAACGAACGCCGAGATGGCTTGCATGCATTTCATTTATGAACTTGCGAATAGCAATTCATTAATTAAAAGTTGGGCTGTTATACCGTGAACGATTTCCTAATCGTAATGTGCCTAATAGGGAAACCTTTCAAAATATACATCAACGACTTCGTGAAACAGGAACATTTAAGTGAAGTGGAGGACCGGAAATGCCAATGACAGTAAGAAAGGAAGAAGTAGAGAGAATGTGGTGGCCATAATAGAAGAAGATCCGGGTACCTCTACTTAAAAACTTGCAAATACTTTAAATGTACCTAAGTAACGGGATGATTTGGAAAATTCTTTGAGACTATTTGTTGTACCCATACCACAAAGAACGCGTTCAGGCACTTCTTCGTCTACGTATTGCATTTGAACACATTGAATTAAATTCCTCAATTACTGATGCTTATTCTTTTTATTGATGAAGCCAGTTTCTCAAGAAATGCAATAGGGAATTGCCGCAATAATCATTTTTGGGTTAAAAAAATCCATATGAGGTGCTTGAAGATCGCTTTCAACAGTGTTAAACGTTTGGGTGGGAATTGTAGATGAATTCCTAATTCGACCGGTATTTCTGCCAGGAAAACTTATTGGCGAGTTATACCGCAAATTTTTGGAACAAACGCAACCTCAGTAGGATGTACCATGTTTTAAAAGAAATGTAATGTGGTGCATGCATGATGGTGCTTCAGCGCATTTTAGCATGTTGGCTATAAGGGATTTAAAATTAACATACGGAATTGCTGGATTGATCTAGGTGCACTTCCCTTATGGCCCGGACTTAAATCTCCCTATGGCCTCACCTAAGGTCATTAGTTTATAGTACTCCAATAGCAATCCGAACCAATCCTGGTGTTTTGAAACAGTTTGGGAGTCGATGAGGAGAAGATTGGATTCTTTTATCCGAGCAGGGGGTAGTCATTTTGAACAGTTTTTGTTGATAGAGACACATTACATTTAATTTTTAGTGAAAAACTGTTATTGTCGATTTTTTTGCCCTATATCTTCGAAATAAACCGTCAAAAATCATCAAAGGACAAAATATCCTTAGAATAGTCTATGCAATAGTTCCTTGAATTTTTGCCGCAGTTAGAAGACAAGAAAAATGAATTTTAACCACCAGATATGTCCGTGGCCCAGTCGTTTAGAAGAACAGATGTCAGAAGTTTGATTCTTGTAGGATATATATATTTTTTAATTCTTCCTTAATGTAATTTTTTATTTGTTTAATTTTTATATTTCAATATTCCAATGTTTATTAAATGTTTCACTTTTAGCGAGTATATCGACAAGAAGGGCCAGAATACCTCGCAGAAGGTGTGAGTAAATTAGTTGTATTTACATTCTATGTGCTGATAAAAGATACCCTGTCAGCAAACTTTAGGTCCCCAATTTGTTAAATCTGTATTCTTGTATTTTATTTTATGTTTGTTGTTGTTGTCAAGACCCAATTTATCTATATTATGAAAATACTTCAACTTAACTTTGCATGTAACCACGATTAATGTTTTTTTTTAACTGCTTTGGATTCGAAAGTAATTTTCTAAAAATTTTAGGAGTAAAAGAACGGATTACGATGGAACAAGCCAATATAGTCGAGGCAGTTATCGGGACTACGATTCAGCTAGAACTTTATACGAATTCCGAGAGCCTGATCTAAACGTCATCAAAGAGCGCCGAGCTCAGAAATTTCTTGTGACCATCCTACTGTTTTATGCAATCTGTCTGTGCCCATTGATGATATTAAAAGTGGCTCGTTTGGCAATTGGAGAGACCTACGAAAACATGGTTTATTTGGATGTCGTCTATATAGTTCTCGTTTGGATTGCTTTCGTGCCGACCTGCTCGACCCCTGTGCTATTTATCTTCTGGCAGATGAGTAGGTAAGATCGGAAATCACTTTAGATAGAGTTATAAATCATTTTTTTAAGAATAGAACCCTATATATTTAAAATATAACCATAATAATTATTGTGTTCAATTAACTGCACATTGAGAGTTTTCTCGTCACAGGAATGTTGCGTAGTTAAATAAATGAGTTTCATAAAATGCAATAATTTTAAAACCAGATACAAATTTATCTAGTTTGCAAAATTCAGAATAAACTTTATATTACCAATAAGTAGGTGAATTAAAATACAAAGGGATTTACGGCAATCATTAGAGTAAAAAATGTCAGTATGGATCTAGGTTGCGTGAGGAAATGAAGGAAAAACAACATCTGATCCTTTAATGGAGCTTCAGAGGACGAAAAAATGTATTTTCGCTCGTTTTTAATTGGTTAAATGGGACGTTTTTCCAATGATAGATTGTGTTTGGAAAACCGATTGAAAACACGTTTGTTTTTTAAGCAGATTAAAGTAGTTTTCCTTACCATAGATCGATAAATTTATTTCCTTAAGACCTTTCTTTTTTATGATACTCTTCTTTGTAAAAAGTTTAAATTAATAAATTTAATAGAATATATGAGCTCTTTTGTATAATAAAATAATTATTAATATTTTTTAAAGTATTTTATAATAAAAGTAACTCGAAGTTTCTTTGTCCTAATATTATATAATCTTAATTTTAAAGAAGGTTTCAGTGCTTGTAGAAATAATTTAAAGGACGAAGAATGATTAATAAATTATATAAGGAATAATACTTAATTAAAAAATCTTTAGGTAAGATTTTAGACTTTTGATTCTTTATTGGCTGAAATCGTTGCGATGCTTTGTGTATAGTCTATATGAAGGTTTTGAAGCTAGTCAGTAAAAATTATTAAACAACAAAAAGGAAAATTTTTTAGTGGCGATTTAAAACGCTCTCGCAAATAATATGTCAATTACTCTGCTAAAGAAAATATCAAAAGCTTTGGTAGTGAAAATACCAAAAGTTATTTCAAGAGCAGATACGATGTCAGTCGCAAAGTCAACAGGACAAAACATAAAAAATTAACAAAAGCTGTAGTTTTTCGCAAATGGAATTTTTTATTCAAAATAGCGTTAACACAGGGGTTTGCACAGTCCACAACTTTTTCGAATAAGGATTTCAGCTTATTGACTGGGATGTTCATCAAAATTATCATCGACGCCTTTTGGATGGCCTCTAAGTCGCATGTTGCAATATTCAGAGAATATGGAGAGCAGTTGATGGTTAAAATCGTGCAACAAGCGCCAGCTTCCTTTTCGCAATATTCTGGCCAAACACAACGAATGCGCGAGAGCAAACGCCTCATAACACCAAGATAATACACAACATTAACTGTTTGGTCCGCTAGAACAAATTCTTTGTGAATACGTTCGAATCGTAGAAACAAGTCAACATTGACTTTTCCAAAAGGATTTTCCACGTTTCTTCACCAGTCACAATGTTGTACAGAAAGTTTTTATCTTTCTTGGCCTCTTTAATGAAGCCTCTCAAATGTTGAATTCGAAACATTTTTTGGTCATTCGTGAGCTTCTGCGGAACAAATCGTGAACACATCTTCATCATGCCAAAATCCCCGATCAAAATGCGATAGCTTAAATCTTTGGAGATGTTTATATCCATTTGCATGTATGTCAACGAAGATGCTTATTTTTAATAAACAGACGCACTTTTTTGACAGTTTCTGGCTTAATCACAAATTTTAGCTGGCCAACATGTTTGTCGTCTTCCAGCGACTTACCACCCTCTTTGAACCGTTTTAACCACTCGTGGACTCGGCTACAAGATAAATAATCTTCACCATAAACTTGTTTCAACAATCGATGTGTTTCGGTAAATGTTTTACCAAGTGTAAAACAGAACTTAATATTGGCTCTTTGCATGTTCGATGCTCATTTTTCTATTGATGTTAAAAAACTACTGTTATTTTGAGCGCGATTTTGACAGAACATGAATGAAAGATGCACTTATCGAACGCTAGCCCCAATAACAGATGGCGCTACTAGTATCGGATATTTCTTAAACATCCTGTTTACTTTGCGACAGACCTCGTAGGTAAGACAATGACTTAAAAGAAGGATAACCACCTCTTCTAAAAGAAATAGCTTTAGAGCATGTAGAGTGTCTTAGAATATTGTGAGAAAATTTTAAGGACTTATTGAAGATGTTGAAACAAAACTATTGATGAGACTTGGATCTACCATCATGATCCTAAACTGAAACAAGAATGTTTACATTGAACTGAAGCTGGTTCTCCAGCTCCAAAACAGGCGAAGTCAGAACGATCGGCAAAAAAGGTTATGGTATCAGTTTTTTGGGATACAAATGATTAATTATTTTGAAAAAGGTTAAACAATTTACACTAAATATTATTGCAACCTTTTGGTCCATTTGGATAAAATTAATTCGTGAGAAAAGACCCAGTTTACAGAAGAAAACAATTATTTTTCATCAAGATAATGCACGTGTTCACACAAGTTTGTTGACGATGGCTAAATTGAACGAATTACAGTGCCAATTGCTTGAACACTCGCCGTATTAACCAGATTTGTCTCCCTCCGACAATTATCTCTTTCGAAATTTGAGTAAATTCTTTCGAGGAAAGCATTTTTTGTTAATTAAAGAAGCTATTGCAGCCGTGGTACAATATTTTGCAGCTTCCAGAAAATCATTACAAAGATGGTATAAAATTACTGGAGGATCATTGAAATAAGTGTGTTCAAGCTGAGGGAGATTATATTAAATAAAAAAACCAATACATTAATAAATACACAATGTTTCTTTTCAAAACTTTTCAACCAACCTGTAATTAGATTTACTAAAAAGTATCTTAGTAAAGGACCCCGCACTAACTAAATGGATTTTGGGTCCCGGTCGAATTGGCTGAAAATTTAGTATGTTGTAGTTCTCGACCTTCTGATCAAAAGTTATCATGGGCACAATATGATCCTATGTATATTTTCCAAGATATAAAAGAACGTAATATGGGATATTAGCTGTAGGCTGTAAGGCTTAGTAAGATTTTGGTTAATTGATTTAAAAATTAAGGTCTTTAATGATCTCCAATCAGTGGACTGCTATGGTTTTTGACACCTCAAAAATGAGCTTGATGATATTTCCACCCTAAAGGTTACCTATGGGTAATTTGAAGGTCCTTTAAAGGCCCAACTTAACCCATTAAGTCCTAAAAAGACGCGTTTAGAGCATTTTTTTCAACTGGCATAAAAATTGTTAAAAACTTCTCATAAAAAATTCAAACCAATTAATATCGACGTGCAATTTCATGAATTTTCCGAATCTGAAATTATTTTTTATAAAAAATCGATTTGAAGAGGTTATGTTTATTTTTTTAACAAAAACTGTCTTTTTAATTATAAAATTGAAAATCGAGTTTTTTGAGTCGAAATGAGAGGAGCATATAGCCCTAATGTAAAAATATTGAATCCTCGAACCTTGTTCTATAAAGATTTATGGCATTTAAAACACGCATGATTCAAAATGGTGGCATCAGATAGGTATGGCTGAAAATATATTTTCAAGTAGGTAATATTTTATGGTATATATCGTATCAAACTTTTTTCGAAATGAATTTTTTTCATAACTTATGCAAGCGAGTTTTTAAGGTCGCTGAATACGAATTTGAGGTTAATTTTTGAAAATTCAAGATGACGGATCCAATATGGCGGACGAAAAATTTAAAAAACATCCTATATGGCTATAGTTTTCATATCAGGGGGTTTTTGAGGTCGCTGATTACGAATCTGAGGTTAGATTTTAAAAACTCTAGATAGCGAATCCAAGATGGCGAAAGAAAAAATTAAAAATCATCTAATATGACACAAGACAGACAGACATATACAGACACGAACACAGACAGTCACGGACATAGACAAACACAGTCACAGACAGACACAAACACAGGCAGACACAGGTACTAACAGAAACAGAACCAGACAGGCACAGACACAAACAGACGCAGACACAGACATATCAATCATCAGATTCATAATCAGCGACCTCGAAAACCCCCTTATATGTAAATTCTAGCCATACAGGATTTTTAATTTTTTCTTCCGCCATCATGGATTTTTAAAAACTAACCCTAAATTCGTAATCAGCGACGTCAAAAAAATTCCTAGCATAAGTAGGTACACAATTCAGTTTGATACAATATATACCCAAAATATTACATATTAGGTGCCACCATTTTGAATCAGGCGTGTTTTAAAAAGCTTATACCATAAATCTTTATAGAACAAGGTTCGAGGACCCGATATTTTCACATTAGGGCTATAAGCTCCTCTTATTTGAAATAACAAAACTCGATTTTTAATTTTATAATTAAAAAGACAGTTTTTGTTAAAAAAATAAACATAACCTCTTCAAATTAATTTTTTATAAAAAATAATTTCAGATTCGGAAAATTCATGAAATTGCACGTCGATATTAATTGGTTTGAATATTTTATGAGAAGTTTTTAACAATTTTTATGCCAGTTGAAAAAAATGCTCTAAACGCGTCTTTTTGGGACTTAATCGGTTAAGTTGGGCCTTAAAGGACCTTCAAATTACCCATAGGTGACCTTTAGGTTGGAAATATCATCAAGCTCATTTTTGAGGTGTCAAAAACCATAGCAGTCTACTGATTGGAGATCATTAAAGACCTTTATTTTTAAATCAATTAACCAAAATCTTACTAAGCCTTACTCAGGCCTACAGCTAATATCACATATTACGTCATTTTATATCTTGGAAAATATACATAGGATTATGTTTGGCCCATGATAACTTTTGATCAGAAAGTCGAGAACAACAACATACTGAATTTTCAGCCAATTCGACCGGGACCCAAAATCCATTTAGTTAGTGCGGGGTCCTTTATGAATATAACACTTTAAAACACAAATTCTCTATTGTACATGTTTACTGTATAATCAAATATATAATTATTGACCTACTTTAATTGGAATGATTTCATTTTAAATTTCATCAATTCGTATTCAGTTGATTCCAAGAAATCTCATTTATAAATTTAATCGGACTTTCACACTGTCATTAACAAATGTTACTACATCCAATCAACTCAAGTGAAGCATTGTAATAATATAATCCAAAAGTTACCATGAGTTTCCCAAGTCAAAATGTGGAAAAATCAAAAACAGAAGATACTGTTATATATGAATGTTTGTTAGATTTGATGGATGAATGTTGGTACGGGGTAATAAACAATATTTGGTATAAATTTCCGGAATGTAATTGGAAAACTATTTCTTGGAAAGAAAATTTATGTAAACAGCACTATAGATAATTAACAAAATATTACATTAGCTGATGTAACGTATCGACACATGGATTGTATTAATCACATCTGGGGTAATAGAGTTTATAGATATTATTTTATTACACAACTCTTTTAGAACTTATCAAAATATCAAAAAGCCTCGAAGATTACCTGCCAACAAAAAGAACAAGAAGTAGAAATTGACAGATTATCGATAATCTTTTTTCGGTTTGCCGAAATATAACTAAATTTTTATGAAATATTTTTTGTACGAAATAATAATGATGAATTAGAATCTGTATTAATGTAAGTATGAAAACATATTTTTCTTTTGTTTTCTTTTTCTCCTGAGTCCTCTTACGTCGTCCTGAATTTTGGAACGAAGTTCCCTTCCGGGCGTTACGAACAGTTACGACTGACGCTAGGAGCAAGCCAAAAAAAATTCATACCAAAATTTGTCACGACACGACACGACATACGCATGTTGTCTCTCTCTCTCTCTCTCATAGATAGATATACCTCTCTTTATTTAAATAGGAAACCCTAATATAATAAATACTAATAAAAGTACAATTAAAAAGACACTAATTTAAATTAAAATAAAATACTGTAGAAAAAAAATAAGTACCTATAATAGTATTATATTTTATTTCATTCTGTTTTTATAAATCAATAAATTCATAAACATTTCAAAAATAGTTCTTAACTTGACTAGTTAGGTACCTACGTCAAATTACCTTAACTGTCAGTTACTGTCAAATATTTTAATTTTAAAATTTTGTATTAAATTGTTAATTCCTGTTTTAAATTAAATTGAAATAAAAAGTAATTCTAGGTAGAATATACAATACCTCTGGTATTGTATAAATGGACACGAACTGTTGAAAATAATGGATTTACTTTTTTTTTCTATTTTGCTTTGAACAGTGTAGTAGTGTCGCGACTTTGTTAAGTTTATACAGGTTTTTTGTAGATAATAAATATTAAAATAATAGAAAATAAAAACAATAATGTATCCTGACAGTGTTTCTGCACAAGTTCCGGATATTGCTGATAGAGTTAGGTAAGTAGAGATTTTATACAGACGATAATAAATGCTTATGTATGTACAAACTCTCTGTTGTGTTTACAAATTACAATTCCTTCACTAATTAATCAGAAGGAACTTCGTTCCATCTGGGTGTCCCTTGACACCTCTGACTTTTTTTTATTTAACCGATTGAGCTGAAATTTTGTATACACGTTTAGTTTGGATGACAATCCACAATAAGGTGTGGGAAGTCATTCTAAATCCATTATGGCGGACCATTTAAGATGGCGGAATAGTTATTTTTAATGCCCTTCTTCAATATGTGTATCAAATGAAAAAGCTTGTTAAGAGTGACGTCATTCTAAATCCAATTGGGGAACCATACTAGATGGCGGAATAGTTATTTTTAATGCACTTCTACAATAATAGTATCAAATGAAAGGCTTTGTTGAGAGTAACTTGAAAAATAATAATTTGAAATCCAGTATGACAGACCATACAAGATGGTGGAATGGTTATTTTTAATGTACTTCTAAGATATGGGCATCAAATGAAAAAGCTTGTTAAGAGTATCTTCAAAAATAATGTAACGTCATTCTAAATCCAATATGGCGGATCATACAAGATGGCGGCATAGTTATTTTTAGTTGATTCTTATCATTAGTAAACGTTAAATTGCCGAAAAGTGTTTTTTATTCAATGTTAAGTGCGACTTTTGTAGTTTTAATCTCAAGTTGTAAGTATTTTTGACTATTTCAACTATAAACATTTTGACACATCGCGATGACATATAATTCCCTAACTAAAGTTCTGTTTCCATTGAATCTAGTAATAAAGTTAAAGATGATCTCACACGTACCCAGCCCACTCGATGACACTTCTATCTGAATCGACTATATATATTGAGATGATATGAGTTACTATGCTATATTAAATAAGAATGTAAAATGAAAATCTTATGGAAAATAGAGAAAGGAAAATTTTCTTATTTCGGGTCAGAGCGCAAATGCAGTAACAGTGGGATTAATTATCATCATCTTATTCATAATTCCTAAAAAAAGAAAAAAAGAAAATAGAATGAGAAAGAAGAAAATACAAATTCATTTCAAAGATTTTTATTTAAAGATTCAAAATGGATTAATCTACATTATATAAAGTTTCAATAATTATGAAATTGATAAATGGGAAAAGTAGATAATTAAAAGCTTATGAAAATTGCCAATACATTAGTAATTAAACATTAATTTTTAAATGAATTAAGGATATAATTAAATAAGAAAATTAAATTATAAAAATATCACAAATAGTTAAAATAAATATTAAAACTTCTACTTACTTTTAAAATATACAAATTTATCAACCATATTCTAATTTATTAATAGTTCAAATGCCAAAGGAAATATTCTGAAAAAGAGAAAATTATTAGTTTGTAGTGCTAGTAAATTTTATAAGAATAAAAAGAATAATCATTGTTTTAAATTGTAATATTGAATCAAGAATTAGATTTTGTTAGTAATTTTATTTAAATAAGGAATTAGTAGGCGATTAGGTGTTAAGGATGTATAGATTTAAGTTTGTTGAATTTGTCAGTTGTTTTTTTGTTGATTTGATAGAATCTCTCTTGTTTTCGGGTTCTTGAAAGGGAAGTTGTATTAAAAAATTGCTCCGTAGAAATTTTGAGTTTTTTTTGAAAATATTGATAAAAGAAAGTATTAAATCAGTTTAAAGTATAAATATTATCACAAGGTAACCAGAGAAAGCAATTGGTAAGAGAAATTTATATTATTTTATGAAGAAATAGATATTTCAATTGGGGGTTGAGCAGTATATGGTATAACTGCATTTTAATTGAGTTAATGAAGATTAAACTAATATTCAACAAGAAAGAAAGTCATAATTACACTTACCAGAGGAAATAGCAGCAGTTTATCTCTTGGTTTGAAGGGGAATTGATTGTTTGATCTCTACAAAGTTTCCTGAAATCTTTGCTGTTCCGAGGAAGAAAGTAGATTGTCCTGAGAACTGAATCCTGGTTTTCCAGAAGAGGAGCGAAGCTTCGTACAAATGGTAACCACTTTTCACTCGTTACAATAAAGAGTTTTTATGTGTTTGATTTTTGTAATTTTGATGAACATTTTATTTCACTGTTTTATGTAATTAACTAGATGATTATTATTATTCACTTTTGATAAGTTTAATTTGAATTGTTTATTAACTCAATTCAGAATACTTCATTTCATATATTTGATGCATATTTGGGTTTATCAACGGTATCTTTTAGTCTAGTTCACAAGTGCTTTTTTGCTCAACTTTTTTCAGCAGTCTCCGAAAATTATGAACAAGGTGTCATTCGATTTGGAATCGCATCTAGATGATTTTTGAAAAAAATGATGTTCCGCATGCAAAAACTGCAAAAGTTATTAACAATTAACTAAAACAAAAAGAAGAGGGTTTGATTTTTGGCAAATATCTTAAAAACTAATAAAGATTTATTAAATTAAAAAAAAAATTCAAAAAGAGAAGGAAATTTCCTACAAAAAAGCTTGATTTCTCGGAACTGTAGTACTCATATTTATAATTTTTCCAGATGGTTGAAAATACGGCCGAAAACGGGTGCTCTGGCTTGCGTAAGCCACGCCTGCTTTGGACACTTTTTTAATAAAAATTATTTTAACATATTAAATATCAAATTTAGGATATGAAAAAAATCAAGTGCTTACTGGTTAGATAAATAAACAATAATCGGTTTGAATTTTTTTTTATCACAATTTATAAATTATTTATGCAATTGTTAATTAAAATGTTTTTCTGCTTGAACATAAACATTGCAAGTGTGATAATTGTTGAACTATAAATTTGAGATTTTTTTCCTTTCTTGGAGCAATTCTTAAAAGGCTTTAGAATAGATCCCCGTTGGTGAAATTTAAAAATGTATATTTTTCAGTTTTTTATTAATAATTATCGTTGTTGCAAAATTAAAACTTAAATTAATCATTGAAAAAAAGTTTTTTTTTTAATATTATTAATGATCCGTTTTTATGTTATTAGAAGCTGCATAAAAATATCTTTTTTAATTTTTATCAGTTATTGTTTAAAAAATTGTTATAAACAAATGCGTTGTTTATTATATAATTGAAATTTTTTTTATGAAATTTCAATCTTTGATACAAATGATTTTTAAAAGAAAAATTATTTTTTAAAAAAGTTTTTTTTATTTCTTAAAAAAGCATTTATTAATTACCAATTAATTTCTTCCATTTCTAATTATTAATATTAATGAAGACAGAAAAAAGTTTTTTAAAATCATTATTTGTTTTTCTTTTCGATATAAAAAATTCGTTTTATTTAATTTTTCATTGTTTATTTAATAAACAATTTGTTATAAACAAATAAATTTTTACCAATTTTTTTTTCTTATTCTTCGTACTGTCACAAAAACAAACATGAGTTTGTTTGGGTTTTATTTTATTTTTAAATTTTGTTTTTAATGAACTATTTAAGTCTCAAGTCTACTTCCAAGTTTTGCATATCATTCAATAAATATAATATTGTGAATTTTGCTATTGACGTGAATTATTCGTACAAAGAATAAGAAAAAAAAATAAGGTAAAAATTTATTTGTTTATAACAAATTGTTTATTAAATAAACAATGAAAAATTAAATAAAACGAATTTTTTATATCGAAAAGAAAAACAAATAATGATTTTAAAACAGTTTTTTCTGTCTTCATTAATATTAATAATTAGAAATGGAAGAAATTAATTGGTAATTAATAAATGCTTTTTTAAGAAATAAAAAAAACTTTTTTAAAAAATAATTTTTCTTTTAAAAATCATTTGTATCAAAGATTGAAATTTCATAAAAAAAATTTCAATTATATAATAAACAACGCATTTGTTTATAACAATTTTTTAATCAATAACTGATAAAAATTAAAAAAGATATTTTTATGCAGCTTCTAATAACATAAAAACGGATCATTAATAATATTTAAAAAAAAAACTTTTTTTCAATGATTAATTTAAGTTTTTAATTTTGCAACAACGATAATTATTAATAAAAAACTGAAAAATATATATTTTTAAATTTCACCAACGGGGATCTATTCTAAAGCCTTTTAAGAATTGCTCCAAGAAAGGAAAAAAATCTCAAATTTATAGTTCAACAATTTATCACACTTGCAATGTTTATGTTCAAGCAGAAAAACATTTTAATTAACAATTGCATAAATAATTTATAAATTGTGATAAAAAAAAAATTCAGACCGATTATTGTTTATTTATCTAACCAGTAAGCACTTGATTTTTTTCATATCCTAAATTTGATATTTAATATGTTAAAATAATTTTTATTAAAAAAGTGTCCAAAGCAGGCGTGGCTTACGCAAGCCAGAGCACCCGTTTTCGGCCGTATTTTCAACCATCTGGAAAAATTATAAATATTAGTACTACAGTTCCAAGAGTTGGAGCTTTTTTGTAGAAAATTTCCTCCTCTTTTTGAATCTTTTTTTTAATTTAATAAATCTTTATTAGTTTTTAAGATATTTGCCAAAAATCAAACCCTCTTCTTTTTGTTTTAGTTAATTGTTAATAACTTTTGCAGTTTTTGCATGCGGAACATCATTTTTTTCAAAAATCATCTAGATGCGATTCCGAATCGAATGACACCTCGTTCATAATTTTCGGAGACTGCTGAAAAAAGTTGAGCAAAAAAGCACTAGACTATGAAGTTTGACACATTTTGAATTAGTAAGGTTAGAAATTTATATACAATTCATGCCTAGAAAACATCATTGGTCTAGGATAGTGTGGTTTTACAGTCATTTTATTGAAAATTTGTATATTAACTGATTTTGAATCTAGTTTTGTTGAATATTTGAACTCTGACCTTGACATAAGGGAATAGCCGGTAGCATATTTAAATAATCAAATTGGAAAATAATTACATTAAGTTAATTCTTACCTATTCACTATTTATATTTAAAATTCAAAATTAATTCATGGTAAGGAATATTTTATAACATAGTAATTGATATAATCAAAAGAAATTATTATTCATACACACTCATATATGTTATAATATATATATATATTTATTAAAAAAAAAAAAAAGGTGCTAACTATATATATACGATTCTGGGATGGTTATAAAACACGAGTTCGAACAAATCTTCAGTAAGATACCTATATACGACTTAAATGAATAATGAAGCTACCATGCTGACAGATTAATTTCGAGATGCAAAATTTAAAATTGTTGTTGCATTTGTATTTTAACATTTGTGCGTTTCGAAAACAGTATTTAGGTGCTTATTTAAAAATTTATTAAAAGAAACTGAGCTTAAATATTAAAACAGTATTTTAAAACAACGCTTTTCAGTAGTTTTGATTTGATTCAGAGTTCATTTAAGAAGTCTCCCAGAGGGTATCTGTATTATGAAGCAAAATATTAATCTATCTGCGTATTCCCATGTTTGCTTGAATCGTTGTATAATAAAGTATGAATTACACAAAAGAGAAATCTAGGAATCCCCAAAGGAATCATAGTCAGAACAGCACATATGAAATTTTTCATTGTTACACTTTTTGCCCATATCACACAAAACTCTCGATAACTTTTATAATATATTTCAACGGCCTTTTGTTAAGTTGATTGCAAATGGGAACCGTTAGAAGCCGCGGTATTAAGATCTAATAACCAGAAATGAAAGTGTTCTCGAAATTTGGTGGCGGTGCTCGAAAAGTTTGGCGTATTTTATAGCTTCGTAATATTAAAATCTCTTGTTAGAACAATCTAAAAGCAATTCAAACAAGTTGAGCTACAATATCTGTTTTATAATAAAAAATTTTATTGTTTATAGAATATTTATCTCAGTTTTACAAAAAACTCGTTGGATTAACACAAAGCTCATGTCGAAGTAACGATGCAGTGTTTCATTTCTCATGCGTTGGATGGATTTAATGAAACAGTTATAAACGAAATTCGCAACTGGTATTGTTGTTGGTACATAGACAGCGGATAAAATTAATTTAAAATCATTTTACTGATAGTTTATGAGACTGCGTGTGTTTGATCATATATGAAAAACTATATTTACGGAGCTTTATTAGAAAGTTTTTTATATTTTCGCCGTGTTCTGTGTCTCTGTGTCATTCCGTGGAATTTGTAATCGAATTTAAACCTATTTCCTGACTACCTAGAGCTCTGAAATTTTCAGGATAGCTAAGAACTGGATGACAATGCATGTTTCAAGTGTGTTTAGGCATATACATAGATTTCGAAATTTATACCGAATTGATATTAAACATGATCTAAGTTGTGTATAGATAATATTATTTTGAAAGTTATTAAATAAATCGTTCGTGGCGTAGTTGGTTAGGCGGCGGATCAATCCACTTGTGACAGTTCTGTTATGTTATTATAATGGGATCGATTACGCGACAGAGAAGTTTTTTTTTCTTTTTTTTTTTGTTCTTACATGTGAAAACAGTAATTATTATTTTAACTGGTAATAAAATAAACTGTTTTAGAAAGTTTTTAGATACAACTACCCTTGATTTTGTTAACAAGCAAACAATCTTCTCTATGATCAATCACAGCGTTGTATGACTTAATATTTTTGCAAAATCAGGGATGCTGTGCATTGTTGAGATGACACAAAATATGACCTATAAATCAGTAAAAAACTTTCTATTATAAAAAGTTCTTTTTGTAAATTGTGCTTATTTTTAAACATATTTCTATCAAATCGAAAAAAGTTTTATTTAGTTAAAAAATTTAAAGAATAGATATTTCCGTCATTGGCTTAATCGCACAATATATTGAAACGTATAAACCTTGATTATTCACTATTCATGTTAATAATACGAGGTCTGTCGCAAAATAAACAGAACTTTTAAGAAATATGCGATACTAGAAGCGTCATCTGTTATTTGGTTCGATAAGTACCTCTTTCATTTTTGTTCTGTCATAATTTCATGACAATCGAACCACTTCACGCCGAGTTTTTGCGCTAAAAATGACAGTACCTTTTTAACATCGGTCGAAAAATGAGCATCAAACAAAGAGCCAATATTAGGTTGTGTTTTAAATTTGCTAAAACAATTACCGAAACGTATGGATTGTTAAAACACGTTTATAGTGATGATTTTTTATCTCGTATCCGGGTCCACGAGTGGTTTACACGGCTCAAAGAGTGTCGTGAGTCGCTGGAAGACGACGAACATGTTGACCAGCCGAAATTTGTGATTACGCCATAAACGGTCGAAAAAGTGCGTCTGTTTATTAAAAATAAGAAAAAATATTTATTGAGATACATGCATTTTGACCAGGAGTTTGAGCATGAGAACGGTACGTTCACGGTTTTAATATAATACGAGTTTCTTAAGATTTCTGAATTTATGAGATATTGATTGATGTGAGTATCCCACTTAAGATGTTTGTCTATAATTATTCCTAGGTATTTTATATTTGTCACGGAGTCTATAGGTAATTTGTTCCGCAGAAGCTTACTATGCTTCGAATTATTCAACATTCCAGAGGCATCATTAAAGAGGCCAAAAAAGATAAAAATTGTCTGTACAACATTGTGACTTGTGACGAAACGTGGTGTTTTTAATACAATCTCGAAACCAAGTGCATGGAGGCACCCATTATCTTGATGTTATGAGGCGTTTGCTTTTGCGTAATCGTCGGGTTCGGCCAGAATATCGCGAAGAATGAAACTGGCGCTAGTTGCACGATAATGCACCAATATATTGATCGACAATTGTGTCCAATTTTTTGACAAAAAATGGCGTTTTAACCATAAACCACTTCCCATATTCTGTGAATGCGACTTTTTTCTGTTAGGTAGACTACATCTATAAAGGAGCGGTATGCCATTCAAAAGGCGTCAACGACCATTTTGAAGATCATCCTGGTCAATGAGCTGAAATCCTTATTCGAAAAACTTGTGGAGCGTGCAAACCGCTGTTTAACTCTGAAGGGGTCAATTTTGAATAAAATGAATTCCATTTGCCGAAAAAAAAATTTTGTTTATTTTTTTCTTAGTCCTGTTTAGTTTGCGACAGACCTTGTATATCACTATCTCAAATAACATATTACAAGTAGTTTCATATATTTTGAGTACCACTATATTTCAAATTCATTGAAGAAATAAAAAAGGAAATATTTTACAAAGCAAAGCACAATAAATAGATGCGGTGATACGCAAAGTGGCAAAGAGTTATTCAAAAAGATCCGGTGACGATCTCAAAGGCAAAGTAAATAATAAGTTCCAACTAATTCTCAATGAATCATTCCGTTTGTACATCAAGACAGCTACCATACTGGCACAGAAGTTTATCAAATAAAAGCAGGTGATCTTTATAACCATTCATACTGAATAAATGAATGGAATTCTTGAATCAATTATTACTATAAACTCACAACTTTCATTTACGACAAAATGAGATCTAGAAAACGCAAAGAATATACGAATGAATTGGAAAATAAAGATAAAAGTAAAAAGCTCAGATAATACCTAAGGAAATATAAAAAAAAAACGATTGTTAATAAATTAGAAACTGTGTTTCTCCACTATGTACATATCACAGTGAAGACAAGAAAGGAAAGAAATGTATACAAAAGTATGGTAAAGCATAGAAAATAGTATTATACCTTACAAGGTCGGTAGGTGACTTATTACAGTACGAGTTAGTTTACGGACGAGGCGACGTAGGAGCAAAGTACGGAAATAAAAACGAGTACTGTAAAAACACCTAACGACCATGTATCGTATTATATTTTATTTCATCCTGTTTTTATAAATTAATAAATTCATAAAAATTTTAAAAATAGTTCGTAACTTGACTAGTTACGTTAAATTACCTTAACTGTCAAAATTTTATTTTATAGTTATTATAGTGTTTTTAGATGTCAAAAATTAATAGTATATTACTTTACGAGTGGAGTAAATTGCATATTACAGCGAGTGTGTTTGGCCCATGAGCGAGCTTGCGAGCGAAGGGGCTAATGAAACGAGCTAAATATGCAATTTGTTCCTCGAGTGAAGTACTATGCTTTACCCACGACTTACCAAATGGTTTTGTATAAAACTAAAAAATAACAAATATAAAATTTAAATTTTGGCATAAGTTGTCAAAGTATTCGATTTCGCAGACACTTCTGTCTGAGAAATGTCAAATGTTAGTTTAATTTAATGAAAACTGTAGGTAACCAACATAATAATACAGGTTTCTATTTACTTACTCCACTAGTTTAGTAAATGAAACTATAACACAACTCCTCAATAATTTGACACTTACTGACAGAGTTATAGGTTAAAAAATACGCAATTTACTTATGAGTCGTGGGTATGGTATGTATGTAGGCAACACATCACATTACAGTACATGATTCCGTAATGTTTTACTTACCGGCGCCGAATTGATTATAGGTAAGTTTATTTACTGGACAGGATGAAATAAAATACTATAAATTTTTAGTGAAATACCTGTAATGAAAACAGCATCTTAATTTGATATAATTCTCTATGTAACTCAATTATTTACCAAACAATTTGCTGTCAGTTCAATTGTGAATCTTCTAACATTCTTCTATTAGTCCAGGAGCCACCAACCTAAAAGCTTCGTAAATAAGCTTACCTAAAGTTTGATTAAGATTTGCCCTGGTCAGCGTGGATTTAATTGGCGGAAAGTATTATAAATTATTAATAATATATTATAAACTTTTCATAATTTTGTTCTGTCATTACGGATTTTGATGAATCTTATAAATTTTCGTGCGAAATATCATTTGCAATAGAAAAAATCCGGCCGACCAATGATTTTCAGCTGAAAAAGTTACAACAAACGGAAATAATATCCCATAATGTTTATTTCAGAAAATCAATCTCTAATTAGAAAATTGAGAACTATGCGGATTTTAATTAAACCTCTACTTTTTAATGAAAATTACGCAATTTTATTTTGTTTGTATACCCCATTCTGACGAAGACCAGAGAACTGATTGACTATTGATCCGGACCATCAGGGATCATCAGGGAGGAAGTCTGTGCCCCCTCCCCTCGAGAAAGGAAGTTTAAACCCCACCTCACGAGAAACACTTTCTAACTTTTTAAATTGCACGTATTTAACGTATCCTAAGTTCAACATTTGCTTAACTTTCTACAGATATTATAAAAGATAAATGATTGTTCGTCATGACGTAACAATGGTAATAAAATCAAAATACTTACACATTTTTTTAATAATCAAATCAGAAATACCGTTTGACTCTTATTTTTGTAGGTTAATCTATACTTATAATAAATCTGTAGAGAGGTCAATTCTGTACATGAAATATATTTCCAAAATAACTATCAGGGGGTGATTGGGGATCAATGCTAATTTTAAAAATGCAATCAGTAAAATTTTTGTCTGTCTGTCTGTCTGTCTGTCTGTCTGTCTGTCTGTATAACCGTTATAGAAACAAAAACTACTCGACGGATTTTAACGAAACTTCGTACAATTATTTTTCATACTCCTGAGCTGGTTATAGGATACTTTACATCACGCTACAATCAATAGGAGCAGAGCAGTAAAGGGAAATGTTGGGAAAACCACTTTTACGGTGTGTGGGAGAAATTTTTATACAACAATATACACGTCACGCGAACAACGTCGCGGGTACATCGATATAGAACCCAAAAATGTGGTTAGATTTTTTGTTGTACGTCTGTCTGTCTATCTACATGTTTGTGCGCGCATCACATGAAAACTACTGATCCGATTCGAATGCGGTTTTCACATATGTATTTGTCTTCTTTTAACTTAACATCTGGTGTATAAAAATTTCTCCTCCCACTCCTTTAACGGGGTGAGAGGAGAAATTTTTATACCACAATTAACACGCCACGCGAACGACGTCGCAGGTACACCTAGTATAAAAGAATATATTTTTATATTATATTTCGATTTTATGTTTACTCAATTTTACGAATACATGAGTATATTATTTGGTATGCCATTCAAAGCATAACATACTTTAATAAAATTGTTGTTGGATCTTTCTGTTCAGATTATTTCTTGAATAAAATGACCTACTTTTCACAATAACATACTTAGTATTTCCAGGAACATCTTGATGTCAAAAGTAGGGTTTCAATTTTATTTTAAAGCATTTTCTATCATTGTATACCTCGAAATACCCTTTTGTCAAACAAGCCACCGTCATTTGTCCTTAATTTAAACAACTGAAACATATCAGTGCTAATTTTTTCAAATCAATAACAAAAGATTACTGAGGAATTTCTTCTAAAAGTTTGTTTCCCGCAAACTCTCGAAAGGGATTGTTTATTTGTCGATGGTTAAAAAGTCAGACCGGGACTAGTTTATAGTTCCATTTACGGAGATTGAAATAGCTGGAGAGTGAAAATTTCTCAACCGCAACGAGCAACTGAAGCTAGACAGTGACAAATGGTATACGTGCTATCTAAAATTTTAAGTACACACATAAAAACTATTTTCCGGGAAATATTGGACAAGAAACTAAAACAATTTATTAATAATATTAGTTTGGTTTTATTTTACTCTTAGAAGAAACCGTTGAGTAATTCTGACGAATCTCATCCAGTTTTATATGTTATAAGTTACAAAAAATATACACACCCTACTAAATTTATTTTCCATATAGTAGGTACATACATATTACGATGGTTGTCCTTTTAGTTTTGCATAGATATAGTCGCTTAGAAAGTGCCATCAATAAAACCTTTAGACTCAAATCTAACGTCAATATTTTGTTAACATAAATCCAGTGAATTTTTGAAACTAGCAAGTCGGTCGAAAAATGGATCTTAGCTGAAAACATTTTCGGACAATAATTTTTTACAATTCGTGGACAGGATTACTTCAACAGCAATATCTCGCTGAAATGGTTTCTGTAATTGAGAATGAAGCACCACACCAGTCAACACCCGTCGGTATTGCAAATTTCAACGTGGTCGCTCCAGTCTCAGCAACGAATCCAGCTTAGGTTCACCCAAAATAGCAGTCACACAGCAAAACATTGATGCGATTCATCAGCTAATTAAGGATGACCGCCGTGTAACATACCGGGAGATAGAAGCATCTTTGGGCATTTAAAAGATATCGATCCAAAGATCCTACTTGAAGAACTGAGTGTTAAGAAGTTGGTTTTCCGTTGGATCCCTCATTTGCTCACAGAAGAGCAAAACGCGGTTTGCGTCAATTGGTGTCGAAAAACATTGGAACGGTTCAACAAAGGAAGGTCAAAAAACGTGTATAGTATTGTTAGTGGCGTTGAATCTTCATTCCTACGAAACGGAAAATATACGCCAATCCGCTGTGTGGGTGTTTCACGATGAAGAAAAATCAACAAAAGTGATCTGTTCTCGAAGTGTGTCAAAGGAAATGGTGACTTCTGGTATGTTGGAATTAGCTGACGAACCGCATCAATGTTTTCCTGTGTAACAGCTGTTTTGGGAGGACCCAGCGTAGACTGGAGTGACTACGTTAAAATTCAAAGTACCAGTGTGGAATAGTTGACTGGTGTCGTACTTCTTTCCCAAACACCATTTCAGCGAGACAATGCTGTTGGGATAATCCTCTCCGAAAATTGTAAAAAAATGGTTGCTCGAAAATGTTCTGGACTAAGATCCATTTTTTACCGACTTGATAATTTCAAAAATTCACTGTACCCACACGACTGGTATCACAATAAAACTCTGAATTTGTGTCAACAAAATATTGTTAGATATGTGTCTAAAGATTCTATTGGTGGTCTTCTAAGCGGCTATATGCAAAACTAAAGAGAAAACCCTCGTATTATATTTGTAAATTAATGTGTTCAATCTTATTGTTAAATGCATGTTCACTGTTTCTAAATGAATTAAAATAAATTCGAAAGCTTGACAACAAAGTCTACATTTAACTGCCACTCCAAGATTTAGTTTCGATATTGTAAATATTTTTTAAATAAAATTTTAATTGTAGCTCATCCGTGGAGAAAATTAGGGGATATTTGCGTCTTAATAGCAGAAAAATGCGTCATTCTACTGAAACTGTAACCACTGCAACAGGTACATCCGCATCTCATCCAAGCAGGAGATGTCATTACTTCGAAGAAACTTTTTCTGACACAAATAGTTGTCAACAAGATTTACCTTCCTCTTGATGACAAAGCGAGAGACCTAGGTAGCTATATAAATAACATTAAAAGAAATTACATATTATTTCTTGCTGGTGTTTTGTTTCAGGGCCACGTCTATACACCTTCCTGGAAGAGAACAACTGATTTAATTGTTTGCCTGTTTTAATCGTAAACTTTTAAATGGTGCACAATTTTAATGCTACTTGGGCAAATATCTGGTTCCTGTAGACCAGTGTCATAATTTTTATACTTTATTTTTATATGTTTTATACATGTTTCAGATTATTTTGCAGACACGAACTTTTCAAAGTAAAATTAATCGATGTATATATGTAATGTGATGTTTTTCGGATGTTAAAATTTTTGTCTAGAAATATGAGAAACGTTGTTTAACTATATGTATTCTGTAGATATGTACTTATTTATGTTCCTACTTGATATTACATGGTAAATACTAAAATATACTTACAATAAATTGGAAATAAATGTTATATTAAATTTTTATTGGATTTTATTGTTTACACACTTCTATTTTATGCCCTATGATAAAGAGAAGCTAAAATTCACTATGTTGTAACCACTCCCCTGATTGTCACTCATCCATCTTTTGTCATATTATTGTCATTGTCATCAATAAAGACACCAACATAAATATGAAGAATACCTACAGATAAGTAAAAAAATTAAACTGAAAAAAAAAACACTGGGGCCAGATGAAATACTTAACGAACCGATTAAAAACGGAGGAGAAAAAGTATTAAGAAACATTTATAACCTAACCGCTAGAATATGGGAAACAGAAGAAATGCCCAAAGAAACGAAGGAAGGGTTAATAATACCATTATTTAAGGAAGGAGAACAAACAGACTGGAACAACTATAGAGGAATATCACTACTGAGCACGACACACATCACTTGTCAGCCAACAGATTAATCAATATGGAGGATTTAGAGAAGGCAGATCGACGACAGGGCGATACACATAATTACGCAAATATTCAAAAATTTGTATGAATATAACATATAACTACACACTCTCTTTGACACTACTATTAGCATATGCAGACGACATAGTACTTATGGGAAGAGACAAGGGAAGTCTGGAAAAGCTCCTACATCCCCAGCAAACAAAGCAAGGCAAGGCAGACTGGGTTAGAAATCAATAAAGGGAAAATAAAATACTTAATATGCACTTGAAAAGATATTAACAAAATAAATGAAATCAAAATAGGAGATTACACTTTTAAAAAGGTTCAACAATTAAAAATACTTGGGAGAGTGCATAGAAAAATGAGAAAAGTGACAAAATAACGGAAAGAATAATAGCAGGTAATAGAACATACTGGAGATACAATAACCTAATGCAGGACAAAAACTGAAAGCTGAAAGTATACAATGTGGCAATCAGACCTGTAACTACATACGCAACTGAGACAATGTGCCTCACAAGTAAAGACAAAGAAAGAATAAGAATATTTGGGAAGGAGAATCGCGGCCCAATAAAAGTGGAAAACGGGAAAATGAGAAGTAAAATTAATCATAAAATTAGACTTACAATATTACGAGAAGCTATTGTAAGATTTATTAAAGCGCAAAAACTGAGATGGAGAGGACACATAGAGAGAAGAAAAACGATCTCCTGATAAAAAAAGTGATTAGATAGAAACCAAAGAAAAAAGAAAGAAAGATCCAGCAGAAGGCCGACAGAAAGAGAGAACTAGATCGAAAGAGATATTAAAGCCATGAAAGTAAGAAACTAGAGGGAAATATGCACAAATAAAAAAATAGGAAAAAATGGTAGAGAAAGCCAAGTCGCATAATAACTTGTGAAAAGAAACATAAAGATTCACCGCGTTAAACGAATCGAGTAGCAAATGTAGAAGAGTAGCAAAATTACACTAGAAAATGTGACGCCTTGATAATGATGATGATAATTGTCATTCCTGGCAGGAAATATAAGGCACTAGTCCTGATAGGAATTGTTAAGCACTAAATACGTATTATCTTCAGCCCTGATTGTCAAAAATCGTGGCATTTCTAGTAGTATATTAGAAGATTAATTTTTGTTATATTTATGGAGGGTAGAGGTAAGGAGCACCATCTCATATAAGAATTTAGTAGAAAAAGCGTCCACTAGTCAACAGAAAATTACAGTTCAAAATTCGACCGAAATGCTGCTATATTATTATTATTATTATTATAATACAAGATAAGAGTTGAGGAACTAAGTTCCTATAAAACTCTTTACATACAAGATAACAAAATTATTACTAGCAAATAGTGAACTAAATACTATCTAACAAAATTTTAAAACGATATACATTAGTAGCAGAAACAATTTCATCAGTCAAAGTGTTCCATTCGTAAAACACACGATTAGGAAGAAAATACTGGCGGCAAGTAGTCCTGAAATTTTCCCTACAGAGTTTAAGGTAATGTCCTCTTAAGCGTGCATCATCATTCCGTTTAAAAATATGACGCACAGGAGAGTCAATACTATTCAGGGCCTTGAAAGTCTGGATCAAGTCACCTCGTTGCCTACGTTGTGTTAAAGGTATCAGATGCATCATGTGAAGACGTTCTTCGTAGGACGGGCGTTGACGGAAATTAAAAGGTAATCGTGTGAACTTTCGTTGCACATTTTCGAGCAAATTAATGTCACGAACCAGATGCGGTGACCATACTGGATTTGCAAACTCGAGGATAGGTCGCACATAACTCTTAAACAGTATCGCACACGTTCGGATATCACACTGCGAGAATACCTTGGAGAGTACGTAGCTAATTTTATTAGCTTTATTTACTTGTTGTAAGGTTTGTTCAGACCACGAAAGATCCGAATTAATGACAACTCCGAGATCTGAATGCCTGTTTGTATGATGGAGCAACTCATCATTAAGAATATAATCAGTCCTAGGATTATTTTTACCTAGATGGAGAACGATACACTTAGAAGTGTTCAGGGGTAACATCCATTTTACACTCCACGAAAAAATGCGATCAAGATCGGTTTGAATGTCATTATGATAGTCCACTTCACCATAAATTTTAGTGTCGTCTGCATACATGGAGAGGTCCATTTTAACCGCTGATCGGATGTCCGAAGTATATATATTAAAAAGAATTGGTCCGAGCACGGATCCCTGCGGTACACCACTTAAAACTTCTTTTTGTACACTTAAAGAGTTATTAATCTTTACGTGAAATGTACGGTCACTGAGAAATGCACTGATCCATAAAAGTAGAGCACCCCTAATACCCAAGTGTTCAAGTTTAAGAAGCAGACGACTTTTTGGTACCTTATCAAATGCTTTGCTGAAATCCAAATACACCACATCTACTGGTTTTCCTCTGTCTAAAGCTTCAGTCCAGTCTGATACACAACAAAGAAGATTAGTGACTATATATATATATATATATATATATATATATATATATATATATATATATATATATACAATAGAAAAAAAATTTAAACCTGACCTAATGAAAAGTTGCCATAAACAAATTATTTTATGTAAAAATTTGGCGTTCAAGTGGCTCTAATTTTGTTGCGTTCAAAATAAGAGGTCGTGAAATATGATAACTTTATTAGAACCCGAGTTATGAGATCAAAAATCTGCGATCAAAAACATTAGGGGTGATATTTTGCAATATTTTCTAACTACATTTGCAATATTTCGGGTTCTAACAAACGGATTATAATTTTTTGAAGCTCATTTTTTTTTGTTTTTTCATAAGGTTCAAAAATTCTAGTTACAATTGTTTAAACAATTAAATTGTTAATAACAATTTACCCGACCAATTTTCGAAAAAGAGATTTAAGATTCGGATTCAGCGAGAAAAAATACATTAAAAAACATTTTTGATAAACAGAAAGAAAATGGGCCACGGAAATCCCCCTAGCTGCCGGAGTAAGTGTCTAGATTTAATATTACAGACTATCTTGGAACAAGAGCAGTACATCCCCGAGGTAAGATAAAATCACGAATTCATTTACAGTGCACACAAAATGGTGGAGATAATAATTGTGGTCACATACTTTTATAATACACTGAGTTTACAGTATTCAAGATTACAGCAAGGATACGATCGAATAAAGAAATGGAGATGGAAGTTTTTTCTGCGTGTGCATGGGGAATGTCTTATATTGACGAAATTATTATCTTATTTTAAGTGTCTTTTTAACTATAATCTGGAATATAACTGTTATTATTATTTCTGAAACTATACCTATAACCTATAACACTTTTATACGTTTCACACAAAATTGATAAAAGGTGTTAATTGTTACTTAAGTTTATGGACAATTGAGTATCGGGCACAAGAAGACATCCACGATTGACACTGGAAAATGTCAGATAATCATCCTCATCTGTTTAACACTTTAAATTTAATGGCAAAAATGACAAGAATGGCTAGAAATGGACTATTGACAATGAGTGACAGTGGTTACAACACTTCAATAAAATGCAAATATTATGTTTTGTAGAATAATTTAATTAGTCTATCAGTTTTTACTCATTAATCAAAGATAATTCGTTTTTATAATACTTCGAACATTAATATCAACAGTTTGATAAATTACAATATAATTCAAATTATTGATCCTGCAGAACGATAAGGTTTGATCCTTGTTAACCCTACTCAACTCTTGGCACTTGATTTTTATTGGCCAATAGCCAATATAATTTAATTAGATACTACTCTAAAATTGACAGTAACAGAGTCATTAAATAACAAAGGGAGCACATTGTAAATTTATCCATGTACTTTTTTGGTAACAACCAAGCTATTTACTATCAACTAAACAAAAGCTACAAGTTAAATAAGTTATTACATTTTAATATTATACAAGTAATAATACAAATATAAAATTCCAGTATATTGAACTCAGGAAGTAAGAGGAAGTCTTTTAGTATTTTGGTAGAAAAGTCGGTTTGGGTAAAGGTGGTGTGGCTGTTTTGCTTTGCAGATAATGGCTTGGGTAAAGGTAGTGTAGGTGTTTTGCTTTACAGATAATGGCTCTCTCTGTGGTAAGACACTAATGGAGGAGTCTCTGAGGAAGAGCAGAGTATGACACGGCTTTATAATCGACAAGAGGTCGAATAAAAGTTTTGTATGTCTGAAGTAGGGTTTTGGAGTGGTATCTACATCTACCACCCTAGCAAATTCTAGAATGTTCATTTTTTGTATATAAGGGGATGTATGGGCAGTTAAGGGGAGTTCAAATAGTTCATTGTTATTGTCAATCAGTTTAGACGTGATCCAACAGAGTTCTGTGTATCTTGTTACAATTTTGTTGACTAAATTGTGTTAAAGTCCCCATAAGTGTTTCAATATTTTAATCTCACACAGTATGAAATAATATAAATAAAAAAAAATATATTTAAATAAATAACCAGTAGAACTTTTATAATGCTTGTATTCAAATATCTGCTCGTTTTTGGGAATAAAACGCTTCAACATTCGTAGGAGAGTTGAAACAATTGACGTAGATAAACATTGGAAGGGTGTTTACAAGCAATTTGTTTTTCTGTTGAGCCTTTATAGTCTATCTGGCGTATTTTTGGAAATAATTACACGCTACGATTGAGCCGCGATAAACTCGAAGTCCTCTGTTATTTTAACGAAAAATTGAATCTTAGATTTGAAAACTTGTTTTCTTTGGAGAGGCTGGATATTATTCATATATATATATATATATATATATATATATATATATATATATATATATATATATAATAACATATATGAAAATGTAAATGTATATTATTAATTGTTTATAATTTTGTGTTGTTTATCTGATTATATGTTATATTTAAAATGATGTAAATTTAAAATAATTATATTTAACTTTAAAATTTGATGTGAATTGAATTATTATTTATAAATTTTTTTATCAACGACTCTATCTCAGGGCAGAATCCAATGTTTTATTTTATTAATTTGATATTGTCTTGAAATTATATGCATAATAACTATTATGCACCAAATGATACCTATGGATGTTTAAATTAAAAAGAAGAAGATCTGTAACCTATCTTCTCGTCAATGTGAGATTCTATGATTACTAATTATGTGAGTAAAATGATATGAAAAGATTAATAAATGGTGGTATTATACATATCAAAAATTCTTAAAACTAATAAAATATGTGAATAGAGTAAAAGTGAAAATAAGGAAATTAATTGTTCATCCAATTATATATATAAAACACAAGAAAGTTCTTTATTAAGGTGAATAATGCAATATTAATACCGTGATTCCAGGATCTATGAATTCTCTCAGCTAGTCTGCTACAGGATTATCAAAAGAAACCATAAACTCGTTCAAGAAAAAGGTCTTCTAACTGCTTAATGAACTCTGCAACGCTAGTATGTACTTATTCCTTCTTTCTATTTAACACGTACTTGGAAATTCAAGATTACATTCATAGCACCATTTGCTATCACGTTCTCATCTTCTGATTTCTTTTATTTATATAAAAATTAACTTTCTGCTTACCAATATACTTTAGTTTTCTTCTTACAGATGTTTATAATAATATTCAATTACTCAAGACTGATTTATATTGAAATTTTTTAATAAAAATCGTAAAAAATTACAAGAGCAAATTTAACACGTCTTTTCTTTTTCTGAACAAAAAACAAGAGAGAGTCGTTTAAAATCAACAACTTCCAAAACAAAAATAACAAAAAACAACTATCCTAACAATTCTTATTAGTATCTATCTGATGCCTACTTGATAATAACTTAATTTATGACATCCGTGCACTTGATTAATTTCTATTTACAATTTATCTTATACCTAGGATTCTTATACAAATTTATGTTTTTTATTTATTACTATTAATATTAAAACTTTTCATTTCATTCTTTTAATAAATTTTTTCATTTAAAATTTAAACCATAATAATAACTTTTAAATACTCATATGCATTAGTTAATACAGCATATAATTCTACATTTAATTTATATTTGAACTTATTCTTTGCATAAAAAAAAATATTATTTCTAGCATACTTTTTCAGACAAATTTCTTGTTTTATAGAAAGAAAATTACATGATTCCTTTTATTTATAATTATGAATATATCATGGTACTCCTTATATTTTATTTTTAAATTTATGTTTCCTTTTTTAGGAACGAAGAAAAAATTAAAACAACACTAAAACTAAGGAACTTGAAGAAAATTAATACTATTTATATACAACCTAAACTTTGTATTCTGCCCAGGATCAAGAATATTCCTTTTTTTTAATGAATTTATTAATAACTTAATTTGATCTGTTCTTTAATTTATAACATATAATAGGATAATATCACAAATCCCCCAATTAAAATTTTTACATCAAACATTTCATTGATGTTGGATTAAAAATTATAATTTTAATCTATTTTTTTTTTATAAATAAACACTCATTTAACAAAAACTTTAGCCTCAATTAAAATTATTTGCACAGATTGTATAAACCTTTTTTCAATAAAACCATTCAATCTTAACTTAATATTTACATCTTAATACTATTATTTACAAGACTTTGCTATTAATATCATCTACCCCTCTTCTGGTGTAAACTTGTACACATCCTTAATATAAAAAAACTCCCCTTAATCTCCCTGTATCCGGATATACTAACCGATAGCTGTTTTCAGCATTATGATTATCTACCACATATGGTCCCTCAAAAGGCATCAATAATTTTGCACATAAATTTTCCCTTTTATCCGCTACTTGTAAAGCTCTTATTATGACCAGTTCTCCCTTTTCAAATTTAGTTTTCTTTTTCAATTTCTTTTCTTGTCTCTTGACATATCGTTCTGCGTTTCTTTTTAAATTTTTATTAACTTTATCTAATATTTCTTGGATTTCTTGTCTTCTATTCCATTCCCACTTTCTTTCTGGTACTCTACCTTTAAATAAAAACTCTGGACATTCTTTCGTCACTCCATGAGGTGTTTCATTCACATATCTTTGTACTTTATCCAAGTTATTTTCCCACTGATCGTGTTCTTGTATACATAAAATTCTCAAATATTTAATTACTTCTTTGATATATCTTTCAGCTGGATTTGACGATGGATTTCTAATGCTAATAAAATTTACTTGTATATTATAATGTTGACATGCAGATAAAAATTTATAATTCTCAAAATATGTGGCATGATCTAAAATTAATTTCTCTGGTTTTCCATGAATTTGTATATAATTTTTAATGCATTTTAATATTGTATTGGTATTTGTTCTTTTACAAGGATACATCTGTACATATTTTGTAAATATGTCTACCATGACCAATATGTGTTTACATCCCTGAATACTCTCCACTAAATTACTTATAAAATCTATTGCTAAAATTTGTAATGGTTTTTGTGTCACTATTGATTTATTTATATTGCTATTATGATAATTTTTTTCTTTGGCTAATTGACATATTATACAAGCTTTGCATATTTCTTTGGCTCTAGTTAAATCCTTTTTCGCATAATAATTTTCCCTAAATAGCATCCATAATTTTCTTACTCCGATATGACCATATTCGTGATGAAGATTATATAGAATTTCCTTTGCATAATTAGTTGTAATAACATACGTATCCCAATTTTCTAGTTTTTTATAAATAATATTGTCTTCTGTAAAAGTTCTTCTCTTTTCCACCTCTGTCAAATAATTCTGATCTTGTAAAACTCTTTCCAAAGTAAATAATCCCTCTTTATCCAATAATTTATTTATACCTATTTTGAATTTTTTATAGTCCCCTTGTTCTTCACTTTCCCTACTTAATGCATCTGCTATGATGTTACTCTTTCCTGGAATATATTTAATCTCAAAGTCGTATTCTTGCAACAATAATAACCATCTGTGTACCCTATTATTTGCATACCTATTTTTCATCATCGCCGTTAAAGCATTATGATCACTCTCCACTATAAACTTTGCTCCTAATAAATAAAACCTTAATTTGGTTATACAAAATACCACACTGGCCATCTCCAATTCCGTAACCGTGTACTTCTTCTCACAATTCTTTGTTACTCTTGATACAAAACTAATAGGTACTTCTCCTCCTTCCTGAACTTGTATTAACACTCCTGCTAATCTTTCTATCGATGCATCTGTCCTAAGTATAAATACTTTATCGTATTGTGGGTGATACACTTTTAAATTATTGGTAAAGACAAATTTTAATTCTTGAAAAGCTTTTTCTCTCTCGGGTGTCCATTTCCATTTAACATCCTTTTTCAGTAGCTCTAGTAAAGGAACTTCTTTATTTGACAAATCTGGTATTAATCTTTTATAATAATTTATAATTCCAAGGAATCCTCTTAACGTCTTCAAATTTTTAGGTGTTTGATAATTCATAATAGCTTGTACTCTTTCAGGATCCATACTTACCCCTGTCGTATTCAAAACATATCCTAAATATTTAACTTCTTTTTGATAAAATTTACACTTTTCCACATTTAATTTGAGTCCAGCTCTTTCCAATTCTTTTAATGTAATTTCTAAATGTTTTTATGTACAATTTCATTTTCCGAATAAATTAAAATATCATCAATGTAGTGTAAAATGAATGATTCATATTTATTTAAAATTGTATGTAAAGTTCTAACTAAAGCTGCACATGAACTTTGCAATCCATATGGCACCACACAAAATTGATATACAATACCATCTACCATGAAAGCTGTATATGGTCTACTATTTTCTTCTAAAGGAATTAACCAGAAACTGTGTTTAAGATCTAATTTAGAATAAATTTTTGCATTTGTAATTCTTCCAAAAATTCCTTCCACATTCATAGGACTTTCATATTGTTTGACTGTATAGGCATTTATGTTTCTTGCATCAAGACATATTCTAATCTCTCCTGACTTCTTTCTTACACAAGTAATTGCATTTATGTATGGAGAATCCGATCTTTCTATTATTCCATCCTTCAACATTTTATTTAATTCTTCATATACTTCATCTTTTATTTTATACGGTATCGGATAAGTTTTTATTTTAAAATTCTTAATATCTTTATTCATCTCCAACTTGTGCGTGTAATTTGTAGCTATACATATATCTTCATTAAACAATTTATAATATTTCTTACATAATATTTCTACTTCCGTCCTATACAATCCACAATTTTCTTCTAATTTGTCAAACTCCATATTTTCTATGTTGTTGTACATAACATTCTTATTAATTTCCGAACTTTCATTTTTTTTTACTATAAATGGTATTATTTGTTGTTCCCATCTTAAACATTCATCCTCATAATCGATGATAACCTTATGATTATTTAATTCATCTGAACCCAATATAATGTCATAGTTCAAATTTTGTATTAATAACATTTGAAATTTATACATTTTAAACCCTATTAAAATTTCCCCCATAATCATATTACTTGTTTCATATAATTTCTTATTATTCGCTCCCACTAATGATAATTTATTTGTTTTTATCACCATAATATCATCTTGTTTGATTTGTGAAACCACCCTTTGACTAATTAAAGTAACCTCTGAACCAGTATCTATCATAATTTTACATTTAATATTTTGGAAAACCCCCTCTATAAAAATTAACCTTTTTAGTTCATTAATTTTAACCTCGTCATCATTCACAATAAATTCCCTAGGATGTTCATACTTAGAAGAGTAGATGATATTATGCACATGAGAGCGATTTATGCAAAATCCACGCTCTGTTCCTGGCCTTGACCAGTCACATCACTCTGATTAGCACTTAGAACATTCACCTGTCTACTGTTTTCACCTCTATCTCTCCTTTCATTATCCCGATTTACTACATTTCTATTATCATAATTTCTATTACTATAATTATTATCTCTGTTCCACCTATCACCTGATCCTACATTCCTATCATAATTATTATTATTTGGAAATTCCCTATTTCTTCTATCAGAATATCTATTCTCCCCATTTCTATTATATCTATAATCATTCCTATTTACATTTCCCCTAGTATCATTCCTATTAAAATTACTATATCCCCTATTAAAATCTCTGTTCCTATTATTGAATCGGTCATTGTCATTATTTCTATTTTCATCCCTATTTCTATCATTAAATCTATTACCCCCATTACTTCTATTTTCATATCGATTCCTTTCATTACCTCTTTCATTCCTATTATCCCTATTCTCACTCATCATACTTCTTTCCAGTCGCATCAAATAGTTGGATAAATTTTCCATAGTTTTGATATTGTGTAGAGCTATTGTTTCAGTCACATCATGATTGTACTGTCTTGCCACGTACAAAACTATTTCTTCTTCCCTCATTTTCGGTTCCAAATATTGAGCATTGTTGTATAGTTGCATGGCATAATTATTATAATTTTTTCCCCTACTATAATCGTATTTTCCAAAATATAGTTTTTCCCTGAATATCGCTTGTTGAATCTCCCCCCAAAAATATTTACAAAATTGTTCCTCAAAATCAAGGATTGACAGTATTTGATTTTCTTTATTACAGAACCATAATAAAGGATGTCCCGTTAGCATATTACGTATTAATAATTTTTGTTCAATAAAATCTGTTGTATATTTTATTTTGCTTTTTATTATGTTGATAAACACCTTAGGATGAATATTGTTAATGTTTCCGTCAAATTTGATTCCATTATTGTTGTAATTTGATATAATATTAGGCATAACTCCCCATGCATTTCCTCTAACATCCTTCTCCATAACTTCTTGTAACTTCTTATGTATATCCTCCATTTCTTTATTCAAATTTAACCCTGTTAATTCTAAATTTTTACTACAAGTTTCTTTTTGATTCTGTATTTCTCCTTCTATCCTTTCAAATTCCTTACCTAAGTTAATTTTTAAATTGTCTACAACTTCTTCATTAATTTGCTCTTGCAACTTTATCTGTCCTATTTCTTTTTTTATTTCTTCTGTTTGTTTACTCACTTCTACTATTTTCTCTTCTACAATTTTAATTTCCCCCTTAATTTTAATCCCTGTCTCCTGGATTTCATTACTTAATTTAATATTTTGCTGTTCCATATTCTTGTCACAGTCTATCTTCATAATTTTCATTTCTTCCTTGATCTTCAAATTATCTTCTTTAATACTACTAATTTCTCTTTTAAAAATCTTATTATCTTCTTTTATTTCATCTAATTTTTTATTAATATCTTCTTTTTGCTGATCCAATTTCTTGTCCATGTTTTCTTTTTGCTGATCTAATTTATAATTCTAATCTTCTCTCATTTTTACATTATCTTCTTTTTGTTGATCAAACCTCTTGTCCATAGTCATCATGATCCTTTGTAACATGCTGAGCATGTCTAATTGACTTTCTTCCTTTGATTGTGTTTGTACCTCCTGTTCTTCTTTTTCATCTCCACCACCAGTTACATCTGTCTCCATTTCAACCATAGTTTGATCATTCTCTCCCCTTATCTCCATTAAATTATCACCTTCTTCTGATTCTGCTCCTTCCTGTTGTCCAGTTTGGATCAATTCCTCCACTCGATAATCTCCTGCTCCCAATACTCTCTCTTCATGTACTTGTACCGCAACACTCTCTACCTCAATCTCTCCTCCATCACTATTCTCGCTATCCTCTCCTACTACTTTACCATCTCTCAATCTCATTTTTCTATCCATTCTTACAATTTAAAATACCCAGATAAATACAAGTAATGTGCAAATTTCTAAAGAAATACCTTTATACCAATAAATATTTTATAAGCTATTACCTTTGTATTTAGCTTATAACTAATACGGAATCACAAAAAAAAATTTTCAAATGAAGTTTTCAAAAAAAAATTATTTTAAATATTAATTATTTAAATAGGCTCTAGTTTGTATTATTTAGAGCCCCACGTTGGGCGCCAATTTTATAACATATATGAAAATGTAAATGTATATTATTAATTGTTTATAATTTTGTGTTGTTTATCTGATTATATGTTATATTTAAAATGATGTAAATTTAAAATAATTATATTTAACTTTAAAATTTGATGTGAATTGAATTATTATTTATAAAATTTTTTATCAACGACTCTATCTCAGGGCAGAATCCAATGTTTTATTTTATTAATTTGATATTGTCTTGAAATTATATGCATAATAACTATTATGCACCAAATGATACCTATGGATGTTTAAATTAAAAAGAAGAAGATCTGTAACCTATCTTCTCGTCAATGTGAGATTCTATGATTACTAATTATGTGAGTAAAATGATATGAAAAGATTAATAAATGGTGGTATTATACATATCAAAAATTCTTAAAACTAATAAAATATGTGAATAGAGTAAAAGTGAAAATGAGGAAATTAATTGTTCATCCAATTATATATATAAAACACAAGAAAGTTCTTTATTAAGGTGAATAGTGCAATATTAATACCGTGACTCCAGGATCTATGAATTCTCTCAGCTAGTCTGCTACAGGATTATCAAAAGAAACCATAAACTCGTTCAAGAAAAAGGTCTTCTAACTGCTTAATGAACTCTGCAACGCTGGTATGTACTTATTCCTTCTTTCTATTTAACACGTACTTGGAAATTCAAGATTACATTCATAGCACCATTTGCTATCACGTTCTCATCTTCTGATTTCTTTTATTTATATAAAAATTAACTTTCTGCTTACCAATATACTTTAGTTTTCTTCTTACAGACGTTTATCATAATATTCAATTACTCAAGACTGATTTATATTGAAATTTTTTAATAAAAATCGTAAAAAATTACAAGAGCAAATTTAACACGTCTTTTCTCTTTCTGAACAAAAAACAAGAGAGAGTCGTTTAAAATCAACAACTTCCAAAACAAAAATAACAAAAAACAACTATCCTAACAATTCTTATTAGTATCTATCTGATGCCTACTTGATAATAACTTAATTTATGACATCCGTGCACTTGATTAATTTCTATTTACAATTTATCTTATACCTAGGATTCTTATACAAATTTATGTTTTTTATTTATTACTATTAATATTAAAACTTTTCATTTCATTCTTTTAATAAATTTTTTCATTTAAAATTTAAACCATAATAATAACTTTTAAATACTCATATGCATTAGTTAATACAGCATATAATTCTACATTTAATTTATATTTGAACTTATTCTTTGCATAAAAAAAATATTATTTCTAGCATACTTTTTCAGACAAATTTCTTGTTTTATAGAAAGAAAATTACATGATTCCTTTTATTTATAATTATGAATATATCATGGTACTCCTTATATTTTATTTTTAAATTTATGTTTACTTTTTTAGGAACGAAGAAAAAATTAAAACAACACTAAAACTAAGGAACTTGAAGAAAATTAATACTATTTATATACAACCTAAACTTTGTATTCTGCCCAGGATCAAGAATATTCCTTTTTTTTAATGAATTTATTAATAACTTAATTTGATCTGTTCTTTAATTTATAACATATAATAGGATAATATCACAATATATATATATATATATATATATATATATATATATATATATATTAATATCACAATATATATATATATATATATATATATAAAACGAACAGAGCGTTTTGTGACAGTCTAAAAATGTCCAAAGATGATACATAAAGTATCTAATGCCATACTGTCAATAGTAATAATTTCAGTTTTGAACTGAAATGGTGTCGGTTAGAAATTTCTAACACTTTAAAAGACACCTTGGATGCTGCCATATAAATAGATATAAATATCATTCAACCTATATCAGGGCAAAACCAAACTACAGACACGTGTTTCGCTCTGGTTTGAGCTCGTCAGTGTAGTACAGGCTATGTCTCTCAAGTCACTAATCAAGAGACATCCCTGCTATATAGATATCGTTCAATTTATAGCAGGGATGTCTCTTGATTAGTGACTTGAGAGACATAGCCTGTACTACACTGACGAGCTCAAACCAGAGCGAAACACGTGTCTGTAGTTTGGTTTTGCCCTGATATAGGTTTAATGATATTTATATCTATTTATATGGCAGCATCCAAGGTGTCTTTTAAAGTGTTAGAAATTTCTAACCGACACCATTTCAGTTCAAAACTGAAATTATTACTATTGACAGTATGGCATTAGATACTTTATGTATCATCTTTGGATATATATATATATATATATATATATATATATATATATATATATATATATATATATTAATGGGCAGTATTAAAGTACACTCACACTTAACTAAATAAGCTAAAGTTTTCACATTTGTGGATGAAGAAAAGCAATTGTTTGAAATAGAAATCAACAAGAGAAGCAACGTGTATGGCCTCCCCTACTTTTGTTACTGCATTTATTCGCCTTGCCATACTGAATATCAGATTTTTGATAACATCTTGGGGGAAACTTTTCAGTTTACTATTACTGCGAATCTAACAGTTGATTATGGTTAACAGGTGAGGGCCTATGACAGCCTATAGCAACGTTGGGAGGTGGGACATGGGACACAATTCGGCCCCAGGAAGAGAGAAAATTTAATAGCATGTTCAAGAAAGATATTTTTAAAATAATAATTTGCATTCATGGATTTTATGCGGATAGAAATCACCTCAACTGTGGGGCCATTAAAACAAATTTCTCCCCAAAACAACAAAGTGCCTCCACCAAATGGAATTTTAGGAACAATATTGCAGCTCGCAAATCCCTCTCCAGGCTTTTGTCATAGATACCCACGTCCGCCCGAAGATTTTCAGTTGATCCTAGTCTTATCTCAGAACAAAACTTATTTCCAATTGTAAACTGTCCCGTTTTGATAGTTACAAGCGAAACGTAGTCTTGCAACTTTGTGTTCACTGTTTAACAAAGGTTTTTTTAATGGTATTCTACTGTTCAATCCAGCTTCATATAAACGTCTTCTCACCGTTCGAGACGATATCAATACATTGCGAGCAATAGCAAACTCATTTTGTAACATTGTATCAGTGACTGTTCTGTTTCAAATAACAGACACACACAGAAAGCGCTCATCTCTTGCATCTGTAGACCTTTTGAGCCCTTGTCCAGGTCTGCGATAATAAGATTCTGTCTAGTTGAAGCGTTTAAAAATACGACTTATGATGGAATAATTTCTTCCTCACAAATTAGCAACATAACGCATAGAGTATGCTCCTACCAGTAAAGCTGATGCATTTGCAGCGTATTTTACTGGTAAAAATCTGTTACGATTTATTTTCTAAGACTAAAACTTTTGAAACAACCACTACTAACAACACAACAGCTTCTAGCAAATGAAATCTTTTGCTAATCAACAAATTTTGTAACAATAATGTGCTCAACTACTTGATTTACAGTTTCCTGCTAATCAATTGTCATTTCAGTAAAACGTTTATCAAATAGATGTCAAAGGTAATAATAGTTTAATACTATTATAACGTTTTACAGAGTCTTTGAAAATCAAAGAACATATAGACCGTTTTTACTAAGAACCAACAACTACTTCCCTGGCTATATGCCACGACGGACAGTTCAAAGTTAAACGGGGTTAGTAGTTAGTATATCTGCAAGATAGAACTATCCATTTTAGTTTGCCATTCGTAAGGATATCACTTGTAGACCGGTTTCGGCGTATTGCGCGTCATCAGTACAAGGAAGATATCCGTCCAGAAGCTCTAAGAGCATCTAGACTGGACATATGTCTGAAATCACACAAATACATTATCTTCAGTAAAGAAAACGTTAAAAGTGCGATAATAGCGACATCTCCATAACTAATCACAAACTGAAATTCTATTTGACAAAAAACCTCTCGGCTTTGTAGGGTTAACTACTTGATTTACAGTTTCCTGCTAATCAATTATCATTTCAGTAAAACGTTTATCAAATAGATGTCAAAGGTAATAATAGTTTAATATATATAATATATAGCCAGGGAAGTAGTTGTTGGTTCTTAGTAAACGGTCTATATGTTCTTTGATTTTCAAACACTCTGTAAAACGTTATAATAGTATTAAACTATTATTACCTTTGACATCTATTTGATAAACGTTTTACTGAAATGACAATTGATTAGCAGGAAACTGTAAATCAAGTAGTTAACCCTACAAAGCTGAGAGGTTTTTTGTCAAATAGAATTTTAGTTTGTGATTAGTTATGGAGATGTCGCTATTATCGCACTTTTAACATTTTCTTTACTGAAGATAATGTATTTGTGTGATTTCAGACATATCTCCAGTCTAGATGCTCTTAGAGCTTCTGGACGGATATCTTCCTTGTACTGATGAGGCGCAATACGCCGAAACCGGTCTACAAGTGATATCCTTACGAATTGAAAACTAAAATGGTTAGTTCTATCTTGCAGATATACTAACCCCCCGTTTAACTTTGAACTGTAATTCAATGTCCGTCGTTGCATATAGCCAAGGAAGTAGTTGCTGGTTCTTAGTAAACGGTCTATAGGTTCTTTGATTTTCAAAGACTCTGTAAAACGTTATAATAGTATTAAACTATTATTACCTTTGACAGCTATTTAATAATGTGCTCAATTTTCGACACAACTTAAAATTATGACATTTATATAAAATTGTAACACAAACGACTATTTGATCTAGATTATCAAAGACGACCCTTCCCTACTCGTAAAAAAAGCAACCTTAATCATGATCATTGTTTTGAAATTTAGAGTAAAAAAAGAGGTGGAGCTTTAATTTTGTCCATGAGTTTTTATTGATATGGAACTTCTCCCTGGTACACCTTACACTCAATAAAACCTACTAAGGGGCGGTTTCTCCAAACTAGTTTAAATTTCCGGGATCGTTTAAACCAAAGTTTAACTTCAAAATCGATTTCTCCAACTGAAAATTGTTAGTTTAACTGCTGGCGGCGATTAAACTACCTTTCCACCTTGTTTAAACTCTCGATTGTGGGTTAAGCTACTTCTGTCGGCTGTCATGTTGTGTTAAGTAAATGAAGTGTGATTGACATTGACATGGAAGAAATCTTTGATATTTTGAATGCGGTGGAAAATGAATAATTGGAAATACAAGCCCCTATTAGAGGTGGTCCTAGAAGAATCCGTGACAGGGTTGATTATTTCCAACTATGGGAGGACTTGGAATTTTTTAATAGGTTTAGGATGACCAAGAACACCACTAGCATGGTTTTAGAACTTATTCGAGGTAATATACAGTCAAGAACAACGAAGAACCAAGCTGTTACTCCTGAGGTTAAGTTTTTCACTACCCTTCGATACCTTGCCTCTGGCAGTTTTTTAATTAATGTTGGAGATCATAGTGGTATTCACATTTCTACAACAAATAAGGTAGTCAAGAAAGTGTGCCACAACATTGCTAGGCTCTTTCCACAGTTCATAAAAATGCCCTCCACTGAAGCTGAAATGAATCAGCTTAATCATGGATTTTACCAAAAAGCAAAATTTCTTAATTGCATCGCTGCTCTAGACTGTACTCATGTTAAAATAGAGTTTGGGGAAGGAGAAACTGCAGAAACTTATCGCAATCGTAAAGGTTTGTTTGCTATGAATGTACAGGCAATTTGTTACAGTTCTCTATTATTTAGTAACCTTGTTGCACGATCGCCTGGATCTACGCATGACTGTCACGTAATTCATGAAGAGTTAAGAAAGATTTTGGAAATGGTGTATACAGGAACAGTGTTTTAGTAGTTAATAGTGGTTATGGCTGCACAAACTACTCCATTTCACCACTAGATGAAGTAGTGTTGCTAGAGGAACATCTTTTTCAAGAGGTTCGAGTGCGTACTCGCAATCCAACTGAAAGATGTTTTGGTGTTTGGCTTTTTACGTTTTATAAATTTTTTTTTCATTAAAAATAACTTCCACTTTCCTACAAACATCATAAGCCTCTCGTTGCGAAATATGATCGTTCTTCTTACATTCGATGATTTCCTTAAAATCGTGAACTAAATGCAGCAACATATCAACTTCTGTTTGTTTAAAGTTTTTGTTTCTCTTAAGTGCATTTTTTCTACTTGTTCTCCATTATGCCAGAAAACTAAGTTTAATTCAATCAAAAGCTATAATTACAATGAAACTAACCTCTAATAGCACAACAAAAACAATGCCAATGTAAACAAACAGGGCAGCCAACCGAGACTTTTGAAGGTATAAACTAAACCATCGGATAAATTTTGTGGAGAAATCGGAAAGCAGTTTAAACGTTCGTTAAAAGAAATTCTCAGTTTAAGTTAAACCACATTTGGAGAAACCGCCCCTAAGTGTGGATTCTGCACCTTGTGGAAATTGGCTGCTATTACAAACAAAATCATTTTACCCTTTTATTAGTTGTTCGGTTTTCCTCCTAGTCCACGAACATTCTTCTTATGCTTATTCAAGCTTCTGTTCTGGCCTGGTTATATATTTTTCCATTTTTTTAAAGCATACTCTTTATATTCAACTATTTTCGTTCCATATAATGTATTTTATACAAAATACTCCTCTTTCAATTAATTCGAAACAATTTCAATTTTTAAAAATCTCTTAATGACATTACAATTGAATCTCTGCTACATCTCTTTATTTTATTTGTCATCTAGTAAAAATCTATCTAACAAAAATTTAAAACTAGTCTTAGCAACCGATTTCCTTAAGGACGATTCACACTCCCAGAAAAGTGTCACCGACAGAGTGCGCGTCTGAGGAAAATCCATATCAGTATGTATTTTCAGATATACTAGGCACATATTTTTTATTTCACTACCTCAAAAAAAATGTAGAAAAAACAATTTTAGTTGTTTTTTGTGGTAATTGCCAAAATCTAACAGTTCTGAAAACATTCCTTATATAAACACAAGTAAAATAAACACATTATGCAAAAATATAAAGTTACAATTAATTACTGGTTCTAATCACAGAGCTAGAGAAACTAAACTAGCATCAGAATATTTTCTGTATTCAATTATTTCTTCGAACGTACTAAATTACGTATTTATTCAATAAACTGGATTCCGCTTATTTACTTACTTAAATTAGTTAAATTGATTGAAGGTTAAACCACTAGAATACACCTGAGCTGCAGTTAACTTTTGACATCAAATATCTGAAACCAAATATGGTGTTTACTTGAAAACTATAATATACATAAAGTGGTAATGCCTAGGGAATAGCCTATTTTATAATTGCTAAATGATGTTATCGCATTTCAAACTGCTGCGTTTTAATTAAATTTTACTATTTGAAATTTAATTAAAACGCAGCATCTCTTAGTAAGGGATAGAAGTACAGAATTCAATTTTAAACGAAAGATTCCTGTAGTTAAAATTATTCGTTTTCAGTTTTTAATCAGACAACGGTTAAAGTAAATATACAAAAATGATGTAATAGCTATATTTTAATCGATATAACTGAAAATTTTATTTTTTTATTTTAATAATAATAAAGATAACAGCGTGGCAAGGTTTATTGTGTATTCCTTCGCTCCTATTTTAAACGTTTGGAATATCGGATCACAGATGTCAGAGCTGTATGCTATTTGAAAATTTGATATGTTGATCGAATTATTTTTCTATAATCCATTTCACCGATTTTGGCCGATGACAGAAATCATACTCGAAGTAAATTTAGAAATTCATCTCTCTCAGACACAGGCAAGTTAGAAATTTAAATGAGGACGTATGTTTTTTAATACAGCACTTACGTAACTGCATCTTGTTTCACCGGTAGATAACAAGTATTCAATACGGAAGTCTTTACTTACTTCACATTCCTAGTAACCGTCATGTACGGCTCGTTGTTGAAGGGTTGAATTTAATAATTATTATGTCATATTTTTGTATGTCAAACCATACTGATAGTTACAAAAACTTACGTCTTATTATATAAAAAAAATCTCTCCGCCATTGGTAACTTGGATGACAGTTTAATCTTACTTCAGTGATTTCTAATATCAAATCAGCCAAAAACGATGAAATAGACTATACCAAACAAATGTAATAATTAACGATATACCGAAAGTAATGTTTAATGTCTCAAGGGGGGTAAACTAATTACGAAACGATTGTATTTCACATCTTTTAATTGACATTTCAGAAAGTTCGTTTAGATGAATTAACAGATATAGAGTGTGTAGATAATTTTTTTTCCTATTACGAATAAAATAAAAGTCACAATCAAATCTGCTTAAAAAATGTAACCTCGAATAATCTGTTATATCAATGTGATTGAACAGTATCTTGGTAGGTACTCTGTACTAATTTGTACAGGTCTAGAGGATGGGTGCTATATATTTGCGGAGTATTCTCTTGCTATTGAGTGCTTCACAATGGAGCAATATGTGCTTGACTGTTTTAAGTTCCCTACCGTATAATATGTAGCTAGGGTCTCCATAAAACAGTTCCTTAGTTTACAGGTGTACCTTTATCAGGCATTACCCGTGAGGAATCCTGTAACGTCTCTTAGCAGATTCATAGAAGTTTTTACGAAGTGCATGAACTTTCATATCACACATCTGTTCAATATAAATTCCACTGTCTGCTTGAGTGCTTGACCAGAAATTTGTTCCCAGTAATGCTTGTGCGCTACCTACGCATCCAGGCTTACATCCAACTCCGGACTTTATTTTTGAAGTAAAACTTCTTTAGGCGCGACTAGGGGTAACTCAGTAATTCTAGCGGACGTGACGTCATTCTAATGTAACGGAAATAAAACCTGATACAAAATACCTAACACGATTCCGCCTACTATATTAAATAAAATTTAAATCTGTAATTGTATGCATTGACAGCTTGTCAACCAAAATACATTGGTGGTTAATAGTTTAAATTTGTGTATAAAGTGTTTGTTTTAAATATAAATAAACAAGTGGATTTATTAATGAAGAAAGTGATGAAAAAATATTGAATGAAAATGAGTGAGTCATTCCAACATGACGTTTCATTACGCACAACTGTGCGTTATAGCTTACTTACCCTGCATGGTGACAATGAGTATAAATGACATTTACTGTCAAAGGAGTATAGATAAAAGCATTTTTTAAGTGCATTTCAAACATAACTCGTTATTTATTGGCAGAAATAAGTTTAATTTTATTATTCGGAGATTTTTGGGGTCGCTGAAAACGAATTAACATTAAAAGTGATCTCCAGAGTATTCGAGGAGGGTGTTTACAATAAATTTTAAAAAAATGGGTTTTGTTTTCACCTTATTTAACGAAACTCTAGGAGATAACGAAAAGGTTGCTTTGCTGAGCACTAAATACTCAGTAGATCACTTTTGAAATTATATACGTTTTTAGCGAGACCAAAAACCCCCTAATATGGAGCTTTGATTTACCGAAAATTCCTGAGGACGAGATAAATAGTAGGTATCCAGTGTACCAGGTACTCCTAAGATCACTTTCAATGTCATATTTGCTATTGGCGAGCCGAAAACCCCTAGGTATTGAGGTTTGACTAATTGTTTAACGTTATTACCGAAAACTCTAGGAGACGAGGTAAACAGTAAGTATTCTGGGTACTCGTACTCCAAAGATCTCATCCAGAGTCATATTCGTTTTCAACGAGCCCAAAATATCCGATTATTGAGTTTTGACTAATTTTAGAACGATATAACCGAAAACTCCAGGAAGCTATGTAAACAGAAGGTATCCTTGGCACCAGGTAATCTGGAGATCACTTTCAATGACATAATCGTTTTTAGCGACTTCAAAAACTTCTGGGTAACAAAATTGAACTCTTTTCAGCCAAAAAATAAAGAGCTCTTTTTAAAATGCAGTTTTTGTATGCACAAATATAGTTTTCTAATATTACATTATCGCACAAAGTTTTCTGATGCTCTCATAAATCGAATACAAAAAGAATCATTAAAATCTACCTTGCCGTTTAAATTTCGGTTCAGTGTTTCATTACCTCGACTATAAGTTGCGCTCAGATCCGTTTAAAAATTGTTAAGATTGAATAATCGAGAATAACTGATAGTTTAGACAACTTTCGAAGGTATTTGAAATATTTTTCCAACGCACATAATTGTATAAGATGTTATTTTGTACGTTAACTAAACAACGACTCTAAGATGAACATACTTTTAATTTTTCATTATGGACTACAGCCGACCATTTATGTCTTTCCCATCTTCGACACAAATTCAGTTAATAGACTTCAGTTCGATAAATAAAAATAAGTATGTAAGCATGTCCTTCGGGTATTGATGATAATGCCACTATACATATTTTTTATCAAAAATCCATTACGAAATAACAAAATAGTGCACAATAAGAATTTTAATATCTATACAATATTCTTGACAGTCCAGGGTCAAACTAAAGAATATCATTAATAAATGAAATGAAAGGAATCACTTACAATGTTATTTTCCAGGTTGATTAATTCTAAGAACTAAAATTGCTTTATCTTTTTTAAAATATCCCATTAATAACATAGTATTTTGTTAGTGGTAGAAGTCACAGAGATTTAGTGAACGTCACAAAAAGTACCTTAACAACTAGTCGAGGCAATGAAGCACTTAATCTCCGGGATTTAATGGCAAGACGGATTCTTTTTGCATTCGATTCGTGAGAGCATCAGGAAACATTATGACCTAAAGCGATCATGTAATATTAGAAAACGATATTTGTGTATAAAAAAAGCATTTTTAAAGTGCACCTCAAACAGAAATCGTTATCTATTGGCAGAAATGAGTTCGTCTCCTTAGCTATTTTTTTTCCAAAAAAGGAATTAGACCTTGCGTAGTAGTCCTCACTTGCGCTGCTTATTCTTAAGGTAATCTCGCTGTCCATTTGACCCAGCTGAATAGTTGTTGCTCCTAGATATTTAAACCTTTCTACTTGTTTAATTGGCTCATTTCGTATGGTTATTCTTATAGGTTTGTACTCCTTGGCCGCCAAGAGTGTCTTTGTTGTTGGTGTATTGATTGTGCAACTGTATTAATCGAGCACAGATTTTCATTTATTTAAGATGCGTTGTAACTGGACTTCAGTCTGAGCAAAAAGCACAAGGCTCCACGAAAGCTTCCTCCAACTTTTCTTGTCAATTCGTCTATTAATATTATAAATAGTAGTGGGCTTCCTCGTCTTACTCCATGGCTCGTTTAAAATTCCTTATTTGTTCTTACATTACAATGCCTATATGTATCTATTTTACTGCTTTTATCAGTTCCTGGGGTACTCCTCTCTCTTCAAGTACCTACCAAATTTTTTCTTTAGGTGCACTATCGAAAGCCTTTTGTAGGTCCACAAAATATAGATAGGTCTCTTTTTGTGTTCTATTGTCTTAGATATAAGCTGTTGTTAGCAGAATATTTAATAATGTGTGCCTCTTTCTGGTCTGATTCCATATTGACTATCATTAAGTTTTTCTTCTTCAAGGTGCTCTCTCAATCTTTTTTCCAATAGCCGCTCGTAAATCTTACTAGTCTAGCTTAATAATGATATACCTCAATAGTTGTTGCACACCATTGCATCTCCTTTTTTCAGAAATGGTAATATTATGACTTCAGAATCTTTTGGAATGTTTTTATTTTTTCATGCGCTGTCTACCACTTTAGGTAGGAGACGAGTCCTCTTTTCCCTTAAGCTTTTTAAAATTTTTGTACCTAAACCATTAGCACCTCAAGTAATATTATATGAAAATAAAATTTCCTTTAATGTTACATATTTTGATAGATTATTCTGTATATTTAAAACACTTAAACAAGAACAATTCAAATTATACCAGTATTGCCTAAATTTCAATTTTGGACGGGTATGTTTGTGGAATGTAACTCTCCATTGGACTAAGAGCTTGTGGATTTTTAATGTTAGCACATCCCAGCTATTTTGGTGCGTTCGTTGTCCGAGCAGGCGCTGACGTCGACCGCCGGATTCACCGATCAAGAGTTCTTATCCCGTTGCTTAATTTTTGTAAATACAATAATAACCCCACGAATCGTTCAAATTTAATATATAGTTTGGCTATAATTTTTTTAAATTTTGGTCCTTATCGCAAGTTCTGGCAGACAGAATCCGCTTAAAAAGACGACAGAGTTTAAATGAATATAGTTTAAGAAAACTTAAAATCACTTTTAAATCACATTAAACTAAAAAGTGAAAAATAAATATAGCTTAAAAAAACAAAAAAATGCGCTTTTAAAGCATATCGCACTTAAAAGTTAAAAATAATTTTTAAAATAAACTTAAAACAATAATGAACAAAAAATACCATTGTAATTGTAAAAAATTCAAAAAGAGGTTGACCTTAAAGGCCATCCTTGCAACTTCCCGCTAGTTTTAACCGTAAAGCTATAGTAACGTGACGTATTTTGACGTTTTTGACTTTTTTTGAAATGTTTTAGAAGCCATAACTTTTTAACGCGTTATTCGATTTTGATGTTTGCATTCGACGCAGTTTTTGAGTCCTAAAAACTTTACTAGGAGTGCAAAATCGATTAGTCAAAAAATCTCTAAGTTATTGAAAAAAAAAACAGTTTTTTTGAAATTTTTCGCCAACGATATCTCATGAACGAATCAACCGATTTTAATTTGCAAAACGGTATTCGACGTGGTTTTTTAAGCTTGAGAGCTGATTAGGTTATGAAATTGATCGATGTAATGGCCAAAAAGATATGTCCAAAAAACATCATTTTTACCAATTGTTTTTTTCGGTTATTTTGAAATTTCTGGAAATCTACTGGTTCGAATCGGTTCAAACTTACAGGGAATCTAAGTTAGATGGAACTCTTTGGAACGCTTTTTATTTCATTACGATCGGTCCAACGTTCAAAAGTTATAAGAGGTTTACATACATCCACACACACACACATCCACACATACATACAGACATACAGACACCCTCGTAAAAATAGTCAGGGGAGGTTCCAAATACCCCAAAACGTTGAGATCCGATGAAAACTCGATTTTCGAAAAACGGGGTAAAACCAATAACTTCCCGATTTAAAAAAAAAAAATTAATTTTTTTAGCGGGAAGTTAAAAAATGCGTCGAGATTTAGATTAACAAAAAAAAAATGGCAAAGCACCCGCACATCTTTTTACAATAATACTAGTATGTTTTGATCATTACTTATTACTTTAAGTTTATTTAAAAAAATATTTTTAACTTTTTGTTCGATGTGCTTTAAAAGCAGTTTTTTAAACTATATTTATTTTTATAGGTAGGTCTGTTGTGAAATAATAAGTAAGTGAAAGTTGTAATCACACTATATCTTTTGGAAGACTAAAACAATTTTACAAGAGTATATATTCTTATAAATTTAGTTTATTCTCCGCCACTGTGGTTTACCTACCTTGCTTTATCTCGTGGTGGATTCTCTACAGGTTTATAGCGAATGCATTCATATCTCGTCAAGCGGTAAGCGGTGACTCAGTACTCAGTTCTCCGTTCGCTGTCTAGAAAGACTCATGTCTCTTGCCTCGTGCACATTCCGTCATACACAACTTTCGTATTGTTGTGGCAGCGACATTAACGGTTCACAAAGTTGCTGCTAATTCAAATCATTATAACAATGACCCCCCAATCGACCCCAGTTCTCCACTACACTAAACAACCCCTTCTTGCACAAAACCGATACGTCACTGTACTAAACTCGGAAAACTGCTGGAGAGCAAAAAGACGCAACAGTGGTAAAAAGGACAAGAAAATTAAATGTGTTATAGTTGGAGATCAGGCTGTTGGAAAAACTTCCTTGGCTGTTTCTTATAGTAATGATAGTTTTCCTAGTGAATATGTACCGACTGCTTACGATAACTATAACGGTAAGTAGATGCATCTCAATCATTGACCTGTTGATTTTTTCTTAATTCCATTTTTTTTTTATAAATATTTAGGTATTGATATTTAATTTTTAGTGACAGTACCTAGTTTCGTAAAAAAAATTCTATCTGCATTTACCTACATTTTAAAATGCTCTAATTTTTAGGGACAGTAGGTACTTACCTAATTCTGTGAAAAACTTTCTTTCTGGAATTTTCTATATTTAAAAATACTCTAATTTTTAATTTGTTAACAATTATTTTAGGAATTTTTTGTAACACATCTATGTATCATATCTGCAGCGACAATTTTTTAATTAAAATGTAGATAAGATTAGATGTGTCGTAAGGGTTTAAATCAATTTTTGTCAGCTCATATAATATGTATGTATATCTGTGTGTATTTACTGTTTTCTAAAAATATAATTCCTTAATTTTTTTTAAATAAGTTGGATAATTTCAATTGAGTTTCCTTTCATAATTTACAAATGCATGTTTGATGCTCAAGTAAGAGATGTGCACCTGCTTTTACGAGTCGGTCACCGGTTTATGCCAAATTAATATAACCCTGTTAATAAATTTTAATTTATTACCAACTATTAAGTATTCGTTTAATTTTTTTAATTGTGGCTTAGACCTTTTCTTCAAATAGATCCTGCAAAAAGTGTTGCGTTATATAATTTGAAGCTACATCATTAAATTTCTAATTACATAATCCACTATTGGTACTATATTTTGGAATCTACTTTGCTATTTTTAACCGAAGTTCGTTCAGTGTCTGATCTTTGCGATTGTGTTTTTACTTACATAATTCCTCATCTAACCCTAACCGAAGAATTGGTGGTACCATTCGTATGCTAATCCAACAATACTTTTTGCGTACTCAGTAAACCAGTTCTTAACTTAGGTGCAAATAATTTCTGATAATCACAACCTTAACAATTTTTTAATTGCTTAAGTTGAAAATTTTTGTTGCCAACCTGAATACTGGACACAAGTTTTTGTGGGTTTGATAAATGTTTTTTCACTGGAAAAACATTTTTGATATAGTTCGTAACATATGAAGTCTTCGAATGGTTTACAAAACTGAAACGCTTTTGTTTTGGCTATTTTAAAAACAATTGATTGGGGATGATTGGGGATGAACACATTGAGTGAACTGTTTGCATGCTTGGTCCAACAAAAAAAAATAGTAGGTTTCTTAAATTTACATTCAACGATGAGATAGTAAAAAAATCTGAAGTTATATGATTTTTTTTGAGCTATAAATCAATTGTTGCAACCTCAAATAAACGAATTTAAAATTGAGTCAAATTGATCTTTACTGGGTTTATTATTTTGTTTTACAAATAAACAAACGGCAATTTTCGAAAATTTTAAAATGCAAATAAAATTTTAAAGAATAATTGGGTTAATCAAACTTAATTCTCCGCTTCTTTATGACAAACTTTAGGAACCTCAATAATTCTTATAATTTTGAGGGTGCGATGATAAAACATTATTTAGTTAAAGGTAAAATGTTATCAAATCTCGAAAGGATTCACTATTCAGGAAATATTGGTTTTTATACATGCGTGAGCTGTTCTGTTGATAAGAAGAAAAGAAACCTTTCATAAACAACAGCACGTGTACACCGTTGGTTATGCTAAATAAATTGTCTTTATTAAGTTTTTATTTTAACTTCAGCTTTCAGACATATTCATATTAATACTTGTTTTCGTTATTGCGGATATTCTGCGTACTGTTAATTAATTTAAAATCGGGGTACAATTATTATAGTTTATGCAAATAATTACAAATACATTTAAAGTTTAACGATCCTGTTCTAGGTAGATACGAAGTATAAAACGTTTAGTGTCAAGTTTGATTCTAAAAGCCGATATTTCACGTCATATTTTAACCATATTTCATTGTTTTTTCATAAATGTGTATTTACCTTGTCAGTAAATTTACCGGTATCGATAAATCTGCTCGTAAACTTATTCAGTTTGTATTCAATAATTATAACGGTATATTCTTGAGAATAACCACCTGACCTGTAATTTTTTTCTCATGGGAGGTCTATTTTTATTCAAAAATATATATTTTAGTATCAATTTCTTTTATATTAAATTGAGGTTTAATCAATTTTTACTCAAATAAAGAATAAGTCAAGGTTAAGTCTGTAATTGTTTTGTACATTATAATAAATTAGAATACGGTCCTTCGAAATCTTATAGGTACTTTTTTTTTATTCTTTTTTAGTTGATTTGTTGAATGGTTTTATATGTTTTTCTTTACATGATCAACTAAAATTAAATAATTATTTATAAATTATACAATTTAAAAAAAAATAATCAAGAAGGTTGCGTCGATTTGTGATGAAGTCAATGCTGTCGACAAACGGTGAAACGTTGTATATCTTCAGGGTGTGGTCCAATCGGGTCCACATCTTTGTAGAGTTCGCTGGTTATTACTGGTATGAGCCTGAGCTTTCAGGGCATAGCTCTGGTGATGATCTGAATTAATGATGTCAGAACTCTTCGTAGGAGGTCTGGTGTTAATGTAACGACACTAGCCAGGCTTTCTGGGAAGTCGTGTCACGGGTCTCGTCAGAGGAGTCCTTCTGCTGAAGATTGTGCTCTTTGAGTTTCGTGTCATGGGAGCTTGTGATTTTAGACTGTCTGGTAATAGCCTGCGTTAGAGAGCCGTAGACGGGTCGTTTAATATCTCCGAAGGGTAAGAAGCATACTAGTTTCAACTACCGTGGATAGATCAGTGAGAATGTTAATTCCTGGTGTGTGTTAACTATTGATACCACTAAAACATAGATACTATTCTTATTCTTAACGCAGCAGTCACTAACTGTCAGTCTCTTGTCTTTTAAGTAGTCTGGGTAGTAAATTATTACACAAACAATTGCACCCCTCGGCTTTACCTAAGGAAGGATGATCAACTTATCCCAAGTAATGTATACTATTTTTGTTCCTATCCGGTTGAAAATTCGTCATAGCTAATGTAGGACAAACACAACTAATCCGGCATTTATTGTTTTCCATCCCTTCATGCATTTTCAATCGAGTACGAGTACGAAGGAAAAGTACATAATTGCTGAACTGTTATTATAATTAATAATTTTATTGGCTGCATCAGTCTTTCCATAAGTTGAAAATATTATTATTGTCTTGATAAGATCAGCTATTGAATACCGAACATTCAAATTCGATATTTAAGGAAAAATGCTATTCTCGATATCTATCAATTTACCTTCGTGAAATCTCGAAAAAAGGGAATATTCGATATGCTGTTTTTTGATTTTCAGACTGGCATTACTGAATGCTTGAGTATTTTTGATATTCGTTCTATTTAGGTAAATCCAAATTGAAATAGTGTAGAATATGTACTGTATTGGAAAATACTTGAAAGTTATTTAAGGGTATAATTCTGTAACTTCTTTTTGTTCACTAAAAACAGTATTAAAAAAAAGAGTTTCTCTTTATCGGCTATTTTAGAAAATACGAACAGAGACGTATATAAATTGAACCAAAACAAACACATGTGTAACACATTTTTATTTTTCTAAATAAGATTTTATTTATGTGTTATAAATTCAATAAGGTTAAGCTTATTTGATATATGGTTTTGCCAATTGTTTAATACTTTTATTAATCTACAATAATGATAAAATCAACAAAACGGAAAATTAATGTCCGGCGCAAATTAATTGGAGCATAACCCAGTTATAATAATAAATATTTATTTATCAAATAATTTTTCCAGGAAATTATATTGGTAAGTAGGCATTAAAAAAATGATATATGATGTGACTGGTTTAATTCAGTTACTTGTCAAAATGTTTCGCGAAAAGTGTTTATCTAACGCTGTAAAAAGTTCCATTCATGCGGTCCATAACAAAAGGCTTTCTGGAACATAAATTTACTCACAATCTCTTAAGGAACTGTAAGAAATATAATTTCACACAAAAAACGGAAATTTTGAAGTAAGAGTTCAAAATGGCCGTGCTTTAAAGACTAGCGAAAACTTATTAAACACGATCGCCAAGAATTCTGTTGAAAAATAGATGGAAATTAAACCAATAAACCAATTTCAAAAGACACTTTTTTGAGGAAAACAAAAACAAGTTAAAATGATGTCGTGGGACACCAGGTAGGAACTAAGTTCCTTCGGCTAATGTAGAATCAACACATAACACTACTCGCTTCTCGCTTGTGTATACGAATGTAGCGCCTGCGCACGTCTCATTTAAATCTTGGCGTTAAGAAAGAAGCTTCTTTAAAATTCAAGGTGAGCTTTAAAGAGTAATGTATACATTTATTTTTTCTCACCTTTCCTAACTACTTTCAACTATCAAGATTTTAAAAAATTATATCTCATATTACTTTAACAAAAAAAGGTAAATGTTAAGAGATATATACAAAAAAAAAATTGCATCGGCCGGGAATCGAACCCAGCTCATTTAACGGTTTTTTCGTTACGGTTTTTTACTATTACATTATTTTCAGTTCGGTCACGCAGCAAAATCCCTATCTCATCCAAGCCTGCCGTAAGGAACTTAGTTCCAAAAAATATGGGATATGAGATAAGTTTTTACAAACAACAAGTATCTTAAATATTCAAACTTATTATTATTAACTTTATAAAAAAGTAAAACCACTACTGAAAATAAAGAAAAAAGAAATTAATTTTTATGGACAAAAGAGCACCGCAACTGGGTTCAATGTCAATAGGATCAGTTACCTGAAGTAATGAATCTAAGTTTGAGGTTTGTATTTGCGATACACGAAGTAGAGGTATATGAATACCAGGGGAAGGATAGGTATCATAAAGATTGCCTCAAAGAAAGGTAAAGTTCCTGGAATGTGTATTGATCTGGAGCTGTATGTCCTCCTAAGGAGGTAGTCATCTTTTTCTCATTGATATCACTGTCGATGCAATTGTGCAAGAAGAATTATTGCCTTCCATTAATGAAATTTAACTGCTAACTGAAGGATTTACATTTCAACAAGATAGCGTAGTCTGCCATACTGCGAAATCCGTTAACATACCTAATGGTTGCAGAAAATGAATATTTATCTTTTAAAATGATCCTGATCTATCCTTTTTTTGAGATTCTTTGGCATGAGTTAAAAAAAGGTCTTCAAACTACACGTGTGCGCACAATTTCTAAATTAAAGTTCAGGAAATTTAGAAAAACTTTTAACCAGATTACTGCAAACATAGGCAGCTACTATGCCAAAAAGAATTGATGTGCAAATGAGAAATCCAACGCGAAACCAACTTCGTAACACCCAGTTCTTCATGTAAAATCTTTTGGATCCAGATCTTTAAAATGCCCAAAAATTTCCGATTATATTACACGCGGGTCATACTTAATTAGCTGACGAACCGTATTAATATTTTGCTGTGTGACTGCTATTTTGGATGGACCTAGCCTGGATTCGTCGCTGAGACTGGAGTGACCACGTTGAAATTTGCAATACCAGTGGAAAGTAATTGACTGCTGTGGTACTTCATTTCTAAACACAGAAACCATTTCAGCGAGATATTTCGGTTGGGATAATCCTCTTCGAAAATTGTAAAAAATTATTGCACGAAAATGTTCTCGGCTAAGATTCATTTTTCGACCGACTTTTTAATTTCAAAAATTAACTGTACCTACACGTTGTATCTCAATGAAACTCTGAATTTATGTCAACAAAAGATTCATGTTAGATTTTGGTCTGAAGCTTCTATTGGCGGCGCCCTCTAAGCGGCTATATGCAAAACTAAACAGGCAACCCTTGTATACATAAATACTAAAAATTTAAAAGGAACTGCTGTATGGATACCTAATGAGTATGTAAAGTTCAAACAGAAAACTAACTTGCTTTATTTAAAACATACTAGGTAAGAAGGGTTACACGCAATTATTGTTTTTTTTTTATCTTTCAAACTTAAAATTGATTGATTCTTTACTTGTTAATATGCTAAATAAATATTTAAATATTTGTAATTAAAAGTAGAATAAAATATCACATAAACCTCATACCTTTGGTCTGATACTGCATTACACTTTATCAAAATATTCAAAAAAAGTAATTGAGTCATAAATTCTGTATAAACTACTTATTAGTAAATTCATCAATAAGCAGTGTCATTCTTAATCTTTTTCTATATTTTTAACGATAGGCACATATTGATATGTTTTTAGAATATTTGTGTCGTACTAATTGTGCTAATAAAATAAATAAGATCTTTAGATTTGTTTTTTCTAGAAGGTGTAATTAAACTATAAAAAAAAGATTAATTTAACATCGGCTTTTTTGATATATGTATATATATATATATATATATATATATATATATATATATATAAATTGATATTTTTATTTAAGTATACCTATTGACCTTGCATTTATACTCATTCTTTATCAAAATCCATACATTTATGCTATTATTTTAGTTCATTGCCATACAATTCCGCTTATATTTATTCCTGTTTGCAAATTTTTCTTTCGTAGTACTGACCTTTTTTATATTATCACTTTTCTCGTATCGTATGATAAGATAATTAACTAACGCTCGATTAGTCATTATTTTTTTAGAACAAAGATAAACAGATAAAACTGTATAGATTTCTGTTACCTACTACTTATATGCAGGAATGCAAAAGTCACCTGATTGTTTCATGATTGATGGAAAGGTTGTATAAAATTGTTAGACTGTAAGCATGACGTAATTTTATTATATTTTTTTGATAAAATTTTATCAACAACAGTATTTTATACTCAAAACATAATATTTCCTTGTTTAACTATGAAAAATATATAGAATTATTTTTACAGTTAGGTAAAGGTACCTTATTATATTCCGGAAATGTACAACCAGGTGTTTTGAAATTTTAAGAAAAGCACCGAAAATTCTAACAATGAGCTACAGGTAGTTATAGAGTATTATTCTAGACTTACCTGGGACTATTTTATTTTTAATATTACTTATTTTTTTCTATCACATGAGAGTTAATGTTAGAGTAAATTTAATTATGTAAAATGCACTTTTAACTTAAAAAAACAAGTCCTAAAGTTGCAATCTTAATAAATTTAAGAAAATAGCCAATTAACCCTTTAACACTCGACACGAAAGAGCACGAGAAGTGCTAATTTGTACTACTCCAAGTCAACGCCTTCTCCTCGTTAGCCTCTATTAAAATATATTAATACAATTGTCCCATCGACCGTAGACATAAATTAGAATCATTGTATTTTTGTCATTAAGATGTGTCTTTTTACTATTTTAGATGAGACCATAAAACTATAGGTACACTATTTTTTATAATTTTTGAGATGTACAAGTATTTTATGTTTATTAAATAAATTTACCCAACTTTTAATGGAAAGTAACCTACAAAGCAATAAAAAATACTGAGTTTACAAAGTACCCATTACGTTATGTTTGTTTTTGATTTCTGAAACAAAATGCTGCATTAATAGGCTTTGCAATATTTTCTGCATTTTTCCCCCGAGCTCTAACTCTTTTTTTGAATTGGTCCCACAATTGTTTGACACGATCTAGATCTTATAATGTATGTATAAGCAAAATAAGGGATAACAAATACACCTGTGACCTATAAGATATATTGTGTTCCCTTTTCTTGGTATAACTCCAATGTTTTCTCAGACTTACTGCAGCTCTTCTAGTTCTATCTTTCTTAAAAATTTAGGATATCGTTGGGCTTCAAGTTAGGTTTTATTTTGTATGACCCTAGGTATCTGACCCTAGAATTACGTAATGTAATGCATTTTGATATTATGTGTGCTTAGGTTTCATCCTCTACCTCACAGAATCTGCACTTTACTTCATCTACCAATCCTAGTTTCTTTATGCGTTCTCTTAATCCGCAGTGCCCAGTTAATATTCCCGTTAAAATACAAAGTTCTTCTTAGTTTAGACAGCTGAAAGATTCCTTCTGGTTATAGTTTCACAGGAGCGTCTTCGATTGTCTGAGCCCTTCTAGATCGTTCCACTATTTGCATTTTTCTCTATCTACTTATTTCCTTAGTTTTTCTTAGACTGTACTACTACTGATTCCACAATATGGTTCTGGTCCCAAGTATGGGACTCCTTTTTTTGCCTTCTTATCTGCTGTTTCGTTTCATTCTATTCCTATGTGTCCTGAAGCCATAAGAGTGTTATTTTGTCCTAGTACATTCAGTTTGCCTATGAATTTACAACCTGATTGAACTGATTGTGTGTGAGTTTAGAGCTTTGATGGCTTGATCTAATAAACATGCAGGCCAGTCTAAATTTATGACCTACCGCTTTAAGACATTCTCTAGCCACCCTGTGTCTAGGGGAAGGTGTATTATCGTGCATAAAGCTCAATTTATTCCCAATTGTAGCTCTCCAAAGACTAATTATTAGTTCCAGCGCTAGACCAACATACCTCCGACCGATTTAAGTTTGTTGCAGTGGTAAAGGAATTTTTGTTCCCAACAGTATAGTTCCCAAGAACATTACAGTTTTTCTTTAATATCTCTTTCTGAAGCTATGAGAACCAGAACTCGATGGTCATCTCATCTTAGACCAATTCTGGTCTCAAACTAATAAATGAAACACTGGTATTTTTCTAGCAATTTGGCATAAAAAGCGGCCTAGTTTTTCAAATGTGACGATTTTTTAGGGTTCCCAGTTCCAGTACCTTGCGTATCTTTTCGATACAACTCTGCTACGTCTCTTCGGGGCATTCCTTCTTCAATCAAAGCAATAATTCTTATTTTTACAAAAAAGTTTGTTCAGAAAAACAAAGTGATTTTATATAAGTTTCCTTTTGTCTATAGAAGCTGTCATTTAATCGAAATTATTTGCTTACGATACACTAATGCTATATTTGTTTATTGATAACATCATTTATTGGTATTACAGTTGTTGTCTTTTCAGTGATTTTCGTTGTCAACATTCTTTTCCAATCATTAAATTTCTTCTTGAAATTGTTGATAAAATCATCTATTAAAATGTACTATTAGCAATATGCAATCGCGACATTCCTTTAGTATCAGTGAGATTTCGGGTTAAAATAACACTATGTATGTTTTTCTATCGAAGCGAAGACTACAGCCATTTATAGTTTGATTGCCAATAACGTCAATACCTTTCTTCTCAATATTCTCAAAAGGGTCTCCTTACCTGAGTTATTTACTAAGTGTATTTACCCACGGATCCTAGGTGAAGGTACTCACCAGGTGAAATTAATATGCAAACCCACACTAAACGCATCGTCTGACTCATAAATACTTAGACGAGCTGAAATACGTGTTTTTTCCAGTAAAGGCTGTGTAATAAACCAATACTGTACAAGTTTCTTTTTGTTATAGTCAGGTCAATAGGTTTGGAACAGGCTTAATCATAAAATTTATTTGGAAAATATATAAATACTTCATTTATTTATTTTATGCATATTATAAAAACCATTATAAATTGTCGATAATGCAGTATTGGTAGATAAAACGATCTGCTACACGATAAGAAATCGGAATAACGCAAATAGCAAGAAATGTATAAAATTTGCTGTAATATTATTTTCCAAGATACAGCATTTTAAAAATTGATCATTTCCTCTTATCGATAAAAAATTTTTCTCCTAATTTATAAAATATAAGAAAATGTCTTTCAGAAAAGTAATTTTACATTTATTTTCAATGTTTCTAGTAAAATAGACAGAAAATTAAAAACATTAAAGTTGATTCTGAATGCCATATAAAAACAGACCATGATGATCAATACTACCTTTTTAACAAATATGTCAAGGGGTTGAGTTCAAGTATTACTTCCATTGTCCTGCAATGCAGAACTTTTTATAAAGAATATTTTTTTCATAAACCTAATAAAAGTGTTTCCCGACTTATTTGGACATATTTTGTAGCAAGTAAAAACAGAAATTGAACATCATCACTAGGTATTACATCTTTTATTAGTTTTAATAGTTAAAAATAGTTATTTGTGACACAAGGACGGAAAATGACATTTTGCAAGAGCGAGTAAAGTTGTGTAGCCGAGGTGCGTAGCACCGAGGCGAAACAATACGAGCACTTGCAAAATATTTTCCGGACGTGTAACACACACTATTTTTTGGTTCGACTAATTTTTAATATTTTCAAAAGTTCTGTTTATGTTCAAGACTTGACTGCTTGTGCTAACTGAACTAAGACCACTGACTAGAAGATAGCCGACAAAATGTCAGCTGGTAATTAATTTTTATACATACAAATACTGTGCTAATAACATAGACAAATTAATTAATTAATTCTATTATCTCTGGCTAATAAGCAGCACAGAGAAAATTGTTATATTGAAAATATTAAAATCAATATCTAATAATTTTATATAAAAATAGCAGAGACAATGAACTATATCCATAATCGAATGATAAGTAGTTGTAAATTGACATAAATGTCAAATTTTATAATACAAGTTGTGAGAGAAATTAAATGTAAATTAGAATCCTGCTTACATTTAGAAAAAGTTATAGGTAAGTTTAGTATATTGTACGTTGTTTTTAATTAAATTTAATTAAAAGTTATATTTATTATGTATTTTTGGTGACTTAAAATTTAAACTCATAGCGCCATCTCTTTAGATAATCTAAAAGCTACTTTGCCGGCCTAGGCCGGAAAATGCCATTTTCCGGACGATTTTGAAGTAATTAATAGTATTGTTTCTGGACGGAGGACCAAAAAATAATTTTATTCTAATTTCAATTATGTGAACGGTTTTTTACTATTTTTGAAATTTTAAAGCTGATTAATTTTATTCACTTTTTGTTAAATATGACTATTTTTTGAAGAGCAGTGCCCTTATTACAATTTGTATTAAATTACTAGCTGTACCCGACGCGCGTTGCTACGCCAACAACTAAAATAAATTTAAGAAAAATAAAAGATAAGAAGAGATAGAGAAGGAAAGAAAGTTTATAGTTTTGTTTTACTTATCGCACCAAGAATATATTTTTCGAACTTATATTTATACGAATTCGTATAGATATCTATTAATCAGTATTGAATTTGATACATAGAAGCGCCATCTGGTGGTAACTTCCATTAATACGAATATCATATTCATCTTACCCATTAAAAATACATCATCATACCGATTTTCATGACAATCGGTTGAACGGGGCAGAAGTTGCTACTCTGCAGCGCCACCTGGTGGCGAGTGGCATACAAACTTTTTCCGTGGAAAAATACATATACATACCAATTTTCACGACAATCGGTTGAACGGGACAGAAGTTGCTACTCTGTAGCGCCACCTGATGCCAAGTGGCATCAATGAGCATATCATACAAACCTTCTCCGTGGAAAAATACATATGCATACCAATTTTCATGACAATCGGTTGAACAGGGCACAAGTTGCTATTCTGCAGTGCCACCTGGTGGCGACTGGCATCAATAAGCATATTATACGAACCTTCTCCGTGGAAAAATACATATACATACCAATTTTCATAATAATCGGTCCAGTAGTTTTTGAGTTCATTGGGTACATACAGACATACAGACAAACATTTATTTTTATATATATAGATTAGTTTAAAAAAAAATAAATAAATAACTATCTACATATCTCAAACGTATATTTGAATAAATTTGTAAATTTTGCAATCATTTGGCTACTACAACTCTTAAAGTTGCAAATTGGATTAGATCCTAACAACACTACAAAAATAAAACTGAATACATGATATTTGTATGCACTATCTCGTTTTGATCTTTATATGACTAATTAGTAAGGATCTAGTTTGTAATCCGAAGGGGCAATCTAAAAACAGAATTTTGAAACACCGACAATTTGGAACCAAAAATGTATCCTAGTAATTATTTATTAAGAAGTTATAAACATAAGATAATGTTTTTATGAATTGCGTTAATGCAAATAACAAATTTTGTGTTAAGTTAGAATACTTCGGTTGAATGCTTGACTATACGATTTTAACTTATCTTTGAAGTTATGCTATGGTACGTTTTGGCGGACTGACTGTGGAAGGAGCGACAAAAAGGAACGTTATAAAAATCACATGTATACGACAGTTCATCACAAGACTGGCTTATTATAACTTTCATACATACATTTATAGTAGCGCCCGTATACGTATATATAGTTATGTAGAATTGCAGTGTTAATGTTTTATTTAATTTTTGAATGTTTGATTATAGCAAAGTATCATAAAGGGTTGTCAATTTATTATTTTAGACTCTAACTAGCTTTTTTTGCAAAATTTAAGCCGGGTCCAGACATATGTAATGTATCGTGTAATGTAACGTGTAATGTAATCCGAATTCATTTGGACGCTACCTGAGCATAGAACGAATGCAACCAGAATACTTACTGCGAATTTTCTATCCATTTAGTATTCGCGAACATGTCGAGAGAGGTAGTAGTTGCGGGAACGTCCAAACGTAGACTGCGAGCACAGCGCGAGCGCCTTTGTGTTCGGGCGAAAAACCGACATCGGATGGATTCCCTCGAACCATTCGGCGAGCGTTACACGTAATGCTCGCAGTGCCGTCCAAACGGAGAATTCGCGTTACATTACACGTTACATTACACGATACATTACACATGTCTGGACCCGGCTTTAAGATATTAATATTGCCTGATCTTACGGCCATCGTCTATATTATATCACTATAAACTTTCATTAAAACTATTGTTTTTAATCATGGATTTCAATATCAAATTTTAACTGTATGCATCAAGCAGAGAAATCCATAGCCCGCGCTTCCCTCACTCTACTGTTCCCGCGACTTCGTACAATTGACATAACTTCTTTATTTGTTAACGGGTTTAAATATAAAAACACTAAACGTTAAGTAAAATATTCCTGAAAACTGCATCCAAATCGGTTAAGCTGTTTCTAAGATTTGCGTGAAGAAACATACATACAAACAGACGAAATGAAAAAACGTTATTTTGACTGACAAGTTTTATTTTCAAAGTAAACGCAACATAAATTAGCCGGTACTCGTTAGTAGTCTGTTTGTACGTTTAAAGCTATGCTCTTTATGAGTGGTTTTGGCGGACGAAAAAAAAGCGACAGAAAAAAGCATTACGACGATATGTTTCATTCCTGCGGTGAGAGAAAAACGCGTACGCATACGATAGTTACTCGCATGTAGAGGTACTTATAGTTATAATAGTTATATAAAATTACAGTTATGACGTTTTAATCATTTTTGATGCTATACTTTTTCTTACGGATTGTTCTGAGGATCGTGCTGAACGTTAAAAATACAATACCAATTATTACATTATTTATTGTATTAAAACTCTGGAAAAACCTTGAAAAATAAGAAAATTTTTAAGTAATTTAAAAAATCGAGAAATATTGCATAATTGTTAAAAAAATGATTTAATAAAGCTCTTGTAACTAATTTTTACACGCAGATTAGAAGCGTAGTTTCTGTCGATCAATCTCACGACTGCCATTTTTTTTAGCTAACTTCCAAAATGAAGGAAATTTTTTCCATAGTATTTATTATGTAATAAATAAGTATTGCTTATAGAAAGAAACATACTACATACATTTTTGTGAAATTTCTTATAAAAATGCAACAACCAATACTCGGTATTCGAAAATGCAGATTTTATGAGTGAATGTTGCACTTGACAAATGTTATCTGATTATCATTTTATTTGTTAATGAAAGGTTTTTTTGACATAACTAATAATGTTTCAATTATTCATTAGTCTACCTATGACGGCGCCAATGAATAGTCAATATTCACAAGCATATTACTACTATATAGACGTGGGAACCTATTTACTCACAAGTGTAGGTTAACTGTATCAATTGTGATGTTTCTTGGTGCCCACACACATACACCGATGGAATATTATTTTAAACCTACTCCCGAATTATTTATTCAATTATAGTAGTCAGTTTACAATTTAATAACAAATTATTAAAACCTTATAACGTCATAGAAATAGTATAAAATATGAGAGAATGAGTGAAACAATAAATAAAGAAATTGAATCACTCATAAAATGAGAGCAGCACATTTTATACTCACGGTACATATCTTTTAATAATTATAACGATAATGATTCAGAGAAAACTGGGAGGAACTTAGTGTAAAATCATTCCTTTGTTATTACAATTCACGATTAAATTGAAAGTAATTGACTTTAGACAAGCCAACGATACTTTCTTTAACAAAATGTTCATTAAAACTTGCGGTTTGTTTAATTACATTTTTTTTTTCGAACGATTAAATAGAAAGGATTTTTATCAACAAAGCAAATCGATTTTTTCGTGATCCTGTAACCTTTTCAAGAAAAGGAAATTGATGAACTTTATTGATCCCTAAATGCCAAGTATTCTCAAGATAATCCTAAGCTGGGTTTGTACGGAAATACTTTAATTTTGATCTTTCACTGATATCAGTTGAATAAGATTAAAAGAGAAGATACTATACATTGAAAAGTTTTATTTTTAAAAATATCTGTTTGTCTTATTGAGACTCTTAATACTGTATTTTCTTATTATTCTTATATTTGTGCTAAAAACTAATCCATTACTCTTAACGAATTATACAGATTAAAAAATAGGGACTCAACTCTTTTCTCGACATTTTTTTTGTATTTTCCGTTGGTCGATTTTCTACATTTAATCACTGATTCGTTGGTTTCGATTATAATTTCAAACTGTCAATCAGTTCCGAAATTGTATAGAACGTTTTCTAAAAACTTTTGGTTTATTTATACTTTACTGAAAATTTAACAATGAAGGTAGGTAATTGAAAACTAAAAACTGGTCAAAAACCAATTTACACTAAGCGTGGTAACATGACATCTACAAGCTTGACAGAAGTGTTATTTGGAGTAAATCAACTTTTTTAAATCATTTCATTTTTGAAGTTATACTTCTTATACTTATACTTATAGTATTCGTGCACTCGGTGGAAAAGATTTGTGTACAGTTAAATGGAAAAAATCATTACATATGTAATGGTGCGAGTAAGAAAGAGACAGAAACACATATAAGGTATATTGGTCGGTGAAAACAAAGATGAAATATTTACCACATGTTATTAGTCATAACTATAAGTCCTTTGAATACCGTTTCAACATTCAGTACATTGAATAGGGATAGATATACAAAAAACACTCTAAACTAATGTATGAATATCATAGTGACGGACCACAGGATTATTTGACAGATTATTTTATAATTCTGTCACGTAAGTTAACATATTAAGTTTAGTATTTTATATTAATAATATTAATAATAATATTCAGTAATGAGTATTGTATTGTAGTCTAAAATACCCTTACATGGTTGTAGTATATTCTGCACTATGCTTTTGAGGTTGCTGGCTACATAAACAGAGTTTTTACGAATGGTGGAGGAAATAAAGCAATAAGACCTCCGAATTTTGTAACGTAAGATGGATCCGAATGCGTTTTTTGCATTGGATTCGTTAAAGTATCAGGAAATTTGTCGCTGTATTTTATAATGTAAAAATGGAAATTGCATTTCTGCATTCGAAAAGTACATTCCGAACAGACAATAGAGAGAAAACTTACAACTCGGTAAGTATTGTTGAAAATGAGTTCAATTTATATACTTGGGGTTTTTGGAGTCGCTGAACACGAATATCACGATTCCGAAAGTCTCCGCGGCACTTGGTGTCTAGGGTATTTACCTCTTCTCATGGGGTTTTATGTAAATTCTTTACGAAATCAGTGCACACTTGGTACTGGGTGTTTTTTTGAGTCGCTAAATACGATTATAATAATGGCGATGGTCTTCGAAACACCTGGTGCATAAGACAGACCTTGTCTCCAGGAATTTTATGCAAATTCGATACAAAAAGAGTGTGCACGCGATACTAGGAGGTTTTTGGGGTCGCTTACCACGAATATCAAATAATGATTTTGCTAAATCATTCGCATACAAATTTATGAATCCATGCGCCTGCATAGAAGTATAACTTCTGCCGGCAGTCCCACTGACTGCCACACTAGTTTTTTATTTCTAACTTCAAATCTTGTAAGAGGCACGTCTTAAATATTTACCCTTGATAAACAATGATCTAAATAGTTTGATTATGAATCTAAATTTACTTAAAACATTATCTTGAGACATCAAAAATATGTTTCTCTTGGGTTTCAACTACCAAATCGATTGTTTGTTTTAAACAAAAATTAAGAGGAAAAAAAATTTCATTCTTACCAGCAAATTAGAATATTGATTAACGAGTTGATTAATTCCATGACTGTCAAGTATTTTTGTACAAATTATTTAAACAAAACAACAGTGTTGGTCATCAAAAGCTCGGTGAGTAAAGTTGAATGTTTTAACTCTATATTTAGAGTTCCATTTAGATCCAAAACAAAACCTTTTATATAAATTCATATTATTTATTTTAACTATTTATATTAACTTAACAGTTATATTACTAAATTCGATATATAATTTCTGTTCGAAAAAGGCAAAAAACTCCCTAAATGCAATAAGAATTAACAAAACTGCCACAAAGAAGATATAGCAAAACTATACAGAATGTTTTCAAAGGAATATGAATGTTAACTTGGCTACTATTATATTTGAATGTTTTTTATCAGTGTAAAGATGACTATTGGTGGAAGTCTTCGTTTAAAGTAACACCATCAACTAAACTGCAGCTGGTTCACCTAAACCGAAGAGGTCAGACTTAAGGCTGTTATTCTGACCTTGTAGTGCAAGTTCATTTCCTTAGATAGAACTTACAGACTCCATAACCTTACTGATCTTGATATGGACAGACATGGGCGTTTAAGGTACGTTATTATTGAACTGTTTCGTTTGAGGTAAACCGGTGTATGTAATTATCGGATAATCTGATTCGATTTAGCTGCTTGTTCTGACATTGTTTTTAAACAAAGAATAAAAAATTAGAAATGTAAGTGAAGGTTGCTAGAGTTTGGTAGTTACTGAGACTAAAGTTCAGTTTTTTACAATATAATTTTGTAATTTACCAAAGTTCCTGCTAATTTTTAACCATTCATGCATTTAATGATATACAATTCATGTCTAAATTAGGTAGATAATTAAATTTAATTATGTAAGTAATATAATAGCCAAAAATCTTTATATAAGGCAGTCACCAATCAAATACATTTAAATGATCAATTTAGAAATATCTAGTTAGTTTCCCATAAATGGTTCTAAGAATAATCTATAAAAAATCTTATATCTGAAGTATCGTTTGTTTCAGCCGCGAGATATTTTAAATACCAATCAGTGGCTTGGACATAAAAATTGTATCTAAAGGGTATCTGTTAAAAAAATGTAATCAATCAATCTTTACAAACATAAATAACAAATCTATATATAAATTTTTGGTAATTATTGTTTTTCGTTAGGATATTTTTAACAAATAAAATTTTGTAGCATTTTGTTTAGATGGTTGACAAACTTTTATGGCTATAATTTTAATGAAACATTTTCTATAAACTTGTAAACTATTATCGAAATAATCTTTTTTAATAAAAATATACTTCAACTTTAATACGGTGTTATCTTCTTTTCGATAACATAATTTTTAATACGCATTTCATTTTTTGATCTTTCATGAAATACTCTCTCCAAAAACAAATCATGAACCATTTTTTAGATTAAATATTTTCTGGTAGACAAACGTTTAAATTTTAAATACCAATCGGAAGTAACCGTTTTTCGATCTTCTTAAGCAATTATTGTTACCGCATGACCAGATTTTGAAACAAAAGTTGCGACCATTTTCTTTGACACATTTCGACATCACTTTTGTTACTTTTTCTTCATCGTAAAATACCAACACAGCAGATTGGCGTTTATTTTCCGGTTTATAGGAGTAAATCCAAGATTCATTGCCACTAAAAATACTATAAACGTTTTTTGCGCTTCCTTTGTTGAACCGTTCCAATGTTTTTCGACAGCAATTGTTTCGAACTGCTTTTTGCTCTTCTGTGAGCCCAAATACGACCTAATCTTGATTACTGCTCGCATGTATGGAGATCGGCGGCTCCATCAAGGCTCAGAGATCTTGATGCAATACGGAGAAGAGCAGTTCGACTAATAAACGACACCAGTCTCACCCAAAACCTAGCCCCATTGTCTCACCGAAGAGCAGTGTCGGATCTCTCCCTGTTTCACCGATACTTAAACGGATTTTGCTCAGAAGAACTCCGCTCTATAATGCCTCTACTTGCCAGACAAGCCAGTGCAACGTGACGTACCAACTCCATACATCCTTAAACTGTTCAGTGCCAGACATCGAGAACGGATCTCCAGGGTCTCCAGATTGTGGAACTCCTTACCGTCCCTTTAGACGACCTCTACACAGTTTCTTCTGTTCTGTTGACTTTGCCCTAATATTTTCATCACAGTTCAAAATATTTGTGGGCATATCTAAAACTCTATAAAAAACAAAAATATATTGTTTGGTATAAAAACGAGTCAACAATTAGTTGATCCAAAATGAGCACAGGATGAATGGTTGTGATTTTTTTTTATTGTTTTTCATACATATATTTTTTTACTTAACTTTCTATGTTTTTTTGAAATTTAGAAATTAAACAAACAAGAAATTATTAAACTGACATTAAGAAGAAATTGAAAAAATGTCACATCCAGTGGGACTCGAACCCACCATCACTGCCTTATACGCAGGCACGCTTTAACCACTTAAGCTATTGGATGATCAAGTGGTTAGGAAGCGAAACGTTATAATGAATTCAAATCCCATCAGATATGACATTCACTCACTTCCTCCTTAAGCACATGTTACATGACGTTAATGTGAGAGAAGTTTTGTCAAATCGACAATTGATACTTCAAACTCTAAGTCACTTTATTTGTGCCCTGTCTTATATTTTTATTCGGTTAGGAGACCGGAACCATTGATTTTTAGTAAACTATTATTTTTGAGATAACTCTTAACGTATTTTTGAAATTTAGAAATTAAACAAACAATAAATTATTAAACTGACATTAAGGAGAAATTGACAAAATATCACATCCACTGGATTTCTAAATTTCAAAAATACGTTGAGAGTTATCTCAAAAATAATAGTTTACTAAAAATCAATGGTTCCGGTCTCCTAACCGAATAAAAATATAAGACAGGGCACAAATAAAGTGACTTAGAGTTTGAAGTATCAATTGTCGATTTGACAAAACTTCTCTCACATTAACGTCATGTAACATGTGCTTAAGGAGGAAGTGAGTGAATGTCATATCTGATAAGATTTGAATTCATTATAACGTTTCGCTTCCTAACCACTTGATCATCCAATAGCTTAAGTGGTTAAAGCGTGCCTGCGTATAAGGCAGTGATGGTGGGTTCTCGAGTCCCACTGGATGTGACATTTTTTCAATTTCTCCTTAATGTCAGTTTAATAATTTCTTGTTTGTTTAATTTCTAAATTTTAAAAATACGTTGAGAGTTATCTCAAAAATAATAGTTTACTAAAAATCAATGGTTCCGGTCTCCTAACCGAATAAAAATATAAGACAGGGCACAAATAAAGTGTAGAGTTTGAAGTATCAATTGTCGATTTGACAAAACTTCTCTCACATTAACGTCATGTAACATGTGCTTAAGGAGGAAGTGAGTGAATGTCATATCTGATGGGATTTGAATTCATTATAACGTTTCGCTTCCTAACCACTTGATCATCCAATAGCTTAAGTGGTTAAAGCGTGCCTGCGTCTAAGGCAGTGATGGTGGGTTCGAGTCCCACTGGATGTGACATTTTTTCAATTTCTCCTTAATGTCAGTTTAATAATTTCTTGTTTGTTTAATTTCTAAATTTCAAAAATACGTTGAGAGTTATCTTAAAAATAATAGTTTACTAAATTTCTATGTTTTTGTAGATTTTCTTAAATATTTGTTTGATTGGCTTGTATGGTTTCTTAACGTTTTTCATGAATTTCTAATTAATTAATAACGTTTCATCATATTATTTCACCTTTTGTTGTGATTTAATCGTTGTAGATAATGATTTTTCTTTAATTTTGTACTGAGATTGATGTATATTTACGTGATAAAGTTGTATACTGTATACATCAACGTTAAATTACTTTGATATTTGTTAATAATGATGTTAATACTTGCCAATCTAGTTAACAAGCATGTGATTACTATACCTGGTAAAAATATACAATAAAAGGTAATAACACAATAGATTTTTTTACTTTTTATACTTGATTATACGGTAAGAGATAATAGAAAAATATTTTGTTACATATTAAAATAGTATAATTGTGTGATTTAAGTTAACTAAAAAAATATTTTGCATATCAAAGCCTCTATGTTAATTCTATTTGCTTTATTATGTGTTATTGTTAAGATAAAGTGCAAAATTAGTCAAGGCAATAAAGCACTGAACCTCCGAAATTTAAACGACAAGAAGAATTTTAATAGTTCTTTTTGCATTCGATTCGTGAGTGCATCAGGAAATTTTGCAATTATGTAATAGTAGAAAACTGTATTTGTACATACAAAAAAAAACAGAACTCGTTATTTATTGGCTGAAATGTGTTCAATATTGTTATTCAGGGGTTTCTGAAGACGCTAAAAACAAATATGTCATTGAAAGTGATCTCCGGAGTACCTGGTGCCCAGAATACCTTCGGTTTACCTCGTCTCCTGGAGTTTTCGGTAATATCGTTACAGAATTTGTCAAAACTCAATACTTGGAGGTTTTGGGCTCGCTAAAAACAAATATTACATTAAAAGAACCTAGTGCACAGGATACCTACTATTTACCTCTTCTCCAGGCGTTTTCGGTAAATTCATTAAACAATTAGTCAAAACTCAATACCAGGGGGTTTTTGGGCTCGCTAAGAACTTATATTATATCTACGGAGTATCTAGTGCTCAGCATAGCAATCTTTAGGTCATCTCGTAGAGATTCATTAAATATATTGAAAACAAAAATCTTTTTTTTTAAATTTAGTGCAGAAACCTTTGAATTATGAGTTTTGACTAATTGTATATCCATATTACCAAAAACGTCAGGAGACAAGGTAAACAGTAAGTATCCTGGGCACCAGATTCTCCGTAGAGCAGTTATAAGGTCATATTCGTTTTCAGCAAGCCTAAAAATTTTCAATTATGGAATTTTGACTAGTTGTATAACGTTATTACCAAAAACTCCAGGAAAGGCCTTAAAGTAGCTATATTGGATATTAGGTACCTACTCCAGAGATCACTTTTAATGTCAATTCGTTTTCCGCCAATAAATAACAAATCTTAAAATCCGTCTTGCCGTTTAAATTTCGGAGGTAAGGCGAATTTTAGTGCTTTATTACCGCGACTAAATGTACTGTCTAGGTGTTATGAAATAATAGAATAAGATAACAGGATGTTTATATAAAAATCCTTGATCCTTTGAAGGTGATTCTTTTTGTTATTTAAAAGTAAATGACCAATTCTCTTACTATTTCTTAAATATTTTTTACACTTTTCAATTAAATAAATGTATGAAGCTATACCCATGATCGGCGAATCAGCTTTTTTGTAACAGTTTTAATTGATCATTCATTAAGTGATTTCATGTGGTGAATAATAATAATAATATTGATTCTCTTACATTGTATTGTGTGGGTTTTTACAGATGAGAATTGGTTACCTCGATTTAAAATTTACTTTATAGCGTACTTTACTAGGAATTGGTATATAGCTCTCATAAAAATACTATATGTGATATGATAGCGGCAAATCAAAAGAAAGTATTATTGATTATAATTATATTTTCCTTTGTGAAATATATTTTCTCAGTCACTGAGGAAAAAAGAGAAATGTAATAGAGCAAGAAAGAGAAGGTACACTTTAAAACCCATTATTAGAGATTGGAATTTACATCTAAAAAGCGGTTGCATGGGCATTTCGTTTTTTACCAAAATGTATTCGGCATGCTTCTCATAGTGATTAATGGAATATTTGCTGTTACACATTCTACAGCTTCGTCTACAGACAAAATATTACAGACTAAGATTTTCTGAAGGTCAATTATAAATTCCACTAGTTTAATTTTAAGTAAGTGGAAAATTTTACATTATACGTATTAATTGCATTCATACGCACGTTCGCGATAATTTTGCGGACAGCAGCAGTTAAGCTTTGACAAATCAGCTTGTTTCAGAGATTAACACACCCCGGGCGCCACCTAGTTTTAGGGTGAATTTCATTTAGATGTGCAAATATTTGACGACGGAATTTTCATTTGGTTAACACCATGCTGACTAAGAATTAGAGAGGTCCAGTGAGTCACAAACTTGTGTTTATATGCTTGTTATCGTCAACAATTCGTTCTGTGTCTTTACCGTTATTTCTGCTTAAACTTAGGGGAACATATAATAAACGTTCCTATACAGAGAGATCACAAATTCAGAAAAAAACCGTATTGTAAAGGTACATTCTTGTTTAGCTCGTCACCAAATTAAATTTATCTTGTTAATGATTCTTCGTTTGTCCGTTTATTTATTTTCCTTACATAACGATCCTTCTTCAAGTAAATATAGGCAATTATATAAATCATAATTTCGTGTTCATTTTTGGAGTGGGCAGACATTTGAAAAGGAATTAATGTTAGAACGACCAGCAGTCTATTTTTGTGATTCTTTTTTATGAACTTTGAAGGTTTCTCAACTTAAAATAAATGACTAATAACTGAATTTATAATCACACGAAGGTTTTCATTTTTGTGATTTTTATTTACACAATCGTTGCAAATTTTTTATTTGTTATTTTGAAAATATATTTACCATCGTTGCTGATTATCATACAAAATTTGCGATATGCGGTAGTACCTAATCTAATACAATATTTATTTTATTTAAAGCATTTCGACTCCATATATTCATATAGAAAGTATAAATTTAAAAAACAATATACGACAATAACAATATGTACATGTATCCTTATTTAAACAGGAAATATAATATTTTTATTTACCCTTTTGTTAATTTTAAAGATATAAATTATGCATCCCAAACTTCGGCCTTCATTGACCTTCTATTGTATAATTTTACGTGGTGATGAATACATTTATTTTTCAAAACATTAACACCCATCCAGTCAATTGAACTGTATATGTTTATACATTGGAAATGTAAATAATAAAAGCTTAAATATATTTTAACGAAATTTAAAAATAATTATTTATTTATTGCAATATTTAACAAAAATTTTAGTGCTATTTGATCGCAGGTTTATTCTCTGTTTCATCAGACAAAATTATAAGTGTGGTGATTTGGTGATACGGTTTACAAATTACATATACATTTTTATAGATATAAAATACTGTACACATCTTACGGTACGTTTACACGCTTGGCAAGTCTCCGTAAGCATCCACAAGCTCCAAACCTTCACAACTGCTTGCGAGTGCACTATTGTGTTAATGACAGCCAAACATAGCAGAAGTTGTTTTAGTAAAATTTCCCCTATAGTTGCTAAGCAGGATACATACTTCAGAGAAGCTATACCAGTTAAATATCGTCTTTCAACAACACTACGATTTCTAGCACAAACACAACTGTCCAGCACAAACTCGTGAGCGGCACTAAACATGCGCCAACGTATAAATACGTCAAAACCACTTGCTGCAAGCTTACTTTGATTTTTACACGCTTGTGCTTGTGGAATCTTGCCCAGACTTGCCAAGCATTCACAAAGTCCAAAGCCTTCACAAACGCTTGAATGCGTCCGCTAGTGTGTAACGGACAGGCAAACATGGCAGACGTAGATGTCTAAGTTGTTTCAGCACTTGCGTTTACGGCGTGAATTTGTAAGTGGCACTAAACATGCGCCAACGGGTAAATACGTCGAAAGCACGTGCTGCAAGCTTACTTTGATTTTTACACGCTTGTGCTTGTGGAATCTTGCCCAGACTTGCCAAGCATTCACAAAGTCCAAAGCCTTCACAAACGCTTGAATGCGTCCGCTAGTGTGTAACGGACAGGCAAACATGGCAGACGTAGATGTCTAAGTTGTTTCAGCACTTGCGTTTACGGCGTGAATTTGTAAGTGGCACTAAACATGCGCCAACGGGTAAATACGTCGAAAGCACGTGCTGCAAGCTTACTTTGATTTTTACACGCTTGTGCTTGTGGAATCTTGCCCAGACTTGCCAAGCATTCACAAAGTCCAAAGCCTTCACAAACGCTTGAATGCGTCCGCTAGTGTGTAACGGACAGGCAAACATGGCAGACGTAGATGTCTAAGTTGTTTCAGCACTTGCGTTTACTGCGTGAATTTGTAAGTGGCACTAAACATGCGCCAACGGGTAAATACGTCGAAAGCACGTGCTGCAAGCTTACTGTGATTTTTACACGCTTGTGCTTGTGGAATCTTGCCCAGACTTGCCAAGCATTCACAAAGTCCAAAGCCTTCACAAACGCTTGAATGCATGCGCTAGTGTGTTACGGACAGGCAAACATGACAGACGTAGATGTCGAAATTGTTTCAGCACTTGCGTTTACTACGCAAGTAAACGTGTAAATACGTCGCAAGCACTTGCCGCACGCTTCCTTTGATTTGTGTTCAAAAACCGATACTGTACTGGATCGGAAACAAGCTCTTCCCATCTCACGCAAGTCAAGCCAAAAACTCGCTTGTGTTTATGGAAGCTTGCCGAGACTTGCCAAGAATGTAAACGTATCATAACATATCGATTATAATATAATATAATTTGATTTTACCATTGGTTTTACAGTTAGTTAAGATAGTTAGATTTTGCTTTGTTTCTGTGGAATTAGAATTGTCACCGACTAATCCAAGCTTTACTTTTCTTTATGTGATCGATTTTGTTCTAATAGAGCAAAATTTTTTGCAAAAGGAAGTCACTATAATTAAAAAGTATGTACTTTACGTAATTACAAGGTGACTACCATAATAAAATTAAAATAATGAAAATATATTACCGTTCATATTGTAACATACCGGATATTATAGAATACCAACGACCCACAGACCCAGGATAAAATTATGGTTTTAAAATACTTCCCTCAACAATTTTGCATAATGTTAACCTTGTGTAAAACAAAACTAGAAATGCATAAATTAACGGTTTACGTAATTTTTGCAGAGAAATGTTAAAGAAAAGATAATATTTTTTAATGAACCTTGTTTGCATTCATCGACTGGTTCGTAAATAAAAGAATTAGCATTGAAAGAGTGAATGGGTACCCATCTACTTTCTTCCATTATACGCAAAATAGAGAGTTTCTGTAACAGGCAGGTGTAGACTTAATTGAAATAACCTGAAGATAAAGAAATAACCAAGTAAATACAAAAAAATTGGAAATACAAAAATTTTGTTTATAGTTTATAGCAATTATATATTATTTCTCTGTGTGTGCCTGAATGTTACATTCCGTTCAAGACTCTAAAGGTACACTCGGTTGATCTCGTACTTTCCGACATTTTTAATAATGTCTATATTCAAGTTCAGCGTCTAACGAAGAAATAAAAAAAGCTGGTGGTACTACAAACAGAGGTGGAATAAGTACCACCATTAACAATGAAAGAAACAAACAAGTACTAAATCATCTGAGTTATGTCGAAATGCTGTTGTAAATAATGATTTTTTAAAACTTACAGAACTTATGCCCGGTCTTATAAAAACGTAGCATAAAAGAGGTTCTATAAAGTTGAAACAACCAGAGTATTATTTACCTTTCTAAAAATAACATTTTCTGTAATCCCTTTACTGTATGTGCTTATATGTGGGTACTCTATAATAAAGTATTAAATTCTTTGTACCACTTTTTTGCATCAAGTTTAAAAGCTATATTCATATTCTATATTATAGTCACAGCGTACAATTGGTGGTTCAGGATTTACATAACATAGAATAGAGTCACTCCACCTTACACTACTCTCCGTCTTCTAATGACTACATAGTTAAGTGAGCTTTATATAACATTAATTAAAGCCCTAATTGCATCAAGAGTTACCATAAACATGATTATAATTTTTGTTTAAAAAAAGATTAAATTGTAAATATAAATTATATATAATTGCTTTCATAGTACTCACTTTTAAGTATCTGTACTATAATCTAACAGTATTAGGAACAAAAAAAACATAGAAATTAATTGAAAATTTACACCATAATTAGTTTTGGTAAATTAGAAGAGGCATTATGTAGTAGAAAAATCGAAATGATGTAATAAATAAAAACTTAAATGGGATTTTCACTTTAGTACGAAATTATAGTCTTTGGATGATTAACATTGCTTCAAGATGCTAAATCATAGCTACTATTTTGTTGCATTAAATACAAAATTTAAATTCGAAATCGAAATGTTAATAGTTTTACCAGAACCAATCTTCCTAAAATAATTGTACATTCATTTTAAGAAAATCGTTCCATAAGCAATATTCATCATTTGACATTTACTGTTCATTTTGAAGATTTGATGCTTTAAATTTTTCAACTCTTCTTTACTTACTATTAGTCCAATATGATTCTAGACGTTCACGTTTAAGCAGTTTACTTTTTAGGTCAAAAATAAATAAGAAACCGACAAAGTAAAAGAAGTAAGTTGTGTGTGCATAGAGTTGGAACAAATTATGTATATATCTCCTACTGAACAGCTGTTTGCACTGTCTCAAGTCAATTCTTTTTGATTCTTTTTAATCCGGGCCTGAAGACGATGCAGGTAGTCGTTTAGAGAAGCGGCTCTACCAGGTAGAGACAAAGGTAGAGAGCTGGGTAGCCGACGCAAGTCAACCAGATCATAGGCGTACAATATCTTATTTAAAGATTATATCTCACTATAAATTGATTCATTACCTATACTGCCATTACAGAAAAGATATAGAGAATAATGTAAATACAGATAACATTCTGTCTTAACTAATTTATAGAAATGTTAATGCTATTTCTAAGTATGAAGAATGTCTGTAACGTTTCCTTACGTCTCTAGTGACGAAAATAACGTTAAATAACATTTATATTCTTATTTTTATTTGTTTGGGTAACAGACAGTGTGAGTCTGAAGTTTATTACTTAAATTCCTTGACATAGTGTAATTAGTTTTTTAATTCCAACTATGAAAAAGTCGCTACATCCCTTAATCTTGCTTAATACCTAGGATACTACAGCTAAACTAGTGTACGAGGGATGTCTTTTTAGTTTTCCATATAGCCGCTAAGATGGCGCCACCAATAGAAACTTCAAACACAAATCTAACCTCAATCTTTTGTTGACATAAATCCAGAGTTTCATTGCGATACAACAAGTCGTGTAGGTACAGTGAGGTTTTGAAATCAGCAGGTCGGTTGAAAAATTGACATTTTCGAGCAATAATTTTTTACAATTTTCAATCCCAACAGCAATGTCTCGCTAACATGGTTTCTGTATTTGGGAATAAAGCACCACACCAGTCAACTATTTCCCGCTGGCATTGCGAATTTCAACGTGGTCGCTCTAGTCTCATCCGCGAATCCAGGCTAGGTCCACAGTCACACAGCAATACATGGATGCGGTTCGTCAGCTAATTATGGATGACCGACGATGAGGCATCTTTGGGTATTTCAAAGACCATAATCCAAAAGATCCTACATGAAGAACTGGGTGTTACGAAGTTTATTTCCCGTTGGATCCTTCATTTGCTCACAGATGAGAAAAAAGCGGTTCGCGTCAATTGGTGTCAAAAAACATTGGAAGCGTTCCACAAAGGAAACTCAAAAAACGTTTATAGTAATGTTACTGGCGATGAATCTCGGATTAACTCCTATGAACCGTTAAATAAACACCAATCCGCTGTGTGGGTGTTTCACGATGAGGAAAAAACAACAAAAGTGATCCGTTCTCGAAGTGTGTCAAAGATAATGGTCGCAACTTTTGTGTCAAAATCTGGTCCTGTGGCAACAATTGCTTTAGAGGATCGATAACGGTTAAGTTATCGTGAAACTCTGACAAAGCAACACACAACTGCGAATCATCCGACATCAGGACAATGTAAGTGATCACACTACCTAAAAGAGAATTAAATTTTTGGAGCTTCAAAACATCGAATTGTTAGACCATCTTTCGGATAGTCCCGACCTAAGTCCCAACGACTTCTTTACGTTCCCAGACATTAAGAATTCAATGCGTGGGCAGCGATTCCAATCGCCAGAACAACTCATCGCTGTCTTTAGAATGCGATTTTGCTGGTGTCAACTAAAGACTGCTTTACCAATTGGTTTGAACGTGTGCAAAAGGGACACATTTTGTAAAGCAATAAAGTACTTTAAATCTATATTTTTTCTTTATGGCTATATGTAAAACTAAAAAAATAACTCATGTATCCCCAAAAAAAGTATAGTATGCCATAACTCAAGAATATTATTAATTAAGACAAAATTTCGTTTAGTAAATTGTCTGTCCCTTTGTGAAAAATGCCATTTATAGAAGAGTCTACTCCTATCTTTTCCTCTTCTTTCGCTGTGGCATACAATGCATTTGAAGTGTTCATGTGTAAAATATTATAAATACAGGATATTACGCTCATATCCCTATGTATTATTTCTTAGTAAAATGCATATATGTATAACATTATATGAATACCAAATAACTATCAGCTTCTCTGAAAATATAAAAATTATTAGTTGTAATCGATATTTGTTGCGGTAAAACTGTACACGCAATATTAATAAATTTCAAAGTGAAAGGAGATATAGCAACCTTAAAAACTACTATGTTTAAAAATTTTAATTTGTTTTCAAATGTAAGGTAGGTACATGTATTCTTTTTTAACATAATTAAACAATTTATGATTCTTTATATTATCTTGAAAATGAAAGTTACGTACCTATCTGTAATTTATTGATACAACCAAATGCTTTAATCGGGTAAATTGTAATCATAATAATATTAAACTCAGATTGAGAAATTTACAATGTTTTTCGATACCTATTGCCGTTACAGATAAGGCTTTAGTTACATACATATATATATATATATATATATATATATATATATATATATATATATATATATATATATATATAATTGATCATAAACTTATTTTTTATAAACAAGGTTACGCCTGTGGATATTGCCATCTACGGTGGTTTCTTCTTACTTGGCTACTCGTCGAACAAAGAAATCCAAACTTAACATGGGTGATTGATCCGATTTACTTCCTTTCGTTCTCTTTTCTTCAATATTTTTTTCTATTTTTTACAATCAGACAGCGACACGTGAACCACGGCCTGATTCATGCGACCTTTTTTTGGTACCACAAAAACAGCTGGTAAACAAGAAACGACACGAATATTACGGTTCAGAGGTTTAGGATCAATTAGTATCATCTTGAGTCACCATACACCAAATAATAATTATGTGATTTTTTATAACGAATAACGTTGTCACCACTCATAATAAATCCTTGAAGTTTTGACACATTCTTAAATTCAATAGAAAGATTTAAATACTTACATTGAATACGTTATCTAATTAAACTGATACCTACTTTCTGAAATACTATTAGAATAGGTGTAATAGTGAATACTCTCATCCTCGATGTATTTTCTTGAATTTATACCATTAATTTAACTTTTTCAAATGAATTCAAATGAGACTAGTTGACATATCGTCGAAGAGGAACGAGAAGAGTTAAATGTTTACCGTTTGTCATTATCTTCGTGAAAGTAACTGAAGACAGCGTTCAGGAAGCCATTAAAATTGTTATCTGAAACGTTAAAATGCTATCAAATGAGAAGAAGACACTATTCTAGTTCATCAACAACGTCGATGAATTAACAAGATGAGAATAGTTAATCATGATTAACCATAAAAACAAACAAAAATATATAATAATCAGAGGACTTCTATACTTCCCTTAACTTTATTGGCTTTAAAATTTTATAATTGTTAGGTATATAGTATATATGTCGATAAAACGAAAGAAAATATTGATGTGACTTTGTTAGATAGACAAATCTTAAAAAAATAAAACATAAAACACACTGAATGTTTACTTTGCGGTTAATCTGCTGTATAAACTAACACGTCAGATTTCCTTAGTCGAATTCAATTAATTTGTTCTTAGAAAAACAAGAAACACGACTCAAAGAGTCATCAAGTCAGCATTAACCGGTAATAACAGAGACGTGCTAAAGATGTTATGCTAAAAAAAATTATGGACAAATAAATAAATAATTATCTCAATATATAATTTACTGCATATTAAATAAGCGTTTCAGCTCTACTTTTAGTGAACTGTTTTTTCTGTACTGTCTTGGTCATTGTGATTCCTTACTAACGTATCTAATTCTAAATATTCTTCATGTGAAAGGTAAACTCTAGAGATATTTTGTTGTTTTGAATGAAATTTCGTATTGGCCCAGTAAAAATAGATTGAGGACTCCAATTACTGCAATAGAATTGCTGTGTGCAAAGATCAGGGAAAGTTTTAACAGACCTGGGGATTATCCCCCAAGGTCACCATGCGGATCTACAGGGCAATGATTAGACCTATGTTAACATAGGGTGCTGTCGTGTAGTGGCCTAAAGTGCAACAAATGACAGCTACCAGAAAATTAAACCAAATCCAAAGATCAGCATGCCTTCTCGTAACAGGAGCCATGCGAACCAAACCGACCAGGGCAATGGAAGCAATACTCACCCCTCTTGACATATTTGTTAAGGAGGTAGCATTGATGACCATGGTACGATTTCGTATGGTTGGTAGGGACCGGCACCTATAGGGACAGTCTGTGGAGGAAATCGTTATATGCGATGTCACTCTTACAGGCGGACACGGATGCCGTCGTACCAAGATTTGTCTTTGACAAACACTACAAAATATTAACAGATAAGACAGCGGACCCCAACGTAGTAAACGCTCTGAGCTCTGAGCGCTTATACGAATGAATAAAAAACGCAGCAAGGTGTGGGATGTGGAGTATACTCTAGATATATCTCTAAGCCTAAAACTGAAATGGGCTATGGATGGCTTGTCAAATGTTGTTCAGTCAAAACTCACAGGCATAACCATTGCTGCAAAAGAATTAATCAATAAAAACATCACAGGCCGGAATGTAAATATTTATATGGACTGCCGACAAGCACTACTGACATTGAATGAATAGACCAAGTTTAGTAGTAGAATATCACCAAACTCTATCTGAGGCCAGCCAGAATAACGAAGTCACTCTAAGCTGGATCACAGGACATGGGAACTGTAAAGGCAACCGCATTGCAGACAGTTTAGCAAGGAGGGCTGCGGACTACAAATATGTTAGCCCTCGCCCATCTATTAAGCTAACAATGTCCGCTGTCGTGGATCTTATAAAACAGCACTCTCACCAACACTTTATACGGTGCTGGGATGAAAAAAACGAACTGTAGATTGGTTTGAGAGTTATTACCTCATCATGGCGACGAAATAGCAAAAAAATTTAAGGCATTGACCAGACAAAATCTCTGAACAGCTGTGGGAATCTTAACAGGTCACTACTAATTGCGACAACATTTCTTTAGAATGAAATTAGCAGTCCATATGAAGAGATTGCGAACATGATGAGGAAACAGGTGAGCATATACTGTATGACTACTCTGCTTTTTCTAAAATCAGAAAATTTATGTTGGGTGAGTACTAGCTTACACCAGCTGATGTCAAGAAAATTTCCCTTGGAAATCTCATCATCTTTAGGCGTGATGAGAGCCTAATGTGTGGATTATTCTACACACGAGCGGATGCATAATGGGCCATATGTGGCCTCAGTGCAGAGCACTTACTCGCCACTCTCCAACTTTCCAGATTCAGATCCAGAATAGACCTGGAAAAGATATCGAAATATTTTCTCTGTTCGCTTTGTTATGCAAATGCTAATCTAGATGGTCGTCAACAGTAAAACTCTCATAATTAAAAACTGTTTTTAGTTTAACTCAAATGGTTGTTTATTGGTTATTATAAACGTGAGTACGAAAAACACCTACGTGGCATCTTAATTTAGTATCTTTTGAAGATTTTGGATAAAAAAAAACTATATTACAGTGCGGGTTTTAGCCAGTTCTATTACGAAGATAAAACTTGAAAATTGCAAATTGGAGTGGAGCGTACAATCGTTTTATGTATATGAACGATTCTTTCTGTTATGTTGATTACCTTGCAGAGAATACATATACAAGCAATCAATATTGCTTATTAAATAATAATACAAATATTTGCAATTGCAGACAATAACATAACGATGTATTGTCTGTGCCTGTATACAAATGATTATTAAACGAAAAGCAACATTAATATCTTTATCTTACATTGGAGCCAGTAATATTTCTCTTAACATTTCCTTATGTGAATCAAGCAAATATATATCCGCTTATAAATATCATTACTATCATCTCAAAACATTGTAAGTGAGCAATACAATCATAAATTTACAAATAGGAATTACAATGTTGGCTTGAAAGTATCTATCTGTCGTTTAGATAAAGGTCTTAAATTGAAATACTGTTTATTTCTTTATTTAGAAAGTCCAATGTTTATATAAAAATATTGAGTGTTTGCTTAGTTGTTTAATTAGAGATGATTTTATTTACTTGCGATTTATATTTCGGGACTTGAAAGAAAATTTATTCGTTTGATAAATGATATAAGAAAACAGACAACAATTTAATCACATAGAATAAATATTGGTAATTACATTGCATGGAATTGGAAAAATATTCTAATTAGCAGACTTAAAGAAGTATACCACAGTTTTCTAAATTAAAATCAACACTATTAAGAAAAACTTAAATAAGATTGTAAAGAGGAATTCGTAGATTTGTATCGGTATATAGAATACATATCTCAGATATACATACGTAAATCATATAATTATTTGATTACATTTTAATATAGAACTGATTTAAATTTTGCTGTAGATGTTGTTATTGTTTTATTCGATAAGATAAATTAATATTTTTTTTCTGATTTTATTACGTGCTAAAAATGTCCAAAATATATTCGTCCTTGATTTGCTTTATCCAATCGAAAATACCTATTTGAATACTACGTGTAAAAATATCTGTGAGTTACTAATAAATTCATAAAACAATACTTTTATTAGAAAAAATTATAAAATTTTCTTAGTTGGTGTTATTACATTAGTTCTCTAAGGCAATAGGTTTACAAGTGTCCCGTTTGAGTCCAAAGATGAAAATTTATGACGGTTATTAAACAATGGTCTATTAAAATTTTAATGGTATTTTTCTTGACTTTTATATGTATGTCTGTTATTAGCTAAAGTAATATTTTATTTTAGTGGTAAAGTAAATTCTATTGTTTCCGTTCACTCGATAAACATCATGGGAAATCAATTCTGTAGACTTCAAAATTTAGTAAACAAAACTTGATACTTTTCTATTGTAGGTACTTAAATATGGTAGGTACATGCATATTGTCGTGTTCAAATCAGCGTACTTTGTGGAGTTTGCTTATTGTTGTACCCATTATATTTATAAACCTGTAAACACCTGAGCTCTAGACTGGTTCATGTTCTCATCTTCCGACTTACACCGTATTTTTTTCTTTTTCAGTTCAAGTACAGGTGAATGGCAAGCCAGTTAGGGTGGAACTCTGTGATACAGCTGGAGAGGTAAATATATTTGCCAATTTTTTAACACCCAAAGATCTTTCAGGTAAAAATATATTATTATAAGTTTACAAAATATAAGAATTACATTTTATCAGCACAATAGAAAAAGTTTGATTTACTTTTCCAATTGAAGGTCGTTTGTAGTTATAAATAAACCATTTTTCGAATATTCCAATATACAGGGTGTTACAGATTTAAGTGATTAAATTTAAAATTTGAGTTCAGCACCTAAAAATAAGAAACATATTTACTATAAAATAATATCCGGAAACGCTTCATTTAATAGTTATGCCCCTACAAATTTGGATGTTGAAATTAGGTTTTATATTTTTTCCTCAAAACCGAAAAGGCCTAAAAATATGAACTTTGATAAATATTTGGTACTAGTCGAAACACTTTGAAGTAAACGATTATTTAAGATATATCCCGTGGGATTTTTGAAATTTTAGAAAGTATCCAAACAAGAAATATTAAATGACATTAAGGATAAATTCAAAAAAATCTCTCTCATTAACGTCATGCTATATGTGTTTAAGGAGAAAGTGAGTAAAGTAAAAAACACATTACTGTCACGTCACGTACGTGACGTGACGTGACTTTAAAAATATGTAGTTTAATACTTTAACACGCATTCAGATCTATCAAATTTCACGGCATGCTTTGCGTATCACCCGTGCTAGCACGTTTTGGTTTTCATGTCAGTACAGATTTTTCGGGTCAGGTGATACGAGTATGCTGTTGTTATTATTGCTTAGAAAGAATTTCAAATATGGCTTATGCTGACTTACCTTAACATAACGGCAAATTTTTCTCTAGTACTTATTGCTCTTCAAAAGTTGGTATTTTGCGTTTTTACATCATTTTCAATAAGGCTGTGTATATACTCGAATGTTTCTTTATTCATTCTATAATACATGTGGAACCTTTTAAAATTATGGCAGGAATAATTCTTGTATCTTAAAGAACCCATATTGATTTTATGTGGTATTTGGGTTTAGCAACAGCAATGCAGTTATATTTTCTTCATTCTTCTCCAAATTGGATGAACTGCTGCTTAAGTGGCTACTTTTCATGTTGTACTCGAACCATCAAATTCACCAGCTGAACTAACAATGGTGAAGACGTGATACAAATGTGTCTCCGATACGTATTTACACGCGTGTCAGGTTCTACAGCAACGTGACGTGACCTCACGTGAAGTGACAGCAGTTTATTTCCGCCATAAGTGTCACATGTAAAAGCCAAAAAGCGAAATAATTACTAAGGATTTATAGCTTAGTTGTTAGAGCGTTGCTGCGTAGAAGCAAAGGTTGCGGGTTAGAGTTTTATTGGATGCGACATTTTTTCAATTTCTACCTAATGTCATTTTATATATTCTTGTTTGTATACTTTCTAAAACTTCAAAACGTTTCAAAAATCCAACGTAGTTTTAAGTATTTTATTTTTTTGTAGAAAAAGCTCAGTTCAAACTTTGATGAAGTTACCCCAAACCACTATTTTTATTTAGTTGGTTAACGTTTTTGTATTTAATTTTCTAGGAATCTGTCATTTAATTTCTATATCAACAAACATAAATTGTTAATATAATAAATGTATGATAAATATTTAAGTACGTCAGTGAAATAAAAAACGACTGACTCTTTGTTTTTTTATCTCAATACCTGCGCGGCGCTTAGATAGCTTATTTACTTTCCTCGAAATGATGTAAGAAAGTAATGTATAATAAATATGTTTGAGAACAATTTCACCATAGTTTTAATGAGAAATCATATATTTGAAATGTAAGTTTTAAAATTGAATAACCACTAACTTGACTTAAATATTGCAATAAAATTTAATGGCACTATCGTTATTATTTTACAGATTACTTAGCAGCTTGTTGGTCTCTTTGATCTCAATTTTTATTTGTTGACCAACCTTCAGAACGCACCTGTAGTGAAATGTCAACGGCAATAGCATTTTGTGCAATAATCATTCTAATCTTGTTCCCTTTAGAAGGTATTAAGTAATGAGAGCAGAAAGAAAACGAAATGAACGATTTTAATTGATGTTATTAAAAAATCATTACTTCGCAGATTTCAATTGGTTGCTGGAATTCGTGTTGTCTGTGAATCTAGTTCCATTTGGCCATTTGGTATATTACTATAGAGCTTAATAAAGATAAAATTACTCAGAAATCTTCAATTGAACCTTTTCCAGTTACTTTGTTCATTATAATTTATTAACACAATCCAATAGTCACGTTTAGACGATTTAAAACAACTTACGCAAATTATCGAACTTAATCTTTAAAAAACTTGATAAACTCTTATATAATTATAAGAAACATCCATTTATGTTTTAAGAATTTTTGGTATAGTTTATTATATTTACACCCTTTACTCCAGAGACAACGTATTATAAAGATTGTTGAGACTTTTAAATTACATTAACCATTTACGGTATATCCCGACAATTGCTTACATTTTATAGCTTTTGACAAAAAACTTTAATGATAATCAAGACGACAGGTGCGTTATTTGCAACGTAAAATTTACATTTCTAGTTTCTCTCATACATTATACTCGCTTCTTACACACTCACTGCCACCAACTGTTCATATATTATGGTTTTTGTTAATATCTCACATAGGCGGACATAAACTTTATGTAATGTATATAAATGAACTATTTGAAATTTAGATTTTAATATTAAATCGAAATTTTAATATGCTCTTAGATGCTTCTCTTTTAAATTGGTCAGTGTGGTAATTTCTTCTATGGAAGGCAGTAAAAAACTGTAATCAGTACTAGGAACCGGACTGCTTCATAGAGTAAGAAATATCTGTACTCATCAAATACAATGTATATTTTTCTTTTCACAGAAAAAAAAACGTTTGATCTATACTAACATTACAGTTACAGCTAAAGTAAAAATATTTTTAAGTAGCTTTTACTTGTGGCTTTGCTCGCGTCAAATTCGGGGTAACACAGTTTCCCTTTCTTGATACAAAACAGAACATAATGCAGAGGAGATTTCGCAACAGAACACTACTTTAATACACTACTGCAGACAATGTTATATGTCTTTCCATTTCGGAATAGAATGTAAAGATTCTGGGATGTATGTATGTATGAGCACCATTAGGGGTGACAGATTTACCTTCTACCTATAAGATCTATTGTGTCCTCCTTTTCTTGCTATAATTCTGTTTCCTCAAACTTACAGCAGCTCTTCTTTATTAGAAAGTTTAGGATATCATTGGGCTTTAAGTTAGATAGATCTTTCTCTCATATTTCATGTGATCTAGCCCTAGAATTAATAATCTGAGAGTATGTGTATTGAGGTTTTATTCTCTACCTCAAAGAATCTGCACTTTGCTTCATCTACCAATCCTAGTTTCTTCATGTGTCCTCTTAATCGGCAGTGCCCGGTTAATATTCCCGTTATAATACGGAGGTGCTTTTTACTAAGGTTTAGACAGGTGAAAGATCTCTTCTGGTTAGTTTCCCAGGAATTGTCTTAGTCCTTCTAGAGCGTTCCAGTATTTGGATTTGTCTCTATCCACTTCTTTCTTTGGTTTTTCAAAGACTGTACTACTGCTGATTCCACAAGATGGTTCTGGTCTCAAGTATGGGGTTTCTGCTCCTTTTTTTGCCAGCTTATCTGTTGTTTCGTTTGTTTCTATTCCTATCTGTCGTGGAACCCATAAGAGGGTAACAGTGTTATTTTATCCTAGTTCATTTAGTTGGCCTAGGCATTCCCAGACCATCTTTGAATTGATTGTGTGTGAGTTCAAAGCTTTGATGGCTGCTTGACTATCTGACATAATTACAATCTTTTGTCTACGATAGTTCCTTTCTATATTGAATTCTACACATATTTCAATGGCACGGATTACCGCTTGAAAAATACTTGGGTATGCACTTAGGCTATTTGGCTCTAGGTCCAAAAACCCCTGCTGCTGTTCCTTTAGCTGTCTGGGAGCCATCCGTTTACCATTTTATGTAGTCTGTATACCAATTTTCAGCTATTTTCCTTAAAAACTAACGAGTCCCGTACAACTCTTTTAGGAGTTGGGGGCAGATTAAAAAAAAAATATATGATAAACATATTTTTTTCTTTTGGTAACTAATAAAGTTTTAAAGGAATCGGGACAGATTTCAAAAAAGAATTGATGCACGCATTCTTCGTCAGCTACAAAGAGTCCGCATACCAAATTTTAACTTTCTGCCTTAATCATTGCGTAATGCGCACCCCCTATTTTAGGGGGTGGGGATATAGAAAGAGACAAAAAGTAGCTTCTCCAGTCCTTCAACTATCTCCACAAAAAAAACCACACCATTCTGTTGCCCCGTTTTGAAGTGAAAACACACATTTATAATATTAGTATGGATTTTAAATAATTTTTATCCAATTAATAATTGGTTTAATGCAGTCAATATATTTTTTTTATTTTCTAGTTTTTTCTGCTTATCCATAGTATATTCTTATTTATTTTGTTTTTCCTTAATACCTTCTCTACGAGACGCTCATGGAATTATCCACATCAAGCAATTGTACATAAAACCTGTATCAAATTGTGATAACTATTATAATAACCACCTGTAGCGAAAACCAAGAACACGATAGCGAATTGTTTCTTTAGTAATTTGAAAGTTAATGTATATGTACGGTCTTTCAAAGATTACATAAAATCTTAAGAAACAAAGAAGATATATTTTTTAGGACAGTGTAAGTGAAGGCTGTAGATTTATGTCTAGAAAAATAATTTCATAATAAGTCCGCCGCTGAGTTCAAGAGCAGCAAGTGGTGAAAAAAGTTTTAACTTCATTACAAAATAAAAAAATTCTGACCAGCAGGGTAGGCCTAACCACAAATACGTTTTGTAACAAAGAATAACGAGTATCTATTTTTGTATCTGGTTTTCTGCCATAATTAACTGGATGAGCAATTGGTGTTTTCTGGTGAATCATTTGAAACGCTGATGGTGGTTCGTTATTTTTACCTCTGCGAAGACAAAATTAGTTTTGATTAAGTTTATTTTTTGTTATTCAATTCTTGACAGTATAAATAGATGTGGAAATGATTAATCTTTTTATAGACTGACATATACACAATACAAATATAATGTTACTATAGGAAAAAATATTTTGTTCTTATATACTTATTCCCCGCCTCTGTAGATATTCAGCATCTTGTACATTAAAAATGGCTATTTTAAAAGAACCTTAATAATTACCCGTAAAATTTGTTGTAATTGTTGTAGCGGTGAAACTTGCTGAGAGATGAAATTACAAAATTTTGGTAATTGGTGTCATTTCCGCTGTCCTAGAAATTAAATATGCTTTAAGTGGTGTTGGCCGCATAATATTTCTAATTTTTTTACACTTCTTTGATTTTGCGATAAAAAAATAATATTTAACCGTGAGAAAAAAATCAGTCAATTCTTATAATATACTCAGCGACATTAGAAGTATTACACCCAGAAGGAATAATTTCTTAATCTTAATTTTTTGGCAACATGGTAGATTTACATCGAGAATAAAACGATAACATTTTCAAGAATTTGTAATAACGTATAACAAAAAAAAAATTATAATGTGTTTGGCGACCCCGTAACTGAAAACACTCATGTACACGTCTAGGCATTGACAAAATGAGCTGATCAATGTCTGCTTGTGATATCTCGTTCCATGCAACTTGAACTTCATGGATTAACTGTGCCAGAGTTTGTAAAGGATGGTGTAAATTGGACAGTCTTCTTCCCATCATATCCCTCACATGGGATTTAAATCTGGTGAACGGGGTGGCCACGGCAAAACATTAACGCCAGCTTCTTGGAGAAAGTCCATAGTTCGACGAGCAATATGGGGACGCGCGTTATTCTGCTAAAAAAGAACGTGTCCACTGCCGTCTAGATAAGGCAGTAAAGTGGTTTGTAAGACATCATTAACATAACGTGCAGCTGTCATACTGCTTCGAATGATCGGCTACCATAGGCAATAGCCCCCCAAACCATTACTCCAACTGTCCTGTGTACATGTCTTTCAAGAACAAACCCGCTATCTCGTCGCTCTCCACGGCGGCGTCTTACCCTTCTACGGCCATCGTGCATGCCTAAACAACATCCCGATTCATCGCTGAATTCTACATTATGCCATTCTTCCACCCATTGCTGCCGTTCTCTGCACCAATTCAAACGTTGATGGCAATGGTCCTGGGTCAAAGGTAGCACTAGTCGTGGGCGGTATGAAAACAGTCCAAAGGCTCGAATGCGACGGTATATTGTACGCATAGTAACAGGTCTACCTTCCTCTCCAAACCATTGATCAGCGATTTGACGCGTAGTAGCAAAACGATCTCGCAGAGCAAGTAGTCTGAAGCGCCTATCTTGACGCTCTGTGGTACGCCTTGGTTGGCCAGTTGGTCTTCTTCGTGTTCCTCTACCTTGGTTTGTCTACACACGGCACACATGCATTACCGTCATGGCCGTACAATTAACACGAAGGGCAATTTGGCTATACGACAAACCCATATCTTTATAGGCAACAATTCTACCCCTGTCAAAATCGCTACCATGGTGGTAATTTTGATGTCCTCGAACTCGAGGCATTTTGTTACACTGTCTACAATTAGACTGAAGAACAATAATTAAAAATTTCTTTACCAACCGGTCTTCATAAATCGTTTTTTTTTTTAATTTAAGATAAAATTTTATTTTTACAAAAACTATTAAAGATAAAACATTGATATTGTTATCATAGCATTCTTTAAATATAGTCATTCTGTTGTCAAAAATTAAGATTAAGAAATTATTCCTTCTGGGTGTAACACTTCTAATGTCACTGAGCATATTTTTCATAGCATATTTCTCTGTAAGAAGTCATCAAAAATACATAATGAATATTACAAATTTTAATTAAATTTATTTAAAAACTGCGTATAATATACTAAACTTACCTAACTTTTTCTAAAGATAAGCAGGATTCTAATTTACATTTAATTACTCTTACAACTTGTATTTTAAAATTTGACATTTATGTCAATTTATGAACATCTTTATATAAACATCTAATCTTGTATGTCACAAAGTAAAAAGCTTTTGAACTTGTTGTGTTTGCAACATATGTTAATTAAAACACTAATAACTGCTGAAGCTAAACACGTATATTAAGTATTAAACAAGTTATTACACAATACACAACAACACAACTATATTATAAACATCCAATGTGGCGCTTATATCTGTCGGCTCTCTTCTAGTCAGTGGCCTTAGTTCAGGTAGCACAAGCAGTCAAGTCGTGAACATAACAGAACTTTTAAAAATATTAAAAATTAGTCGGACGTCAGACCAAAAAATAGTGTGTGTTACACGTCCGGAAAATGTTTTGCAAGTGCTCGTATTGTTTCGCCTCGGTGCTACGCACCTCGGCTACACAACTTTACTCGCTCTTGCAAAATGTCATTTTCCGACCTTGTGTCACAAATAACTATTACCAAGCAAGCTTTTAAAGAAAGCTTATCTACTACACAAAAAATTCCTCTAGGCAAACATAATAAAATAACGTGATAAAGGGCGCACAAATGACCGGGTATGTTTTTGAAGAATATTTTGTATAAATTCCACAAAATATTGTAATTGGCTTGTACAATTTTTTTATTACTTGCGATTACCATAAAAACATCCATCAACCTCTTGGAGAGAAGCTGATATTAGAAACCGGTTAAACGAAAAAAGTGTATAATTTTGAGATAAAGAGCTAAAAAATGAACCTTTAAAGACACAATTTCAAAAAAAACTAAATATTTGTAAGATTTTTCCTTCTCACTCTTGTGGTGATTTTCGTTTTTTCATAACATTATCTTTATTTTTACAATTTTCTTCATTATTTATGACTCTACTGTATTGTGTAAAATACGTACATCTTCTTGTTTTAGCATTAACTAGAATTTTATTATGTACTTGCTAAATTATTAGAATCGTTTTATGTATGATAATTTTTCTTTTGAATAAATGAGATGTTAGACATCAAGAAATATATTATAAATGTATCTTGTGAAGTGTACCTTAATAACATTAACATTATTTATATTTTTAGGATGAACTGAATCCTCTCCGGCATCTTTGCTATCCGGGTACTGATGTATTCATGCTGTGCTTCTCAATAGTAAAGCCTAATTCATTCTTCTCAGCTTGCAGTCGTTGGGCTGATGAATTAGCGAGACAAGGTGCTGCTGTAGTTTTAGTTGGCACTCAAGCTGATCTCAGAAGCAATGTTGAAGTCCTTAACAGGCTCAGACAAGTAGGACAACGACCAGTGATGGCTTCAGAAGCCAAGGGATTGGCGGAAAGATTAAATGCTCCGTATATAGAGACTTCTGCGTTACGTTGCACGCATCTGAAAGAAGCTTTTGATACTGCTATTGTGATTGCATTGGATAGACAGAAGAGAAAAATGAGACATTGGAAGAGGTTATTGTGTTGTATTACTTAGGTATTTGCGAGGATGTATATTTCGTAGATTTATAACGGTTAATTGAAATTTGATATTGCGTGATAAGTAGTGTTTTGTTCCATTTTTGTTTATACAATACTTCATATAATTTAAGCGTTAATTGGATTTTTTATTTTTGTATTGTAAATATATTTACAATTGTTTTAAGATTATCCTTTGTGTTTTTTTCTTATAGGTAACCTTGATATATTATTGGAGATTGGAGGTCAACGCTGTACTTATTCAAAAGTAAAATAAAGCGACCGAAATGTATTTTATTATCATTTCCACTATTATAGATACTTTTGGGATAAAAATGATTTATAATAATTCAAATGTTATTCCGATCTTGTTTGTAGAAACTATTGATAATCAATATGTGACTAAGTAAATTAGTAGGTAGAATAGATCAAAACAAAGTGAATCATTATTATTAAAATAATGATTTAATATATTTACTATTCCCACACTCAATTATCAGTGTTATCACTTGCATAAAAAACATATGAATCTTAACAAAAGAATTGATATATTGATTGTTATGTTAACAATGTTACTTAAAAATATAATTAGGACATTCGATCGACAAAGTTTTAATCGTATATAAAAAATTTGGGCAAAGGTCATTCTAATATATTTAAAAAAATGTACTTTAACAAATATAGGACCAATTCCACAATCGTCAATTTTTCGATGTCGGAAACAGATTTTTTTAAATTTGAAGGGCACACTCCGTAGAATCCTTTTTTTAAATTATTTATACCTTAAAACGAAAGAAAAAAATTACAGCGTTCGCCGGACGCAGGTTTACTATAGCCATAGTATATAGACAAGAATAGTAGGATCACTGTGCCGCCTGTGAAGTCCTTTGTACCACATATCGTTCCGGTTTGCTTACGTTTTTTTTTGTAGTTTTGTGAGAACTAGTGAGCAGCGATGCCAACTCTAGATCTACCTATTTAGGAAGTAATCTACCGATATACCGGTAATTTAAAAGAGAAGCTATGGTAACCCTTCGTCATATGCGGGATCTGTAGCAAATTAACAGGAGAAAGAAAATAAAGAAATTTATTTTATTCAAAATAGACCCTTCAGAGTTAATACATCAATTTACACGGCCCACAAGTTTTTCGAATGAGCATTTCAGCTCATTGATCGGGATGTTTTTCAAAATGGTTGTCGACGCCTTTTGGATAGCCTCTACGTAGGCATACCCCACGGTCCCTTCATGGGTAAATGTAGTCTACCGAACAGAAAAACTTCGCACAGTGCCATATCTTCCTTCGCGATATTCTGGCCGAATACGCGAGAGCAAACACCTCATAACACCAAGATGATACACAGCATTAACCGTTTGGCCCACTGGAACCAATTCGAATCGCAGAAACAAATCAATATTGTCTTTACTTTTGGCTTTTCCAAACGGTTTTTTTGGATTTGGCTCGCTTGGGTGCTTCCATGGGTTACGGTATCGTATTGAAAACACCATATTTCGTCATTAGTCACAATGTTGTACAGAAAGTTTTTATCTTTCTTGGCCTCTTTAATGATGTCTCTTGAATGTTGAATTCGAAGCATTTTTGGGTCATCCCTGAGCTTGCGCGGAACAAACCGTGATCACACTTTTCTCATGATCAAATTCCCGGTCAAAATGCGATAGATCGAATCTTTGGAGATATATAATTTAATTTGCATGTATCTTTGCATGTATTGAAGATTTTGGCTTATTTCTAATAAATATATATGCACTTTTTCGAGTTTCTTGTGTAATCACAAATTTCGGCTGGCCAAAATGTTCGTCGCCTTCCAGCGACTCAAGACCCTCTTTGAACCGTGTAAACCACACGTGGACTCGTTTACGAGATAAACAATAATTACCATAAACTTATTTTAACAATTAATGCGTTTCGGTAAGGTTTAAAACAGAACTTAATATTAGCTCTTTGGTCGATGCTCATTTTCAACTGATGTTAAAGGTACTGTCACCTTGAGCGCGATAACTCGGCGTGAATTGGTTCGATTCTCATGAAACTTTAACAGAACATCAATAAAAGATGTACCTGTCGAACGCTAGCTTCAATAACAGATAGCGCTGCTAGTATCGGATATTTCTTAAAAGTCCTGTTTATTATACGGCAGATCACGTATGATAATTGGACATATTTCCAATTGTTTTATCTATTATAAGCTGTTTTCATATTACTTGGTACAATTTACGATTAAGGTTTCTTAGAAAAAAAAAAACAATAATTTATCATAGATAATTTATTTCCACGAAGAGATGGAGCAACAAAAATAAATGCTTAGTAAAGTTATGGTCCCTTTTTAGTTAAAATATGCCATAGAAATAATTTAATTTACTGTTTATAAAAATGCAATGGTAACTCGATTGGAGTGTGAATTATTGAAATTTGCGTAGGCCTGCGTTTTTAAATTTGCACAACTTTTACGTGATTGTTCAATTTTAACTATAGCTGAAGTATAGTACAAAAATTTGCTCATCAAGCACGATTTTTTGCCGGTAGAGTGCGCCAGTTTTCAAGAAGTACCCATTCAAATCCATGTAAACTAATTGTTTATATCAAATATTTTTATTAGATATGATTTTAAAATAACTTACTTTTGGTACTTTGAATAAAGATACTTTTCCTACATTGTCACCTGCCTTTCGGCCACAAAAACAACACAACATATTCCTATTTTTTTTTAACTACAACTAATCTTAAATAAATGAATTAATATTGTATATTTAATTTAATTAAATTTAATATTTGCGACATTTACATGTCATGATCGGTTCGTCCTGAAAAAATGCGCAGCCAGTGGCAAAAAATAGAACTATTATATGCGTTTATTATTCTCTACATGGAAAAGCCTATACCGTCGTACTCCCGATATCTATACTTCGTGTCACCAAGCATTAACAGACTCTGTTGTATAAGCGGGCTCGCACACCGGAGCAATAAGCAATATTATCGCCAATGTGTTTTTCCATTACATTTTTATGGATCTCGCACACCGACGCAATACGATATCGCTATCGCCTTTCTACAGCAACATATATTGCTAGCGACACGACGTGTCGGTTGAAAAGCAACCATATTGCCCATAATTTGGCAATATTTCGTTTATTAAGCAGTGTTAGATAATTAAGGGTTTTAATTTTTCACCCAACATGTCAGTTTATGACAATAGGAATTCGTCTTTAACAGAACAATAATAGAATTTTTTTATATTTTTTAGTTTTTTCAATAAAATACTTTTTTATGTATGTTTTATTTAATTTATCTTACCTTAATGTGATTAAAAGTTGTTCCTGTGGGCTGATCGCATATCTGTAATTGGTGTCTTGTTTAGTAATATGAGGTGCTATCAGCTGAACTAACGTTTCAAAAGTACTCGGACTCATACGGTAACAGTTTAACTGTGTGGGATGCTTCTTTAATTCTTGAGCACATATATATTGACTCCATGTTTACTCAACGCTTCAAATGCTGGATGAATCCAATATCGTCTCCTTGTTCTTTTCTTTCTCCTTAACAAGTGCCACAACATTATCACTTCGTCTTCATCAGACGACATTTTAAACAAGTGATTTTTTATTGCTTTGGTGTGCGAAGTACAACAAAATATGTTGCCTGTTGCTTATTGCTTGTTGCTAGTTGCTAGTTGCATATTGCTCCGGTGTGCGAGCCCGCTAAGGTTTGCAAAAATTCCATATTTCTTAAAGCTTCCATAGAATATTTCTTATAGGTTCTGTAGTCTTAGTTCTCAGATCTTTTTAGTACAAGACTTTACTAAGCAATAATAGCTAAGAGTAATTAAGTATTTTAATAATCACTGATTAATTTGGTGGGTCCAATTTTTATGCAAATAAGCTACTAATTGTTAAAAGCAGCTCATATTTCGTTTTTTATTTTGTTAATATAAATAAATGTACCTATTAGAGATATCTAGCACCTGTTGTATACTGCATTTCTATAAAATTGTAGGAAATGCGACTGATTTATTTTTTAAACATACAAAAGTAACTTAGTTGGCTTCTGAATGTTGATACTCTGTTTTGAATAAAAGTGATAAATAGTTATTATAATCTTAGATTTAAGCTGATTTATTCGTAATTTTTTAATTGTAATTGCGTCTAGTTTTTATTATCTGATTGTGTTAAGGTAGATATTTCATGTATGTACATAAATCGCAATTTTTTTGTATACCTATTAGCAGACGCTTTTAATTCATTAAACTATTTATTTATTGTAGTAGTGTTTTAATTCATTTTCTGGCACATATAAAGAAATTTCATATTTATAAAGATCCATAATAATTATTACTAAACAATTTTATTGATACCTGTGAAGACAAACATTCTCTACTAGACTTACGAAGCTTCTTGAACGTGTAAGATTTCAACGCCTCGTCATAAACTGTATCGCTTTCTTTTCAACTGTATCGTATGGTCTTATTAAACTGTCGTGACTTGTCTCTCATTTCTTTACGTCTTTTACTGTCTTGCCGCATGTTTAGCTATCTCGTTTCTCCTCGTCTTCAGCAGTCATGTTCCACCTCGTCTTTAATTGTTTCTTACCACTTTTTCACCACCTGTCTTATGTAGCCTCTTTCCTAGAACAGGTACTTCTCTTGCACATACCCATTTGCTCAGAAATCTTAAAAAGGAGAAACGAAGAAATCGAATGTATTCGTATCACAAACTGTCTTGTGTATGTGAGTAAAACTGTAAATAGTCCATTTTAGTTTCAAAGTTAAAGATCTAGAGTAAATACTACATCCACACCTTGTTTGTTTTTAGATCCATACTTGTAGGCGCTTTATTGCATTTACTACTACAGGAATTTGCTGTCTAGTTAGTTATTACACTAAATGGGTTTGTAAAAGACGGTATCGTGTTTAGCAAAAGTGTACTGTAGTCATCAAAGCTAACTCTTTCACATATATCTCAATAGAAGTAAGTACGAGTGACCCTTCTTTTGCTCTAATAGATGTGGTTCTTATAGAACTTTTTAGAAGAAAGCACTTTGATTATTGATTCCGTTTAGTTTTGAGATGGATGTTTTTTGATGAATTTTTGGTCACCAAACGACAGCACTGTTGACAAGCATTACTATGAAGATTCACCGTGTGGAGATAGTCTCCAGGTCTGTCGTATGGTCCAATGACATTGTACATAAGATATGTACGCCATAGCAAGAGTACTTTTCAGTTTAGAAGTTAATTTACTACTATATAACGAAATTTGGGGATTTGTTAATCACAATTTTTAATTTTTTTTGTCGTTGAACTTCTGTCAAATATACAGGGTAACTGCTCACAGGCAGCTACAATGCCAGGCTCCCGTAACCTTATTGAGAGGAAAAGAGCAATCAAACTTATTTGATAGGGTTAAGCCGGATCAAATAATGAGTATGCCTCAGAATACGATAGTCCCCAGGTATAACTTTGCGAGAAACTTTCGAGTAGAATTATTAAAAAATGATTCATGGAACAATGTCACCCCAATTCAAAGGGAGTCAATCTGCTATACCGACGTGAGAACAGCACAAGGTCAGGTATATATAGTAGGGGATACAGGATATAAGTCCAATTAATTGCGTATGGTACAGTTTTCCAAGCTAAAGTAATGGCCATACAACACTGTGAAAAAGAGTTAAGTCGGGGTATAACGGGTAAAACCGTAGTCATATACTTAGCCAACCAAGCAGCTCTAAAAGCTGGTGTGGGACTGCGTTAGGGCCCTGACACATTCTCTCACACTGGCAAGGGTACCAGGACACTCAGAGCTTCGGAGCAATAAAAAGGTTAATGAATTGGACCGAGCACGAGCTAGTTACCCAATGATTGGCTCGGAATCATTCGGAGGGATTGCTGACACGTTCAGAAACGCAGCCATTGAGATATGGAGGCTACAGAAGACCCAAGAGAGTGCAAGAAATCATCGAGCAAGCGACAAGCCAAGTGTTCATATAAGGACACTCGGCGAAATTTATTACAGAGCTGATATCACAAAGGCGAAATGATATCCGAATGATTGTCAGTCTCTTGACAGGACATTGTCGAATCACAAAACACCTTAGTCAGCTAAACTTTGCAGATGAAGACATTTGTCGATACTGCCAAAAGGAGAAAGAAACCGCATTTTATAACCTATGTCAATATGAAGGCCTTGCAAGGACGCGGTATATAGTATTGGGAGAGAAGAAACCCCCTGTTCAAGTTAAGTGTCCACTGTCAAAGCTTTTATGTCTCATTAACAGGGCAGAGCTAGAAAAAGTGCTCAAATCTTATCCAAGAGATGAAGAGTGTTCACAATAGATGTATAAAGGGCGCAGTGATACAGGCTAACAGCCAACCCAATCAATATCTATCTTTCCTGTCAAATGAATTCCGCGGCAATATGGCAGTGTTTTTTAGACAAGAAGTAAAAGAACACACTGCCAAAATCATATATAAAAATGTACTCTTCATCTAATCTAATCTAAGTAAACCTGGCATGGTCCCTCCTGTGGAGCCCCATGGTTAAAACACTGCTTCCTATGGAAATATTGTGACCAGGTTCGGCACCAAGAGTCCTTACATGCACAAAAAAACTCTCCATTATCAGAGAACCATTCTTTTAGCTGTGGTAAAAGCGGATTTTCTAAGACCAATACTAACAAGGTGAATCTACTGACATTATATTTAAATCTTCGCGGGCTTAGCTATTGGATCGTTTAAAACACAAATTCGCTAATACTGACACAACTCACGAGGTGGCGCTTACCGTTTCGAGTATCGTTTTTTTATGTAAAAAGCATGGACATATACTGTTTCTTGTTTTCGTAAGATTTAACTTTTGTTAAAGATATTTCAAATCAAGTGTTTTACAAAAACAAAAAACATATTATCTTGGTTATTTGTTACAGAATTTTGAATTATTCAACAGTTTCTGTTTGTATCCTCATATAGTGCGAACTGTTGTTCATTAATATACAGAGCGTGCATTATAGTAATAAAAATTATGTGTAACTTAAATTTATATAATATTTATATATTCGGATGCCGTTTTTTTACTTTAACGAGACAGAAACAAATAATTACAAATATAAAATATAGAATTTATTGACCGGTTTACAGACGAGTATTACATCAGATACAGTTTCAACATTAAATTTGTATGAGCACATACCTAACATTTTTTATTAAAAAGTAGGTTGTAAATAATTCCAGCTATAGTATTGAGGGTAGTTAGGTGTCTCATAAGTGTGTACATACTGCCTTTCTTTTACATAAACTGGAGTGGGTACTTTTACATGAACAGGTGTATCCACATATACATTATATGGGACTGGAACGTTTACTGGAACATGGGTTCTTTCCTAAAAAAATATCAAAAGTGAAGTGAACTGTTTCTTTTGTAAATTAGTACACATCCAGAATCAAATTCTCTTTGGAAGCCTATAATCTGGAAATGGGAAATCCAAGTTTGTTCTTATGAGAACCCATTTTTTAACGTTAAATCAGAGGTGCAGAGAATTAATTATATGAAATCTGCTTTATTATTTGAATTTATATGTATGTAATTACATAGGTAATAATGAATATAACTTTTCGCATTACACAAAAAAGGAAAAATAAAGAAATTGATCAAATAATTTAAAACTCATTTTTAATTTACTCTCAATTTAACCACACTACTTGAAATTGGAAGGTAATAAGTTTTTGTATCATAAAATTTTCTCTGTATGCGAAAATGAAGGCTTCTCTGAGTTTGCGATAAAGGTAAAAAATTTTTTAACAATTTTGTAATACAAAATATAAACCTAAACCAATAAAAAAGTCAATTACTACAAATCTGATTTTTTTCTTTGACTGAGGAGCATTGTGGTACTACTCAATATTCGTTAGTACCTTATATGCTAAAAAAACGGACTTTATCTAGGGTGTACCTACCTGTTTAATTAGAGTAAGTCTTTCTTATGCGTACTTAACACAATATATTCTTTTAAGTTAACTAACTAGATTTTACAATGAGGGTATTAACAAATCTAGTTCTGTTTATAACCTATTAAAAATCTAAATTAAAAAAACTTACTTTTACATAAATTGGTTTTGTAACCTCAACAGGTACTGTTTTTGTAACTTGAACTGCATACGGCTTGGGTACTTCTACAGGTACATTTTCTCGTACATGAACTGGATATGGTTGTATTACTTTTACAGGAACTGCTTTAGGTATTTCTACTGGTACTTTTACTGGAATGGGTACTGCATATGGTTTTGGTACTTCTACTGCATAAGGTTGAGGTACAATCTGGCTTTTTGTAATAGTTACTGGAACTGGTTGAGGTACTGGTACTGGCACAAATTGGTTTGTGGTACGATACTCATGAGTGGATGCACCAAATTTTACTGTATGAAGAATATTACATTATTCATTATCCATGCAATATAGATGTCGCGATAATACTTAGTGTAAAGTTTTATATAGGTTTTTTTGTTTGCATATGCTACTTCGAGTTATTATCGAATGTCTTACTTTTTATTTTTTTGAAGCGTTTTGTAGTTGGAGTTCAGTAAATTGCAATTACAGAACAGCGTATATTTTAAAGTGCATAATTTAACTCTTTAAAAAATTTCAAAAAAGATACTTAGAACACGTAGTATCACTACTACACTGTTCATATTAAAAACAATATTGCGTTAATGACGGTATAGAAATGATTACGTTACGGTTACCATTAAATTACAGTAACTACAGTGTAAGTTGTTACCATACGAAGAATCCTTCGCTGTAACCTAACGGTGAAAATTTATATTATATATTTTATATAAAATTACTTACCAGTTGGTGCATATAAAGTATTAAAGATTTGACGTTTGGTTTTTGCAGTGCCATCAGTTTTACCTTTAACTTCTTCAGATACAGCAATGGCAACGAGGGATAGATACTATAACAAAGTTGTATTTTTTATTACTATTGCTACTTGGGAGAGAACATACATATATAGAAAAAACAATGTAATATATATAATAAGTACAGGGTAATCTCTTTTTCTGGTACCCGATGAGGTAACTTTACATTCACCAATAGTTATTGTTTGGTGTTTGGATTGATTCATTGACCTGCACTGTTTCGAAGATGATAATGGTGTGGCAGTAATGGTCAACGGAATACAATTTGGGAAAACAGACTAAGTTTTTGTTGGATGAAAATGGCATGGATGATTAGGCAATAGGATGGTGCAACATGCCATACTGCTGGTAAAACAATAAATTTCTTGACCATAATGTGCCTGGGCCAAAAAAAGAGTCGATCTTTGTGGGGCTGTAGGTGTTTAACAGATATAATTAAAAAAAAAATCAAACGAATTGTGAAGATCCAAATTTAGATATTTTGTTTTTTCATTTTATTGTAAATCTTCGGTAACAATCAACGATAAAATTAACGGGCATGTACGCAAAAAGGATCATGTCTGCGGTTACCATTCCTACTCGTGGCCCTATGATCCTTTTTGGGTACATGCCCGTTAATTTGCCCCTTTTGTTTGTCATAAGTACGCATACTTGGCACCCCTGTTTTGTTTTACAATTAAATTAAGTTAGAAAGTATTAAAGATCAAAGAATATTATTATTCTAACCCTTTACAAGTTTTTGAAAAACATTTTCAAAGACAATGACCGTTCAACTAAGAAGAAACAACTACTTCCTGGGCTATATACCCCAACGGATATTGGATTACACTTCAAAGGCAAACGGGGTTGGCATATCTAATAGCGTTAGAATAATAATATTCTTTGATCTTTAATAAATACGACAATGATACAGTTTTCTGTAATAATACTTTATTAGAAAGTATTAATAATGAAGAAAATTCTGAGGTATTATAAAAATTAGAAATAAATATTATATTGTTAGATTGGTGTATAAAATGGCTTTGAAACTTAGACATGGTAGTAAGTTTATATTAATAACATTCAAAGTAAACTTAAAAAATTATTAATAAATATATATTAAAATAATTTGTAAAAAATTAGAAAAAAGGAAAAAAATAACTCAATTAAAAAATAACTAAAAACAACATTAAAATAATAACAGTAAAAAGCTAGTCACAATAATTTAATTATTATTAATTACTTACCAAGAAGATCTTCATTTTTCTAAGATAAGTTCACAACTGACCATTAGGCAAGAATTTCGCGTTCCTTTTAAAGGCAATTCTAGCGGATTTTAGAAAACCCAAAAGGACCGGTTACAGTCTACTAAATTTTTTTTGTGCATTTTTAGTTTTTTCAAATTCGATCATTAATATGGAATTTAGATAAGAGGACTGGTTAATTATACAATATACGGATCTGGATCTTTATTAACGGCCGTGTTTAAATAATTTATCTTCATGAAACTCGACTTAGATTAGTTGACAAGTAGGGGAGAATTGCGCGACTTTGCAACAAAAAGTTTAGGAAATTCTACTAAAAAATAAATTAATGTTGATTAATGTTTATTAACAAATTATAACTTGTTGTAGAAAACCATATAGTTAGTAAGTGAAGAGTTGTCATTAAAACTGTTGCGTGATTTTTAAAAATTCACTTTATTATGATTCACATAAAGACGGATTTACGAAGGTAACATTTAACCATTTTTCTATGGTGTTGTCTTATTCTTCATTTGTGCTTATGTCTCTATATTTCTTTCTAGACCATATTATTTTTTCTGTATGTCGTGATCGTATCTTAATTTTTATGTTTTTTTCTTGATTTTTTAATTCTTCTTAAGTTTTACACCGTTATTCTTGTAACCCATCATTGTATGACATCAATCACTTGGGTTTTCTATTCTATTCGTTTCTTCTGCTGTCTCTTTTTGTTATTACCAACATATTTTGTTCCATTGCTGTTTATGTATTATATCTATTTTTTATGTCAAAGTTTCACATACATATGTTAGAACTGATTGTACGCATAAATCAAACGTTCTTTTCTTTAGGTGGATTGGCATTCTAGACTTGAATATGACAGTTTCGTCGCAATGTTCTTTAACTTGATTCTTTATTATTCTGTTAATTTACCTCATTATATGGTCCATTTAAGTCCGATTTCATTAATAATAGTGTGCAATTCATTTATTTTTACTTGAAAATTTACAATGTTGTTAACAATCGTCAGAAAATCTCAGCATATTAAGGTGTTCTCCACATATTGATAGGATTTGTCGTTGCAGAAAGATTTTTTAGGTGCTGTGAGGATCCTTTTAATATAGGTATTATAAGGATGATACTAAGAGCCATGAGAGAAGTGGAAGAATATGCATAGTAATAGATACTTAGGAGACAACATGAATCAAGGATTATGCGTCGACAGCGTAGTGAAAAAATGAAAATACACAAGAGGACTTGGAGGACTAATTAAAAAAAATAGCCAATTGAACTTAAGAATAAAATTAAAACTGATCTAAACAATAATAATAACCTTCCTAACGAATACAACGATGGTATGAGGCCATCCATACAAAACTGCAACAAAACATTTATCTACAGAAAGCGGTGAAATCACCATGGTACACCTTATACCACCATTTAAAGGCAAGAAAAATTACAGATACCATTAAAGACAAGGCCAAAAAGATCTACAAAGACTCTAGAAACTATGGAAAGCGTGATCTGCGAAAATTAACAGCGTATGACTCAGACGACGGGCTCTAGCAAGACAAGAGACCAAAGATTTAGCTCCGGCTGCAGTAAAGAATCAGAAGACATCATAGAGCCAATATGACAAAAGAGTCACCTATAGAGAGAACACTACTGAAGACCAAACAGTACAGAAGAAAGCACAAAGAGAAAAGCACACAACAATAGACAGACACGAGGAATATAGAGAAAGAGCACTGTCTTGACAAAAGCAGATAAAAATCACCATTAAGGGGCCCGAAGTTCATTAGACCCCTTTGGAAATGAGGGAGGTGGTAGAAGAAGTAAGGGAGGTTGCCGTATAGACAACTAAGTCGTTGCCAGAATGACATGCTCTCCATCTTGGGTTCAGTTTTGATTATAACTTTTGTATATAGGGAGTCGAAAGCTTTTTCGAAATCAATGAAGGCTAGTATAGTGGGGATTTTATACTCTTTGGCTTGATTTATTATTTTCCTAGGTGCTTATATGTGTATTAAAGCCAATTATAAAGCAATTCCTCTTAGTTGTGCACCATTTAATGAGTTGTGTAATTTACTGGTAATGATTTTTGTGAATATTTTATATACAATTGGATTGGGGCTTATTGCTCTGTAGATTTTAGTGTTCTCGTTGCTACGTTTTTTGTAAATCAATATGATGTCAACGGTGTTCCAACAGTCTGTTTGTTTCTTAAGCATCTTATCTACGTTTACGCCAAAATTGCTCATTTCATCCTCCCTAGGAATTTCATCCCTTTAAGTACCTACTGCTTTCTCTTCCATGGATACGACTTCTGGTATGTCTATCTAGCTATGAGGTGTTTTTTTGGAAGTTTTTTCTGAGGCTTTATATAGTTAACTTGTAAAATTTGGTAAATATATCGCACATGTTTTGTATCCGTGTTCAATAATAAACCGCCAGACTAGCTCAACAAATTTTAATATAAATATATATTTTTTGTCAATCTGGAATTCCAATTTAATTTTTATTGCTTTGTTGATAAATATTCTTTTTATAACCTTTGTGTCAATGAACAAATAAAAAAATAAAACAAATGAATTAGATTTGCTTAACATTTTAAATCTAATACTGCCAATAAAGATTAATTTATTAGCAATACAAAAAATCCGGTTTTTTGTAGTAATAATATTTACATTTTTAATAAAATACCTAATAAAATTTTTTTTTTTTCCATTTTACTGTTTTTATTAAGTTTTTATGTAGATACATATCGAAAAATTGTAATTAGACTACTGAAAGTCGCATTTTTCTTTAACAATGGTTATAATGAGTCTATTAACTTTTTTACATTGATATAATCCAAAGTTTTCATAATTACTTTTGTTGTTCTATTTTGAATTTATGTTCATTAAAGTAATTCGTCATTTTATCTTATATTTTATTTAAGCTTAAATAATGGTAGAATAGTTCATTATTTATAAAACAATGCTCTTTAAAGTAATGCAGACCATAATGTCAGTGTTTTTAATCCTTTTCGTCATAGGTAAGTCTAATTTCAATTGATTTTAGATTAGCCTTGATTCCTCACATATATATTTTCTAAACTTTTTTTATCTTTTAATTATTTTAAATTTCATTGTCATTTTTTTCTAATATTCAAAATATTCACAAGCCAAAAAATTCAAAACGAGTAATCAGTTTTGGTTAGTCTTTACTATTTTCCTGTCGTCGTCACGTATAGATGGAGATCTCAGGTTCGAATCTCTTAGTTTTACGTTTATTTTTCTATTTTCTAACTTAAAATCTCGTGACAAATATATCTTAAATTACTAAATGTTTAAAATTACTCGAAGTTTTTTTAAAATCTTCATAAATTTTGTTACATCATCATTATCAATGCGTCTCATTCCCTATTGGGATGTTTGCCGCTTTTCTTCATAGAGCTATTTGATTCGTTTAACGGTGATTTCAGTATCATTTTTTTAATTATCTGTAGGTATTCTTTATATATTGGTGTCTTTATTTCATTGTCTCTCTTATCTTCTGTTACATATTCTTCCTCTTCTGGGTTATCTTTGTATCTATATAATTCCGTGAAATGCGTTACCCATGATTTTTGTAGATTTTAGTTACAGGTCTACTTTTTTTTGTTGCCCTTTTAAATATCGAAATCTTTACAATTTGCTTCTAGGTCTTATAGCAATTCTTCAATTCATTGTCTTTTTTTGTTTTTGCAGCATTTATTTGTTAATATCCATTTATTACTTGCTTGACTTTTCTCTTTGATTTTAATTTCGCATTCTGTATCGAACCATTTTTTCCTTCTTTTTATTTCCCTCTGTTCTAGTACCTCTTCTGCTGACTTCAAAATTGTTTTATATTTTTCTGTGTTTACTTCTATTGGTTTTCCCTTTAGGATACTCTCATATTGTTCTTTTAACTTTTCTAGGTTCCATTTGTTTTTGTTTTTCTGTATCTCCTCTGTTATAATGACTTTCATTTTTATGTCTCCTACTATTAGAAAAATGGTCAGTATCTGCGTTTCAGTACGTCTTGTTGTTTTCCATTTTTTGGATATTATCTCATTTCATCCTGTTTTTCCTGTTATCATCCATGTTACTTTGTGTTTTGTTCTAGGTTTAAAATTTGTGCTTATTATGTAATTATTAGTTGTTGCTGCTAGGTTACATAATTTTTCTCTATTATCATTTGTATCGTCATAGACAGTCTCTTTTCCTTCACTTTCTTATATTGGTTTTCTTTCCCTTCTTTTGCGTTAAGATCACCTGTCATTAGAACTATGTTATTTCTTGGTAGTCGTTCATATGTATACTTCTTTCAGCTTTTCGTTTTATCGTTTTCTGGTGCATTTTATGTGCATGTTTATAATTGTTATATTCGCTTATTTGTTTTCGATTTTTGTATTTAAAATTCGTCCATTTATAGCTGTAAATTCCTTAACTTTGTTTCTTAATCTATTGCTGACCATATATAAAATATATAACATATCACATACAAACCGTGCATTATTGAATTAAAGATATTTTCTGTTTTCCCCAAAACGACACTATAAACTGGACAGCTTTCAATTTAAATTTAACGCTTCTATTCACAGAAAATATTTATGTCCTTAAATAAAGTGTAAAATCCACGGTAGAAATGTATCGAAATAAAATTTACTCTAACGCTTGTCCTGTCTTTATAGTTATTAGAATCAGACAGCGAAAATTATTGGATGTTTCAATTGATTTATTTCTACACTTTTAGGTATATCTACAGTTAGACACATTGTTAGCGAAAAAGAGACGATACGGACGACAAGTGTTGGAAATAAACATTATTATAGCCATTATAAAAAGCAGATGAAATTTACGAATGAAGATGGTCAAAGTGTAACTGGATATTTTGAAACCAATCATACAATTCTAGATAATCTAAAACATGCTGTAATAGATTTTGATAAAACGTTACCAGACATTGTTAATTTAAACTTTAATGGTGATTTTGGTAGTATGGGATTTGGTTTTTACAGAAAAGATATTACGTTTACACTTTACACTAGGTAATATATTTCCATATCTATATATATATAAAAATGAATGTTTGTCTGTATGTACTCAATGAACTCAAAAACTACTGTACCGATTATTATGAAAATTGGTATGTATATGTATTTTTCCACGGAGAAGGTTTGTATGATATGCTTATTGATGCTACTCGCCACCAGGTGGCGCTGCAGACTAGCAACTTCTGTCCCGTTCAACCGATTGTCATCAAAATTGGTATGTATATGTATTTTTCTACGCAAAAGTTTGTATATGCTCACTGATGCCACTCGCCACCAGGTGGCGCTGCAGACTAGCAACTTCTGTCCCGTTCAACCGATTGTCATGAAAATTAGTATGTATATGTATTATTCCACGGAGAAGGTTTGTATGGTATGCTCATTGATGCCACTCGCCACCAGGTGGCGCTGCAGACTAGCAACTTCTGTCCCGTTCAATCTATTGTCAGGAAAATCAGTATGATGATGTATTTCCTTCTCTATCTCTTCTTCTCTTTTATTTTTCTTAAATTTATTTAAGTTGCTGGCGTAGCAACGCGCGCCGGCTACAGCTAGTATAAGATAAGAAATCTATTCAATCTGAGTTTATAAAAAAAAAAAATAAGTAGCATTTATTTTACTATTACTATTTTTCTTAACCTACTTATATTTAATTATAAATTACAAGGGTTATTTCAAATACTAGAAAAACGAAATTTTTTGCAGAACAAACTATTTAATTGTTTTTAAAAATATTCTTCTTTAAGAATCAATTATCGAATCAGTTTTTTCACCCTAATGTTGATCTGAATAACATGGTTTTGAAAGGCTGCAACGGCTCCTTGAGGTGATGAAAATCTCTGTCCACGAATTTTTTGTTTCATACAAGGAAGCAGAAAAAAGTAGTTATACGATAAATCAGAAGTATACTAGCAATTTGTAGTTTTTGTTCTTCTTTAAATAATCGAATGTTTGATGTGCTGTGTAATAGTTGTCATGACGAAGGATCATACAAAGATGGTTGTTTTTCCTACTTTTATCAATAAATTTTTGCTAAACAAATTGTTTTAAACCATTCAGCGTTAACTGCCCTGCAAACTTTTAAAGCTATGGTTTTGACATCTCCAGTGAAACCAAAAAGAAAAGCGATCATTTTTTTAGAAGTTCTTCGTGAGTGAACAACTTTTTACCTTACACCAATTCACAGGAACCTTTTTCTTAATTTTGCTAGTCGATACTCGTATATCTGTAGCATTTTTTACACCTAAATGTTCATGGAATAAAACAGTAAAGTACAGATTGGTTAAAAGTTTTGAAAATAAAAATGTGTATTTATTATTCCAATTATCCTCTAGTAATGGCAAATTTTACGAATATGCTAATGAAATGACATATTTCTGTAGCATAATCTAATGGTCAATAGTAAAAACATAAGAGACAACCTTCGTATGAGCAGAATATGTATAAATTAATAAAAAACTAATAAGTAGGTATAATTTTATTCTACTTATTATCAATGCAAACTAATCACAAATTAATAAATTGTCCTAGCATTATTTGAATTATTTGATAAAATCGTGCAAAATCCTATAGGCGTGCAAGGTTTTTTTTACTCATTATTTTAAACCTTTCTATTCACTTTATCCTTTTCCAATAAATTATAAAACACACTGAATTAAATTAATAATCATTTTAGACAACTACTGGCAGGTATGGTAGTTGAAAATGTCTCTGTACTTCCCTCACAATTTGATCCTAATAAAAAAACAAAATTTATAACACATGGATGGTTATCGAGTGGAACTTCACCCATTTGTCAAATTATTAAAAACGAATTTCTCAATAAACATGATGTTAATGTTTTTATTGTTGATTGGAGTCCTATTGCAGGTAATGTAATAATAAACGTTATTTTTATGACTATTAGTATTATGTTCTTTATTTTAGATATTTTTATGTATCCAATACCAGCTGCTGGTACAAGAGTAGTTGCGATATATTATGCAGATTTTGTGAACGATTTAATTAACAAAGTTGGTGTAAAACTAGAGGATCTTCATCTTATAGGACACAGTTTGGGAGCACATGTATCTGGATTTACTGGACGTCGTATTACGAAGGGAAAAGTATCAAGAATTACAGGTAAATTTCCAATATTTTTCCTGTTTTCTTGAAGTTTCCAATTTTCCACGATTTTTAAATTTTTTACGAATTCTCTTTTTCTTCATCTGTGCATCAAATCAAAAATATCATTTGGACTCGATACATCTTTGACATTACTATTAAAAATTTTACACGTAGTATCTGCGAGATGTCACTGTTCCATTCTTTGATGGGTCGTGTTTTTCTGTTTTTCCCTATTGATTGTGCTTCCCACACTCTTTTCATTTGTCTGTTTTTGTCCATCCATGCTGTATATCCGACCATGCTAATATCTGTTTTTCTTACTCCAATGATTCTTCTGAGATGTTTCATCTCTGCTGCATAAATTCTTTTCCGATGTCTTTTGTTTAAGATCTAGTTTTCTGCTCTGTATGTCACTGTAGACCTATATATTGTCATCTTGATCTTTGTTGATATTTATTTGTTATTAAAGAAACATCTATTTAGTACTTAAAATAATATTCCTGAGTTTTTTGTTGATAAGATCGCCCTCTATAGCCCCTTTGTTGTTAATTACTGTTTCCAGGTATTTGGATAAGTTCGTTTGTTTTACTTTTTGTTGGTCTATGATAACTTCTGATTGATCTTCCGTCTCAATTTTCCTTGTTGTTTTCATTATGTGAGTCTTCTATTTGTTTACATTTTAATTTTATTTGCTTGCTTCTATGTTCCATTTATCTAAGTTTCTCTGCTGTTTCCGCAATCAGTACCTACTATGTCGTCTACAAATACACATTTCAGCGTTTATCATTGGCATTTTATACCAGCCTTTCCCATATATTTTTTCTTTTTATTAAGTCGAATTCTTTTTCCATATCTGTTGCACTTGTTGCATGGTGAATATATGGTTTTATCTGTTACGTCCTATCCCAAATCTATTTTGGTCGTCCTCTAATTTGTGTTCTATTTCTATTCTAATTTTTCTTTATATTATGGTTTCGTATATTTTTGCTGCTATACATAGTAGTGATATATCTATATAGTTCTTACAGTCTTTTGTGTGTCCTTTCTCATGTATTGGTATAATTATTGCATTAGTCTCATAAATATTTTAACAAATCTGGGGCTTCGTCATTGCTTCCTGGTGCTTTTCTAATATTTTTTTATTGCTTTTTTCAGTTTTTTTTTTCTATCGTTTTGGTATTCTTCGTGTTCCACATAAAATTTATTTTGTTGTGGCTTTCAAAAATAAACTACTTCATTATAAGTATTATGGATTTTCTCAAAGTTGAACCATGGTACTCACTAATTAATAAAGTTCCTACAGTTGGATTGCTTTCAAACTTTTTAATGACGCTTATCTTTTTTATAAATAACTAGGTTTTTCGAAGCCCCTTAATATTAATTCTATTTCTTCAACTTTAATCAATTTTTGCAAATCTTTGCTAAGACCAATTTTCTAGAATATATTTGTTACATTTGAATTCTGTTTTTAATGGGTCCTTGATCCTAAGGCTTTGCTAAAGATCACAAACTGTCAGTTTTTTAACCAAAAACATTCTTTGTGTTAACTTTACCTCTTGTGTAGATAACTTAATGGCTTCTATTTAGAAGATTTGTCTACCATAATTTTTCTTTGATCTCAGATGCTCACTTTTGTGGCTGTAGATAAATTTAATGTATTCCTTTTCTTTCTAAATGAATAGAAAACTATTACTTAACTACTTGATATGTAATTAATATGTCTGATTGTATTATTTTAGGATTAGATCCAGCTCTTCCTTTTTTTGATGTTGAACCAGACGACCATCTAAATGTTAACGATTCTGTTTTTGTCGATGTAATCCATACATGCGCTGGTTTTCTTGGGATTAAAGAACCTATAGGGCATGTTGATTTTTATCCAAATGGTGGAGGGCCTCCACAACCAGGATGTGATAATGATTGGGAGGTAAACAATCATATATATATATATATATATATATATATATATATAAAAAAAAATGAGGATAACGGGCAATGTACGCAACAAGGATCATAGGTTACAAGAAGGAATGGTAACCGCAGACATGCATGTTTCTGGCTCATTAGCCGTCATCAGTGCGGCATAACCAAGAAAAGTATTGCACTTGGCTAGCAAAAGTGTTGGGTACTTGGGAGCAAAGGATGTTGGGGAAACATGTGTCAAGAAACACAAAAACAACGAACGCTCACACAGGAGTCCTATCGCCATTTTGTGCTTTCGGCCAGCTGTGCCAATGGGTTTTCGGCTAGCAACCAGCGTCGCCACGTTGTTTTGTTGTTGTTTTGTGTTTCTTGACACATGTTTCCCCAACATCCTTTGCTCCCAAGTACCCAACACTTTTGCTAGCCAAGTGCAATACTTTTCTTGGTTATGCCGCACTGATGACGGCTAATGAGCCAGAAACATGCATGGCTGCGGTTACCATTCCTTCTTGTAACCTATGATCCTTGTTGCGTACATTGCCCGTTATCCTCATTTTTTTTTATATTGATGCGCGTTTTCTTGGCACTTTGTTATATATATATATATATATATATATATATATATATATATATATATATATATATATATATAAGCTTTTAAATAGCTGTAATACTTTTTTTAATTATAGTTATTAGAATCCTGTAGCCACAGCAAATCTTATTTGCTTTTCGCTGATAGCCTAATTTTGGATGATCCATATATAGCAACTACAAGAAAGAGACAAGGAGGCAAAGATGATTGTCACATTATTCCAATGGGATATTCTACCCCAGCACATGCAAGAGGTGTCTTTTTTTTAAATACACATTAAATATATTTTAACTCGTAATATAAATATTAATGTTATAAAAATGAATCTTTCAATAGGTATAGAAACTTAAAAAAAAATCAGAACAAAGAACTAAATATGTTAAACAGTGTAATCTACTTTACATAAAGCGCCATTTAACTGGTTAAATACTCTACAACTATCACTTTTTTAAATATTTATAAACTTATTTACGGTTTCTTCTTAAAATGGAAATTCAGGAGACTCTTTCAATCTGAAATGGATAGTATATGTTAAAAGAAATTTGTTTAATATCATAAAAAATCTTGTTTACTTACACAGGAAAGAAACCAAAATCTAATATACGACCCTTTTCCCCAAGATCAAATTTTTCTAACTCACTGATATCTTCTTGGTTCAAACTGAAATCAAAGACATCTAAATTTTCTTTTATTCTTTTCGGTGTAACACTTTTTGGAATCGGTACGATATCTTTTTCTATCAAGAATCGTAATAATATCTGTCCAGGTGATTTATTATACTTTTCAGCTAAACTTTTTATGAGTGAATTTTGTAGCATGTTGGGCAATTCTTTCCCTCTGGAAAATAAATTTAGTCAATAAAAAAACTGCCTTAAACAAATAACAAGTAAAATGAAACTAAATTTAATAAAAGGTTTACTTACTCCTGTCCTAGACCTTCTAAAAATTTGTTATATCCAGGACTTCCAAGTGGAGAGTAAGCAACTACCACTATATTATTTTTACGGCAGAAATCCACCAATTCTTTTTGTTGAAAAGAAACATGTAATTCTATTTGAAGACATGCTGGTTGAATTCTGCATGAATCAAGGATTTTTTCAATTTGCTTTTTATTGAAATTTGACAGTCCTATAGTTTTGGTTCGACCGAGATCAACTTGTTCTTCCATTTTCTGCAAATAAAAAACTTATTGTCAATATTCTGAAAGAAATCAGATATCTGCATAGTAAACAGAACTTTTAAGAAATATCCGATACTATTAGCGCCATCTGACAATTAAACTATTTCACGCCGAGTTATCGCGTTCGAAATGACAGCGCCTTTTTAACATTGGTCGAAAAATGAGCATCGAACAGTTCTGCTTTAAACTTGGTAAAACATTTACCGAAACGCATCGATTGTTAAAACAAGTTTATGATGAACGAGTCCACGAGTGGTTTACACGGTTCAAAGAGGGTTGTGAGTCGCTGGAAGACGACGAACATATTGGTCAGCCGAAATTTGTCGAAAATATGCGCCCAGTTGTCCTAGGCCGGTCTAAGAGTACGATATCGTTTAAATTAAAAAGAAATGGTCTTAAATACGACGCTGGTGCACCAAATACTCTCAAGCGCAACTCCTTTATACAGCAGGATGCTATTGCAAACTAAAGCAGTAGACTACATACCTAGAATAATATCTGACAATGAACGATAAAAATATAGTGCGAAATTTGTAAATAAGATCCTTGTTTGGTGCGCAATTTCTAATAGGAGTGTATACCATCATTTTGTAAAAAGAATGTAGGGTGAAGCTTTAAATAGTCAGGCTTATATTAATAACTACCTTATCAAATTGCTTTAGTTTGTCCACAAACATTATGCTAATGACGATATCATGTTTTGACCGGATCTAGCAACATGTCCTTACTTAAGAGATACCCAAAATTGGCTTTGACAACACCATATGCCTACCTACCTTTTATTCCGAAATCCTCTAAACTTGCCACAGGTTTGCTCAATAAAAGATTTTTGGGTTTTACTGACCCTGGAGGCTGAGAAAGTTCAAGATGGAGATTAATTAGATAAATTTATGAAATACTTAAAGAAATTTATCTGAATTCCGTACAGAACCTCATGAGAGCAATTGAAAGAACTGTTCGTCTGGTAGAAAAGAATGGGTCACTCCACATAATAGTTTATTTAAGTATTGAGTTGTAATTTATGATAACCAGTTAGTGTTTAAATTAATTTCTTCATTAAAACAAATCAATAAATGTATATAAATTCCCCCGAACAATTTACTTATTTAAAAACTTTCAAGTTCCAATGAACTATTTTTAAATTAGCATGGATTAGAACTTATTCGGTAAGCTATAAAATTGTGGAATCAATTTAACATTTCAGATAATTATGCTGATGACATCCTCGTGGACAACCTGAATTATGAATCATGTGTTTGCGGTTACTTTTCCTTACACATATATTAGACCAGTTAGTAACAACAAATTTTTTATCAGTATACAAAAATGCTATTATTTAATTTTTATTATAAATATTTTACCTTCCAAACAGCGATATGGTCGGTATCTTCAAGTTTCAACTGATCTGGTGGAGTAACAGGAGTTCCAACATAATTAGACCCAACTGGGAAATGAATTAGATACAGATCAAGATAATCGAGTTGTAGATCTTCCAAAGATTTTTTAATAAACAATTCAACTCTATCCGGATGTACACCAGCAATTGGAAGTTTTGTAGTTATAAATAATTCTTCTCGTTTTATTTTTCCTGATGATATCCATTTGTTTAAAACTTTTCCGAGCAATGCTTCGTTAAAGTAAACTGTAGCTGTGTCAATGTGGCGATAACCAGCCTCCAAAGCTGCGTTTATAGCACTTTCCAACTCAGCTTCATCTGTGGACTAAAAGAAAAAAATTAGCTATAAATACGTTTATAGCAAGTAACATTCTGCGAACAAATAAAGATATTATGATTGAAGACATCATTGGTAAGATAAAATTAATTTGTGTACGAGGTTTAAAAAAGTGGGACACAAAAGGTAAAACAGCGAAATAACTCACTGTTCAACATCTCTCTAGTTGTACATTTGTAAGGATCTGTAGGGGTCATAGAAAAAAACAAGTTAAGTTAAGAAAATTTCTGTAGATGTTACAAAGAGCACATAAGGATACAAGAATACAAGGAATAATCGAATAACAGGAGTGTAATGTTGGTGGGTTTTAGGTGTTAGGTTTAAGGACCCTGTTATAAGAATTGGTGTCCTTTTTAGGTGGATTTCGGGATGGAGTTAATATTCGTCGCCATCGCCAATCGCTGCTTGCTTCCTGGTTTTCCTGTTTCCTGAAACGGGGATCTCATCAAGAAGGTCGTATAGTTCTGTAGGAAGGTCTTAAAGAGGAAAGGGGGATCTTATTCTTTGGAAATTTTGAGGTTTTCTGCAGTCCTCCATTCCAATGGGTATGGAGGGTCCTCCGGGCTGTGATGTTAGTTTACTGTAGTGTCCGAGTGACGTATCGTTGTCGTAGCGTATGAAATCGAGAAGGAAGGGGAAGTATGTTTGTATTTTGGTAGACAAGGCTTGGGTAAAGGTGGTGTAGGTGTTTTGCTTTGCGGCTGATGGCTCTCTCTGTGGCAAGAAGCGAATGGAGGAGTGTTTGAGGAAGAACAGAGTATGGCACGGCCTTATAATCGACAAGAGATACATAATGAGAATAGTTACAAAAAGTATCAAAATTCAAATATAAGAGATATTATAAATAAAATAATGAAGACAAAATGTACCTAATTTAAAAATAAACTTAAAAATGCATGCATCGATAAGTAAAGTATTTAATTTAAATTAATATCTTATTAAAATTATGAATCTGCTTTAATTATAATAACGAATGTAATTTGTTCAATTGCGTTGTATTGCTGTAATTAGAAAACTGCATAATGTGATTTTTTCTTGTTTTATAAATTATAAATGCATGGAAAATTATTGTTTACTAAAAAAATAGTACATAATTTCCGTTTTCAATCTATTGTGTAGGTTTCTATGTGCATTACAATCAATACCTGGTAAAATCCTTTTATCAATAAATTTTTATGCTATTAGTAAATTAATTATTTGAGATATATCTCTCATGGGACTTTTTAAACTTAGAAATAATATTAAGAAAAAAAAGCTATATCCGGCAGGAATCGAACCTGCCTGTGTCATTACAAGACAGCGTCTTAACAGCTGAGCTACGGATATACCACGCTGTTAGTTCGTTAGTTAGTTAGTTAGATAGTTAGGAGACACGCCACAGCGTCAATCTCCCAACCCCACATTGCACGACGTGGGTTACACCTCCACATACACTCACACTGACACCAAAAAGAAAAGACTCTTTAGGTAGGGGAATGTGGGGCATAACCGGATATCGAGGCATAACCGGACGACCCTTTATCTCCGGTGGTAAGTGCTGCCACCACTTCGGTACTGCACGATGCTGTGTTGATATGGTCCGCCAGTCTGTGATGTGAATGCAACCAGTGCATGTGTACGCGTTTCGGAGCATTTCAACTTTGTTTATTTTTAACCTGTGTGATCTTATTTGTGTTATATTTAAAGCTTTCTGCAGTGTATGTTACAGGTTAGTTATCAGAATCTTTGTTATATAGGACCGATAGGGCCAACTACTACTTACTTTTAGTACGAAAATTAAAGTCAAATGTTATGAATGTATAACAATAAAAACAAATTTTGTTTGGAGGGGCAATTGGGGTACGACCGGACGGGGTAACACCGGATATGTCCTGTTTTACCCCGAGGGTGTCCGGTATTGCCCTAGATGTTATAAATAAATATGTTTTTCATATTTTAGTTGTCGTAAGCATGAGAAATTATAGAAGAAAAACAACGAGGCAGTCGTGGGATTCCTCGCAAATGAAGAAAGCTATAGAAGCTGTTAATACGGGTGAAATGGGTATAAGAAAAGCAGCACAGTCTTACAGTGTGCCGAAATCTACATTAGAAGATAGATTAAAGAAGTTTAGAAATAGTAATATTTCGATGGAAAGTGCTGCTTTAAAAGGTAAGGACTATCCTCTACTTAGGTTGATTTTTCAATGTGTATTTTAAAGCGGGGGTCTTTGTTACAGGTATGGGTAATTTTAAGAAAACCTTTACGGATGTCCAAGAATTAGAAATTGTTAACTATATAAAGTTAATGGAAAGCCGGCTGTTCGGTTTGACAACAAAAGATCTTAGACGTTTAGCGTTTCAGTTAGCCGAAGGTAATAATATTGCGCACAACTTCAAAAACAATATTGCAGGACTTGATTGGCTCCATGGCTTTTTTAAAAGGCACGACTTAAGTTTAAGAAGCCCTGAACCAACGTCAGCAGCGCGGGCCATGGGCTTTAACAGAATTGCAGTGTCTAAGTTTTTCGATAATTTAACAGCCACCATGGATAAATATAATATAAAATCACATAGAATTTATAATGTGGACGAAACTGGCATAACAACAGTGCCAAAAAGTCAATCTAAAATAATTGCACAACGAGGTCGGAAACAAGTTGGCACATTAACATCTGCAGAAAGGGGGCAAACTGTTACTGCGGAACTATGTTTTTCAGCATCTGGTCACTATGTCCCACCACTATTAATTTTTCCACGTGTGCGCATGAAAGCAGAATTACTAGACGGAGCTCCTTTAGGAACTGTTGCTGCATGTCACACCTCCGGTTGGATGCAAAGCGAAATTTTTTTACAATGGATGAAACATTTTTCCGAACATGTCAAACCATCTATTGATGATCCCGTTCTTTTATTACTGGACGGGCATGTTACCCATACCAAAAATCTAGACGTAATAAACTATGCTCGTGACAATGGAATCGTAATGTTGTGTTTCCCCCCGCATTGCACGCACCGCCTCCAGCCCCTTGACGTGAGCTTTATGGCACCACTGAGTGCGTATTATTGTCAAGAGCAGAAAAACTGGCTCCGCAACAACCCTGGACGTGTAGTGACACAGTACCAAATTAGTAAATTGTTTGGAGCAGCCTACGAGAAAGCAGCTACTCTACAGATCGCCACATCTGGTTTTAGAAAGACTGGGATTTACCCAACTGATCCAAATATTTTTGGAGAGGCCGATTTCGCTGCAGCCGAAACTACTGAACGAGAAATTCCGGAACAAAATTTAGAATCTCTTGTTAGTCAGTCAAATGTTGACTTAGAAGAACCAGGTTACCAAGAGCAAAGAACCCAATCTCTTAGTCAAAACCGCAAAGAATTAAGACCAGCAACACCTCAACTAAGACCTTCTGGTTTAAATAACAGTCCAAACCACCAGGAAATATTGCCGGTGTTACCTCAACCAGAACCTTCTATTTCAAAGGACTTAGTTCCTGAAGTTAGGTTAGGTTAGGTTTATGGTGAGTGGGTCTATAAGGCCCTCCTGAAGTAGTCCTTAACAATGTGGTTAGTCATAGTCCAAATAGACCAGCTACACCTCAACCAGGACCTTCTGGTTTAAATAACAGTCCATACTACCAGGAAATATTGCAAGTTTCACCTGTTTCAAAGGACTTAGTACGTAAAGTAGTCCTTAACAATGGGGTTAGTCTTAGTCCAAATCATAAGGAAATATTACCAGTTTCACCTCAACCAGGACCTTCTGGTATAAATAAATTAGTCTTTCAAGTAGACCACAACGATGTAGTTTTATCTACTTCCGCATTCCAATTTTCATCTCCAAAAGACCTTCTTCCAGTCCCACAGGCAAAAAGATCGAGGCAGCCCACAAGAAAACGAGGCAAAACGGTTGTGTTGACTGAATCTCCATATAAAAATGAACTCGAAGAACCATTAGAGAAACAGAAACAAAAGAAAACTCAAAACGTAAAAAGAAACTTAACAGGAAATACTAAGCGAAACAAAACCAAAAAACAAAGAAAGGAACCGCCGCCTTTAAATTCCGATGGCGATGAATCTTCGAACAATGAAGAAGAGCTATGCCTATATTGTGGCGAGTCATATTATGAAACAAGGCGAAACGATGGATGGGTGCAATGTACTGGGTGCTCAAAATGGGCACACGAAGGTTGTACAGGTCTAAACGAAAGTGATTTGTGTACATTTAAGTGCGACAAATGTATTTTTTGTTAATGTCCTATAGGTCCGGTTTTACCCCAAGTGCCGGCCGATTTTGCCCCCAGATGTGGACACAACCGGACAAGGCACAATTTTATAAAAAATATTTTTTGCTCATATTTGGAAAGCAATATTTTTCTCATTATGTGTTATTTCGATGGGCTTATGCCTATGAAACAGAATGTTCCTTATTTTATTTTTTTAAATAAATATCATGTTAATTTAAATAATTTTTTTTGTTAAGTGTCCGATCATACCCCACGTTCCCCTACGTACAAGCGCCATGGATGGAAAGAAGATACAAGAGCTACAGTTGAAGCAATCCAATCTGATACAAATGGGGAAGTTTGTGAGAGCAGGTCCGGCGACCGATAATAACACCATCCCATTCACTCCCTGAAAAGGACATTAGTCCTACAACAGGGTCCTCATACCTAACATACTCCTATAAATCTATCCCATTTACTTTTCTTTTATTCATTCATTCATTGCATAAATAATTTATAAATTGTGATAAATAAAAAATTCAAACGGATTATTGTTTATTTATGTATCCAGTAAGCACTTGATTTTTTTCATATCCTAAATTTGATATTTAATATGTTAAAATAATTTTTATTAAAAAAGTGTCCAAAGCAGGCGTGGCTTACGCAAGCCAGAGCACCCGTTTTCGGCCATATTTTCAACCATCTGGGAAAATTATAAATATTAGTACTACAGTTCCGAGAGTTTGAGCTTTTTTGTATGAAATTTCCTCCTATTTTTGAATCTTTTTTTTAATTTAATAAATCTTTATTAGTTTTTAAGATATTTGCAAAAAATCAAACCCTCTTCTTTTTGTTTTAGTTAATTGTTAATAACTTTTGCAGTTTTTGCATGCGGAACATCATTTTTTTCAAAAATCATCTAGATGCGATTCCGAATCGAATGACACCTCGTTCATAATTTTCGGAGACTGCTGAAAAAAGTTGAGCAAAAAAGCACTTGTGAACTAGACTAATTAGCATGCAAGCGATAATGTTGAAATAAAAAGAAAACAAATTTCAACACAACTTTCACCACATTTGAATGAAATGAATTTATGACGAAATTGGTTAAACCTTTCTTTCTTTGCCGAAAAACCGCTTACTTCCAAACGACTTTTTAAACATATTAAATTTAAAAACTAATCAGTACGTTGTTAATTAAGAAATTATTTTAGTTAAAAATTAATATCTATTGTTTAAAATATTCAAACTTACCATCCATGTTCCTAAACCAAGGGCTGGCATTTTGTGCCCTCCAATAAGTTCTTTAAAACCAACTTTAACCATTTTACACAACCTACTTTATACAATATGTACACAAATGCACTAAAATATGTTTTGTTGAAGTTGAGTTGATTGCCAAGGCAAACTGAACAGTGAAAGTAAAAAACGATGCGGGAAGCTTATATAAAAGTTAAATTACACCGTTGTTAGACTTGGCAATGAAGACAAAAAATTTAATTGTGGAGTAGGTTAAAGAATGAACAGTTCTATTTTTCACAACAAATAAGAAAATACTGAAATAACTAATTTATCAAAAAACGATCCTCTTAAAGAATGAAAAATTCTGTTTTCCAAAACACATTAGAAATTACTGAAATATATAATTTATAAAAAACGATAGTCTAATATGTAAATTTAATATGAATTTAGCACCTGAATTATGATAAACATTTAAACTAAAAGTTGATCCAATACAGCAAACTAGACTTAGTTTTAATAAGCAATAATAGTTATTTATGATATGAGTGTTAAAAGTGAGGTTTTATTTTGTGAGTGAAAACGTTTGTGAAATGAGCGGAGCGAATTGAACAATTTCACGAACAAAATAAAATCACTTTTAACACAAATACCATACAATGTTTTCTGTACAACTTCCCTATTTTGATAATGAAACGAGCGAATTTGCAATGACAATAAACCAAACCGTGTTAAAAGTAAACTAAACCGTGTTAAAAGTGAACTTGTTTACATGGCAACGTGTTAAAAGTATTTTTAACACGCTGTTATGTAAACAATCGTTTTTAACATTGTTTGCTATCATTAAAAGTGTCACTTTTAATGACAGTTGTACAAAAAAATATTATGAGAGTGTATTTTATATAATTCTTAATCTAACAAAGCTTTACAACCACTGCATATATATACAATATACAAGGTTAGTTTGACGTTCTTTGTATCACATTTCGCTCCAGTTTGCCGACGTTTTTTGTGGATTTTGTGAGAACTGGTAAGCAGTGATGCCAAATCTACCCATTTTTCGGTAGATCTACCGATTTAGGAAGTAACCTAACGATATACCATTTTTGCTACCTCATCTACCAATTTTTACGTTTTTACTAACTTTTTCAATAAGTTGTAGTACTTCAATTGTTGTTATTTTAACGCATTAACGCATTCCTACTTATTTCAGAAACGCTGCTGATGAGCGACATCGATGCAGACCGAAATGCGGACCGAGATATTTGGTGGCATGGAACGAGTTTTTGTGTTTTTTTTTATACAAATTAAATAATGATTTTTAAAAACCAGTAAATAATACTTCTACTACTCAAGTGTTGACCATTTCTGGCAACTACGTTTTCTTATCTTTCAGATAACACACGGATTCTACATTGAAAAAGTCTTCTTCTTTGGAGATGATCCAAAAACTAATCCAATGTTTAAATATATCTTTTTTAAAACATAAGCAAATAAAGATATTAGAAACTAAATTAAAGTACAGCGACGTATGGAGAATATGGTGGATGGGGTAGAAGTTACTATTTCAATGTTAACATGTATATTTTTACCAATTTTAGAACATGTGTAAGTATGTATATAAAAAAAGTGGAAGCAAAGCAGCACACTTAAAATATATACAGAATCTCTAAAAATGCAATATAGATTGCCAACTAGTATTCAAAGAAGATGGCAGACAAATATAATCATATTTAAAGTGTTTTATAACATATCAAACAGAGGTAACAGAGGGAACTGAGAAATCTATAAGCCTATTTATTTCATTAAAAACTTATGTCAATTATTTTTAAATATATTTTTTTAGAAAGTTTTTTATATTTTCACCGTGTTCTTTGTCTCTCTGTCATTCCGCGGAATTTTGTAATCGAATTTAAACCTATTTCCCGACTACCTACAGCTCTGAAATTTTCAGGATAGCTAAGATCTGGATGACAATGAATGTTTCAAGTGTGTTTAGGCATATACATAAATTTCGAAATTTATACTGAATTGATATGAAATATGATATAAATTGTGTATACATGTTATAATTTTGAAAGTTTTTAAATATGTCGTTCGCAGCCTAGTTGATTAAGCGTCGGATATGAATCAAGGTGACAGTTATATTATGTTATCATAATGGGATCGACTACGCGAGAGAGAATTTTTTTTTGTTTTACATATGACAACAGTAATTATTATTTTAACGGTTAATAAAATAACTAATTTAGAAAATTTTTAAAAATTTTAGACTATACTGTGGACTATGCCGTAATCTATCTCGTAAAGCGCTATTTGCCAAGGGAGTAATAATTTAATAATAGTAATATGACTTATAACTCACCAAAAAAAACTTTCTACTATAAAAAGTTCTTTTATAAATTGTGATTATTGTATATTTAATAAGTATTGTAAGTTTAACAGTAGTTAACGTCTAAGAAATTTTTATTTTAAAAACTAGTAAATTTTCATACATTCTTCCTTTCTGTCAAATATTATATCCCTGGTTAACTAATCTATTTATGGTGTTAAATGAAAGATAAAATAGGCAAGGTCGAGTTAAATGATTTACCTACTACAATTCATGGTCATGGCATCGATTTTTTACATAATTTGTAACGCAGAGTTAAATTGCATTACTAGGAAATTTGATATATTTTGAATAGAATTATTCATGCCAAATTGCTAACTGAAAATTAATCAGCTATACTTTTATCTATATTACTTAAATTAACTAAACTGCATAAATAATTTGGTATGCTATAAGTGTTTCCATTACATTTTTAGCACCATCCTTCTACATGTTGACAAAATGACAAAGTCTACAATTATTGTGAGACAAAAGCATTAATACAGAATAAAGTATATATGTATGCATGTATGAGCAAAATTAGGGGTGAAAGATACACCTTCCACCTATAAGATCTATTGCATCCCCCTTTTCTTGCTATAATTCTGATATTTCCTCAGATTTATAGCAGCTCTTCTAGTCCAACCTTTTTTAGAAAATTAAGGATATCGTTGGACTTCAAGTTAGATAGATCTTTCTCTTCTATTTCGGATGACCCTAGGTATATGACCCTGGAATTATCTAATGCCATGCATCCTGAGAGTATGTGTAATAAGGTTCCGTCCTCTTCCTCACAGAATCTACACTTTGCTTCATCTACCAATCCCAGTAGTTGACATAATTTACCTTGTTTTTAAGAAGGCTTTCGATAAAGTACCCAACAAACGTCTTCTTTATGAATTGAAGCATTTAGGTGACAGAAATTCATTGCTGTCCTGGATTCGTGCCTTTTTATCTGAAAGAGTATGTCAAGTCAGAATTAAAGATCAATTATTGTAAGAACTTCTGGTAACTAGTGCTTTACCGCAGGGTCCCCTGCTCTTCAACTTGTGTCCACGGTATCACTATTTGCACATGACACAAACTTCTTTTCTAATCATCTATTACATTATAAGAGCTGATTAACTATCTGAGTATAATTGAACAATGGTGTGCTACTTAGCTTCTAGAACTCAATGTACAAAAATGTAACATTCTTCATCATGCAAGGACACAATAACCCACATCAGTAGTGTAAATATTGCCACTTCTTCCCAACAGTTCTTGGGGTTGCAATTTCGATTGACTTAAAGTGGGCTCTTCATATTACGTCAATCATCAAGAAGGTTAATCGAGTAATGTACATTGTTGGACAATCTTTTAAAAATCTGTCTTCAGAATTGTTAGCTACTATTTACAAAACGTACATCTATCCCATCTTGGACTACTTATGCTGCACCAATTTGGAACCCTTACTTTTCAAAACACAGCCATGCTTTTAAGCAAGTTCAAAAGCAATTCGTAATCTCCACTATCAAGAAAGTCTCCAAATCTTGGTATTATGCAGCCTCCAAGAAAAGAGACCCCGTGGAGATCTGATAGAGACATATAAAATTGCAGATTCTTACAAACACTATCTTTAGAAATTGGGACGCGCTTTCTGATTTTGTGGTCGACGCTAATTCTGTAAATACTTTTAAAATTCGTTAGACATACTAGCTTATTTTTTGTCCATATTAACCTATAAATCAATACATAGTATAAAACAAAGTCGCTTTTTCTGTCCCTATTTCCCTTTGTATGCTTAAATCTTTAAAACTACCCAACGGATTTTGATGCGTTTTTTTTTTAATAGATAGAGTGATTCAAGAGGAAGGTTTATATGTATAATAACATCCATTAAATAGTGGAGAAATACTGTTATTTTTGAGGTTTCTAATGTGATGTCGTTAATTTTACGAATTATATTAAAAAAATCGATTATCTGTCAATTCGGCTACCCTAAGGTGGCGCAGTTGTATTTCTTACATAACTAAGTACTATGACGCCACCGTAAGGTGGCGCAGTTGATATCTCATATATTTAAAAGAGCAAAACTTACTTACCTAAGAACTATGACGCCACCGTTTGGTGGCGCAGTTAATATATAATATACATAACCGATAAATTACAAAGTACTATAAATAATAGTAAAAACTGGTAACTAACGAGAAAATATGATAAAAAATACAAAAAATTTATCGTAAAAAAAATGGAAAAAACATTAGTGTTAGGCGATGCGAAGTTCGCCGGGTCCGCTAGTAATGTAATAATAATAATACATCTCTTAACACTTATCATTACTGGAAAAATTTTAATCATTGCGCTCAACTTACTGACAGGGGCGAGTCAGATTTTATGCAAGTACATATTTTTAACTAATATTTACTCCTATTTCTATAAAATAAAGCACAAAATTAATGCTGAAAAGAAATATAATTGTTGGTTATGATGATATCCTGAAAATAATTATTAAGTTTTTAAATTTAGGTTTATTAGCATGATTATTGAACTCATTTGGTTTCGTTATAAATAGAAATACAAAAAAAAATGTATTTTACACGGTTCTTTAGTTTTCTAGTAATTATAAATGTTGAATATTAATACTTTTTCTCATTTTTCTGGCTTTCTTTTTCCAGAAAATGTTTTTTATGCAATGATCTAATAATAGATTGTGCGGATTTCAAAAGACAATATTTACATAATATCTTTCTATTTGAAAATATTTGTCCACAGTTTACGTAGTAATACAAATTTGTGTAATAAAACAATTATTTATCGTTATCAATATTGTATTTCAATATCAATGTTGACCTAGAAGTTTTTAAATTTCTCATATCAGAACCGCTATAGAAATTTTATATTGTTACCATTTTTTACTATTTACTTATAAAAACGGTCTTTACTCAAGCAATAATTACAATAAATAGCGGTACTAGACAGGTCGACAACTTGAACCCAGCTCTCTTCAATGTCGTGATGCATAAAATGATCTTAAAATATCTACATAGGGTTACAAAATAGGTACCATATCACTAAAAGTCTCGTTTTATGCATACGATCTAGTACTTGCAGCATACAACAAAGGTTACTTGCAGAGACTACATAAAAAAAATGGGCAGTCTCCATGGAAAAAAAACTAGGCAGTAGAGATTTCCATTGATCCAATAAGGTGCAAGTAGGTAAAATATTCCAATAGATCATGAATTTTAAATACGTATCCAGTAGCAGCAATTTAAAAGATGAAATTTTGACACAAGTGATTAAAACCACGAGATTTGGAGGGTAACTCCAAATAAATGTCAATCAAAAGCAAAAAAAAGGCTATATAAAACATGCAGCCCACCAATCACATCGTATGCTGCAGAAACTAGAACTGACAACTTAACAGCAAAAAGAAGGTTAGAATGAGAAGTGATTCTATCAGAGAGGAACTTGGCGTTTTAAGATGAATAAGAAGTAATGCCACTGGTAAGACTACGAATATAAACAGAATGAATCCAGAACGTCTAGCAAAATAGACAAAAACAAAAATGCTAAATACCAGAACACATCTCCCTTAACGATGGTGATATAGATGGACATCGCTATCGTAGAAGGCACTATTGGTCAGGTAAACAGGGCACAGCTCTAGTGACAGGAAAAGAATATTTCAACACGATAACTCTAATTAATCTTTTAAAAAATCAAATAATAAGTAGCCTTAAATTGACTTTGATTAAACATAAATAAAAATAGCGTTAGACATTTAACATTTTCTAATAATACAGGAAGTATTAGACAAGCCGAGTCTGATATAATTAAAGCAAAATATAAACACCATTAACCCTTGGACTTATAATGTAACAAAAAAATTATTTCATATTAAACTTTTATATACATGTATATCGTACCAAAAGTTGTTTACATCTAAGTGCACTAGTACTCAGCTTTTAAAAGAACAATAACCACATCTTTGTTTTTCAGTTGTAAAAGTGCTACTGCACTTAAAAGTTCTTAGTAAGAGTACAACTTTTTCTGTTAAGTTCAGTGTTTTATTGTTACATGAAAAATGACTAGTCGTTTTCAAAATAAAAGTGCAACCGATGATTACTTAAAATTTAAAGAAAAAGATAAATATCCAAACCGAAAGTTAGTGTTCTTTAATAATTTTTTATTTATTAAATTTTAAAAATATCTACTTTTTATAGGTCCACTTTTGTAACAAAACAATTTGAGAAAAGACAAGCTGTGATTACTCAATTATTAGAGGATAATATTCATATTCAAGCAGTTTATAATATTGTTTTAAGCTTAAGTTTGTTTACGATGTTTACATTAAACCTTAAGGAATTATCAGATCATGGACGGTAACTTTGTACTTTAAGTCGGTAATGAACCTATTTTTAAAATTTTCATTTTTACAGATTATCACCAGCTATCGATTTGATCTTTGAAAAATTTGGGAAACTACACATTGTTTTTCTGATATGGTTAGCTAACAACTTATTATCTTTTTTCTGTTACTATTGTTTCATATTGTGGAACACAGCCAGAGGAAAATGTAAGTGTATCTTATTATAATAAAATGTTATTAACTTCTTGTTTTTAGTGAAAAAGAGACAATTTTTTGACAAAATCTGTTTTATTCTCGTTGCAATTTACTACGCATTTATATTTTATGCAATTCCTGTATTAATTCGTTATTTTGACATACCGTTTGCATCATCTTGTATTATTCTGTGTGAAGCAGTAAGTAAAAAACTATTTAAATATATTTATTATTTTATTTAAAAAAATATTTTAGGTTAGACTATTAATGAAAGTTCATGCTTTTATTAGAAGTAATGCACCAAAAGTTTTATCAAGTAATACAGAAAAAGAAACAGTTCAATTACCTTCGGTTAAAAAATTTGCCCAATTTTTATATTTACCCACTTCGGTCTACAGAGATGATTATCCAAGGTAAGTAAACATGAAAATGGACTGTTTTGTTCCAAATTAATTTATTTTACCTTTTTATATAGTGACCTTTCATCTAATTGTATAAAATAAGTTTTTGTAACTGAATTTTTACTATCACCATTACAGACTTGTCGCAGCGTAATTATATAGGATAACATTCCGCACTGTTGATGAGTTGCTATTTTAACGTTAGTCTTCCCCGCAATGAATAAATCTTATTTTCTAGTTATTCAATAGGCAATCGCAACTGCATTTATGCGCCTCCGCACACGGGTCTTTTGAAATCGCACCTCGAAGTTCGCACGTCATGCTCGTAATGTATGATACCTGCGACTCGCGCGTTTGCCCTCCGCACATTGGACGACTCAGGTTAATCTCGCGACATAGCCCAGTCTATCTGTGAAAAAATCAACCATTTCACGAAAAAATCATCTTCTGGTATTTGAACGTAATGGTATGTAGGAAGTATTGGATAGAAAATCTGTAAAGACGTAGAGCTAATTTTGCCTTTTTTTTACACAATCACAAAAATCGAAAAACTCCGTATTTGTTAAAAAAAAATTGTATTTTGTTTTATGGAAAAATAATTCATTCCATCCTTGAATATATTTTTTAATACCCTACCTACTTTCTAGATCTGAAAACATAAGATGGGATTTTGTTACTCACAGATTATTTGAAATATTATGGGTCATAATTTCGTTAGCTCACGTACACATATACACTGTAGTACCAATCTTCAAAACTGTTTGTTTGACACCAATAACAACAACAAAATTCATTGTGCTACTATTTAAAGTTGCTGTACCATCTTTGCTAACACTATGTTTGCTATTTCTTGCTTGTCTACATTCCACACAAGAGGCTGTTGGTGAGGTTATTCATTGTGGTGATAGAATGACATATTCTGATTGGTGGAACAGTTTGGATTTACAACAATTTTATAAAAAATGGAATTGGGTAAGTGTTCAAAATTTGTGTACGAAGGTTGTCTTTTTAGTTTTGCATATAGCCACTTAGAAGGCGCCACCAATAGAACCTTCAGACACAAATCTAACCTCAATCTTTTGTTAACAGAGCTTCATTGCGATACTACAAATCGTGTAGGTACAGTGAATTTTTGAAATTAGTAAGTCGGTCGAAAAATGAATCTAAACCGAGAACATGTTCGAGCATAATTTTTTACAATTTTCGGAGAGGATTATGCAACAGCAATGTCTCGCTAAAATGGTTTCTGTGTTTGGGAAAGAGGCACCACACCAGTCAGGATGACCACCGTGTAACATGTGGCAATAATTGCTTTAGAAGATCGAAGAACGGTTACTTCCGATTGGTATATAAACGTTGGTTTACCAGAAGTTATCGCTAAACGATTTTTTTACATTTCCAAAGATCAAGATTTCAATGAATAGGCAGCGATTCCAGTCACCAGAAGAAGCCATCGATACCTTTAAAACAGCGATTTTGCAGGTGTCAATTGAAGACTGGAATAACTGTTTTACCAATTGGTTTGAACGTATTCAAAAGTGTATCGATCTTGGTGGGACATATTTTGAAAAGCAATAAAGTACATTAAGTCCATATATTTTTTGTGTTTATGGCTATATTCCAAACTAAAAAGACAACCCTCTTAACTACATAGGTTGGCTAACATTTGTTTTATTCGCGAAAAGTTTTTTGTTATCAGAATTAATAATCTAGCTGGTTGTTTATTTTATAATTTTTGAATGACTTTAATAGAAATGATTCAAACTCGAAATTAAGATACATATACCTAATAATTGCAAATTCGTACAGTGGAGTGGGTTTTAATATAATAAAATCTGTTTAGTACTTAGTATTTAAATTTTAGGGTAAAGTATGTTTACATTTATCTATACTAATATTATAAAGAGGAAAGGTTTGATTTTTTGTTTGTTTGTTTGTTTGTTTGAAATGAATAGGCTCCGAAACTACTGGACCGATTTTAAAAATTCTTTCACTGTTGGCATGCTACACTATTCCCGAGTGACATAGGCTATGTTTCATTTTCAAAAACAATAGGGATCCTTACTAAAATGCCATTAATGTAACCAAAAATGACCTTAAAATCCTTACATCGCGTGCACTGAGAAAACTATTGATTATAAAATAATGTACTACGATTTTGAAGAATATATAAATAGGTATCTAAAAAAAATGCCGCGACAGCATATGTCTAACTGTTATAGTTACGTCACAATAACTATTTTTTTATTTTTTAAAAGTTTTTATCTTGGTATTAATCCTTATCAAAATAACTTATTTCATAATCACGACAGATATCACAAATTTAGCATGTGCAATGAGACGAGGCTACTTATAAAGGAATTAAAGGACAATTAAGTTGTAGCAACCATTATAACTGAACCACCAGCTGGTCAACTAGCTCATACACTGAGGATACCGATGATCCCAACTGATCTACCAAATTCATTTAAACCGCTTCAATTTCCTATCAAAACAAGTTTTGCTTTTACTAATAATAAGTCTCAAGGTCAAACCTTCCAATTAGTAGGGATCGGTTTTCCTCATGGCCAACCGCCTAAGGCGGGTCGGAGCACCTGAAAATCAATTTATTTTGCTGCCAGAAAATAAAACAAGATGTAATATTGTTTACAGGAAAGCGTTGACCCAATAAATTTAATGGCTTTTGTTACTTTTCTTTAATCCCCGTGCAAAGCCGGGACGGGCTGCTAGTTCGTTTATATTTCTAATCTGTTATACGGTGTATAAATTTTTTAATGTTAAATTTCTAGGCCGTCGGTGATTGGTTATACACCTATGTCAATAAAGATTTGACAGAAGTGGTATTCCCAGGTAGATCAACCCTATCAAGAGTTCTAACAGTAGTAATATCAGCTTTGGTTCATGAATGGGTATTAACAGCAGCCACAGGATTTTTCTGTCCAATTATATTCTTTATGATGATGTTCTCAATATTTCTCTCCGTCTATGCGAAAGTGAAAACCAATAAAAATCTATACCGCCTGATCAACTGGTTTTTAGTTCCTATTGGACCTGGAATCATAGCTGTGTTTATATTCGTGGAATATTTTGCCAGAATAAATTTACCAATGAAAAGCAACGAAATGTCGGTGTTTTGGAATAATTGTGTAGCTTAAGATTAGTTATCGTATTTGTTAACGAGTATTTATTGATAATAGTTATATGTAATTAATTGTATAATATAAAATCATTGAATTGAAAGTTGTATTATCTATTTTCAAAAAGGATATTCTGGATGCTCAAGAATCCTAAAAACAGAAAGGAAAATTTATTGTTTATCAAAATACGTATTAATTATATTTTCGTTTCTAACCCAGCTATTGTAATGACACTGATAGTGCACTAAGGCTGGACGCAGACGCTCGGTTTCCTGATTCGGTTTCCGGATCAGGAATTCAGATTCGGAATTCCGTCTGCCTAGCGCATACATCCGTTTTTTATATTAGGAATTTATACTGTCAGTTCAAATAGCGACGTTGCTGTGAAAGCATTAATGGACGACGACAATGAATTGATTACTATTGCCCTTTTACTGGCGCTAGATATAAAGAAGAAGAGAAAACGACGTTATTATGTTTTTTTCAATTCTTACGCCCCAAACGCATGGAATGAATTCCGAAACGAACGCAAGGTTTTTTTCCGTTCGGAAATAGTTAGGACGTGTGCGCCTTGTTGAACATTTTATATGTAAATAAAGCATTCAGGTTTCAGAATCTGAATTCCTGATCCGGAAACCGAATCAGGAAACCGAGCGTTTGCGCCCAGCCTTAGAAATATTAATTAAGTGGAAGCTGATCAGATTACGTTATTGACATTATCTATGATTTAACGTTAATATTTTTTTTAGTTTTATTGTTACAGATATATTTTGTTTTATAATAATACTTACGCAGGTGTTCTAAATCCAAAATTAAAAATTCTTCCTTTTTCATCTTTATCAAGACTTTCCAACTCTTTAATATCCTCGCTATCTAAAGAGAAATCCAGGACATTAAAGTTCTCTTTAAGTCTTTTTGGATTTATGCTTTTGGGAATAACAACTATATTTTTTTGAGTAAAATATCTAAGCATAATTTGAGCAGTAGATTTATTATGCTTCTCAGCGATTTTCGTTACAATCGGATCTTGTAGTAGATTTGGTAATTCGATACCCCTAAAATATTAAAACTAAATAGAAAATGTACTTATCTGGAAGTCAATAAAACAAAATATATTAATAAAGATTCAATTGCGGCTACTTCCATAACTTTTTGGTTCTAATTAGTTCAATAATAAAAGCTCTTATCTTCGATGGTACTCATCTCTTGATTTTAAATAGAGAAAGTTACTTCATTGATACCTTCGCATGTTAATAAGAACAAATTGCATCCTCACATTTGACGGTGTTTATTGTATTTATGGTAAAAAGTGTTAATTTCGCTTTTTTGCCATTTTTCACCATTTTTACTGATAAATATTTAAAATGACAAATAACGTTAATCAACGTTTTAAAATCCAAATTTAACACATTTTTGTACCATCGTTTCAGAGGTCTTCCTGGTGGTCTGCAGTTGGTGGGATTGTCTTCTTTTGCGATTTTAGCTAGTCGATTGTCAGGCATTCTGTCAACATGATCTCTCCATGCTCTTCTTCTTGTTCTGGACCATCTTACATCATCTTGTATGTCACATTGGGATCTGATGTCGCTACTTATTCTCACTCTGTCCCTAAGAGTTTTTCCCACAATTGATATTATCGTCTTCATTTCAGTTGTTATGAGCAGTTTTAAAGTAGCAGCTGTTTCTGCTCGTGTTTCTGTAACAAAGGTCTTGTAAATTTGCGTCTTGCTTCCGATACTCATAAATTTATTCCTTCATATTACATCCCCAAGGTATCCTGATAACCTAGCTGCCGCCATTGTTTGTGTTTGAACTTCTTCTTACAGGTTTCTATTATTTGTAATATTAACACCTAGGTATTTAAAGGAGATGATCTGTATAAATCAATAAGTTTAAAGGTAAATGATTCGAAAAATTAATTAGCTTATTTGTAAAATAAATAATCTTATATGTATAAACAAGGATGAAAATTTTAAACAAGTGCCATACACTCTGGCTAATCAAAGAAAACTTGAAGAATTGCATCAATAAATCTACATCCACTTAAATTCTAACAATTTATATACCTACCCTCTATTTTGGAAAGCCACTCCTGCACCTGGACTTTCAAGTGTCGAATAAGATACAACAACGATGTTGTTTTCCCTGCAATACTTAACAAGTGACTTCTGTTGAAAATAAAGATGTGTTTCAACTTGTACATTTGCTGGTTTAATTTTGGAATTGTTGACAAGGCGGTCAATTTGTTTGATACTGAAGTTTGAAACACCAATAGGTGAATTTATGAAATACTTATTATCTGAATTCCTTACAGCACCTCATGAGAGCAATTAAAAGAATTGTTCGTCTGGTAGAAAAGAATGGGTAACTCCACATAATAGTTTATTTAAGTATTGAGTTGTAATTTATAATAACCAGTTAGTGTTTAAATTAATTTCTTCATTAAAACAAATCAATAAATGTATACAAATTCCCCTGAACAATTTACATCTTATTTAAAAATTTCCAAGTTCCAATCAACTACATATTTTTAAATTGGCATGGATTAAAACTGATTCGGTAAGCTATAAAAAGTGTGGAATGAATTTAACAATTCAGATAATTATGCTGATGACATTCTCGTGGACAACCTGAATTATGAATCATGTGTTTGCGGTTACTTTTCCTTACACATTTATTAAACGGGTTATTAACAACAAAAGTTTTATCAGTATACAAAAATGCTATTATTTAATTGTTATTATAAATAATTTACCTTCCAATCAGCAATATGGTCGGTATCTTCAAGTTTCAACTGATCTGGTGGAGTAACAGGAGTTCCAACATAATTAGACCCAACTGGGAAATGAATTAGATACAGATCAAGATAATCGAGTTGTAGATCTTCCAGAGATTTTTTAATAAACAATTCAATTCTGTCCGGATGTACACCAGCAATTGGAAGTTTTGTATTTATAAATAATTCTTCTCGTTTTATTTTTCCTGATGATATCCATTTGTTTAAAACTTTTCCAAGCAATGCTTTGTTAAAGTAAACTGTAGCTGTGTCAATGTGGCGATAACCAGCCTCCAAAGCTGCGTTTATAGCACTTTCCAACTCAGCTTCATCTGTGGACTAAAAGAAAAAAATTAGCAATCATACGTATATAGCAAGTAACATTCTGCGAACGATATTATGATTAAAGACATCATTGGTAAGATAAAATTAATTTGTGTACGAGGTTTAAAGATGTGGGGCACAAAAGGCAAAACAGCAAATCAACTCACTGTTCAACATCTCTCTAGTTCTACATTTGTAAGGATCTGTAGGGGTTATAGAAAAAAACTTGTATTATAAGTTAAGTTAAGAAAATTTCTGTAGATGTTACAAAGAACACATAAGAATACAAGAATACAAGGAATAATCGAATAACAGGAGTGTAATGTTGGTGGGTTTTAGGTGTTAGGTTTAAGGACCCTGTTACAAGACTTGGTGTCCTTTTCAGGGATGGATGGTGGAGTTCGGGATGGAGTCAGTATCAATCTTGGTTCTCCAGATTTTGTTTTTCTGTTTCCTGAATCGTGCCTGAAACTGTCACAATAGTATATTGTGTATCTAGTAGGAAAAGCGATACATTCCCGGACGGCAATGTAAATTGTTGGCCGAGGCGTTTAGTACGGGAAGGTGCTTTTACTACGAGATACACATACTATTTTTTTTTAAATCGCAATAAATATAATCGTAAATTAAGAAAGTTTTATATATGCATAACTGTTTTTGATTATCATCTTATTTTCTTTGAAACCGTTTCGTTGACATTGTTTGTTTATCATTGTTTATAAGTGTCACAAAAGTGTCAGTTCGGTTAGTTAGATATTGCTTAAAATATTTTAAATTATATTTAAAATGGACAGTGACGATGATGTCCAGAGGTGCAAAACGCCTTTAGAATTACTAAACACCGCTACTAATGTAGTTTTAAATTTATTGCCAAATAAATCCAAGGCAAAATATGAATTTGCTTATAAACGTTTTATGACAGTACGGAAAAAATATTCCCTTACAGTACGGAGTACGGAAAAGTTCGTTGCCCAGCAACGGACTAAAATACGAGAATAGTGTATTTTGCGGCTCGAATTTGATCCGAGAAACTAGACATTTCCAAGCGATTTCAGAAAAAATACTTTGGTGTTGTGTGAGTGTGTGTAGTTGTGTAATCCCACGTTATGCAATGTGGGTTTGGGAGATTGACGCTGTGGCGTGTTTCTTCCGGAGTTATGCCTCCCATTTGGCAAGGACGAAGGGAACCACAGAAACCTTCGTTAAGGTCTCAATTTTTTTTGTGTAATCCTGTCGTCCTGTATCTACCTATTGGAGAGAGGATCTCGTCCAGTAGGTAGTCTAGTTCTGTAGGAAGGTCTTAAGGAGAGAAGGGGGATCTTATTCTTTGTAAATCTTAAGGTTTTCTGGAGTCCTCCATTCCAATGGGTATGGAGGGTCCTCTGGGCTGTAATGTTGGTTCACTGTAGAGTCCGAGTTGTTGTAGCGTCTGAAATCGAGAAGGAAGGGAAAGTCGTTTTGTATTTTGGTAGACAAGATGGCTTGAATAAAAGTGGTGTAGGTGTTTTGCTTTGAGGATGATGGCTCTCTCTGTGGAAAGAAGCGAATGGAGGAGTCTCTGAGAAAAAACAGAGTATGGCGCGGCCTTATAATCGACAAGAGACACATAATGAGAATAGTTATAATAAGTATCAAAATTCAAATATAAGAGATATTATAAATAAAAAAAACGAGTGTGGCAGTCAGTCGGCAGAAGTTATACTTTTATGCACGCACCCGAATTCATAAATTTGTATGCGAATGATTTAGCAAAATCCTGGAGACGAGGTCCGTCTTAAGCACCAGGGGTTTCGAAGACCATCGCCATTATTATAATCGTATTTAGCCGAGTACCAGGTGTGCACTGATTTCGTACAGAATTTACATAAAACCCCAGGAGAAGAGGTAAATACCCTAAGCACCAAGTGCCGCGGAATCTTTCGGCATCATGATATTCGTGTACAGCGATCCCACAAACCCCGAGTATATAAATTGAACTTATTTTTGGCAATACTTACCGAGTTGTAAGTTTTCCCTCTATTGTCTGTTCGAAATGCACTTTTCGAATGCAGAAATGCAATTTCCCATTTTTACATTATAAAAAATAGCGACAAATTTCCTGATATTTTAACGAACCCAATGCAAAAAAAACGCATTCCGATCCATTTTACGTTACAAAATTCGGAGGTTTTAGTGCTTTATTTCCTCGACTATTCGTAAAAACTCTGTTTATGTAGCCAACAACCTTAAAAGCATAGAGCAGAATATACTACAACCATGTGACGTTCTTTTAGACTACAATACAATACTCATATTACTCATTACTGAATATTGTTATTAATATAAAATGCTAAACTTTATATGTAGACTTACGTGACAGAATTATAAAATAATCTGTCAAATAATCATGTGGTCCGTCACTATGATATTCATACATTAGTTCAGAAGTTCAGACTGTTTTTTGTATATCTATTCCTTTTTAATGTACTGAATGTTGAAGCGGTTTTCAAAGGACGTACAGTTATGACTAATAACATGTGGTAAATATTTCATCTTTGTTTTTATCGACCAATATACTTTATAAGTGTTTCTGTCTCTCTCTTACTCACACCATTACATATGTAATGATTTTTCTCATTTAACTCTACACAATATTTGCCGCCTAGTGTACGAATAGAAGTATAACTTCAATAGTGAAGACAAAATAGTCGGTAATGTAATTTAAAAATAAACTTAAAAATGCATGCATCGATAAAGTATTTAATTTAAATAAATATCTTATTAAAATTATGAATCTGCTTTAATTATAATAACGAATATAATTTGTTCAAATGCGTTGTATTGCTGTACTTAGAAAACTACATAATGTGTTTATAAAAAGGTTTTTTCTTGTTTTATAAATTATAAATGCATGGAAAATTATTGTTTACCAAAAAAATAGTACATAATTTCCGTTTTAAACTTATTGCGTAGGTTTCCATGTGCATTACAATCAATACCTGATAAAATCCTTTTATCAATAAATTTTTATGCTATTAGTAATTTAATTATTTGAGATATATCTCTCATGGGACTTTTTAAACTTAGAAAAAATATTAATGAAAAAATGCTATATCCTGCAGGAATCAAACCTGCCTGTGTCACTACGAGACAGCGTCTTAACAGCTGAGCTACGGACATACCACGCTGTTAGTTCGTTAGTTAGTTAGTTAGTTAGATAGTTGGGAGACACGCCACAGCGTCAATCTCCCAACCCCACATTGCACCACGTGGGTTACACCTCCACATACACTCACACTGACACCAAAAAGAAAAGACTCTAGGTACGTTCAAGCGCCATGGATGGCAAGAAGATACAAGAGCTACAGTTGAAGCAATCCAATCTGATACAAATGGGAAAGTTTGTGAGAGCAGGTCCGGCGACCGATACTAACACCATCCAAACATTCTCATACACTCCCTAAAAAGGACATTAGTCCTATAACAGGGTCCTCGTCCTCATACCTAACATACTCCTATAAATCTATCCCATTTACTTACCTATCTTTTCTTTTATTCATTCATTCATTCATTAGCGCTTTGATCATTTCTTGGTTCAACAGCTGAAACATCAAACTTAAATTCACGTTAAGGCTTTATCGCGTAGTAACAAAGATTACAGGTTTAATTTTTCTTGGATTTAGTTATCATTTATATCATTTTTTAATTATTACATTTTTTATGCGTTTAAAGATTACTATATTTTCTATATAGCTTCAATTTTTAGTTTCTTAGATTTAGTAAAGAACTTCTTACCACCTCACGTAGAAAAACATTATATTAAGAAATAAATTAAATTTTTGGTGTTATTATTTTTGATGTTATTAGTTATGTATTCATATTATTCACATTCACATCTTCACATTATGTTGATATATTATTTTAATCATTTTTATAATCAGATATTAATGGGATAAAAAAACTGGTTATATAATACTAAATAATTTCTGCCCTTTTTTCTAGATATTAATAACAAAAAAACTTGAAGGAATTCTTTTTAATATGACCTTGTATAAGACTTTTATTTTCTCTGCACATAATATATATTATATTATGTTAAAATATTTTACTGTTATATCCCTTATGAATTTTTTATTTCATTTTTGATGTGAAACATCTATAGCGGCACGTAAATCAGATTTCTCGCGTGGCGACGGTGACGTATTACGTAAAAAACCTAACGCATCGATAATATATAATAAAGAGATGTACTGATATCTTATATGAAATTGGTCTCATGTTTTGAGCGACGCGACGGTGGCGCGCCAACAATAGGGGGAAGAAGCTCATCGATTCAAAAATTTGACGGGACAGGGTATGAATTGTTTCATATAGAAGTACACTTTTAAAGCTCATATTTTCATTTTTAATATTTTTACTGATGTGTAAAAATATTAAAAATTGAAATATAGACTTAAAAGTGCATATTATCTTATAATATGTAGGTAAATAAATATAAAAACTAAACAAGTTAAAATGGTTTCGTGGGGCACCAGGTAGGAACTATGTTCCTTCGGCTAATGAAGAATCGACACATAACACTACTCGCTTGTGTATACGACTGTAACGCCTGCGCACGTCTCATTTAACGGTCAATATATCAAAATCAGTGAAATCTTGGCGTTAAGAAAGAAGCTTCTTTAAAATTCAAGGTGAGCTTTAAAGAGTAATGTATACATTTATTTTTTCTCACCTTTCCTAACTACTTTCAACTATCAAGATTTTTAAAAATTATATCTCATATTACCTACTTTAACAAAAAACGGTAAAAGTTAAGATATATACAAAAAAAAATTGCATCGGCCGGGAATCGAACCCGAGCCTCCCGCGTGGCAGGCGAGCATTCTACGTCTCGTTACGGGTTTTTCGTTACGGTTTTTACTATTACATTTTTTTCAGTTCAGTCACACAGCAAAATCCCTATCTTCTCAAATTATCAAATGTTTCAAAATTTTCAAAATATTTTAAAATTTTCAAAATTGTGAAGATTTTTAGAATTTTTAAATTTTCAAAATTTTTCAAAAATTTGAAAATCATGATAATTTTGAAAATTTTCAAAATTTTCAAAGTTTTGAAATTTTTCAATGTTTACTTTAATCGCGCGTAAAGGTTACACGCACACTCTTTTTTTTTATTGAATACTGCATATACTTTTACAAAATAATGTTAGGTCTAATACCCTAGCAGAGCCATTTCACGAGGCGGCTTTCAAAAGCATATAGGATTTTGTTGCTAATTTGTTGCTAATTTGTACCGCAAAAATTGATTTTGTTGCTCGAAAAGATCTCCTAGAAACTACGGTTACGCTAGGGTAATATTACGCTAGCAGAACCATCGCAATATATCGTAGCCTAATGCAGCTAGGGTCCCAAATCGAACGGCAAATTTTGTTGCTAATTTGTTGCTAATTTGTACCGCATAAATTGATTTTGTTGCTCGAAAAGATCTCCTAGAAACTACGGTTACGCTAGGGTAATATTACGCTAGCAGAACCATCGCAATATCTCCTAGCCTAATGCAGCTAGGGTCCCAAATCGAACAGCAAATTTTGTTGCTAATTTGTTGCTAAAAGATATGGTAGTCAGATACATCAACATATAAACCCTGAAGGGGGATAAACCACCTCTATCCCCGGTAACATGAGATACTGCGTATTGGAGCTAAGAACACGGATCAAGAGGGATATTTCGATGCTAATTTGTTGCTAACAGACGAAGGAGTCAGATTTATCCAAATATTAACTGAACTATCCCCACCTCTGGAAATACGAGATACGAGACAAGTAGAACCAAAGCAGGCAGCCAAGTAAGTAAAATATATTTATATAAATATATTTCTCTTAAAAAACGGGATAGTTAGATAAACTAAAGCTTTAGGCCTTCACCGGGGATGAAACAACTCCGCCCCCAAAAAAAAAAAGATGGTACGAATTTGTGAAGCAATGTTTTTTTAATATCAATTTGTATTGTTCGATAATAACAGAAAATATATAAAATGTTAGCCATTATTCACAAACAATTATTTGTGTCTTGTTTTACGTACGGTATACATCATCCTATTGATTGTTCGGTAGTGATAAAAAATATATGTGTTTGTGTATGATGGAATTCCTCCGCAGTTCTACAGCTTTTAAGAATCACATAAAGGAAGTGGGTTTGGTAAATATACTTTTAATATACTTTTAATGAAAATGGATAATGCAGTTAGAGTGGAAAAATAGTTATTTACGTAACGAGTTATGAAAAGTCCAATTTTGTTTAACGAGTGTGATGTTGCAGCAAGAGCCTAGCGAGTGCTGCAAATAAACACGAGTTAAACAAAATGGCGTTTTATAACAAGTTCCATACAAGATTTTTTATAATTTTGACGAAATTCCATAATTAATAAAAATCATATTTAATAATAATTAAAAACAATACATCTAGTTCTCGTGTTTATTTTGCATTGATAGCTTTCTAATGACAATTCTATTTAATAAAGATATAATTAAAAGATAAGTTTCTGACTTAAATAGTAAGTATACTTATTTAATTTTTTGTTTAAAAATGTCTGCTTTTAAATATTTCTTTAATAAAGTTAGTATAAAATAGTTCTTAGTTGTTTATATTTGCTTTTTATTTTTCGTAACTTGTTTTGAAATGAACTTTTCAAAACTAGTTATGAAAAGTAATGACTTTCAAAACTGACAGCAGTTTTGAAAAATGTCACTTTAATTGTCAAAATTATAAAAAAGTATTTATCACAAGGTGAATTATTGAAGAATATTTATATACTAATAAAACTTAATAAAATAAATCTTCATGATAAAACTTGATAAAATTTATTTATTTTTAAGAGAAATATATATAAATATATTTTACTTACTTGGCTGCCTGCTTTGGTTCTACTTGTCTCGTATCTCGTATTTCCAGACGTGGGGATAGTTCAACCCCCTTGGAGGGGTTAATATTTGGATAAATCTTACTCCTTCGTCTATTATTTATAGCAACAAATTAGCATCGAAATATCCCGCTTGATCCGTGTTCTTAGCTCCAATACGCAGTATCTCATGTTACCGGGGATAGGGGTGGTTTATCCCCCTTCAGGGTTTATATGTTTGTATCTGACTACCATTTCTTTTAGCAACAAATTAGCAACAAAATTTGACGTTCGAATTGGGACCCTAGCTGCATTAGGCTACGAGATATTGCGATGGTTCTGCTAGCGTAATATTACCCTAGCGTAACCGTAGTTTCTAGGAGATCTTTTCGAGCAACAAAATCAATTTATGCGGTACAAATTAGCAACAAATTAGCAACAAAATTTGCCGTTCGATTTGGGACCCTAGCTGCATTAGGCTACGAGATATTGCGATGGTTCTGCTAGCGTAATATTACCCTAGCGTAACTGTAGTTTCTAGGAGATCTTTTCGAGCAACAAAATCAATTTTTGCGGTACAAATTAGCAACAAATTAGCAACAAAATCCTATATGCTTTTGAACGCCGCCTCGTGAAATGGCTCTGCTAGGGTATTAGACCTAATAATGTTGATGTTTCACATCTGCCAGGCGTCCCGTGACGGCTCACATTTTTTTTACATTTTCAACGTAATTACCCATACTGAGAGTTTTAATAAAATTAAATTAGCATGCAAGCGATAATGTTGAATTAGAAACAAAACAAATTTCACCACAACTTTCACCACATTTGAATGAAATGAATTTATGACGAAATTGGTTACACGACCTTTCTTTCTTTGCCGGAAAAACCGCTTTCTTCCAAACGACTTTTTAAACATATTAAACTCAAAAATTAATTAATCATTGTTAATTAAGAAATGATTTTAGTTAAAAATTAATATTTGGTGTTTAAAATATTGAATCTTACCATCCAAGTACCTAAACCAAGGGCTGGCATTTTCTGCCCTCCAATACGTTCTTTAAAACCAACCTTAACCATTTTACACAACCTACTTTATACAATATGTACACAAATGCACTAAAAATATAATTTGTTGAAGTTGAGTTGATTGCCAAGACAAACTGAACAGTGAAAGTAAAAAAAGATGCGGGAAGCTTATATAAAAGTTAAATTACACCGTTGTTAGACTTGGCAATGAAGACAAAAAAATGCAATTGTGGAGTAGGTTAAAGAATGAACAGATATTAGAAACTAAATTAAACTACAGCGACGTATAGAGAATATGGTGGATGGGGTAGAAGTTACTATTTCAATGTTAACATGTATATTTTTACCAATTTTATGTATATGAAAATAGCGGAAGCAAAGCAATACACTTAAAATATATACAGAATCTCTAAAAATAGATTGCCAACTAGTATTCAAAGAAGATGGCAGACAAATATATTCATATTTAAAGTGTTTTTAAGCTATTGTATAGCTTTTATCGCGGCGACCGAATGTAGAAATTCCGTAACGCAAAAAAACCTGATATAAAAAAGAGTGTGCGTGTAACCTTTACGCGCGATTGAAGTAAAACTTGTTGACGTACGTATCGGAAAATAAATATTTAATTACAATTCAATCATATTTATTGTCTATATACTTTACAAAAAATGAGATGTTATATTTATATTATTCATTAGAAATAGGAATTTGAAAGTTATCATTATTTTTTATATATGAAATAATAGGTTTATAATAACTAAAATGTGAAACATAGATTTTACTCTCTAAATACCATTAATGTATTTGAAACAGTTTGAATATTTTGAAAATTTCATAAATAAATTTTGAAAATTTAAGCTCCTCCCATAGCTGAAACCACACCGTTACTTCCATCAGAGTCTTGCGTTAGAATCTAACGTTAGAGTTACCCCTAGTCGCGCCTAAAGAAGTTTTGCTTTAATAATAGGTAAACAAAATTAAAAATATACACACATTACGTTTAGAATGTGTGATTTTGTAGCTGTATCTACCTTATTGTAATACAACACAACACAAGAGCCTTCGATAGTTAGATAACCATTTCATTTTGTAGCATTTTAAAGCATATTCCATAACATTTAAAATCCTGAGTTGAGTTTGTTTTCTTCAGTTCTACGAAGGATCTGTTATTGCTGGTAAAAGATCAGCCATCCTGACTAGTGGTTTTATGGCCTTTATGGCTACCTAACCAAGCCTAAAATAAGTATAAGCAAGTGTTAAAACATTTCGAATATTATTATTTTATAAATAAAAACGTGCAACATGCTTCTTTACTTAACGTAAAGCTTCCCTATAAATAATTATTTACTATCATAATATGTATGTATGTATATAAACTTACTTAATCAAATCATAATGAATGTCGCTGTCTCGCCGTTTTTTCATTTTCATTTTTCTTCAAATCTTTCTGGCGCTTATAATATGTCCTTTGACGTTCACAATTTCTTTTTCTTTTTAGCTCTTTAAGTCTATAAAACGAAAATAGCTAGGTATAAATAATAGGTATAAATAATTAGGTATAAATAGTGTAATTACACACCAAAAATAAAATTTATGCATATAGAGTACCTACTTACTCACTCATTTTCATTCCATATTTTTTCATCACTTTCTTCATTAATAAATCCACTTTGTTTATTCATATTTAAAACAAACACTTTATACACAAAATTAAATCATTTACCACCAATGTATTTTGGTTGACAAGATGACAAGCTGTCAATTCATACAATTACAGATTTAATTTTATTTAATATAGTAGGCAGAATCGTGTTAGGTATTTTGTATCAGGTTTTGTTTCCGGTACGCGGTACATTAGAATGACGTCATGTCCGTTAGAATTACTGAGTTACTCCTAGTGCCGCTAAAGAAGTTTTACTTCAAAAACCTAACACGACTCCGCCTACTATATTAAAATAATTTGTTTTTAAAAAAAAGTTAAATCTGTAAATGTGTATGATTGACATATACATATTTTGCTGACCGGTCAAATTGAAAATTTGAAAATTTTAACATAAAATCGAAAAATTGCCTTATTTTCCAAAAATATTTATTTAAAATAAATTTTCAAAATGATTGAATATTTTAAAATTTCCAAAATTTTCAATATTTTCAAAATTTTTAAAATTTTAAAAAATTCAATCATTTTGAAAATTTTGAAAAATTCAAGAAGTGCTTTCTCTATGCGTTCAGTATAAGATGTTTGAGGAAAGCATAGAGAGAGAGAGAAATGATATTATTATTCTCTTTCACTGCGCCTGCGTGTAACACTTTTCTCAACGTGACTCTTTCACACGATTTTACTAGCCATATTTTTTTGCATACCAGGCACCTTATATATCGTTTCTTAAGGAGTAAACTCCAAAAATAAATAAATAAATATAATTGCATAAGGTGATAAAAAATGCTATGCAATAGCTTTACTTTGGCAGTCCCCGAATGCCACACGTCGTTTTTTTAACATATCAAACAGAGGTAAAAGAGGGTACTGAGAAATCCATAAGCCTATTTATTTCATTCAAACTTATGTCAATTATGTTTAAATATACTTTTGGATATTTAATAAGAATGGAAAGTTTAACAGTAGACTTAACGTCTAAGAAATTAAGTAAATTTTTGTTTTAAAAACTAGTAAATTTTCATACATTCATCAATCTATTAATGGTGTTAAATGAAAGATAAAATAGGCAAGGTCGAGTTAAATGATTTACCTACTACAATTCACTAAATAGGTACGTCAATCGTCAAGATGGTTATTCGAGTAATGTACATTTTACATCCTATCCTACTATCCTATCCTACTAATATTATATAGGCGAAAGTTTGTTTGGATGGATGTATGGATGTTTGTTCCTCTTTCACGCAAAAACTACTAAACGGATTTTAATGAAACTTTACAGTAATGTAGCTTATAGATCAGAATAACATATAGGCTATAATTTATAAAGATATTGTGTGAATTGTCCAAAATATAACGATAAATGTCATTTAAGTCTGAAAAAATTCTGCAATCTGCGAGCTACTCAGGCGTGTGCTTACATAAAGACCTTGATTTTATTCGAATTACACGCAGACGACGTCACGGGCAACAGCTAGTTGTACATCTTTCAAAAATCTGTCTCCACTAGCTACTATACATTTACAAAATGGACATCTTGGACTATGCTGCACCAATTTGGAACCCTTAATTTGCAAAACACAGTAATGCTCTTAAGCAAGTTCAAAAGCGAATATTTAGACTTTCTCCAGCAATTCGTAATCTCCACTATAAAGAACGTCTCCAAATCTAGGGATTATGCAGCCTTCAAGAAAAAAGACCCTGTGGAGATCTGATAGAGACATAAAGATTCTTACAAACACTATCTTTAGAGATTGGGTCGCGCTTTCTGATTTTGTGGTCGACGCTAATTCTGTAAATACTTTTCAAAATTCTTTAGACAGACTTTAACAAGTTCTAGCTTATTTTTTGTACATATTAACCTATACATAATGTAATCATAATAATACATCTCTTAATACTTATCATTACTGGTAAACTTTTAATCATTGCGCTCTACTTACTGACACTGGCGAGTCAGATGTTATGCAAGTACACATTTTTAACTATTTACTCCTATTTCTATAAAATGTATTAATTAAACGTATCATATTTAACGCTATTACCCACTCAGAAATTTGATTTTGTTTGAATGTACGCTTAAAAAAATATAAGGATGATACGACGCAGTATAAAATTAAGCACAAAATTAATGCTGAAAAGAAATATAATTGTTGGTTATGATGATATCCTGAAAATAAAAGTCTTACAGAAATAATTATTAAGTTTTTAAATTTAGGTTTATTAGCATGATTATTGAACTCATTATGATTTCGTTATAAATATAAATACAAAAAAAATGTAATTCACACGGTTCTTTAGTTGTCACGGGCTAATTTCTCGTTAGCGATAGATATCTTAATTTGTAAACTAAATTGTTTTCTTACCTTATAATTTTCCATTACTAAGGGTTTAATCGAGTCAGGAACCGGTTGATTTAGTTCGATTATAGATAATCGCCAACTATTGTTTATTAAATCATTTCTAATATTGCTAATATTGTTTTGAAAGTATATTTATTAAATTCAGATCATGAATTCTTGTGGTTATGTTTATTTTTTGAAATTACTGTCACTTTCGTTTTCACCTCACCGAGGTACTCTTTCTTTCTTTTTGTCGATAACTCGACGTATTGTTGTTGTTGTTGTTGTTGTTTCGTTATATTGTTATCTAGCATATTAAGATTGAATATGAACGAGAAATTGAGTAATGCTGAGATTTTTGTTGTTATCTTGATAAGTAATAAGATTAGTTGTATCAAACAACCACCGTTTGTTCGTAAACTGTTAGCTGTCGACTCTTCTGTTATTGTCCTTACAGTAGTAGAGGCCATTTTTGGAGTGTGTCAAATTTCATGAAAGGAAACACGTTGTGAGTTCTTTCCACTATCAGCCTTTGACTTAAGAACTTGTCGTTAGAAGATTTTTGGGTTTAAGTTTTAATCTCGGTACATTCGGGTCAATTAAATTTGGATTTACGAAACTAAACCTCAGTTTTCCATTTTGAATCGTGTGGAGTTGTTCCTGTAGATTTTTGGGACGGATTCTTTGGAAAAACCGCGTAGTCGGATTTAAGTAAAATCTCGTTGGTAAGTAGCACGTTTCTTTATTCATGTGGTTGTTTAATCCTTATGGTTTTTCTCTTTCCTTTTGTTTCCGACAAATTGTAGGAAGTTCACGGGGAATTATTAGTTAAATCAATACCGATCAGGCAGCCGATTGTGGTTAGAATCCCCTATTGGTGCAGTTAGCAACGAGTATATTGTTTCACCCGTTTACCAGCCAGGTGTGTCACGATTTTAAAGAAAAAAAACCCTATTTCAATAGGTGAGTTACCATATTATATTTTTATATGATTAATAACGCCATATAGTCGCAATTTTAGTTTTATATTATGATTTTACATGTATCTTTCTTTGTGTATTGTATGTGTGTATCATTTTGAGAAACTGGACTCCTTTCGGTCCCTTTGTGCTATTACTAATTAATTTTATGTTAAACCTTAATTTAGTTTATTGTTATAATTTTGTTATGGCTAGTAAGTCAAAATTAAGCTTGTTAAGCGCATTCAAATCATTAGTTTTAATTAGAAATTGTAAAATTCAGATATATCAGCTTCTAAAACTTGATGTATAATTCATTTAAATTCATTTCATTCTTTCTTTGTTGAGCAAATATAAGTTAATGTGTTTAAATTGTATTAAAGTCAGTAAAGTAGTATAACGTTATTAAATCAATTAATTCGAGGTGTCATTAGAAATTGTTTAAACTATTGTTAATTCCGAATTACGATTTTAGGGTCCTAGATATAGGCTGAAATCCTAGATACAGGCTTCAATTTTAGATACAGTCCTAGATACAGGCTTTAATTTTGGGTGCAGACCTGATACTTAGTACGAGTTTAAGTTATTTGTGATTGGTGCAAGCCTATTTGTTTCTGGGAGCAGGCTTGATTTTGGTACCGGCCTAAGTATTGGTGAAGCCAAGGACTGTAAGGAATCGTATCTAGATTAACAGATAAGCAATATTAGACTTAAGTCGTGACTAGTTTTAATTTAAACTTTTCTTATTTTTCTTGAACTGCGTGTGATCACACTTAATTGATAAATTTATTTTAGATTACTCTTAAATATTTTTCTTTGATATTATTAACCTTGTCAAGCGCGAGTTTGACAGTAGTGTGAATACTTTACTTTTTATTAAAGAAGGGTCTAGTTGATATTTTGTTTTATTTAGCTCACTTTATCGTTTTTATTGTGCAATACAATTAATACTGATTAATATTCTAAATTTATTTAATAATCTCCAGTGGGAAAGGTCAGTGCCTGGAACAACAGGGGTTTCCGATTTTAACCGTTTAAATCGGTGGCGCACTCACTTTTATTTTGGTACTTACCCTCTACGGCTGAGCTGGGCACTAATTTGCCAGTAGAGAAACCACTTACCGATCTCAGCTGGAGTTGAACTTCAATTGGAAGTATTTGATTAATTTTTCAAAATTTATTTTTCTTATTTTTTTTTTCAATTCATTTCACTAAAAGTACGTGGCATAGTTTTCTGGTAATTATAAATGTTTAATTTTAATACTTTTTCTCATTTTCTGTTTTTTTTTCCAGAAAAGGTTTTTTATGCAATAATCTAATAATAGATTGTGCGGATTTCACAAGACAATATTTACATATCTTTCTATTTGAAAATATTTGTCTACAATACAAATTTGTGTAATATTTATCGTTATCAATATTTTATTTCAATATCAATGTTGACCACAAAATTTTTTAGATTTCTCATATCAGAACCGTTATAGAAATTTTATATTGTTACACCATTTTTTACTATTTACTCACAATAAAAATCTACATAGGTTTACAAAATAGGTACCATATCTCTAAAGGTCTCGTTTTATGCATACGATCTAGTACTTGCAGCAGACAACAAAGGTGACTTGCAGAGACTACATAAAAAATATGGTCATTCTCCATGGAAAAAAACTATAGACAAAAGAGATTTCCAATGATCCAATAAGGTGTAATTAGGTAATATATGGTAAAATAGTTCAATAGATCATGAATTTTAAATACGTATCGAGTAGCAGCAATTTAAAAGATGAAATTTGGACACAAGTGATTAAAACCATGAGATTTGGAGGGTAACTCCAAGTAAATGTCAACCAAAAGCAAAACAAGGCTATATAAAACATGCCACCCACCAATCACATCGTATGCTGCAGAAACAAGAACTAACTACTCAATAGTAAAAAGAAGGTTAGAATGAGAAGTGATTCTATCAGAGAGCAACTTGGCACTTTAAGATGAATAAGAAGTAATGCCACTGGAAAGACTACGTATATAAACAGAATGAATTCAGAACGTCTAGCAAAATAGGCAAAAACAAAAATGCTAAATACCAGAAGACATCTCCCTTAACGATGGTGATATAGATGGACATAGCTATCACAGAAGGCACTATTGGTCAGGTCAACAGGGCACGGCTCTAGTGACAGGATATAGTTATTATCCTAACAAGTGCGGAAAGTTAATTTCCGCAGGAGTTAGGATCAATATTTTTTCTACAAGCAAAATCACCTCGAAAATTATTTAGATATTTGAAAAGATGCGATTGTGACAATTAAATCTTTCATCTATCTATACTTACCTATAATAAATCTTTAGAGAGGTCAATTCTGTACATGAAGTATATTTCCAAAATAACTATCAGGGGGTGATTAGGGATCGATACTGCTGCCAAAAATGCAATCAGTAAAATTTTTGTCTGTCTGTCTGTCTGTCTGTCTGTATAACCGCTATAGAAACAAAAACTACTCGACGGATTTTAACGAAACTTGGTACAATTATTTTTCATACTCCTGTGCTGGTTATAGTATACTTTTCATCAAGCTACAATCAGTAGGAGCAGAGCAGTGAAGGGAAATGTTGGAAAAACGGGAGAAGTTACTCCATTTTTTAAATTTCCGTCGCGTGTGCAACCTTAATGGTTAAAGCTATACAGAAATCATCTTATTTTTATAGTTTGGAGGTCAACTGTGAACGGATTTTACAAAATTTCACCCACAAGGGGAGTTGCGGGGGCGTGAAAAATAAAAAATAAAATTTAAAATCTATAAGTCCTGCAGGTTTAAAACTTTGCAAAATAGTTATTTTTATAATTTGGAGATCAACTGTCAACGGATTTTACAAAATTTCACCCACAGGGGGCGTTGCGGGGACGAGAAAAATAAAAAAATGAAAATCTATGAGTCCTACAGGTTTGAAACTTTGAAAAATAGTTATTTTTATAATTTTGAAGTCAATTGTGAACGGATTTTACGAAATTCCACCTACAAGGGAGGATGCGGGGACGTAAAAAAAATAAAATTTAAAATCTATAACTCCTACAGGTTTGCCACTTTGCAAAATAGTTATTTTTATAATTTTGAGGCCAATTGTGAGCTGATTTTACGAAATTTCACCCACAGGGGGTTGCGGGTGCGTGAAAAATAAAAATGTAAAATCCATAAGTCCTACTGGTTTGAAACTTTGCACAATAGTTATTTTTATTATTTTGAGGTCAATTGTGAACGGATTTTAGAAAATTCCACCCACAAGGGGGCATGCGGGGGCGTGAAAAATAATATATACATATAATAAATCTGTAGAACTGAAAATTCTGTACATTAAAGATATTTAAAAAATAATTAGCGGGGGGTTTTACTACATCGATATAGAACCCAAAAATGTGGTTAAATTTTTTTGTCTGTCAGTCTGTATGTTTGTGCGCGCATCACATTAAAACTACTGATCCGATTCGAATGCGGTTTTCACAGATGTATTTGTTTTCTTTCAACTTAATATCTGGTATATAAAAATTTCTCCCTTCACCCCTTTAACGATTTCGGGGGAGAAATTTTTATATAACAATCAACACGCCACGCGAACTACATCGCGGGTACAGCTAGTAGTGTCAATAAATACACGACTGTAGCTATAGCAACCCTACTTAAACAGGTGAGTTTGTTGTTGCTTTGAGTAAGGTTTACAGCGTGATTTAATAAATTATGATTTTTTTAAAAACAAATATTTTAAAAATCCCTATTTTCATGTAAAATAATCTTAATTTTTTTTACTATTTGTATGTAGTCCAACAAGATAAAGGTAATAATACAATAATTTGTCAAAAAGGTTATCGGAAAACATATTCAATTAAATAAAAAAAATGCGTGCGGGAAAAGAGATATTTTCTGAATTAAAATGCGTGCGGGAAAGTGTTGTTTTACACATGCTTGTAGAAAAAGAAAATTTCAACACGACAACTCTAATTAACTTTTAAAAAATCAAATAAAAAGTAGCCTTAAATTGACTTTGATCAAACATAAATGAAAATAGCGTTAGAAATTTTACATTTTTTAATAATAATTTTGTAAACTGCTCCACGATCAATTCTTGACCGTCTTATAAGTCGTAATAAAATTCATAACATAAACATTCGGAATCCATCTAAACTAACCATACCTCAACACCGGACAGCCATTTTTCAACGATCTTTTTCGTATAATGCAGTCAAATTATTTAACGCCATTCCATCACACTTATTAAATCTAAATTTAACTTCTTTTAAAAAATATTATAAAAGGTACCTACAGGATCTACAAAATAAAAAAAAAAAGTTCTTACAAATGTCTTGATACGCACTAAATTGATAAATAAAATATTTTTATAGTTATTCATTTAATTAGAAAATTCTAGATAGTAAATTTTTTAACATTATAAAATAATATCTTAGTTTGGTCCAGTAGAGTTAGTAGCTCCAAGCTAGACTGCGCCAGACCTAGGGGAGAATGGGGGAATTTCGCGCGGGTAAGAATAAATGAACACAACTTTCACAAAATAGCAAATTAAAGTAAGATTTAAAGAGGACACATAGCCGCATTATTTAACTGTCTGTATATACTGAATTAATTTGATAATTTGAAATACAACTCATGTAATACCTATACTAATTTTTAAATTATGAAATTTCACGGAATTACCCCACGCGACGGGTAAATCCGCGCATCATTATGGGTAATTCCGCGCATAATTAAAAACGCTATTATATCTGTTTTTATTGAAATTTATTAATAAGTACACTAAATTTTAAGATTTGCAAATGTCACAGATGTAACTCTCTGGGCCATCTACATCTGAGCAGAAAATACGGGTTTTCGGCCCAAATTTTCTTTTTTTGGCTCTGCTAACTTTAGTCTACCCCGTAATGTAGACTCTGGTATAGCAAAACTTCGTCCAACTTCCCTTATTTTTCGTTCAGCTCGGACAGCTTCTATTGCAGATATTAACTTTTTTTTACCATAACTAGATTTATTGGATTTTCTCTCATAAGTTCTCGGCATCTGAAATATAAAATACTACTATAAATTTCATATGGGGTAAATCCGCGCTGCGTGCAATTATCCCACTCCATTTGCGCGGAATTGCCCAAAATGTATCGTATGTCTGTCCAGATAAAATAATCACTGTTTATCAAATATTCGCAAATGGCAATTATGTGGTTGTTATGTAAATACTACGTATATTTTAGAAAAAATACTACAATGCAGTTAATTATAAAATTTTTTACTTACCTTGAATAATCTCAGTTGCACAATATTATATGGTAACGCACTTCACTCATTGCAAGTTCATAAAATACTAAATTATTTGCGCAAAGTCTCCAGACAGTCCAGACCACATGTTCTAAGCAGAAAGGGATGCTGAGTAGAGGTGGACGTTCCCTGGTTTCATAATTGTGTATAACTTCGTCGTTACCTTAATGCGGAATTTCCCCATTCTCCCCTACATTTATTTAAATTCTTTTTTTTATTAACATATTTATTAAAATTCTTAAATTCTATTTTATTATAAAATATGTATTTAAATGTTTTCTAATAAAGGCATCTTTTTTTATTGATTTTATTTATAATCCAGACAAGTAAACACCATTAACCTTTAGACTTATAATTTAAGAAAAAAATTATTTAATATTAAACTTTTATATCCATGTATATCGTACCAAAAGTTGTTTTCATCTGTGCACTAGTACCTACACAGCTTTTAAAAGAACAATAACCACATCTTTATTTTTCAGTTGTAAAAGTTCTTAGTAAGAGTACAACTTTTTCTGTTAAGTTCAGTGTTTTATTGTTACATGAAAAATGTCTAATCGTTTTCAAAATAAAAGTGCAACCGATGATTACTTAAAATTTAAAGAAAAAGATAAATATCCAAACCGAAAGTTAGTGTTCTTTAATAATTTTTTTATTTATTAAATTTTAAAAATATCTACTTTTTATAGATCCACTTTTGTAACAAAACAATTTGAGAAAAGACAAGCTGTGATTACTCAATTATTAGAGGATAATATTCATATTCAAGCAGTTTATAATATTGTTCTAAGCTTAAGTTTGTTTACGATGTTAACTTTAAACCTTAAGGAATTATCAGATCATGGACGGTAACTTTGTACCTACTTTAAGTCGGCAATGAACCTATTTTTTGAATTTTTATTTTTACAGATTATCACCAGCTATCGATTTGATCTTTGAAAAATTTGGGAAACTACACATTGTTTTTCTGATATGGTTAGCTAACAACTTATTATCTTTTTTCGGTTACTATTGTTTCATATTGTGGAACACAGCCAGAGGAAAATGTAAGTGTATCTTATTATAATAAAATGTTATTAACTTCTTGTTTTTAGTGAAAAAGAAACATTTTTTTGACAAAATCTGTTTTATTCTCGTTGCAATTTACTACGCATTTATATTTTATGCAATTCCTGTATTAATTCGTTATTTTGACATACCGTTTGCATCATCTTGTATTATTCTGTGTGAAGCAGTAAGTAAAAAACTATTTAAATATATTTATTATTTTATTTAAAAAAATATTTTAGGTTAGACTATTAATGAAAGTTCATGCTTTTATAAGAAGTAATGCACCAAAAGTTTTATCAAGTAATACAGAAAAAAAAACAGTTCAATTACCTTCGGTTAAAAAATTTGCCCAATTTTTATATTTACCCACTTCGGTCTACAGAGATGATTATCCAAGGTAAGTAAACATGAAGATGGACTCTTTTGTTCCAAATTAATTTATTTTATCTTTTTATTTAGTGACCTTTTAGACCCCTTTATCTAATTGTATAAAATAGGTTTTTGTAACTGAATTTTTACTATCACCATGACAGACTTGTCGCAGCCTAATTATATAGGATAACATTCCGCACTGTTGATGAGTTGCTATTTTAACGTTAGTCTTCCCCGCAATGAATAAATCTTATTTTCTAGTTATTCAATAGGCAATCGCAACTGCATTTATGCGCCTCCGCACACGGGTCGTTTGAAATCGCACCTCGAAGTTCGCACGTCATGCTCGTAATGTATGATACCTGCGACTCGCGCGTTTGCCATCCGCACATTGGACGACTCAGTTTAATCGCATCTCGCGACATAGCCCAGTCTATCTGTGAAAAAATCAACCATTTCACGAAAAAATCATCTTCTGGTATTTGAACGTAATGGTATGAAGGAATTATTAGATAGAAAATCCGTAAAGACGTAGAGCTAATTTTGCATTTTTTTTACACAACCACAAAAATCGAAAAACTCCGTATTTGTTTAAAAAAATTGTATTTTATTTTATGGAAAAATAATTCATTCCATCCTTGAATATATATTTTTTAACACCCTACCTACTTTCTAGATCTGAAAACATAAGATGGGATTTTGTTACTCACAGATTATTTGAAATATTATGGGTCATAATTTCGTTAGCTCACGTACACATATACACTGTAGTACCAATCTTCAAAACTGTTTGTTTGACACCAATAACAACAACAAAATTCGTTGTGCTAATATTTAAAGTTGCTGTACCATCTTTGCTAATACTATGTTTGCTATTTCTTGCTTGCCTACATTCCACACAAGAGGCTGTTGGTGAGGTTATTTATTGTGGTGATAGAATGACATATTCTGATTGGTGGAACAGTTTGGATTTACAACAGTTTTATAAAAAATGGAATTGGGTAAGTGTTCAAAATTTGTGTACGAGGGTTGTCTTTTTAGTTTTGCATATAGCCACTTAGAAGACGCCACCAATAGAACCTTCAGACACAAATCTAACCTCAATCTTTTGTTGACAGAGTTTCATTGCGATACTACAAATCGTATACCTAGGTACAGTGAATTTTTGAAATTAGTAAGTCGGTCGAAAAATGAATCTAAACCGAGAACATGTTCGAGCATAATTTTTTACAATTTTCGGAGAGGATTATGCCAACAGCAATGTCTCGCTAAAATGGTTTCTGTGTTTGGGAAAGAAGCACCACACCAGTCAACTATTTCTCGCTGGTAATGCAAATTACAATGTGGTCGCTCCATTCTCAGCGACGAATCCAGGTTAGGTCCACCCAAAAGAGCCGTCACACAGCAAAACGTTGATGCGGTTGGTCAGGATGACCACCGTGAAACATGTGGCAACAATTGCTTTAGAAGATCGAAGAACGGTTACTTCCGATTGGTATATAAACGTTGTTACCAGAAGTTATCGCTAAACGATTTCTTACATTCCCAAAGATCAAGATTTCAATGAGTAGGCAGCGATTCCAGTCACCAGAAGAAGCCATCGATACCTTTAAAACAGCGATTTTGCAGGTGTCAATTGAAGACTGGAATAACTGGTTTACCAATTGGTTTGAACGTATTCAAAAGTGTATCGATCTTGGTGGGACATATTTTGAAAAGCAATAAAGTACATTAAGTCCATATATTTTTTGTGTTTATGGCTCTATTCCAAACTAAAAAGACAATCCTCTTAACTACATAGTTTGGCTAACATTTGTTTTATTCGCGAAAAGTTTATTGTCATTAGAATTAATGATCTAGCTGGTTGTTTATTTTATAATTTTTGAATGACTTTAATAGAAAATGATTTAAAGACCAAATTAAGATACATATACCTAATAATTGCAAATTCGTACAGTGGAGTGGGTTTTAATATAATTAAATCTGTTTAGTACTTAGTATTTAAATTTTAGGGTAAAGTATGTTTACATTTATTCAAAGGTAATACCACGAGTCCTTAAAATTAGATCGATAAATTTTTAGTTTCCACGAAAATTTTTTTATTTGGAAAAAAAAAAAAACAAACTGAAATGTGATAAAATCACGTGTCCGTAGGACGAGTGATTTTATCATATTCAGTTTGTTTAAGTAGTTTTGCCTAAAATAAAAAAGTTTGAGTCTGGAAAATAAAAATTTATCTAGTAAAATATTCCAGGACGAGTGGTATTTGAGAAGATTATTTTTTGAACCATTCTGTACAAAAACTACTTTATTTAAAAAACTTCCTAGAACAACTTATATTTCATAAGTAACACCAACGAAATGCCGTTACCCCTCCTATTAACTTATCCTGTACACTAGATAGTATTGACAGTTGTCAGCTGTCGTGAGCGTCGTGAAAACAGGGTTATAATTTGAATAAATATTTATTTTTATACCTATTTATACAGTTATATTATTAAAGAGAAAATTACCAAAATAAAAATTATTAGGTATATCTATTTAAAGTTTACCTACAAGACCACATTTGCCTGTTGTAGGCATATAAAAGTTTTAAATGCATGCAGAACCAGGAAGCAGGTTAGTTTTAAAGTACCTACATATTTGATTTTTCATTATCGTTTAGGTGAATTGAATTGTGATAATAATAATAACAAAATATATTTCAGAATATTTAGATAATATAAATGAATGTTGATTTATAGTAAGGTACTTATAAACAAGAAAATTGATTGTTCAATATTGTTATTGAATTTTTGACAGTTCTATAATTTTATCAATACTAGTAAACCCACTAGTGGTTTTATCAATATAAACCGGAATGATTGGCTAGATTTAGCATAAAACATTGAAGATTAAGCGTTTTCATTGGACGAAATCACAAAATTGTGATGTTTTGACAGGTGAAAAAAATATTATATTTCTAAGCTGTTATACGGTGTACAAATTTTTTAATGTTAAATTTTTAGGCCGTGGGTGATTGGTTATACACGTATGTCAATAAAGATTTGACAGAAGTGGTATTCCCAGGTAGATCAACCCTATCAAGATTTCTAACAGTAGTAATATCAGCTTTGGTTCATGAATGGGTATTAACAGCAGCCACAGGATTTTTCTGTCCAATTATATTCTTTATGATGATGTTCTCAATATTTCTCTCCGTCTATGCGAAAGTGAAAACCAATAAAAATATATACCTCCTGATCAACTGGTTTTTAGTTCCTATTGGACCTGGAACCATAGCTGTGTTTATATTCGTGGAATATTTTGCCAGAATAAATTTACCAATGAAAAGCAATGAAATGTCGGTGTTTTGGAATAACTGTTTAGCTTAAGATTAGTTATCGTATTTGTTGTTTGTTAACGAGTATTTATTGATAATAGTTATATGTAATTAATTGTATAATATAAAATCATTGAATTGAAAGTTGTATTATCTATTTTCAAAAAGGATATTCTGGATGCTCAAGAATCCTAAAATCAGAAAAGAAAAATTATTGTTTATCAAAATGCGTATTAAGTATATTTTTTGGTCCTCCGTCCAGAAACAATACTATTAATTACTTCAAAATCGTCCGGAAAATGACTTTTTCCGGCCTAGGCCTGCAAAGTAGCTTTTAGATTATCTAAAAAGATGGCGCTATGAGTCATCAAAAATACATAATGAATAATACAAATTTTAATTAAATTTATTTAAAAACAGCGTATAATATACCGAACTAATAACTTTTTCTAAAGGTAAGCAGGATTCTAACTTACATTTAATTTCTCTCACAACTTTTATTTTAAATTTGACATTTATGTCAATTTACAACTACTTATCATTCGATTATGAAAATATATATCTCGATTTTATTTTTGCTCATTAAACTAAAATAGTTCATTGTCTCTTGCTATTTTTATATAAAATTATTAGATATTAATGTTAATATTTTCAATATAACAATTTTTACTGTGCTGCTTATTAGCACAGTATTCGTATGTATAAAAATTAAGTATCTTGAAATCGATTATCAGAAAATCATTCCTTCTTTTAATCGTGCAATAGATGTCAATAAACATCTAATCTTGTATGTCATGAAGTTTTTGAAATTAGCCGGACCAAAAAACAGTGTGTGTTACACGTCCGGAAAATGTTTTGCAAGTGCTCGTATTGTTTCGCCTCGGTGCTACGCACCTCGGCTACAAAACTTTACTCGCTCTTGCAAAATGTCATTTTCCGTCCTTGTGTCACAAATAACTATTCGTTTCTAACCCAGCTATTGTAATGACACCGATAGTGCACTTAGAAATATTAATTAAGTGGAAGCTGATCAGATTACGTTATTGACATTATTATGATTTAACGCTAACATTTTTCTTCATACCTCGGTCGAAAGTCCGTTCTTTCGTCCCTAATTGCTGAGAAGAAAGTTTAACATTTACTCCCTGTTTACGGCGGGACGAAAGTTGAATTTTCGGCCCTGCGCGTCATGATGTTTTGCCGTCTTTAACATTTACTCCCTGTTTACGGCGGGAGGAAAAATTTCTCATGCGTACTTACACTTGTAACTAGGGACTGTTTATTCTCGTGTCATTTCTATTTCTATCTATAACCTTAAAAATAATCATCAATGACAAAACTTGACTCTTCGAATGTATTTGATGCCTGTCCCACGACCAGCTGCACTCACTTCGCTCGTTCCGCAAGTACTTTCGACCGAGGTATGAAGAAAAATAGTATACACTACACGGGCCAAAAGTTGAAATCTCGGTCCTGCGCGTCATGTTGCCCTCGGCTTTTCGCCTCGAGCATCATGACGCGCAGGGCCGAGAATTCAACTTTCGTCCCTTGTAGCGTAATATACTATTTAAGTTTTATTGTTACAGATATATTTTGTTTTATAATAATACTTACGCAGGTGTTCTAAATCCAAAATTAAAAATTCTTCCTTTTTCATCTTTATCAAGACTTTCCAACTCTTTAATATCCTCGCTATCTAAAGAGAAATCCAGGACATTAAAGTTCTCTTTGAGTCTTTTTGGATTTATGCTTTTGGGAATAACAACTATATTTTTTTGAGTAAAATATCTAAGCATAATTTGAGCAGTAGATTTATTATGCTTCTCAGCGATTTTCGTTACAATCGGATCTTGTAGTAGATTTGGTAATTCGATACCCCTAAAATATTAAAACTAAATAGAAAATGTACTTATCTGGAAATCAATAAAACAAAATATAATAATAAAGATTCAATTGCGGCTACTTCCATAACTTTTTGGTTCTAATTAGTTCAATAATAAAAGCTCTTATCTTCGATGGTACTCATCTCTTGATTTTAAATAGAGAAAGTTACTTCATTGATACCTTCGCATGTTAATAAGAACAAATTGCATCCTCACATTTGACGGCGTTTATTGTATTTATGTTAAAAAGTGTTAATTTCGCTTTTTTGCCATTTTTCACCATTTTTACTGATAAATATTTAAAATGACAAATAACGTTAATTAACGTTTTAAAATCCAAATTTAACACATTTTTGTACCATCGTTTCAGAGTTCTTCCTGGTGGTCTGCAGTTGGTGGGTATTGTCTTCTTTTGCAATTTTAGCTAGTCGATTGTCAGGCATTCTGTCAACATGATCTCTCCATGCTCTTCTTCTTGTTCTGGACCATCTTATAACATCTTGTATATCACATTGGGATCTGATGTCGCTACTTATTTTCACTCTTTCCCTAAGGGTTTTTCCCACAATTGATATTATCGTCTTCATTTCAGTTGTTCTGAGCAGTTTTTAAGTAGCAGCTGTTTCTGCTCGTGTTTCTGTAACAAATGTCTTGTAAATTCGCGTCTTGCTTCCGATACTCACAAATTTATTCCTTCATATTACATCCCCAAGGTATCCTGATAACCTAGCTTCCGCCATTGTTTGTGTTTGAACTTCCTTTTTCAGGTTTCTATTATTTGTAATATTAACACCTAGGTATTTAAAGGATATGATCTGTATAAATCAATAAGTTCAAAGGTAAATGATTCGAAAAATTAATTAGCTTATTTGTAAAATAAATCTTATATGTATAAACAAGGATGAAAATTTTAAACAAGTGCCATACACTCTGACTAATCAAAGAAAACTTGAAGAATTGAATCAATAAAACTAAATCCACTTAAATTCTAACAATTTATATACCTACCCTCTATTTTGGAAAGCTACTCCTGCACCTGGACTTCCAAGTGTCGAATAAGATACAACAACGATGTTGTTTTCCCTGCAATACTTAACAAGTGACTTCTGTTGAAAATAAAGTTGTATTTCAACTTGTACATTTGCCGGTTTAATTCTGGAATTTTTGACAAGGCGGTCAATTTGTTTGATACTGAAGTTTGAAACACCAATAGTTCTGGCTCGCTTAGCATCCACTTGTTCTTCCATTTTCTTAATATAAACATATAGTATAGGTATAATTTGTAATGAAATCATTACTATACATACTTACTTTCCAGCATGCTAAATGATCGGTAGGTAGCGGTTCCATGTTACCGGAAGCACCTTTTAAATAAATTGCAAAATGAATCAAATACAAATCAACATAATCTAATTGAAGTTTCTTTAAAGATTCTTTTAAAGCATCTTCTATAAGATCAGGATGTAAGGAAAAGGAAGAAAGTTTAGTGGTAATGAAAATATCTTCCCGCTTAAGTTTTACTGCATCAAACCATTGTTTTAACACTTTTCCAATTATATGCTCGTTACCATAAATAGCAGCAGTATCTATATGACGATATCCAATTTCCAATGCAGCATTTAAAGCTGTCTCTAGTGCTGCTTCATCTGTAGCCTAAAATGATTTTAAAATAAACATTTTGTTCCATATAGTGATTTAGATTCTTTCTTTGTGATAAGAAATTACTTTGATAATTTACAATTTTACCCCATATTTCATTAGTTGTTTATCAATTGTTCTCTTGCAAAGGTGCTTTGAAAAATTGTTTTAACATGCCGACGTCATTTGGCCGAAAACGAAGTGTTGAGAGCTGTGGGGATGATTGAGTCAGGAATGCGCCAAATTGATGTGGCAAACGATATAGAAACCACTCAGAACTTTATCTCACGTCTCTGGACTCGTGAAACAGGAAGCGTTCGGGAAAGGTATTTGTGACGATCAAGAATGTTAACACCTTATATGAACCGACATGTATGTGACGGCACGGCAGTTAATCAATCATCTCCGTGGAACTCATAATATGACTGTTTCCAGACATACCATCTAAAGAAGGTAATTCAGTTAGCCTAAGATATTGGAGATGCCAACCTTTAAATCGAAGAAATCACTCCAGTCGACTTCGTTGGACACAAGAACACCTTAGATGGGAACAAAATCAATGGCAAATTGTTTTTTTTATCGATGAATCTCGGTTTGGTTTGTATTCTCGAAGGAAGCGCATTTGGAGACATGTACAAGACGGCTACAGAGTAGGCACAATTATGGCATGGGCAAGAATTTCGTTTGGCGGTAGAACTAAGCTCGTTCTGCTGGTTTGTGTTTTATTATCAGAGAGCTTCGTTACAAATGTTCTAAAACAGGTAGTTGTCCCATACACGCAAAACGGTCCTGCTTTTATCTTGATGCATGACAATGCTACTCCACATGCAGCCAGAGTGACAAGATATTTCTTGGAAGAGCCGAATCTTCCAGTTTTGCCCTGGCCTGCTCAATCATCCAACCTCAATCCCATTGAGCCTGCGTGTGATATGTTTCAATGGAGAGTTTTTTAAAACCAGAATCAATTTTTAAATCGCAGTCAGCTGTTTCCAGCTCTTCAACAGTGCTGGATGGCGATACCCCAAGATCTAGATAACTTGATACTCAGTATGGAAGGACGCTGTAAAGCCATCATAAATGCACATAGAAGCCCCATTCCTAAAATGCACTTTATATGCACAAATGCAGTTTTTCAATTTTACATGATCGCAAAAGTTACTTACTTTTCTGACGCTCTCACGAATTGAATACAAAAAGGAAGTAAGGTCGATTTTAGTGCTTTATTACCTCTATTATAAGGATAGAAATGGATCTTTATGAAGTTGAAGATCATGAACATTATAAACAAAACAAAAAAATCTTACAATCCTATATAGTTAAAATTATTTAAAGTACTTATTCTAATAAATATTCTGTGGATGTTATTTGGAATGTCACTGTGACCACTACAGTAAACTAAACTAAATTGAGCGAATCATAATAAAGTAGGTAATTGTTAACAATTTATTTTTTTATTTACCTATTAAAATGTTCAATAAGCTATTTCATAAAACACAATGCTTTATTTATTAATAGAACATATTATCAAGAAAAAGATTAGCTATCGAATATAATTTGAAATATTTTGCAGCTGTTTGTATTCATTGTTGATTGAACTTCCACATAAATTCTATAAATAATCATCGATTAAACAACAGTTCCCATTATATTAGAAAGGCGGTTTTGGTTAAATTTAAAGGAAATTTTTTTTAATTAAATATTTAACTAAACCGAAGGTCTAAGAAAATGATGACAATCAAATAACATGAAATTAAACATTTTTATAGTAATAAACTTAATCATTGTTAATTTACTGTTGACTTTACTTAGAATAAACTAAACTAAACATTGCTAGTGAATTATAAAACGCATATAAACAGAAGTATAACTTAACTTGAGTGGTGAAATAGGGTCTTGTATAAATAAACAATATTGAGAATCTTTTTTATACAAATAAAAATAAAAGTACCTGCCATGTGCCTAAGCCTACAAGAGGTATTTTGACACCACCATCCATAGTCAAAGCCATGATTTTCAAACAGTTTTAATAAATGATAAGCTTCTAAAGTAGACGTATATTATATGTAATACGTGTGAATCTCACTCACCAACTGGGTCTGTAATCTGTACTGTTAGTACTGTACGTACAAGTTTTGTCTAAATTTAATTTACACTATATTTGGTATATAAGTCGGGGGCGATAAGTCATATCAAACATCGTTTAATCGTCGGTTTTAACACTTATATTTTAAATTTTATATAAACACTTCAAATGAATTATCTATTTATTATAACATCAATAACAGAACTCATTTTTTTTAAACCTATTTGTGGTAGATTTTTATTTTTATATAAAGCTTTTACTATATTCCTTTATACCATAATATAAGATAACTTTAAATAATGTAAAGATTTGACATTGAATAGATTATTTATTTATATTAGCTTAGGCAATGTTGGATAAATAACCTTGATTTTAAACATAATACGTGTGAAATTATTAAGATTGTTTCGCGTTTTAGAAAACGGCTCTAACGATGCAGGCAAAAAATCGATCTAGCTGGGTACGACGTTTGGGAAAATTCGTTTTTTCACTTTTTTACCCAAAATCATTTTCCTACATTACATGGTTTTGTATTAATCCCTGTAGAATTTTTATATATTAAGTACTTTAAATTTAAAGGATTTGATGATAGTCAGAGAGAGCTTCCATTGTTGTTGTTGTTGGAGTGTCTCTCAGATCTTCTGTTATTCCAAAACAAGCTGTTTGGGAACCTTGCATAGCTTGAGGATGGCGTTTGTTGAATCGTTATAATCACATAGTTAATTGTTTATTTAACCACTATGTGCTGGACTCAAAACAACATGTTAGTTTACAATCCCACGTTTTGCCATAAGAGCGTTTTTAGTAAATTATGAGATTTCCCATGAAAAAATAACTCTTGAACGCAGTTAATATATCCTCATAAAAAACACGAGCAACCACTACTAAAAATATAAATCTTATAAATATAATAGGTATAAACTATTATGACATTCATTGTTAAATTAATTAATGACCTAAACAATTCAGATACAAATAATTCATTATAATATTAAAATTGTTTACAAAATATACCCTTCCAATACCTGTAGGAAACAATTGGTACTAAAACTTTGATCTAAACATATCAATAGATGAAAATAAAATTTTAAAATTCATTAGGAATTTCAAAATATTGTTCTGAATAAATCGAGAGATTAATAAATTTTGATTTATATTAATCACAAAAATGTTAAACTCTTCACTATTTTTAACATACTTGGCATTACACACTCAAAATATATCGAATACATTTATGCCAACATATACAGGTATCCAAATACCAGCTGTCGGAATGGGAACATTTGGAGTAAGTACCATTTTGTATATCTTAGCCGTAGGTTAATAAATACTTTTTTGATATTTAAAATTAAATTCTTAACAAGAGGAAATTTATTTTTAATAAATTCTGCGACCATATTTAGGCCTTCGGCTAAACAAGTAGAATTACTAAACGTGGATAAAAAATTTCAAATTGTTTCCTACTTTAATCATGTATTCATGTATGTGAGAAAGAGCTAAAATTATTCATTGAGAATAGCTAAAAGAAGGAAATAATTTGCAAAAACCCTGAAACTGTTACGGCGTTGGTTTTATCCAACTGATTGGAAGCAATTAAATGTGATTTAGAAGCTTGTTTTTTCTTAAGAATCAACTATTTCATCCACACAAGCATAAAAATAATTTTATCTACTCTACCTCATATTATGTACTAGGAGTACCCGCGACGTCGTTCGCGTGGCGTGTTAATTATTGTATAAAATTCCTCCCCTCACCCCGTTAAAGGGATGGGAGGAGAAATTTTTATACACCAGATGTTAAGTTAAAAGAAGACAAATACATCTGTGAAAACCGCATTCGAATCGGATCAGTAGTTTTTATGTGATGCGTGCACAAACATATAGAAAGACAGACAGACGTACAAAAAAAAACAACCACATTTTTGGGTTCTATATCGATATACCCGCGACGTCGTTCGCGTGATGTATAGATTGTTGTATAAAAATTTCTCCCCCCCCCCCCCCACACCATAAGAGGTGAAGGAGAAATTTTTATACACCAGATGTTAATAAGTTAAAAGAAGACAAATACATATGTATGTGAAAACGCATTCGAATCGGATTAGTAGTTTTTATGTGATGTGCGTTCAAACATATAGATAGACAGACAGACGTACAACAAAAAATCTAACCACGTTTTTGGATTCTATATCGATGTACCCGCGACGTCGCTTGCGTGACGTATAGATTGTTGTATAAAAATTTCTCCCCCCACACGGTAAAAGTGGTTTTCCCAACATTTCCCTTCACTGCTCAGCTCCTATTGATTGTAGCGTGATGTAAAGTATCCTATAACCAGCTCAGGAAAATGAAAAATAATTGTACCAAGTCTCGTTAAAATCCATCGAGTAGTTTTTGTTTCTATAACGGTTGTACAGACAGACAGACAGACAAAAGTTTTACTGATCTCATTTTTGGCATCAGTATCGATCCCTAATCACCCCCTGATAGTTATTTTGGAAATATATTGTATATCATGTACAGAATTGACCTCTCTACAGATTTATTATAAGTATAGATAGATCAATTTTTAGTTCGTGAAAACTGTCATTATAGACAGCATGCGTGAAGGATTAAAAGTGTGCGTGAAGTAACAATGTATTTTTTGTACAACTGTCAGTAAAAGTGACACTTTTAATGATAGCAAACAATGTTAAAAACGATTGTTTACATAGCAGCGTGTTAAAAATACTTTTAACACGTTGCCATGTAAACAAGTTTACTTTTAACACGGTTTAGTTTACTTTTAACACGGTTTGGTTCATTGTCATTGAAAATTCGCTCGTTTCATTATCAAAATAGGGAAGTTGTACAAAAAACATTGTATGGTATTTGTGTTAAAAGTGATTTTATTTTGTTCGTGAAATTGTTCAATTCGCTCCGCTCATTTCACAAACGTTTTCACTCACAAAATAAAACCTCACTTTTAACACTCATATCATAAATAACTATTAAATGGGATTTAGTTTTTCGCACTGGTTTTGACACACCTTCATATAATCAAATATCCTTAGCATTCGCGTTATCATGGTGTTGCTATGAGAGCATTAAATTTCAACAAAAGTTATTCTGACAGTTTTGTAGTTTAAATTTTCAAATTTGAGTCTGTAATTATTTTTTATTTGTTTATCGTTGATAAAATACTGTATGAAACTGTGCGTGAAGTGCTTTTTGCGCACTTACGCGATATATAGCACTCGCTTCGCTCGTGCTCTAAACATCGCGTGCGTGCGCAAAAATCATACTTCACGAACTGTTTCATAAATAACTATTATTATTTTATTTTACTTATTACTGCAGAATATACAGAATCGACCTTGTTTCTTCTTATGCTTCTTTCGCTTGGAATGTTCCCGTTGGAGTATTTTTCAAAAAAAACCTGCGCAAATTTGTGTGTGATAATTTCGACAAAGATATATTTGAGCCTAATAATGCTTCGCCCAAATCATGGTTAAATCTATCTTGCTCACTTGATTTGCGATTTGTTGATTGAAAACAATTAGATATAGCATCTTGTTTTTTCACTCCCGATTAAAATTTATTTTTTCTGTACGTATGTAGAGTAGTTTTGCAGTGATGAACTATTTCCCGCATGGTATCTGCAAAAAAATCTTTAGTTTATTAACTAACTTATTTTTGGATTGAGAGTCAAAAAAATTATTTTACAATGGAAAATATATATTTTTTTCTGATTATTTATCTCAAATTTAGAATATTTCGGTCAATATAAGGCAGAAGCCGATTTGCCATTATTCTAGTAAGAACTTTGCTTGCAACGGATAGTAAAGATATGCCCTTATAGTTGTCACCTTTGTTTTTAAATAAGTTTACTAGCCTTGGAATTCTTGTGGAAACTTTTCTTGAGTCCAAACGAGGTCAAAAACAGTTTTAAGGTGAGGAATTGTTTCAGAGTGAGAAGAAATTTCTTAGAAGACCAGAATATTCCAGTTTTGCCCTGGCTAGCTCAATCGCTCGATCTCAATCCTATTGAGCATGTGCTTTAGCAAAGAGTTTTTTAAGACCAGACTTAATTTCAAAATCTTTAACTGTACTGGATTCAGATTCCTCAATATGATCTGCATAACTTGATCCATAGTATGGAGGAGACCACATTTCTTATTAAAATATTTTTCTCTTTGTTCCTTCGTCAATTTTTGAGCATGTGCATATTTTGCTATATTGTGCCGTTGTTTTTACTTTCTCTACGTAAAACACAGCATTATATCGACGAGATACTAACCCTTAGGTTGTTTTTGGTTTTAAATTCTGCCCATATTGGATTTTTGTTATGGTAAAGTTTTATGTATTTTTGTGTAAAGATCATTAATTAAAAATATTTTAGATCAATGGTGAAATAGAACTATTTCGATCTCTGAACGCAGCACTTGCAAGTGGATATCGCCATATCGACACTGCAGGATTTAACAATAACGAGCATATTATAGGTAATATTTTATATCAATGGATATCGTCACAGTTAATAAATCGAAAAGATTTATTTATAACAGCGAAATTAAGTCCTACTGATATGTTTCCGGGCAGAATCAAAGCTGCTTTAAAAAAAACATTAAAAAATCTACAGTTGGAGTACGTTGATTTGTATTTGTTACCTATGCCTATTCCTCTAATTAAAATTAAAAATAAACAATATGAACAATGTGTACAATATAAAACAGCTTCAATTAATCTTACTACTATATGGAAGGTGAGTATAATAGTTATTGTAAATAAGGATTTGACTAAGATTTTTTCAGGAAATGGAGGATCAAGTAATCGCAAAGCGTACAAAAGCAATTGGTCTCTCAAATTTTAGCAAAAGGCAGATACGAACAATTATAAAAAACTGCAGGTTACCTCCTAAGATAGTTCAGATAGAAATGCATCCTTATGACCAACAAATATCATTTAGAAAATTTGCAGAAAGGCACCAGATCAGGATCATAACATACGCACCACTTGGTTCTCCCTTAGCAAACGATTACTTTTTATCTAATGGAATGCCGTAAGTATATTTTGCAATCAATAATACTTGTAATGTCAAATTTAATTAAAAACTGAGAGATGGAATGTTTTGCTACTTAAGATACCGACTTCTATGGTAGATTATTAATAGAGATTTACCTCCTCCCCTTGTTGTGGTCACTGAATTAATTACAAAAACTTATATCAGTGAATTTTTAATAAAACCATTACAAGTAATCAATAATGAAAATAGATTATGTAGATGGGAGGACAGATTTTCCTGCGTATCATCGTCTGAAAAGGAGATGATACCTACGCAGGAATCCTTAGTCTTCATTATAAATAAGTATCACTACTTGTGTAAACAATAGCCGTACTTTTTTTTGAACTACCACTTAACTAATTCGAATGGTTTAGCCCTCTTGAGTCTTCTAGTGGTGTCAGTGTTATCAAGAGGTTGAATCACCTTGATGTTGGCGTGATGGTATAGTCGTTGTTTATGCTTTGTAGCAGCATTTGATACGGCTTGTGCCACGGTGTCCATTTTCAGATTTCTATGTAGGTCACTATTACGGATATGCCAAGGAGCCTCTTAGTTCCTTGTTCTGGTATTGTTGAATGATTTGCAAATTACTTTTACTGGTACACACCCAAAGTTGTGCACCATTAGATTAGATGTTTATTGGGTCGACTGTTAGCCTCTATCACTGCGACTTTTGCAGATCTATTGTGACCACCCATTATCTCAAGAATAGGATTAGAGAACCTTGTCCAGCCCTGCCCTCTTAATAAGACTTAATAGCCTTGACAGTGGCCACTCCGCATAACTTGAAGCAGCTGGTTTCTCCTCTCCCAATACTAGATACCACGTCCTTGCAAGGCCTTCGCATTGGCATAGGACATGAAATGCGGTTTCCTCCTCCCATTGGCAGTATTCACAGATGTCTTCATCTGCTAAGTTCAACTGACTCATGTGTTTCTTGAGCCTACAGTGTCCTGTCAAGAGACTGACAATCATTCTGACATCGTTTCGCCTTTGTGATAGCAGCTTTGCAGTAAACTTCGCCGAGTGTCCCTTTATGAAGACTTTAGCTTGTCGCTTACCCGGTGGTTTTTCCCACCACTCCTGGGCCTTTTCTAGCCTCCATTTCTCAATGGCTGCCTATCTGAATGTGTCAGCAACTCCGCCGAATGGTTCCGGGCCTATCATTGGGTTATTAGCTCCCGCACGGGCCAATTCATCAGCCTTCTCGTTGCCTTGAAACCCTGAGTGTCCTGGTATCCATGCCAGTGTCAGAGAATTTTGACTTGCGGCATGTGTCAGGGCCCCAACGCAGTCCGACACCAGCTGTGAGCTTATTTGTGCCGAGTCTATCGCATTTAGAGGTGCTTGGCTGTCGAGTATATGACTACGGTTTTACCCGTTATACCCTGACTTACGATCTCCGTTGCACAGTGTTGTATAGCCATTACTTCAGCCTGAAACACTGTGGCATACGCACCTAGACTTAGTTGGACTTTTATCCTGTGTCCTCTACTGTATATACCTGACCCTTTGCCTTTCCAGTCTTTGAGCCATCGGTATACCAGATTACGTGTTACTTCGGCTTAGTAAACAATACATCTTCTTAAATCGAAGACCAAGTTCCTTGCATATTTTCTTTACTTGTACTTTCCTTCTGAGAAGTGCATATAAATAATATTTGGCAAAACTTTATTTTATAATTTAAATATTAATTTTTAGGCCCGTTATTACTCACAACATTATGGAAGATCCTATAATTAGGGCATTAGCAATCAAATACAATAAAACTTGTGCCCAAATTATATTAAGGTATATACATCAATTAGGAATTACTGTCCTTCCAGAAAGTAAAAATATTTATAGAATTCAAGAAAATGCAAAGATATTTGATTTTCAATTAGGATTTGACGATATGGATTTGATGAAGGGTCTGGATAAAGGAGTAGATGGAAAAGTATTTGATTTGCTAAATTTAGCACCCGAGTAAGTATGAACTGTTAGGAAATTCTGTTTTTTATTATATTTTTTTTAGCATAGCATCCCATCCAGAATATCCTTTTAAGAATTTACTTGAAGAAGATGCATAAGTGTTATATTATTAAAAATTATTAATAAAAAAATTTAATATTACTGGCTAGTATTCTTTATTTATTTATCTTTCACATAGAAGTGAGTATAATGTAAAAATAGAAAACTTTAAGATACATGATTACAATAGATGATAACATAGAGAGATTACATATTGAGGTGACAAAACAATTACATTAAAAGACACGTTACTTAAATATCGTAACTTAAATTAAAAAGGAAATTCAGCGTTATCCATTATGCTAAAAAAATATGTACCTATAGTTATGTAGTAACTTAAAATTAAACATTTTAGAAATTAAGAGGAAGGAAGGAAAACTAGTATTTTTCTTTAACTAAGCGTGTATTGTAAATTATAAATTGTTAGCTGAGCGCTTTCGGCCTAAACACTGGCCACCATCAGAGCTAAAACTAAATTAGACAAATCACAATTTTGTAAAAAAACAACAAATTGGTAACTTACGTCCTATGTTAATCAATACCCCAGAGGAGAAAATGAATAAAAGACTGTACAATCATCCAAAAATAACCATTCCATAGGAGAAGCTACTGCCATGGGGTAGCCGATAAAACAACATCAAACATATATAAAAAGTTGAAACTTCCAGGCTTTATGAAGAAGAGAAAGGAAGGGAAATTAAAATTAAGATTAAAAACTGTCGTCGTAGAAGCTACAAGAAATTTTTTTAAATTTAATGAATGAAAAGTTAGAAGCCAGATAAAACTTACTGTGAGGCATCTACGATGGAAAATAGCCACATCATGTACAAAAAGAAGCTTTAAGGAACCAATTAAATCCCATTCTGTTTACCAAATTGACTTTTTTGTTTTTTGATTATTATTATTGCCTAAATAATATTAAATTTACTTACTGCTCCATAAATAGCTTGAATTTAATAAGCTGCGGTGAACCCAGAGGAGCATACGCCACAATAATAATATTGTTAATATGGCAATATTCAACCAATTCCCTTTGTTGCATTAGAACATGCATTTCAATCTGTAAAAAAGCGGGGGCGATCCGTGCGAATTTCAATATCTTGTCGATTTGCCGAATGTTGAAGTTGGATAGACCAATGTACTTGGTTCTTCCGATGTTCACTTGTTCCTCCATTTTCTAAATGTAGTTTAATATAACCAGCATAAATAAACTACATAAAAGTAGAAATTTACCTTCCATAAGGATATATGATCAGTCTCTACCGGAATAGGGTCCATTTTCTCTAGGCTAGATGCTCTTCTATACACAAAAGCAACTGGAAAATGTATCAGGTATAAGTCCAGATAATCTAGCTGCAAACTCTTTAGGATTGATTTTAGAAACGGTTCAACAGCTTCCGCATGGCCGCCTTGGAAGGGTAACTTAGACAATCAGAAGATCCGTGTTGGGCGAGTATTGGCTTACACCAGCCGATGTCAGGGAGATCCCCCTCGGGAGCCTCATCACCTATTTTAAATCAATAGGCCTGGTGACATCCTGAGGTGAGGATATCCCTACATACGGGAGGATGCACAATGGGTCATATGTGTCATAAGTTTTTAAATTATTTATTTAAATAAATTAAATAAATAATAATGTTTTATTTGTCTAAAGAGTTTGTTTTTTTGAACGCCCTAATTTCAGGAACTGCTAGTTCGAATTGAAAAAAATCTTTTTGTGTTGAATTGAGGAAACAAATATTCGTTTGAGAGCTTTCTTTACATGCGCTGCGTAATAGTGAAAGATACGCAAAAATGTACAACTAAATTAGTCTTCTTTCAAAGTTCTAAACAAAAGTACAGGCAAAAGTGGAAATTACAAACGAAAAAGTAACGGTATAAAAATAATAAAATATGTAAAAAAGCGTGTAAAAATGGGTAATAAACACTAAAATAAGAAAAAATCGAAAAACCAAATAAAAATAAAATAGAACAAAATGGGCAAAAAGTGATAAAAAAATTGAAACAAACCAGAAATTAAAATAAAAAACGAAAAAAAAAAGAACAGAAAGGAAACGGGAAAGAAATATACCAAATTGAAAATATAAAACGAAAAAGGAAGCCCGACAAAGAAAACTTGGAAATCAATTAAAAATTGAAAACAAATAAGATAAAGTCACAAAAATACAGACAACAGAAAAATCGACAAAGAATAAAATTCGAATAAAATAGCACAAATTGAAATAGTGCGGAAATTTGAGACAAACCAAGAAACCAAGGCAAAATCAAACAAACAAACAAAAATATAATAATAAAATTTACAGAAAAATGGGAACAAACGAGAAAAAAATAACAAAAAAATACAATAATAAGAAAAATCGAAATAGAAACGAAAAAGAGGAATAATGGAATAAGAATGGTTAAAAATGGGTAAGAAATCAAAAACAAAGGAAAAATTGGGATAAAAAAACAGAAAAATAACCGGAATAAAATAAAAAAATAAAAAAAAAGGTGTGTGTGCGATTCACGCACGATAGAAGTAAAACTTCAGTAAATCGACAAAAGAATGAAATGAATATATGTATATAACAAGGGTAGTATAATTACAAAGTTTATTTGTTTAAAAATGAAAGTATTTTGATTAATTTTAAAAGATATTTTATTTAACAAGCAAGTATTAAACAGTGTGCAATATACATACACACCGACATTTGCTCTCTCGCTTTAGCTCACTAATTACATACAGCTAAACAGATATAACTGCAACCGTGACGATTTGACACGACCGGACACGACAGACGTTGGTTGATGCGGTGATGCCTAATCGAATATTATTTTAGAGGTATAAAAAGAACATTTCCTTCACGAGCTTGTGCACTCAGAATCCGATTGTTTACGGCACTTACGCGATTCATTTTAATAAAAAATTATTTCACCTCTTAGTTTTTAATATGAAAATTCAACAAACAATAACTACTTCACGATTTACGAAGTTATCTGACAACGTAGCAAACGCACTAGAATTTAAATACAATTTTAAGTATACGGATGTTTACGCTTGAATGCAACTGACTCTCGGCTCCTCCCACTATCGATGAATTGACCTTGAAAGTTGCAGGTGTATCTGTTCAGCTGTACAGGCGACTATGTTTAGAAGACGGGAGTGGGGACGCTACGAAGTATGGAACAAAGAGGAGAGACCGATAATATAAAATAGTATGTATATTTCTGTCCCATTCTTTGCCGGCTTCATCCTACACAATTTTGTATTTGTGTCTCTTACCTGTCGTTTTTCCGTTGCATCCGGTTTGAAATCACAACGATTCTAAAGAAGTTTCACTTAAAAAAAATCAGAAAGTGTGAAAAAAGAAAAGAAAACAGGAAAAACCGAAAAATGAATTGGAAAAATGGGTTAAAAAAAACTCGGTTTCAAAAAGAGCCGGTATTTGGCGTTGTATTCCGATCGCTCAATTATTTAAAATATATATCTTTCTCCAGAATAGAAAAATAAGTATAAAAAATATGATGATCATCAATTAAAAAACTGCCAATAAAAAAATTAAGAAAATTTTTAAAACATGGGAGAAAAAATTAAAAAATGGGAAAATTTTAAAACGAGGATGCATTAAAATATGACTGAATCGAAAATAGTTTAAAAAAATAGGAAAAACAAAATAAATAACTACAAATTTGAAAAAAAAAACGATAGAATTGAAATAAAAAACAAAGAAAGAAAAAAAAGTGAGAGGTGTCAAGGGACACCCGGATGGAACGAAGTTTCTTTCGATTAATTAGTGAAGGAATTGTAATTTGTAAACACAACAGAGAGTTTGTACATACATAAGCATTTATTATCCGTCTGTATAAAATCTCTACTTACCTAACTCTATCAGCATTATCCGGAACTTGCGCAGAAACACTGTCAGGATACATTATTGTTTTTATTTTCTATTATTTTAATATTTATTAACTACAAAAAACCTGTATAAACTTAACAAAGTCGCGACACTACTACACTGTTCAAAGCAAAATAGAAAAAAAAAGTAAATCCGTTATTTCCAACAGTTCGTTTCTTTTAACAAAAGTGTCCATTTATACAATACCAGAGGTATTGTATATTCTACCTAGAATTACTTTTTATTTCAATTTAATTTAAAACAGGAATTAACAATCTAATACAAAATTTTAAAATTAAAATATTTGACAGTAACTGACAGTTAAGGTAATTTGACGTAGGTATCTAACTAGTCAAGTTAAGAACTATATTTGAAGTGTTTGTGAACAGGATGAACTAAAATATAATACTATTATAGGTACTTATTTTTTTCTACAGTATTTTCTTTTAATTTAAATTATTGTCTTTTTAATTGTACTTTTATTAGTATTTATGTATATTAGGGTTTCCTATTTAAATAAAGATAGGTATATCTATCTATGAGAGAGAGAGAGAGAGACAACATGCGTCTGTCGTGACGTGACAAATTTTGGTATGAATTTTTTTTGGCTAGCTCCTAGCGTCAGTCGTAACTGTTCGTAACGCCCGAAAGGGAACTTCGTTCCAAAAAAACATAGGAAAAAAATAGAATATTAGGAAAAACAGTAAAATCACATAATCTAGAAAAATAAAACGAAAAATGTGAAAAATCGAAAAAAAAATAAGGAAATGGTTACAAAAACTGGTAGCTAACGAGAAAATAAAATAAAATAAAAAATAACTGAAAAAAAAAGAATGACAAAAATGAAATACTACACAAAATGTACAAAAAAAAAACGAAAAATGTGAAAAATCTAAAAAAACAAACAGAAAAAACCGAAAAACTTATAAAATCGACAAAAATAAAATAACATAAAAAACAATCAAAAACACGTGAATAAATCGTCGACATTTAAAAAAAACGGAAATGAAATAAGTTTTGCCATGTTAGCTTGCGATTTATAAGAAAGCAAAATTAGTTGAAACGAAACCGGTACACTTGAAAAAAATGTATGAAAAAACTAGATTAGATTAGATTACATAGTTTATTTACGGAAATCTCCATTATAAGTAAGAACACATTATAAAATACAAGAAAAATATAAAAATATAGCAATAAAATTTACAAATATATAAAATAACAGTATAAAAATAATATGAAAATGTATAATGTATAGAGGAACTTTTAAATAAGTTTATGTAAGATACTTTTAAATGTGTAAAGTGAACGACCATATGGATCATTATCATGATTATTAATGAATTGAGCAGCTTTAATTAAAGGATTATTGCATAAGTAATTAGTTTTATAAGTTGGTATATTATATAAAGTTTTCAGTCTTGTTGACTTTTTAGGAATATTTATTTCAATTTTAGACAGGATATTTGGACAATCTATTAATCCATTTACAATTTTGTAGAATAGTACTAAATTGGAATAAGTTCTGCGCGAATCCAGCGAAATTAAGTTTATTTGACTTTTAATCAATTGATAATCATATCTAAAATTTATTCTTGGGATCATTAATTTATATCCATTAAAGTTTATACCACAACCTCCATCTAACAAAAACGTCGTCAAGCAACGAGGAGAAGAATTAAAACCAAGAACGCGTTCAGGCAGTAGTAAAACATAGTTTCGCATATTACATTTGCTACTCATTTTTCACTTTATTAAAATATATTAAATGGATAACTATTTAAGGGATTTTAATGTTGAATACATTGACACAAAAATAGTATCTAATCTACCAGACTATAACAAACTAGTAGCTGAAAAGAATCTAAGTAAATCGATTTCTGTTTATCAAATGAATATAAGAAGCATTAATAAAAACTTAGACGAGTTAATAGTTAATTTAAATGAGATAGGAAGTTGTTTTGATTTTTTGGTTCTTACAGAGACTTGGCAAGTCACTGATAGTTCTTTATTAAAAATTCCCGGGTATAAATTATTTTACAATGAAGGAGTTTTTAATCAATGTGATGGTGTCATTATGTATGTAAGGGAGAGTTTTGATGCTACTTTTAGTATATTTAAATTTACTGAGATAAATATAATAGAAGTATTTGTAAACATCCACAATAAAACAATTTTAATCAATGGAATATACAGGCCTTGTCCATCTAACGTGAACTTATTCATTGATAATTTATCTGAATATATAAAAAGCTCCAAAAAAACTGATTTGCATATTATAACTGGAGACATAAATTTAGATATACTTGATACAGGAAATAACAACGTTAATGATTATCTAAACGTCTTAAGTGAAGAAGGATTTTCTAGTTATATAAATAAAGAAACAAGGGTACGTGGTAATCAGAAATCTTGCCTTGATCATATATTTATTAAAAGTAAATTACAAAATATTATTAATATACCAGCAGTAATTCAAACACATATTACCGATGATTATTCGATTGCAAATGTGATAAAAATCGCAGACACACCTGAAAACAAAGATGAATTATTAAGAAAATATAAAACAGTAGTAAACAAAAAACAATTAAAACAAAAAATTAAAAGTGAAAACTGGGATGATATCTACACTTCTAATAACAGTAATAAGGGTACGTCTTTATTGTTTATAGAAAAACTAAAAAGTTATGTAGAAAGCTGTACACGAAAAATTAAAATTAAACATAATGAAAAAAAAAATAAAGTCCTGGGTTACCAATGGGCTGCTTGTTTCAATCAAAGAAAAAAATAGATTATGTAAAATTTTAAAAAATAATTACAGTGAACAAAATAAAGTAATTTTTAATAACTACAGAAATCAACTAAATTTTTTGATAAGAGAAACAAAAAGAAGATATTATACCGAAAAAATTGAATCAAACAGGTATGTAAATTCAAATCTTTGGAAATGCATTAAGGAAATGTCAAATCAACAAAAGAAAAATGAACTAATTACCCAAATAAAAACAACACAAGGTGATATTTCTGATAATAAAAAAATAATAGCGGATACATTTTGTGATCACTACACTAAAGTAAGAAGAACTATGGCAAAGAAAATTCCTGCATGTAGTAATAAAATAAATCAAAAGAAGCTGAACCAAAATATTTATCTATATAACACAAATGTCAATGAAATCATCTTAACAATAAATACGCTAAAAAATAACAAAAAACCTGGTTGTGACAATATTAATTCGGAAATTTTAAAAGATTTATGTCATGAATTGTCTCCCGTTATTGCTTTTCTTATCAATCAATCAATAAATGAAGGCAAGTTTCCTGATTGTCTTAAGGAAGCAATGATAATACCGGTCCATAAAAAAGGAAATAAATTAGATGTAATCAACTACCGACCTATATCTATAATCTCTAGTGTAGGAAAGATTTTTGAAAAAATTATAAAAAACAAAATTACCTCATTTCTTAATAAATATAAGGTCCTTTCCAACAACCAGTATGGATTTAGAGAACATCTCAACTTCGGATGCCATTGCAAGATTGACAAAATCAATAAACCATTCCATAGATCAGAAAAAGCCTTCGCTATGTATCTTTGTTGATCTTGCGAAGGCATTCGATACAGTTGACGATACAAAATTAATGGATGCTTTGGAAAATGTTGGGTTTCGAGGTGTTGCTTACAATCTAATAAAAAGTTATTTAGAAAATAGAAAACAAAAAACAGTCTATATTAATGGTACTTTTAGTGATTATCAAGTTATAAATTGTGGTGTCCCGCAAGGAACAGTTCTTGGACCCCTATTATTTAATCTGTATTTAAATGATCTTTTTGAACAAGAAATAAATGGTGAAATCATCAGCTTCGCAGATGATACAGCGATATTTTACCAAGACAAAACCTGGGAATCACTAAAGGCTATTGCCGAGAATGATTTTCAAAAAATTATAAAATTCTTTCTATAAATCACTGACAATTAATTTCGAAAAGACATTTTACATCCCCTTTACTTCATATAGCAATAATTTACCAGCATATAAAAACTTAGTCATAAATAGCAACCAACAACAAAAAACAATAATAAAATCAACTCAAAATATTAAATACCTTGGAATATATATAGACAGTCACTTAAAATGGGATGTACAAATCAACTATGTTATAAAAAAATTAAGACATCTAGTGTACAAATTTAAATATTTATCCAACCTTTTACATATTAACCATTTAAAGATTCTTTACTATGCGTTAGTAGAGTCTCATTTATTCTACGGATTAATTTCTTGGGGATCAGCAGGAATTGTCCTACTAGAGAACCTTCAAAAAATCCAAAAGGCTATAATAAAATCTATATATAAAAAACCCCGCACTTACCCCTCTAATGACCTTTATGCTGAGACTAAGATATTCAACATGTACCAATTGTATGCCAAAACTTTACTCTTACATCTGCACAAACATAAAAAGAACGCCAGCTTTATTACTCATTCATATAAAGCTAGATATAGAATTGAATCTTTTGCTGTGCCCAAAACAGAAAAAACTATTGGACAAAGATGCTTCACATTTTTAGGTCCAAAACTCTACAATGAATTAGATTTAGAATTAAAGTCAATAAATTTTATCGGGTTATTTAAAAGAAAAATTAATAAGTGGTTGCTAGGAATCGAACTACAACGATTAAAACAATTTCTTAGCTTAGATATTTCTTGTTACAGTCTGAAGAGCAAATAAATAAAAAATAAATTCGAAAAAAAGTAATTATAATTATCCATTTAATTAAGATTCAAAATTTCTCGATCTTACATTTTCTATTTAAATTAATGTTAATACTTATACTTATAATATAATAATCTTAATACTGTTTTATACTAATAAAATAATAACTTCTAATAATATTTTTAATAAAATAATATCTTAAATATTCTATTATATTATATTATCTTAAGTTTTCATAATATTATGTATGTTCTGTTATGTTTGTTTTTAATATTCGGCAGTTAATGTACTTTGATTTATTTATAAGGGGGATGATATGTGCCAACGTTCAGGTCCTATCCTTTTGTTGGATTTCATTCATTTTGTTTACTAAATCAAATGTATACTTAAATTTTTTAAATATTTTGTACCATTTTGTACCATTTAGTAAATAAATTATACTTATACTTATACTACTACTTATACTTGAATCTTAAAAACGTATTCTAAATCTTTTCTAATTGGCATACGTTTTTGTATGTATATGGTGACCAAATCATACAATTATACTCAAGAATAGAACGTACAAGAGAAATGAAAACGGTTTTTGTAGTGTTAATATTAAAGTTATTACAATTCTTTAAAACAAATCCTAACGTTTTAGTTGCCTTAATGGTTATGGAATTAATATGATTATCAAACGACAATTTACTATCTAAAACGACTCCTAAATCTTTTATTGACTCGTTTTTTATCAAATTGGTATTATTGAAACAATATTGATATTTGATTGGAGTAAGTTTTCTATAAAAAGTTATTTGAAAGGATTTATTAAAATTTAATTCAAGTAAATTAGTATCGCACCAATCACAAAATTTGTTTAATACATCTTGAAGAGTAAAACAATCCAATTCCGACTTAACAGTTTTAAAATTTTAATATCATCTGCATACATTAAATATTTACAATTAATTAAAACCGATTTAACATCATTAATGAAAAGATTAAAGAGTAGTGGTGCAATGTGCGTACCTTGCAGCACACCAGAAGTAACCGGAATTGGATTCGAAACAAATTGACCAATTTTAACAAACTGAGTTCGTCCACTTAAAAAACTATTTAACCAAATCAACAAGTTATTGTGAAAACCCAAGGCACTAAGTTTAGCGAGTAAAATTTGATGATTAACTCGATCGAAAGCTTTTGAAAAATCTGCATAAATTGAATCAATTTGGTGTTTATTTTCAAATGCTTCTAAGATTTCTAGCTGATACGTTAACAGGTTGGTTGTAGTTGATTTGTTTTTGCAGAATCCAAATTGATTTTCGTCGAATAAAGGTTTGCACATCCATTGTAATTTATCGGTTATAATATTATCTAGTAACTTTGGGATTGTCGATTGCTGACAAACTCCGCGATAGCAGTTAATATCTTTTTTATCTCCAGATTTAAATATTGGAACAACATAGCTTTGTTTCCATATTAGTAGCATTACACCATGCTGAATGGATTTATTAAAAAGAATGTGCAAGGGCTTAGACAACGTAAAGATGCAGTTTTTTAATAAGTTATTAGGAATTAGATCGGGTCCAGATTTATTATTAGAAGGTAAATTCTCAATTTTGGCAAAAACAGTTGATAATTCTATATTATTGATGTTAATATTAGGTGAGTGCTGAAAATTAACGGTAGAAGTAGAGCAGGTCTTATTAGAATACACAGATGAGAAAAAAACCGCAAAAGCATCCGCTATTGATTGGCCGTCATTATATTATTCTTCCCCTGAATACATTTCTTTTGGTAGTTCATTATGTTTTTTAAGTGAATTTAAATATTTCCAAAAAGATTTAGGGTTAATTTGTAACTCCAATTCAGTACTATGTAAGTATCTATCATAACATAACTTGGATAACTCTTTACACTGTGAGCGCAATAGGAATAGATTGATTAAAAATATGCTACTTAGGTATCTATATATCTATACATATAATAAAACTGTAGAAATGTATATGTTTGTGCGCGCATCAAATGAAAACTACTGATCCTATTCAAATGCGGTTTTCAAAGACATGTTTGTCTTTTTTCAACTTAACATCTGGTGTATAAAACTTTCTCACCCCCCCACCCCTTTTACGGGGTGAGGAAAGAAATTTTTATACAAAAATCAACATGCCACGCGAACGACGTCGCGGGTACATCGAAATAGAACCCAAAAATGTGGTTAGATTTTTTTTGTCTGTCTGTCTGTATGTGCGCGCTTCACATGAAAACTACTGATCCGATTCAAATGCGGTTTTCACAGATGTATTTGTCTTCTTTCAACTTAACATCTGGTGTATAGAAATTTCTCTCCCATTCCTTAAATGGGGTTGGGTAAGAAATTTTTATACAGCAATCACACGCCACGCGAAAAAATTTTTTTTTCAAATTTAAAAATGTTTATTTATAAAGTTTACATGTTTTCTTAAGATTAAATAGAAATATTTAAATTTTTCCCAATACCCTGCTATAGGACTTAGTGTCCTTTTCAGGGTAGTGCTACATTATAATGTTTTCTGCTTTTTACTATAGGAGTTGTCTGTGGCAACTTTATCCTGTTTAAGAAAGACCATTTAGCAAGTTCTTCCTCAAACAGTCTGTTTCCAGACTGAGACAGGTCGAACTTGGGTCGAGGGAAACCACAGAAAACCTCGGCCTACTTTCTGTACAATAAGTTCTTAGCTTATATTTTATTTATTACATATTTATGATTATTAGCGAAGGGCTAGTGGGGCCTCTTCTAAGTGGTCTTGGAGCTCCTCTGGAAGTTGCTGTCTTGCTGCTTGGAGTACAACTAGTTTTACAAATATAAAGTAAAGTTTCACATAAAAAGAGTATCATCTTACCGTTCCTAATCCCATTGTTGGAATTTTAAACCCTCCTTGAAGGTTTTTGTAAGTGTTTAAAGTTTTTAGTGAAACAATTTTCTCAGACAGGGTTTCATTAATTGATGATGGTGTTGTGCTTGCAGTTTCGGTTTTGCCATTTGAATGCAGGGTGGATGTTGCTTTACCGTTTTGAATAGCCATTATTGCAAGACAGAAATTTAAGAGCTCACCTGACTGATTTAACCAACTCGATAGTCGATGTAAAATTATCGGATTGAATTATTGTCTTATCGATTCTTGTTTTCTTTTTTTCAAGTTTTTTCTTGGATAATTAATACCTAGTTTCTAGTTTTTTGAACAGTTTTATTGAATTTCTATTCAGAAGCATCGCAAATATAAGGAAATTAAGGATCTAAATCCGGGTTTATCAGTATTCATTAGTGTACAATTTATGAAATATGTTTAACATTATTATTTGAAAAATAAGAAATCTGTATCTTGTCATATGGAATTATAAGAATCGCTATTTGTAAAATATTTTGTATAATCAATCTTATTTTTCTGTTATATGTATGTATGATTGCCTACGTTTAAGGTTATTCCTGCTGTGTTAGCAGGAATTTTGTATTCAAAGCATGATTATACAACACAAAGTTTTCCTGTTTAGTAAAGTTGATTGCCTATATCAACAATTGTTTGCTTAAGTAATTTCTATATCTCCCATTTATTGTTGTAGATTATCAGCATATAAACAATCTCGATTCTTTATAATTTTAGAAAAACAACAAATAAACACAATATGAATAATTTGATTAAACGAAAATCTTTCCTTTCGTATATATTGGCTTATATAATTTGTTGTTTTTTATATTTAAGATTTTTTGAATTCCCAAAAAATAAACATTCGTTTATAAAATTATATAAAAATTAATTAAGCTTGTAGATACTCATCAAAACCTCAGAATTATTTTATAAAGCATTTACTTCGAATATATTTAGCAAGTTTCCGAAAATTCATTTTCTCTTATTCTTTTCACTTGACAATTCTTCACTTTCTATTTACTCGTATAAAACTTTATCAGATTAAGTATTTGTGACAATCATCTCAGACCGTTGTTAACCACATTAAAGAAAACAACTAAATGGTAAATTATTATTGACAGCATTTGGGGGATGAAGATGAATTGTTAGAGACTGTACGAGGGTTGTCTTTGTAGTTATGCATATAGCAACAAAGACAAAGAATATATAGACTTAAAGTACTTTATTGCTTTTCAACCAAGATCGATTAAGATCAAGTTCGATAGACTTTTGTATACGTTCAAACCAATTGGTAAAACAGGTATTCCAGTCTTCCAATCGGAAGTAAAAGTTATTCGATCTTCTAAAGCAATTGGTGCCACATGACCAGATTTTGACACCAAAGTTACGAGCATTTTCTTTGACACACTTCGAGAACGGATCACTTTTGTTGTTTTTTTCTCACCGTAAAACACCCACACAACGGATTGACGTTTATTTTCCGATTCGTATAAGTAAATCTAAGATCCATCGCCACTACCAATACTGTAAACGTTTTTTGAGATTTCTTTGTTGAACCGTTCCAATATTTTTCGACACCATTTGACGAGAACCACTGCTTGCTCTTCTGTGAGCAAATGAGGGATCCAACGGGATACCAACTTTGTAACACCCAGTTTTTTATATAGGATCTTTTGGATCGAGGTCTTTGAGATACCCAAAGATGCCTCTATCTCTCGGTATGCTACCCGACTGTCCTCCTTAATTAGCTGACGAACCGCATCAATGTGTGACTGCTGTTTTGGGTGGACCAAGCCTGGATTCGTCGCTGAGTTGAAAGCGACCACGTTGAAATTCGAAATACCAGCGAGAAATAGTTGACTGGTGTGGTGCTTTCAGCGAGATATTGCTGTTGGGATAATCCTTTCCGAAAATTGTAAAAAATTATTGCTCGAAAATGTTCTTGGCTAATATCCGACTTGTTAATTTCAAAAATTCACTGTACCTACACGACTTGTATCGCAGTCAAACTCAAACAAAACATTAACAACAAAAGATTAAATTTAGATTTATGTCTGATTTATGTATAAATATACGCAAAACTAAAAAGACAACCCTCGTATTGCACTTGAAACGAAAGTAATAAAATGATCAAATATTAGGTACGCTATATTTAAATATATACACTTTTTTAGTAAAAAAGCTTGAAACTGATTGATTGATACGTCTTTAAGTTTTCTAGAATTTAGAGTTTAGCTGCGGTTTATGGAAGTATATACACTAATATATTTATATTTTTTATACAAAAGAATAAACGATTTATTTTTGGTCGGTTAAACGAGGGCCTCTTTCACCGGTAAAAAGTAAGAAACATTTTTAATTGATTGTGAAAATTTTGGTTAGATCCATAAATAAAACTCAATTTCCTGTTTATTCGGAAAATTATATTTACTTAATCATAAAGCACAATAACATATACTTATTAAAATGAAGTTATTATTTACTTTAGTTAGTTTGAAATTGACAATCATTACCATAGATGAGTTTTATCGTGAAGAAAATATTTAATCAATCTATCGCACTTCGAACACCAGAAACTAATTTTAAAACCAAACACTGTTTTAATTGGATATCTTTTATTGATATATGGTGCTCATTTCAGCATTCAGAACAAAATCGAACACCCACTCAAATGAAATTTGCAGAGCATCTTAGTAAATAGCGCTCGTGTTTTACTCTGGAACAATAAAATTGAAAATTCACGCGTTCCACTGTGGTAAATATAGGAAAATCGAAAAATAATTATAAAGTTGTGAAATTTAGAGCAAACTAAAATTAAAATACACACTCGTAATATCTTGAAAAAGTAGGATAAGGAATCGAATTTCTCGTAAAACAACATATATTTCATGTTTAACAATGATTGTTGAGTGAAATATTATTTTGATTCTGTTATTTCCTACTGTAAGACCCACTGTTGTTTTAGTAGATTTATATCTACTATTCAGCTGGTTCGCATAAGTCACGACTTCGGGAAAATTTCACTACAGTTTTTCGTTTTGGGCCCCCCTGACCTCAAAAACACCTTCCGTTTAAAAGTTTATATATATATATATATATATATATATATATGTATATATATATGTATAGTTCCGATATAACGAAATCTGTGGACACGATAGCGGTCGCATTTCTTAACGGATCGAAATGAAATTTGGTACAAAAATCAATCGTCCAAAAATCTCGGTCGAGTTCGTTAATGGGCCAAATCGGTAAGGCCGTTTGGGCGTGACATTAAATCAAAATGGAAAAAAATTCGTAACTTTTTTACTTCACCCTGTACAAAAAAATGTTAGAGGACTTTTTTGTTTGTTTTAAAGAGACCTATAACTTTTATTTAAAACATTTTTTTCTAAAACGTATACTTTTAATATATTCAATTAATATAAATCTACTGATGCGCCTGGCTTACCAAGGGCCATTTTTTAGGTTAGTGTTTTTCGTCTATATTTATACAAATTGGCTGTGGCAACTTTATTTTGAAGAAAAAATGCCATTTAACACGTTATTTTTAAGACAATCTGTTCAAATTAGACACAGGTGTAACTTGAGTCTCGACAAACCACAGAAAGCTTACTTGCTTTATAGTAACAGACATAGATATGCGAAGGAGATAGAGATAAAATATTCAAATACCTACTAATCTGCTGTTGATGTAGGAAACAACGAATTGGAAGATTTTAGAGTCAATTATTATAAGCTCAAGAAGTAATATTTGTGTCACCGTCTTTTTTTCGGTTAGAATCAATCACAGGTAAGTAATTATTCATAAAAGCTCTGGAAATATACACATTAGACGTATAAATCAGATATAAAACAGTTCTTTAAATAAAATAAAGCCGTAGTAAGGTATAAAAAAAGGCATAATCCCAATAGTATTTCTACCAGCAATAGAAAGTCTTGCTGTGGTATACATTTTCTCTTCTGCGTGCATCTGCGTAAGGTTGTGAGTTCTGTGATGGTCTTGCTTTGTTTGTTTCTGGTTTTGTGATGATTGTCTTGGTATGCATGTTTCATCTTCTGTTTTGGTAGTCTTTGTATCTATTTGTTCTGGCTTCTGGGTCTAGGTTCAATTACTGCACGCTATTTCTACCATTCTCACTTGTTTCTACTCTTTTGCAGTTTTCCTTCAATTCTCTATTTTAATATACTGCTGTAAATTGCCTTTTACTCGTTTAAATTATTTTGTCTTTGGGCTTTATATTCTCTTTTTACCTTCGTCTTCCTAAAAACAACACCTTTTTTACACATTTGGAAATTTTCTAGCCTCCTAGCACGGTGACTATAATTACTCTTTTTTTTCTAGATCACGATCACTTCTAAATTTTTTTTTCTACAATTTCTCCCAGATGTTTAATAAAGTGTTCGAAAGAGTTCAATTTAGTCGGATGGCTGAAGGACTGTTTTATGTAAGTCTTTAAATTTTAGCTAATTACATACATTTTTTGTTTATGGATTTTTTAAATAGTTCTCATCTGACTCAATTAATTTCTTCTCCAACTCGATTTCGAACTGGACAGAGACCATCTTTATTAGATCTTCTTATTACTTCCGATCCTGATTTGGTTTCAATTGTTGAACACTTACCTCCTATAGGAAAGTCGGGCCAGGCAGTACTCAAATTTGAACTTCAAGTAACCTATGAAATAAAAACTCATAAGGAGAGAAAATATTGGCAAATAATAAACTATGCTGAACTTAACAATGATTTAAATCAAATAGACTGGGTTGAAACGTTTGCTAATAAATCTATTCAAGAAAACTGGTTAACATTTAATAATATTATAACATCATTATTAGCGATGAATAGCCACACTATCTCGATTACTACATTTCCTTTAAAGCCCTGGATAAGTAATGAAATTCAGGAGTTAATCAAACGCAAAAAGGTATTATGGCAAAGATATTTACGATCCAGCTCATAGATGATTTTCAAATCACGGTAATATAACAATTAAAAATGCTAAAAAAACCTACGAAAGTAATATAATCAACAGCGATAACCCTAAACGCTTCGTCAAATACATTAGAAAACACATAAAGAGCAAAGTTCAAGGCCCACAGATTCGACCAGATGATAATACGATTACGCAAGATGACCTTAAGGTTATAGATACCTTCGCTAACACTTTTTATGAAAGTTTCACCACTGAACCTGCAGGAGAACTTCCAATTGTTGATTTAAGTCCAAGAACCACCTCGTCCCTTACAGACTTGCAATTCACTGAAGAGTTTGTGTTAAAAAAATTAATTTATCTTAATACTTCTAAATCTCCTAGACTGGATAATATCTCGGCTTTTTTTTCTAAAAAAATGTGCCACATCTGTTGCAAAACCTCTTTCTGTCCTTATGCAACAATCATTTGTAACAGGTATTTTACCCGATATTTGGAAAACAGCTGCTGTCAAACCTATTTTCAAAAAAGGAGATAAATTTGATCCAAAAAAATTATCGACCTATTAGTCTTACCCCTATTATAGTAAAAATTATGGAATTGTCTGAATTTCTTATGGAAAATCATTTGATACCTCAAGAACAACATGGTTTCTTAAAAGGAAAATCTTTAGTCACTAATCTTCTTTGTTGTGTATCAAACTGGACTGAAGCTTTAGACAGAGGAAAATCAGTAGATGTGGCGCATTTGGATTTTAGCAAAGGATTTGATAAGGTACCAAAAAGTCGTCTGCTTCTTAAACTTAAACACTTGGATATTAGGGGTGCTCTACTTTTATGGATCAGTGTCTTTCTCAGTGACCGTACATTTCACGTAAAGATTAATAACTCTTTAAGTGTACAAAAAGAAATTTTAACTGGTGTATCGCAGGGATCCGTGCTCGGACCAATTCTTTTTAATATGTATACATCGGACATCCGGTCGGCGGTTAAAATGGACGTCTCCATGTATGCGACCGACACTAAAATTTATGGTGAAGTGGACTATCATAATGACATTCAAACCGATCTTGATCGCATTTTTTCGTGGAGTGTAAAATGGATGTTACCCCTGAACACTTCTAAGTGTATCGTTCTCCATCTAGGTAAAAATAATCCTAGGACTGATTATCTTCTTAATGATGAGTTGCTCCACCATACAAACGGGCATTCAGATCTCGGAGTTGTTATTTATTCGGATCTTTCGTGGTCTGAACAAACTTTACAACAAGTAAATAAAGCTAATAAAATTAGCTACGTACTCTCCAAGGTATTCTCGCAGTGTGAAGTCCGCATTTGGTTCGTGACATTAATTTGCTCGAAAATGTGCAACGAAAGTTCACACGATTACCTTTTAATTTCCGTCAGCGCCCGTCCTACGATGAACGTCTTCACATGATGCACCTGATACCTTTAACACAACGTAGACAACGAGGTGACTTGATCCAGACTTTCAAGGCCCTTAGTGGTATTGACTCTCCTGTGAGTCATATTTTTAAACTGAATGATGATGCACGCTTGAGAGGACATTACCTTAAACTCCGTAGGGAAAATTTCAGGACTACTTGCCGCCAGTATTCTCTTCCTAATCGTGTGTTTTACGAATGGAACGCTTTAACTAATGTCGATCGTTTTAAAATTTTGTTAGATCATATTTAGTTCACTATTTGCATGTAAAGAGTTTTATAGGAACTTAGTTCCTCAACTCTTATCTTGTATAATAATAATAATAATAATAATAATAATATGTTATTCCTTTTTTGCCTTGGTTCCAGTCATTTTCGAATACTCAAATGCGTCTGAATTTTCTCTGAGGTAATATTTTCCTTATGTTTTTATATCATAATTTTTATTGTCTTCTGTTACCTCGTGACGCATTTCCATTTATTGGGTTTTAGACAACTCACATTTTCTTGATTTTACTTCAAATTTTATTTTCAGTGTATGTTATGGATTCCTGTCTACAGTGAAGAATGGTGCTTATGCTTAAACTTTTATTTTCTCCTAATGTTGATTATAAGTTAAAATTAAAAAGAACCGCGGTAAGTGCAACAATTGGCTATTAGTAGTTACCAATGTTAACGTATGCCATAAAATATATATTGTTTTTTTAATAAAGCAATTTATTTAATCATTAACTATTGAATCATGTGAAGTGGCCCATTCTGCTCAAGCAGACGCAAATTACATCGAATATCTCTCATGAGATCCTGGACGGAATTCAGATTAAATTTTTTCAGTATTTCGTAAATTTGCGTCCTACTTGTTCTTCAATTTTGACTTCCCATTCTCCCCTTCCTAGACAGTAAAAGCCTGTGGCTCGTTTTTGGGAATAAAAGCCAGTTTTGAGTCTTGAGTAAAGGAATGATGGCCAAAACGTGCTATCGTCATTAGTATGATGTTCGTGGACAAACTGAAGCAAATTGGAGTAGCATTAATCAAAGGTAATACCACGAGTCCTTAAAATTTTATCGATAAATTTTTAGTTTCCACGAAAACTTTTTTATTTGGCAAAAATACGAAAATAAACTGAAATGTGATAAAATCACGAGTCCATAGGGCGAGTGATTTTATCATATTCAGTTTGTTTGAGTAGTTTTGCCTAAAATAAAAAAGTTTGAGCCTGGAAAATAAAAATTTATCTAGTAAAATATTACAGGACCAGTGGTATTTGAAAAGATTATTTTTTGAACCATTCTGTACAAAAACTACTTTATTTAAAAAACTTCCTAGAACAACTTATATTTCATAATTAACACAAACGAAATGCCGTTACCCCCCCAATTAACTTATCCTGTACACTAGATAGTATTGACAGTTGTCAGTTGTCAAGAGCGTCGTGAAAACAAGGTTATAATTTGAATAAATATTTATTTTTATACCTATTTATACAATTATATTATTAAAGAGAAAATTACCAAAATAAAAATTATTAGGTATATCTATTTAAAGTTTACCTACAAGACCACATTTGCCTGTAGGCATATAAAAGTTTTAAATGCATGCAGAACCAGGAAGCAGGTTAGTTTTAAAGTAGGTACCTACATATTTGATTTTTCATTATCGTTTAGATGAATTGAATTGTGATAATAATAATAACAAAATATATTTCAGAATATTTAGATAATATAAATGAATGTTGATTTATAGTAAGGTACTTATAAACAAGAAAATTGATTGTTCAATATTGTTATTGAATTTTTGACAGTTCTATAATTTTATCAATACTAGTAAAACCACTAGTGGTTTTATCAATATAAACCGGAATGATTGGCTAGATTTAGCATAAAACATTGAAGATTAAGCGTTTTCATTGGACGAAATCACAAAATTGTGATATTTTGACAGGTGAAAAAAATAATCAATATAAAACTGGGAAATAAGGAAATCATGGAATATCTGACAGATTTTCGCTTTGATTACCCGTCCAACCAACTTGTCGATACTTTTTTATTTCTAATTTATACATCTTAGAACGAAAACTAAAAAATAAACTAGGTAATCGTAACTAAAACTTGATAAATTATGTTACCAAAGGGAACTTGTTTTTGTTAAAATTAAAGTCAATGAATTTTGTGCCAAAACTTTTAGGATATACGTTATTTTTAGAAGTTTTATAAATTTTTAAACTAAACAAGGCTTCGTACATTTTGTTTCAGGCACTATAGAGTCATATGCATGTTTGATGTCAATAAAAGGAATGTGATGTTCTAGGTTTTTTGCGTTGCAGTTATTTGAATACTTTTTAAGTTTAATATTTAACCTAGGTATTATTGATCTTTCTGCTATGAAGCGTCTGTTACGTAAGATTGTTCAAGAAAATTATAGACGATATCCAATAATGCTATATGACTGGAATTGTGTAAAGGGCAAAGTATGGATTTACTCCATAACAGTCAGTAACTTTTGGAAATTTTAACAAGAATGTGGAATATGATGTGGAATTCAAACTATTTTTTAGTGTTAAGCTGGATACTAAATTCACTTTAAATAGATTTATGCTGTTTTTTAATGTTTTAATGAGTTCTATGTTGCATGTGAAAAATACTGATTCTATATATTGATAAGTTGATTTGTGGGACCGACAACATGTGTTAAAAGCTACAAATGAAAAAACATGACATTACCTGTTTTTGTTTGCAAACTGTTTTCGATTTTATTCGATTAGAAGTTGTTAACTAATAAAATAACAAGTTTGACTAGTATGACAATCTATCTCACACATTGGCAATTAAAAAGAATTTTAGATTTTTTTATGTCTAAAAAGCAGTAATTTCACATATCAACAAATTTTGTATTTACTCAGAAAATAGTATATTATGTTACTAGGAGTAGAAGGCCAACATTATTGTTGAGCCCAGATTCTTGCACTGCCGAGGCGCTAGCCGAGGCTGTGCAAACTGGGCGAGTAACATATACTATTTTTTCTTCAAGCGTAATAATAATATGCATTTTATAAAAAATATAGAAGGCTTTGTTTATATCTCAACTATTTAATTAATACAAACGAAAAATTACATAAAGTGTTACCTATTTATTAACAGTAATATTAAATGTGCAGTTTTGTATACTGCAGTTGTTTAAATTTAAGCCACTGCCACCGCTTTCAGCTTCGACATTTACAATTTTGTCATTGGTATACATCATATTATTAGTAAGTTGATTGTCGATTATTATGTCAGCGATTCCAGAACTATTACTTGGTTGTTCTTGCCAATTAAGTATTTTTTGTGCAGTTTGTGTTTTACTGGAAATGGAATCCTCTAAGTACCCTTCAGCAACACTGGTGGATTTCCATCCACCATGCCGCTTTAAAGCGGTAATATCACCTCCGTTGTCAACTAAAATAGTTGCGGAAGTCCTCCGAAGGCAATGTCCTGTATATTCATGAGGATTTGTTAATTTCAAAAACGTAGCAACGTCTTTTGGTACGTTTGATATTTTGTGGATACCCATTACCACACGGTGACATTTACGATTCTGGTATTTAATAAAAAATCGCTGCAGGCCAATATCATCCGGACGAAGAGCCGTATACTGTCTTACCAAATTCAAATAAAAATCGCCAATTATAGTAAACGACCGTTGTTTTTTGTTTTTTGTGTTTATGATTTTAACCAAAATTAAATTTCCCAAATCTTGGATTTCGCTAGACTTTAAATTAACAAGTTCATCGCATCTAAGGGCTCCTGTGACTCCAAATATTAATATAACCTAAAACAAACGTTGAAATAAATAAAAAAAAAAGCTGGTAGCACCGGGATTAGAACCGCTGACTTTTGCGACCGAAGACAAAAGCTCTGCCACTGAGCTACCGTCATTTAATGTTATAAGTAGGAAATGAGGTAATATTTGCTGTCAAGTTAAATATTGATCTGCTAGTAGATATCACTGTCAACGGTTTAATAAACGTAATAATGATTAAAAAGAAATAAGAAAGTACCTACCTTTGTTGCTAAATAAACATTATTTGGTGCATCCTTGAGAAATTTATCAAATTGATCTTGTGTTAATACTTTTGATTTTTTCGGTGTATAATTTTCCCCTTGGCGCTTTATAAATGCAATTAATTTGCTATATTTTTCTATTTTAACATTATGTTTAATGTTTAATTGACTTTTAATCATTGAATACTGTGCCCATAGAGTAGAACTTTTAAACTTTCTGGACAAATTCGTGAAGTATGCAAGCATAACGTTTTCCGTGTATTGCTGTACATTATATTCATTGCACCATTTTAGAAATTTTTCGTATGCAAAATCATACAGTTTACGCGACTTCGTTGGAATTAGAGTTTCAATACTGGAATTAGCTATTTCAACTAATTCCGGAGGCGTACATTGCAATTCTTGAGACATTTTTCACAAAATTTTCAAAACAGACAAACGTCAAATTAAATAAGTTTAAAAATGACAGTTCCTACCTACTTGATTACAACGCCCCATTATTTTATTAGTACAATAATGAAAATTCATTTTTGTACTAGTAAAATAATGGGATATTTCTACGGTCTGTGTTGCAAAAAGTAATATAGTTATTATTATACGCTTGAAGAAAAAAGTATATATTTTAGAAGGTTTTGAGTGCAATGAATCCTAATCTGTTTGCCGAGTTTTTCTACCAGGTCATGTGTTTCAGATATCCTAACAAAAATTTATGAAAAATTTTTTTCTGTATAAAGTTATAATACCAAGAGTACGCGATCCAATTCAAGCCTGTTCTTCCAGTTTGAGAGGGAAAAAAGATCGATGTAGTGTTTGGTTCTCTTTATGATGACTAAAGCATATTCATCACATTACTTCCATATTAGAAAGAGATCAGTCTTTTTTCTCTGGCGTACTGAGAGAACGGGCTTGAATCGGAACCCGCATTTTAAGTGTTTATCGTGTTTACCCAGATTTGAGATTATGTACCACTACGATTTTTTTCTTAAGAGTACACTCCAAGCATCTTAAAGTACAAGTATTCTTCTCTCAACTGAGAAAACTGATTAAGTGATCAGACCAGCGTTGCTCTACTAATTACACCATTTTAAATTTTTACAGATTAAGCACTATAAGCATTAGCCTATAGAGACTTGGTGTTAACAGGTTAAAGTTTTTAAACTTGTACGCTCGTGGTGTGTCGGTTTGGGATTGTTTTTGACCCAGACTCTAAGCTAGAAGTATAGGAGTTTCTATTGTGAACCCGTGACATTTCTAATTTGTGGTTTCCTCTATTTAGAGGACATAAAAGTATATTACGTATCAAGAGTGGTAAGTAGGACATTACGTACGAGTGGAAAAGTTACGCACGAAGCCGCGTAGCGGCGAGTGCGTAATTACACGAGTACGTAATACCTCTTACCACTCGAGTTACGTACTATGCTTTATCTACGACTCAATATTTTAATTTTAATTCTAAATATTTGACATCTCTAAAAAAATATGGCGTATGTACTGTACTGTTATCTACTCCTTTGACAGTAATTTTATAATAAAACCCTATTTTGTAGTCAGTCTCGTGATTTAAAAGCCAGATCTCGTATACTAATCATATCTGAAATGCGCTTTCCGATTCAAGCCGGTTCTCCTAGTGCGAGATAGGAAAAAGGATCAGAGCATTGTTGGTTTCTCTTTCTAATGAGCTGAGCATACCATATTGATGTAGAAATGTGTTATTGGTTTTGCTATCTGCACAGGCGTATAGAAAGAGAAACAAACCCTACTCTGATCTTTTTTTCTCTCTCCACTAGGAGAACCTTCTTGAATCGGTACGTGTAGTTCAAGTATGATAAGTATATGTTCAGTGTAGGTATTATATAGATATATGTTTACAAGCTTAAAACAATTAGATTAGGTTAAACTTGCAACTCCTTGTCACACTTAATGGACGTATTTCATTGCATTGTATTATATTTGATCTAGAAGGTTATATATTCAACTTGTTCGTCGATTTTGTAATTTAGTTGACATAATTCAGATACTTTTATTTTTTTTTATTTTTTTTTTTAAATTTACATCGAACTTTAAAGCTTTAAGCTTTTTGGAACGAAGTTCTTTACGGCAGGCTTGGGGGAGATAGGGATTTTGCTGCGCGACCAAACTAAAAAAATCTAATAGTAAAACCGGAATAAAACCGTAACAAAAAGTCCGTGGAATAAAACCGTTAAATGAGACGTGCGCAGGCGCTACAGTCGTATACACAAGCGAGTAGTGTCGATTCTACATTAGCCGAAGGAACTTCGTTCCTACCTGGTGTCCCACGACACCATTATTTAACATAGAAGCATTATTATTTTAAACACTTTTATACCAATATTGTTGACGTTTGTTAAGATAACATAAAGGAAAATTTGAAAATAATTTAAAACTAAAAATGGCAAAAAAAGATATTTAAGCAAATTAGGTTCTGATTAACTTCTATGTAGGTACCGTACTACTGACGTCACTAAAAATCTGTTGATAAACATAATTTAATGTTTTTATAAAATAGCAAATATACGTATTTTACAATAAAATCTTCTCAGTAACTTCAAAAGAATCGTATTTTTTTATACAAAAAACACAAACTTGGGTTAAAGTCGAACAAATTACATATACATTTGTGCTAAAAGATAAATAAATAAAATGTATGACCTTATTTGCATATGTAGTTATTATAACCGATAACAAAACATCTATTCGTACTCAATTAGGTAAATTCCAAAGTAATTAAAGATTATTTAATATATTAATTCCGTATTGTCTAATTATATTGTTCCTTACTAATATAAGTTATTATTATTGCATAAAAATTTATGTATTAAATAAGGAAATGGGTACTTAGTTAAAAGCTTCTCATCTTCTAGACATATTTTGGTAAATAGGTTGAATATTGAATATACAGGGTGTCCCAGGTTTTTTGATCAAGACTTTAACAGTGATTAGAAAAAATTATTTTAAAGTAAGTTACCCGTATGAACATTGGTCGTGAAACTTTTTGTTTTTGTGATACAGGGCGTCAAAGTTTTCCACAAAAAAAGTTTTGATTTTTTAATATCCGAACTATTTAAAATATTTAAATCAACATTGGTACAAACAATACTAGCATGAAGAGTCACAAACGTAAATAATATCAAACTTTTACATTGACCAGTGGCGGAGATATGACTAATTACTAATATTAATTCGGCTAAAAAAGTAGCACGGCACTGGATTAAGTTTTATACGGTCATATTTAAATAGTACATTCCATTCTTAACAAAAGTGTCCTCTTGATATTTGTTCGTAGGTAGCGTCGTTTGTCCTCAAATTAGGTTTTTGTAATTAGTAATTCATAAGGATGTATAGATTAGACCCCAGTTTTTTTTGTAAGTGTCAATCTGGCAGTACAAACTTTAAAATGCCTTTCCAATTTACAAATCAAGAGTATGCGGAAATACATTTTGTTTATGGATTCTGTAATGGAAATTACACAGAAGCTGTCCGAGAATATCGAAGGAGATTTCCAAACAGAAGACAACCGTGTTTTTAGGTGTACATCAAAGATTAAGCGAGTTTGGTATCAGCAGTTTAGGCAATAATCCACAAAATGTTTATGTAACACCACAACTAAGGAGAAGAACTGATCAGATCATAAATTTTTTCCGAGAGAATCGTCAACTAAGTGTTAGCAAAGCATCACAGAATTTGAACATTTCCAAGACAACAGTTTGGCGAACATTAAAAAGAAATCATATGCATGTCTATCATTATCAACCAGTTCAAGGTATGCAACCAGAAGATTATCTTCGCAGAACAGAGTTTTCTAGGATAATGTTGAACAAAATTGATGAAGATTTGAATTTCTTGTCAAAAATAATATGGACTGACGAGTCATGTTTTACAAGACGAGGCATAGTAAACTTACATAATCTACATGTATGGGCAACAGAAAATCCTCACGAAATTAGACCAAGAAATTTCCAACGTGAATTTTCCATTAATGTGTGGCTGGGATTATACCATGACATTGTCTTAGGTCCCTACATAATGCCACACAGGTTGGATGGAAACTCTTTTTTGGATTTTTTGGTAAACAATCACCATGAAATGTTGGAAAACGTCCCAATTTATAATAGGCAACATGCCTGGTTTCAATTAGATGGTTGTCCAGCTCATTATTCTCGTAATGTGAGGCAGTGGCTTGATAATAATTATCCTCGGCGGTGGATAGGTCGTGGTGGACATATTGCCTGGCCCGCAAGATCGCCCGATATGTCACCGCTAGATTTTTTTTTTGCCTGGGGACACATAAAACAATTAGTTTATGCAACACCTGTGACTACGAGAGAAGAACTGTTTGAAAGGATACAGAACGCTGTGGCTACCATAACTCCTCATCATTTAACAAACACGCAGCGCTCGTTAATGCGAAGATTCGAGTTGTATGTATTGAAAATAATGGACACCACTTCGAGCAATTTTTGTGTTCAGTTATTAATTAAATACATTGTATTATTGTTAGTTTATTCATTTTAATGTTGTGTTCTCTGATTTAAATAAAATATGTTGTTTTTTTACAGTTCATCCAGTCCCGTGCTATTTTTTATCCAAATTAATATTATTAATAACCCATATCTCCGCCACTAATCAATAAAGAATCTTGATTTTATCTAGGCTTATGACTCTTTATCCCAATATTGTTTGTACCAATTTTTATTTGAAAATCTTTAATAGTTCGGATATTAAAAAATAAAAACTTTTGTTTTGTGGAAAACTTTGACGCCCGGTATCTCAGAAACAAAAAGTTTCACGACCAATGTTCATACGAGTAACTTACTTTAAAATAACGTTTGCTAATCACTGTTAAAGTCCTGATCAAAAAACCTGGGACACCCTGTATATAGATTAGATAATTTTAGGAAATAGGTGAATATTCATAAGTAAATTATGGAAATGATTGAAAAATATTACTTACACGTACTACATGGAGTTATTCCATTACGTATATTTTGCGCTATATTAAAATCTCATTTGTCTGATTCTTCCAATTAAGTTGTATCCGCCAGTTTGCATCCAATCTCATAGAATTTGTTATTCTTTTAACCGATAGAGAAACTCAGAACAGGTGCCGTACTGCTTCAAAGTTTCTTCTAAAATTCATGTCCGGGAATATTATTTTTAAATGTTTTATAACAAAATTAAGCGAAGTATAAGGTCAATTTACTATCAGCCATAAACCGACCCAAAAAACACCCGGGTGTCGAGTTTCTCTCGCATGAATTCGGGATAGTGCCCGGAGATAACGTTCCTAAGGTCCAGGTGTTCGGGGGATTAATTTGAACATCATAATAGTAATAAGCGACCTCAAAAACCACTGGGTACTCAACTTGGGCCAATTCTGACTCTTATTTACAAAGTTATTAAATTTGCCAAAAAATCTCTCAAAAAATGCATTTTTTGAATGCATTTCTGGTTACAGCAATGTAACTTCCGGTTTGTACTAGGTAGAAAGTAGGTAGGAATGATATAAATAATAATTTTTGAAAGCAAATGCAAAAAACCGCATTTCGATCCGTTCTATCCTAAAAGATTTTCTATCTTTTGCATTTTTAGTGCTTCATTGCCTCGACTATTAAGAGTAGTGCAGTAAAGGTCACATTAACCTTTTGCTTGTCTTTAGCAAGGAGTGTTTTTCCAGTAGGCGTCACAGAGTTTTTTGCCCTATTACGAACTTCATCTGTAATGCATCATTTTGAGATGCCACAGAAAGATCCAGGTCCGATAAAAGAAGTATCACCTCTTTGCGAGACTATTAGCAATCTCGTTGCTGCCAATCCCTTTATGTCCTGGTACGCACAGCAAAGTTACTTTAGTCCCTTGCTTAAGATATTGTTTGCAGTTTTATGCTATTTTGTACTTGAAGGTGGTAGAATGAAGAGCCTTCAAAGAAGTTTGGTTATCGGAAACAATAAACTGTGGCACTATTGAGCACAGAAGTCAATTGCTAAAAGCTTTACTAGAAAAATTGTAGGGGTGTATCCCAGGGCTATTACTTAGGACCTGTAACCCCTATACCTACTCCTTCTGGTGTTTTAGACCCATCTTTTGAAAGTTGAGCAATTTTATCTTGTGTTAACTCATATTTATTTATATTTACTTTAATGTATTTCAGCATATTTATGGATTGATGAGTTGTTTAAACCCTTAGAATCATGAAATGTCGTTTAAGATCGCTATGTTTTAGAGACCTAGTCTTTGTTGACCTATAGTAACTTTCCAGAGCTATCCTTCTTCCATGTAAATGCAGAGGAAAAGGTCTAGAACTAGAATTACCTCGAAGGCCGCACTAGAACACGATCTCATTGCGCCAGTGATAACTAGGTATACAAACAAGTCTTTGCATCTTTTCCAACTCTAGTATTACCTTTTGTTGCGTTAAAAATCTTAAAAAAATTTGTTAAGGATCTTGAAAAAACATAAAAAGTTGTTGCTAATCGTAAAAAATTGTAAAAATGTTTTTGAAAATGGTGAAATAATGTCGAAGAAATCTTGAAAAACGTGAATAATTCTAAAAAACTTTTGAAATCCTACTAAATTGATGAAAATGGTAAAAAAATGTCAAAAATCATAAAAAATTGATAATCGTTAAAAATTATAGAATATTTTGAAAAAATGTTAAAAGATTGTTGGAAATCGTAAAAAAACGTTGAAAATTGTGAGGGAAGTTATTAATCTTAAAAAATTACTAAAAATTATGAGAAGTATTTGAAAATCTCGATATAATGTTAAAAATCGTGATAATTTATGTTGAAAATCTTAAAATAGTTATTTATGATATGAGTTTTAAAAGTGAGGTTTTATTTTGTGAGTGAAAACGTTTGTGAAATGAGCGGAGCGAATTGAACAATTTCACGAACAAAATAAAATCACTTTTAACACAAATACCATACAATGTTTTTTGTACAACTTCCCTATTTTGATAATGAAACGAGCGAATTTTCAATGACAATGAACCAAACCGTGTTAAAAGTAAACTAAACCGTGTTAAAAGTAAACTTGTTTACATGGCAACGTGTTAAAAGTATTTTTAACACGCTGCTATGTAAACAATCGTTTTTAACATTGTTTGCTATCATTAAAAGTGTCACTTTTAATGACAGTTGTACAAAAAAACTTTAAAAATTGTGAATTGGTGAAAAAATTGTTGAATTTGTGAAAAAATTTCAGAAATCGTACAGAAATGTTGAAAAACGTGAAAAATTGTTGAAAGCGGTTTAAAAATATCAAGTCATACAGAAATCTTGGAAAACGTAAAAAATGTAAGAAATTTTTGGAAATCTTGATAAATTAATAAAAATGATTAAAAAATTGTTAACTATTGTGAAAAATAGTTAGTAATCCTAAAAAACAAAAAGTGTGAGGTGTCAAGGGACACCCGGATGGAACGAAGTTCCTTTCGATTAATTAGTGAAGGAATTAGTAATTTGTAAACATAACAGAGTGTTTATACATACATAAGCATTTATTATTGTCTGTATAAAATCTCTACTTACCTAACAGTTCGTTTCTTTTAACAAAAGTGTCAATTTATACAATACCAGAGCTTTAAATAACACATCTTTTTAAAATTACTTTTTATAATTTAAAACATGAATTAACAATTCAATACAAAAAATTTAAAATTAAAATATTTGACAGTGACTGACAGTTAAGGTAATTTGACGTAGTCAAGTTACGAACTATTTTTAAAATGTTTATGAATTTATTAATTTATAAAAACAGGATGAAATAAAATGTAATACTATTATAGTTAATTATTATTTTTTCTACAGTATTTTCTTTTTAATGTACATTTTCTTTTAATTTAAAATAGTGCCTTTTTAATTGTAATATATCTATCTATGAGAGAGAGGGAGAGAGAGTTATTTATTTTTTGGTCTGTGAGAGAGAGAAACATGCGTGTATCGGTGCATTGTGTCGGTGCATAGTGTCGTGACAACTTTTGGTATGAATTTTTTTGGGCTAGCTCCTAGCGTCAGTTGTAACTGTTCGTAACGCGCGAAAGGGAACTTCGTTCCAAAAACGTGGAAAATGTTATTGAATATCCTGAAAAATCTTAAAAATGATAAAAAAGTATTGAAAATCGTGAAAAAACAGAAAAAGATAAAAAACTATCAAAATTCGAAAAAATCTCAATACAAAAAAAATAAATAAAAAGAAATAGATAAAAATGTAAAATGCATAAAAATTGGAAAAACAAAAAAAAAAAACAACGATATCATAAAAGAAAAATATAAAAAAAAACGAAAAAAAAAAGGTTGTGGCAGTCAGTGGGACTGCCGGCAGAAGTTATACTTCTATGCACGCGCCCGGATTCATAAATTTTTATGCGAATGATTTAGCAAAATCATTATATGATATTCGTGTTTAGCGACTTTAAAAACCTCCTAGTACCGAGTACACACTGATTTTGTATCAAATTTGCATAACATTTCCTGGAGACGAGGTCCGTCTTAAGTAGCAGGTGTTTCGTCCTTCAACTGATAAGTTTTCGATCATTTTTAAAGGATTTACCTCCATACCATGTTTTGCCAAAATCATAGCTCCAGCACGTTTATTCCGTACACGACAAAAATAAGAGCTCGGGTCATAACCAAAGACACTTAGATGCTGAACCTCTTCTGTTAAAAGAAAGTGCTCGACCAACCAAATAACACTGTATTTTATATTATGACGCATGATCGCCATCATTTTCAGTTTCAGCACATGATGGACAGATGATTAAATTTTGACCAACCACTTTTGCGCCTCTTAGACGAACTAGGCAAGCAGGATGATACTGTTTTTCGCATTTAGTACATTTTAATTCGCCTTTTAGAGATCGTTTACAACTCGCGCATGTAATTTTCACATTTATATCATCATCACTCGGCGCCATCAAATATATATCAATGGCATCACTGTTAACTAATAAAACTTAATAATTGCAAACACAGGCAAGTAGAAATAATTCTTTTTTTAAATTAACTGTCAATTAAATAAATAGGTACTTAGAAAAATAAGACCAGTTGATGTGTGTCCTTACTTCAAACACGAAAACTAAACAGTTAAACGATCAATGTACAAAAAAAGTGTTTACAAAACCCCATAGTGCAAAATATGATGCAATCATGTGACGGTAGTATGGATTAAAATACAATACTCATTACTGAATATTATGATTAATATTATTAATATAAAATACTAAACTTTATATGTTTACTTACCAATGTAATACGTTACTATGATATTCCAAAACATTAGCTCAGATTGTTTTTTGTATATCTATCCTTTTCGATGTACTGATACCTTATATGTGTTTCTGTCTCTCTTACTCACACCATTACATAATGTAATGATTTTTGCCGTTTAACCCCACACAAATCCAGTGCATAAATAGAAGTATAACTTCAAAAAAAAAAAACTAAAAAAAGGACAAAAGCGTAAAGATTACAAACTAATAAAATCATTGAAATCAATCGAAAACACAAAAAAAAAAAACCTTAAAAATTGGAACAAAACGGAAAATGAAAAAAAAAAGAATCGCCGGGTAAGCTAGTGGTTAACAATAAATGTGTTAATTCAAGGTAGAAATAACCCACTCTAAGTTAACTATTCTGATAGGTTATATCTGATTCTAAATCGTAGTTTTCGAAAAATAAAAAGAAAAACCTAGAAAACTTGGCGCAAGATCAGTGTAATAGTATCGTTCAATCGGAATCCAAATGAATGGACGACGATGTTGAATCAGTTTCGCGCTAGACCCGAAAACGAGAACCGACTTTCTGAATTTGCCAAGTTTAACGCGCTCATCCAAACACGCGACTGCGAATATTATTTTTCAACAATAATTGTCTTAAAAGTAATTATTTTTATTTCCCAAAAAATGTAATAATGGCAGTTGAACATAAGTTAAGTTGTTGTTATTGTGATTGTTGAAGCTTGAGATTTTTAAGATTGTTAGATGTGAAGGAACTTATGAACTGTTTTGTAGATTAGTGATAGATTGTAGATTTTTTGAAGTTGGATTTTTGGTGAAATTAAGACAAAAAAAAACAATATAAATGCAGGTTGGTATTGTTAATCGTTTTTGTTTAGATATATAATTCTTTAAGTTGAAATCGTTGAAATTAGTATTTATTTTATAGGATTCAATGTTTATTATTTGTTTATGTAAATATTGTTCCATTCAAATTTATTAATTTATTCAGAAAATGTTATTTAAGAGTTGCAATATTAATTTTAATTTTTTATATTTAAAATGCATTTTTAGGTAAATAAACTTTTTAATACTAAGATACATTAATTTTTTGTATATTTAATGGAGTTTTAAACATTTCCTAGCATTTTTTAATATATTGATATGGCATTAACTGCAATATTTTTAAAAAAACGATCATTAAAATCCATACCTTTACTGAAACGACCCCCATCGCTCCACTTAGAAAACTTTTTGCATTGTAAGAGAAGCAGACCTTGAAATACATTAAAAATATATGGTCAAGGTCATAATATTTTTCTCTAAATTTTATATTTGAGCAATTGGAAACTGGTTTGTTTATATACATTACAAATGAAAAGCTGGAAAGTTAAGTTTTGCAATTATATTGGATCTGTATAATTGCGTTTATTATCCATTAATTAATATTTTCACATTTTTTACAAACAGTTTCTTTTTAATTAGCATTTTTTGGTATAGTTTCATTGATTTTGTAAACTTATTAAAGTTGATACAAATAGTCTGACTCGAAAATATTTTTATTTCATCCTGTCCAGTAAATAAACTTCCGAATAATCAATTTCGCGCCGGTAAGTAAAACATTACGGTATTAGGTACTGTAATGTGTTGCCTAGCAACTCTGCTTTGATTGCTTAAGGGAAGACAATTACTTTTAATTTTTGACATTTAAAAACACTATAATGACTATAAAGATGAAATAATTAATTGCTTACTTTTTATTTTATTTTAATTTAAAACACGAATTAACAATTAATACAAATTTTTTTAAAAATATTTGACAATAGCTGACAGTTAAGGTAAATTGACGTAACTAGTCAAGTTACGAAGTATGTTTAAAATTTTTATGGTCGTTAGGGTAGTACCGAATTCCTAACTATGGTCAGATCATTACGATCGACCCCCCAGCTGAGCTACCGGTCTCAGACCCTCTCGTTTAATCCTATGTCCGAATTTCTAACTGCGATATTGTACCAATATTATTTCATTCTGAATTTAATAAATCTAAAATAGTCTTCAAAATTTTAAAAACGAAATGTGTTTTGGAAAATTTTACATTATTTTTTATACGATTAGATTTGAGTCGTAAAAGTATCGCGCGTTAAAATCTTGAAGTGAACGTTTTTAGTGAAGATAAACTGTATAGTAGAAGATAAACTGTTTAAAGTATTTTTTTTTCTAATTTTGTGTGATTAATAAAATTAAAAAAAGTTCAAAATTGCAATTATATATTTATTTTTGTAATTTTTTTCTAACTTCGTGTGATTAATAAAATTAAAGAAATTTCAAAATTGCAAATATATATTTATTTTCATTAATTTGATAAAATATGAACATACATACATGTCAAAAGATATAAAAAATAGTTAAAATAAATATATACATAAATACAATCCGATTAAGAAATCTAAAGTAGTCGCCAAGATCAGGTAGAAGATGTTGAGTTAGGAATTCGGACGGTGTCAGACTAAATGCGGCGGTAACAATTTGCGGCGGTGAGACAATCGCGGCGGTATCCCTAATTTACCTGACGGCAATAAATTCAGGTAAAAATGAAGTGGGACATTTTCGGTGGTTTAGTATATGGATTAAAAAATATTTAAAAATATATTTTTATTCATACTTTTTACCTTTTTCTCTTCTCCTAATGTTTTATTGCGGCCTGCATAGAATATTATCCTAATTGATTTTTCTCATAACTTTTGCGAAAAATATCGATATTCTAATTGAACTTAAATTAATATTTGAACATTGAAAATTTCAATAAAGTGTTTTTACAAATGAACATTGTAACATTTTAGCACTGACGTTACTGCAGTAAAATTAGACCAAAAATACTCAAAATTTATTGTAATTAGCGACAGATTCTAATACTGAAAAATCGATTTTTTTGTGTCTAAATAAGAATTCATTTCAAGGGATTTAAGTTTGGTCGGGTGGAAGTTTATTTAAACAATCAATTAATATAAAAAACATAAGTTTCTACGAAAAAAATAAGTATCTAATGAGTCTCCTATGAATACATCAACAAAGTAAATTTTTGTCAAATACTTAACCCTTTTCTTATAAACAATTATATCTCATAAATAAAGCTTATATTTAGATAGTTTCAAGAGTACTTTTATCAAATTGCATTTATTCAAACAAGTTATTAGTCGATTTTGATTTAACCAGTTTCTATTGGAGCGTTTTTAAGTATTCTAGTAATAAACAAAATTTGAATTATCTATTGTCTCTAAGTTATCTTAGGAAAACCTCATTTTTTATAATAAAAGTTATTCTTACTATATTTTTTATTATTATTAATTGCAAATCTGAACAAAACTATTTTCAAATATGTATAAAACTACTTACAACTATGTACAATACTCTTTACAATGGAAGTTGTATTCAGCTTTATTCCAGTTTCTGAATATAAGTTTCGAGACATTTTTTTAAATTTCTGTTGGCTTTATATTCTTTGCAGTCTGTCGTCAATTACCATATATTTGGTTCTTCGTCGTTTACCCTCCATATTTAAATATTTCCTGTCGCATAGCATATCACTGTAGATGGCTTCTTCCTTGAGTGCGTTGACGAGATCAAAAATATGTGGATGAGCCTTTTTTAAGGTTGCATTCAGACGATGATTCCATCCTTCAACAGCATTACTTGATCGATGTCTTTCACCGTATACATTCCACATATCCTTTCGCTTAGGATTTTCAAGCCACTCGTTTACAAAATAATCCATAAAAGCCGTCATCTTGTCAGTGTTTGGTGCATTTTCCATTATCAAGAGCCAAGCATCATCTATATCTTCCGGTGGAATATATGCTACTGCTGCACACATTCTAACATGTTGGCGTATTTCAGAATTATTAATATAATCTGTGGTTAGTCCAAGATGTTGAACTTGCCTCCACAGACACTGGTTAAAGTGGTAATTACATCCACTAATTTTAGCAGTTGGAAAACATTTTTTAAGGCACGTTGCTACTGCTAATTCAAAATCTACTTTAATTATATTAGGATTACAATTACTCACAACTGTTTTCACTATTTGAAACAAATTTTCATAAGTTTTCGATTTTTTACTTTCCAATAAGGCAAACATAACTGGCACTATGTTTGTTTCTTCGTGAGTACTTCCAATGTCTACATGAAATGAATAAATTTGCTTAAATTGTTTTGAACAGCTTCTAAACGTTCCATCAATCAAAATAATTTTCGATGTTTCCATTATATTTATTCCTTTCTTTGTAGCCATAACTATAATCCTTTCTTCATCGATTAATTCGTCAGCAACAATAAATTTTGATCCGTCTCGGAGTAGAATCACTTCATCAGGAAATACGACTTTGTCTGAAGTAGAGGGCTCTTTTTGATATCCTTTCACTTCTAATTTCCAGCGGTTAAAATTCCTCTTAAAAGCTGAATACGACGGTATTTCAGTAACAAAATCGTACCCCTTATCTAATAGAGCACCAAATTCTTCCTGATAAACCATTTGTGGTGTGGTGTTTTCTTCTCTGGATCTTTTTTTGGACGATTGAATATGTTGATAAACCTCTGATTTTGCCGGGTCGACTTTACAAACGTGGTTAACAGTTTTTATCACTGTCGTCTCAAACTTAATTAAAGCTCCCTTACATTTTTCTTTTTTATCTTTTTGACATACCCATCTTCTATTGCCATTTTTATATACTTCTTTAAATCTGTAGGTATAGCCTCCGAACACTGTTACTTCTCTATCTGCTGAAGTTTTAATTAATTTCAACACTTCAGTATTCATCTTGTATTAAAACTAAGAAGGTGTCTAGAAGATAATAACAAAACGACTAAGAACTGATGAATCGAAATTTATGAATGAATTTTATATTGAAGACAAAAGCCCTTTCGCTTAAATAGATAAAATGGCTTAATACTTCCCTCAGATATCCTTAATCATCAAAGGAACAATAGGATACTTGCAAATAAAACTGCAATGGGAATTACCTATTTTCTGTGAAATTAAGGGATATTTACAAATTAAACTGCAATGGGTTTTACCGATTTTCTGTGAAATTAAGGGACATTTGCAAATTCCCTTAGTAAAAGAGATTAAAATTTCTTGAAACGAAATTAAAATTATAATTGCTACTACAAATTTCCTATAAAATTGTGAATGAAATGTAAACGAACAAAAATATTTAGGTACTAATAAAATTCAATTTCACTTAAAAGTTATGAAAAAATTTAAATAGAATTATATTTGATGCAGGCCACAATAAAACATTATTAATAGGTAATAAATTTCGAATTTGTATACAGTATATAAAAGCACCGCCGAAAATGTCCCACTTCATATTTATCTGAATTTATTGCGGTCAGGTAAATTAGGGATACCGCCGCGATTGTCTCACCGCCGCAAATTGTTACCGCCGCATTTGTCCCGCATTCAATTCGGACATAGGATTACCGAATTACTTACTAATCCCCAAATTTTATGACCGCTATTAGGAATTCGTATATCCCGGGTCGTTAGGAGTTATTACAGTACTAGTTTTTATTTCCAGACTCGGCTCCTACGTCGCCTCGTCCGTAAACTAACTCGTACTGTAATAAGTCACCTACCGACCTTGTAACGTATAATACTATTTTAACGCCAAAACTACTTATGATAATCTATTTTTTGGAATGATGCACTAGTTTAATTAAGATTTGTTTTTATAGTGTTTTAAAATGTAAATTAAAATAAAAATCGGTTTAATTTTAAAAAGGTATGTTATTTTTTTAGTTTTCGATATTTATCAATTTTGTTTGTATATATATATTTTTTCTTTTAACCCGTCTGTAATACAGTTTATATTGTTGTTTACCTTTAGTTTTAACGAGAGATTTAAATCAAAACTATTTTTATTACTTTAATAAAAATATTAGTCTGCTGATTAGAATTTAAATAATTAATCATAGAAATAAAAAAATTCTTTTCCATAAACATACAAATCTAAAAACATCAGAGCATACATTTCTTGGCGTTACTAAACTATGAAACTGATTATAAAGAAACTTTTACAAATAAATTAAAACTACATGTAAAAAATATTTATTTTAGAACAATGCTACATATTTTTTTTCCTTAATAAAAACCCGTTAAAAAGTATAAGTATAAGTACCGTATATAGACAAGAATAATAGGCCTTTTAAGTTCTTTGTACCACATTTCGCTCCAGTTTGTAGACGTTTTTTTGTGTAGTTTTGTAAGAACTGGTAAGCAGCGTTTCCAACACTAACGATTTTTCGGTAGATCTACCGATTTAGTAAGTAATTTGCCGAAATACCGTTATAATATATAAAAAAAGTGTGTGCGTATAACCTTTACGTGCGAAGTAAAACTTAATTAACGTATCTACGTATCACAAAATAACACTTATGGGGGCTTTTTACACAATTTATTTACAAAATTGTTAAGATACACTAAACTCTGCTGGATAACGTCTAACTACTTGACAATACAATGAACTCTTCTGAACACTTGACTCGAACTGACGTTAACTGTCCGTGCATCCCCTTATATACAACATTATTTAATCTAGTTAGTGTGTTTAGAAGTTTCTAGAATTTTCTAGAAACATTATTTAAAATGGTCAGTTGATTTTTTTTACAAACTTCTAAAAATCAACTGTCAACAACAATCTTTCAAATTAAGGTCCCTTCCTTTACGGTTATCCCGTTACACTGCCCCCTCCTTAGATTCATTCCTCCTGGAATGTTATTTCCTACATCGGAATCCCGCACACTCCCTGAGCCAGCCAAACCATCTTCTTGGAGTTGCTGCGCATCTCCACTGTGGTTTCCCTGGTAAGGCGCCAAACGATCGTGATGGACCACGAAGGGTTTCCCTCTGGGAATTTTCAGGATCCGATAAATGACATCGTTAATCTTCTTCTTGATGGTGTAAGGACCTTCCCAGTTCTTTTGTAATTTGGGACAAATACCTCGACGCCGTCGGGGGTTATAGAGCCAGACTAAATCTCCAACTTGGTAACTCTTTTCCATTGTCCGTGTGTCATAGTACCTCTTCATCCGATCACTAGATAATTGTAGTTTTCCACGCACCAGGTTGTGTATATTCTCCATTCGATTCTGAAGGTCGGCGACATATTGTTCACGTGCCATTTCTTCACCAGGTTTACAACCAAACACCAAGTCACATGGTAGCCTCATTTCTCTACCGAACAGGACCTTCGCAGGCGTTTGGCCAGTTGATTCATTGATGGCCGATCGAATTGCCATTAGAAATAGTGGAATATGTCGATCCCAATCCCTCTGACAATCTGACACCACTTTTGACAGATAGTTGGTTATAGTTCGGTTCATTCGTTCCACCATTCCATCCGACTGAGGGTGCATCGCTGTGGTTCTCGTTTTGTGGATGCCTAATCTTTGGCAAACTTCTTGAAACAGCTTGCTCTCAAAATTTCTTCCTTGGTCTGAATGTAATTCTAATGGTACCCCAAATCGGCTTACGAATTCTTCAACCAATATATCTGCTAAAGTGGTAGCTTCCTGATTGGGAACTGCATATGCTTCAACCCATTTAGTGAAATAGTCCATTACAACAAAGATGTACTTGTTTCCTACGTCGGTCTGTGGAAGTGGCCCCAATACATCTACTGCGATTCTTTCAAAAGGACTTCCAACCAGGTATTGCTGCATTTCCGCCTTCGGTTTTCGGTGCGGACCGTTACTGGCAGCACATGTAGTGCATTTACGACAGCAATCTTTAACATCATTAGTGCAATTTAACCAGTAAAATCTATCTCGGATCTTTTGCAGCGTTTTCGTGATACCCAGATGTCCTCCAGAACTATCATTATGCATCTGTTTTAAAATTTCCGGTACAGCATTTCTTGGGACCACTATTTGTTTCCTTGTTTCTGTGCCCTCGGAATTTTCTACAAGTCTTTTAACGAGCCCTCCGTCCAAAATTAAAGAGTTCCATTGGGACCAGTATGCTTTTAAAGCAGGAGAGGATGAGGATATCTCTCTCCACAACGGACGACGGTCCATTCTCTTCCACTCCCTAATCTTTCTCAGAACGGGATCGTTTTCTTGTTGCTCCTCCAGCATAGAGCTCTCGTCTCCTGGCACAACCTTAACTAAGGCAAGTTTTTCCTCGTTCTGCTCCATACGGGTACAATGGGGGCAATCAGGTCGACATGGTCTTCTGGAAAGTGCATCAGCATTACGATGTCTGGTTCCAGGTCTGTGCTCGATTTCAACATCATATTCCTGCAGTTTTTCGAGCCATCTTGCTATCTGTCCTTCTGGGTTCCTAAAGCTAAGTAACCACTTTAAACTAGCATGGTCTGTTCTGATCAGGAATTTTCTGCCATACAGATATTTATAAAAGTGTTCGACGGATTTTACAACTGCTAACAGTTCCCTCCGAGTTACACAGTAGTTCTTTTCAGCTTTCGATAAAGTTTTGCTGAAGTAACCAACCACTCTTTCCTTACCGTTTTGTAGCTGTGACAAGACGGCTCCAATTCCCACATTGCTGGCGTCGGTGTCCAGAATAAGCTTACCATCAGGAAGTGGATAAGCAAGAACAGGTGCTGACGTAAGCTGTTTCTTCAATATTTCAAACGCCTCTTGACATTCCTGATCCCAACAGAAGGACTTATCTTGTTCTGTCAAACGTGTCAAGGGTTTGGCGATGTCTCCAAAATTCTTGACATATCGTCGGTAATAGGAACAAAGACCCAAGAAACTCCGGAGCTGATGTTTGTCGATAGGGATTGGCCATTCCTGAACGGCTTGTATCTTAGCTGGGTCAACAGCAACGCCATCCTTGCTTACGTTATGTCCTAAATAGTTGACCTGTCTCTGGAACAAGTGGCATTTCTTAACATTCAATGTTAGATTAGCGTTCTGTAATCTTTTAAAAACTTCTTCCAGGTTAGATAAATGTTCCTTAAAGGTCTTACCCATTATGATGATGTCGTCTAGATAAACTAGACAAGTTTCCCATGACAAACCCCGCAGGATGTTCTCCATTAGTCGTTCAAACGTCGCAGGAGCATTACAGAGGCCAAATGGAAGGACTGTGAATTGCCATAACCCTGATCCACTGGTAAAGGCAGTCTTTTCTTTGTCTGCAGGATTCATTTTAACTTGCCAGTATCCGCTTTTAAGGTCTAAGGTAGAAAACAGAGTAGAACCCGCCAAAGCGTCGAGGGCATCATCAATCCTTGGCAGAGGATAACTGTCCTTCTTAGTGACATCATTTAGCTTTCGATAGTCGACACAAAACCGCATTGATCCGTCTTTCTTTCTCACTAATACCACAGGAGAAGCCCACGGACTACTGGATGGTTCGACTATGCCATTTTGAATCATTTCTTTAAGGGCTCTGTCTGCTTCTTCCTTCTTAACTTGAGGCATCCTTCGGGGTACCTGTCGAATCGGACGTGCATCACCAGTGTCAATTCTATGTTGTACAACATCAGTTCTTCCCAATTTACTTTTAGAACCAAATACAGGTTTATAACGGTAAAGTAGGTCTCTTACCTGTTTCTTTTCTAATTTTGACAAAGAGGGATCTAATTTTGTCATTAATGGTTCAATTCCGTTGGTCTCATCTGTTTCCGTAACGTTTACCTTGTGAATTATGGCCGTTACTGGTTCTAAACTTCCCATTTTCGTGTCCTTTCGGAGAAGAACTGGATGATCGTTCAAGTTGATAACTCGGATGGGTACCTCTTTGGCGGATCTAACAAGAGTCTTACCCACAAGGAGTCCTTTTCCCAATTCATGGTCATGGTTCTTCGGCTCTATCATGGCTGGGGCACCATCTGGCTCCATTCCATCCAACCGCGCTGTGACGACACATTCGCAGCTTGCCGGAAGTTCGATATCATCGATTAGCTTAATCGAGGCATTGTCAACTTGTTTTCGGTGCAGGAATATTTCTTCATTACCAGTACGAAGGATACGTTGGCGAAGATCCAAATGAAAACCACAGTGGAGCATAACATCCATGCCCAGAACAACATCTTCATCAACGTCAGCCACCAGCACTGAGTGAACAAGAGAGGTTGAACCAAACTGTAGCGTCACCTGTATCTCACCGTAGACTCTAGCAGAATCTCCGGTAGCGGTACGCAGTCTCCAACTGGTAGGCAACATCTTATTTCGCATAATGATGGTTGGTCGGACGATAGTTTTTGTAGCTCCAGTGTCTACCAGCATGCTAATATTCTTCCCATCAAGGAGGCCATCTACATATAAGCTGTCCATGTGATGTCGCAGAGTTGCCAATTTAATGGTGTGAGGGGCTTCGGGAATGTTTGGGGTCGATTTCGCCCTCCAGGAGTCGACCCGTTCTAGTATTCCTGCTGCTGGGGTACTTCAGCAGAAGATTTTTCTTTTTGGGGGCAAGTATTTCTTATATGGCCTAGTTCTCCGCAGTTCCAGCATCTCACTTGGCGCCTTCTTTTTGGAGATAACTTCATTAATCTCTCTACTACCGCTTCAACGTCGCTAACGGAATGAACGGCATGGTCGTAGTTACCGGTGATTTCCCTTAGTCGAGCAACTCCACGTGAGGCCTCCGTCGCCGCCTCAAACTCCAGGGCAATGGTCAAGGCGTCCACAAGAGTCTTCGGCCGCGCCAACCGTACAGCGCGCTGCAACTCGACGTCTCGAAGACCATCGGTGAAGGTTTGGACTGCTAGGCACTCCAGGAAATCCTCCGCTGCATTTGAATACGCAAGTCGTACCATTCTTGCTACATCCGCTTCAAATTCCTGGATAGTTTCTCCATTTTTCTGTTTTCGGCTCTTTAACTGCATTCGGTACACAGGTTGTAGATGAGTTTGACCATAACGCATCTCTAGACGATTCACCAATAACTCGAAGTTGTCAGCTTCATCCGGCGTCAATGATTGCAAGACGTCTAAAGCTTCGCCTCGCAGAGCTACAGTTAGGGACAATGCTTTCTCCTGGGATGACCATCCATTAGCCCTGGCCGCTGCGTCGAATTGTTTCAGGTAATTTGGCCAGGAAGTCTTCCCGTCGAAGGTCGGGGGTTTCATCGTCGTTCGTCCATGGGTCGTCTCCTCGCTTCTTTGTCGTTCGACGTCTGCGTGGCAGGTTTCCATCCTTCTTGCATCTCCTTCGCCGTGGTGGATGGTTTGGTTTCGGCGGCTAGCTTCCTGTTCTTGTTGAAGCTTCCTTATCTCGGACTGCATCTGCTGGTTGATCTGGTTTTGCTCGTCTCGCAAGTTGGACACTTGATGATTTTGTTCGTCTCGCAAGCTGGACACTTGCTGATTTTGTTCGTCTCGCAAGCTGGACACTTGCTGATTTAAGTTGTCTACTTGCTGATTCAAGTTGGCTACTTGCTGATTCTGCTCGTCACGAATATGTGATATTTGCTGGAAGAACGAACTTGATAACTCATCTGATAGGGTAGACATCCGTTGTGATAGCTCCTCTTTTTGGCTCTTCATCTGACTGGATAGCACCTCTTGTTGGTTCGTCATTCGTTGTGACAGCTGGGACATATCTTCACGCTGGCTCTTTATCTGACTGGATAGCTCCTCTTGCTGGCTCTTCATCTGACTGGATAGCTCCTCTTGGTTGTTCGTCATTCGTTGCGACAGCTGGGACATATCTTCGCGCTGGCTGCTTATCTGACTGGACAACTGGGACATATCTTCGCGCTGGCTGCTTATCTGACTGGACAACTGGGACAGTTGTTGAGCTTGTTCTTCTTGCAGCCGGGAAAGTTGTTGAGTTTGTTCTTCTTGTAGCCGGGAAATTGCTTTTTGAACTGGGTCTTCAAACTCAACAGCGTCAGGGTCCAAATTATTATTTACGTAGTATTCACGGAGCCTTCTCAGCAATACGGATTTGCTCCCAGTAGTTGTCAATTCTAATTCCTCGAGCTCTCTTCTGAGCTCAGCCACCAATAAATCAGTTATCTTTTTTCCAGGCATTCTTGTATCTTCACCCCACACCTGACACCAATTTGAAACACTTATGGGGGCTTTTTACACAATTTATTTACAAAATTGTTAAGATACACTAAACTCTGCTGGATAACGTCTAACTACTTGACAATACAATGAACTCTTCTGAACACTTGACTCGAACTGACGTTAACTGTCCGTGCATCCCCTTATATACAACATTATTTAATCTAGTTAGTGTGTTTAGAAGTTTCTAGAATTTTCTAGAAACATTATTTAAAATGGTCAGTTGATTTTTTTTACAAACTTCTAAAAATCAACTGTCAACAACAATCTTTCAAATTAAGGTCCCTTCCTTTACGGTTATCCCGTTACAATATTAAATTACAATTCAATTATATTTATTGTCTATATACTTTACAAAAAAATGTCACTTATAATATTATTTAACAAAAGAGATTTGATATATTTTACTTAAAAATGATGAAAGAAAACTAGTTTAACAATAATAAAAATTAACACTACTTACGTTTTTTACAGGTCAAATCTTATCAGGTTTTGGATTTTTTCTTTTATTATTATTTATTGATGAAAAAGTAAAATGTTCTTGAGAATTTATCTAAAATTTATTAATTTCACTGTATATAAAGTACTCACTCATTTTCATTTTTCTTCAAATCTTTCTGGCGCTGATAATATGCCCTTTGACGCTCACAATTTCTTTTTCTTTTTAGTTCTTTAAGTATATAAAACGAAAATAGCTAGGTATAAATAATAGGTATAAATAATTAGGTATAAATAGTGTAATTACACACCAAAACTAAAATGTATGCATATAGAGTACTCACTCATTTTCATTCATTTATTTTTCATCACTTTCTTCATTAATAAATCCACTTTGTTTATTCATATTTAAAACAAACACTTTATATACAAATTTAAACTATTCACCACCAATGTATTTTGGTTGACAAGCTGTCAATTCATACAATTACAGATTTAACTATTTAATATAGTAGGCGGAATCGTGTTAGGTATTTTGTATCAGGTTTTGTTTCCGTTACATTAGAATGACGTCACGTCCGTTAGAATTACTGAGTTACCCCTAGTCGCGCCTAAAGAAGTTTTACTGCAATGATATAATCTTTCATAATTAAGACAATTTGATTCGAATTGATTGGTAGAGAAAGGAGACTAGCTCTAGCCGTTACATTAATTACCACTCTTACCATCAACTCTCAATGAAAACTAACTTAGTGAAACAGATGAAATCTCGTGATCTCCATCTGTCCAACAATTCTTTCCACCAAAAAAAAACACAGAATTCTTTACAACCTTTCCTAGACAACTCTTACCCTTCCCTCACAATAAAAAAGATTTTGTTCAATACAACATCCACAGATAACGCTCCCCTCATTTCACAACAATACAACACCTCGTTACAACCGCGGGATACTGTTGATGTTGCCGTTACTGTTGACAACGATCCTAACTTCTTCTTTGCCTCACTACCTTTTGTTAAAGAGCTTACTCCAAGTACACAGTTCTTAAGTCTTTTGTTAACGTACGTGTAGCCAACAGAGCTGCGCTGAAAATCAACATCTATTCCAAACTCAAAGACCATGTGCCCAAGATTGCAACTGTCAATGGTGTTTACAGCTACCTTGTTTGGATTGTTCCTTAAAATACATTGGCTAATCACGCAGATCCATTTAAAAACGGATATCTGGCTACAAAAGTAATATCCGGAATAGACCTAAACGGTGCACTCTTGCTAAATATGCAGTTGAAAAAACCATAACATAGATTTTCACAATTTTTCCATCTTCGCTTTAAATAGCAACCTACACAAAAGACTTTTCTTAGAAATTTCCTTCATTGCTCAAGAACCACATACTATCAATAAATGTTGTGATGTGCAACATCTAAGTGAGATTTACAGTTTTCTTTTACACTTACATAAAAGTCCCGACAACAATGCCTTACACAACAGCAATATCTCCCTAAATCTAATTTAATATCTTTTATAAATACCATCTCAGCTAATAAACTCGCCTGTTTCATATGTTGCCAATTGGGCCTTGACCTTTTAATGAATTTTAATATCGTTACATCACTCTATTTCTGAGATCTTTCAATATTGCCCTCCTCTGCTTTTCTAAAACGCTTTTCCCAATGAGTAAATAGAAATTGTAATTATTTCCATCTATTGTCAAATTTGAATTTTTAAAATATTACGCATTAACCTATTGGCGTCTACCTACATAAGTATTCATCTACATTCACTCATTTCTATCCGTGCTGTGTGTTCTATGAATGACTTTACTACTACGGTTGTCAATTTTTATGTCAACACAACCTCACATTGCAGTACATCAAGCCGACTTCAAACTAGTTCTACAACAGTCTTTTGTTAAGTACCTAACCTTTTCACAACTATTTTCCGATGGTGAATCCTTTGAGTGGATTATGGTCACTTGACACTTTAGCATGGTTCCTGATGATATTCAAAATAGTTTAAAGAAATATTGGATTCATTAAAATTCTTAAACAGCTCACTTTGCCTGATAAGCTGTATACCCACTACCTAAATTAGTAGGTATTCGTTTCCTAACTAAGTCAGCCTTATGAAAATGTGAAAATTGTCACCATTATATGTCACCAAATCTCAATATTATCACAAATTTTGCTCAGAAGAACTCCGCTCTATAATGCCTCCACTTGTCAGACCAGCCAGAGCAACGCGACGTGCCAACTCCATGCACCCTTAAACTGTTCAATGCTGGACATCGAGAACGGATCGATTCGATCGTTCCTTCATCCTCAGGGTCTCCAGATTGTCGAACTCCTTATCTTCCCACGTCTTCCCCACTCGTCCTAACTTGCAGGCCTTTAAATTCCAAATTATTAAATTGTCTCTTCTGCCCCAATAGATGTTTTCGGTACACTTGTGTTTAGGTCTATACCTACGAGGATATCCTTAATAAAAAAAAACATTGAAGCTAACGAAGAAAATATACATAATATAAACATCATGTATATCTTAACTATGAATAATTAAGAATACTAAATAGTTGTAATATTTAAAATTATTTGCTAGAGTAACTTGAATAATGTATATTAAATTATTAAAATGCATGTGTTTTTAAACATTTGCAAATACAAACATGTTAGTATAGATTAGTATACGGTTTCCATTATTAGATACAAAACTTGGTATTCTAGAACAGGAATTAATATTAATTTCAGATTGTGTTTTTCAAAACAATAACGAATCAACATAAGTTACGTTACCATTATTAACAATTTTACTAATGTTTTTTTTTCTCTGAAAGAATTTTAAGTAGCAAGTTTATACACCTGTTTTCTATTACTTGTAATCCTTTATGAAAGAGTCCACAGTATAAATATAATAAATAAATAAATAATAACTTAATAAAATAAACTTATCAACTACCTATCTACTATTTACTTTGAAGAAGGAATTCAGTATTAGTTTAATTGGTTATTGCAATAAATTAAATCGATTTAAGTCTATTTGAATAGGACTGACAGCATGAAAACCTCATTATAAAACCAAGTCCTTTTTAATTGCTGGGGTGGTCAATATTCTCAATACACTATAAAATAAAGTATAAAATTAAAGAAGATATCTGGAAAATGAAGTTAGACCACATGGTTTCAAATACTGTCGAAAATAACATTTTATGTATATATTTTATACTAGATGATACAATCAATGATTTCTTTTTGTCATTTTCCGTTTTTTCAAATTTTTAAATTTTTTTCGTTTTTTCCATTGGTTTCTAGTTTTTTTCTTTTACTTTTGACGATTTTATCATATTTTTATAGTGTGTTTCCAGGTTTATTGGTTTTTATGGTTTTATTTGGCCACTTTTTTGTTTTTGTCCGTTTTTACAACTTTTTTATCATTTTTCATATCTTTCCTTTTTTACAGCTTAATGAAGATGGACGTGTGTAGCGTGTGCGCCTCTTTAATAATAATAATTGTAGGTACTTAGTACCTACGTGTTTTAATAGTAGGTAATTAGTGTTTTTAATAAGTTGATTTTGGAAGTCCTTATAATAATTTTCATAGAAAATGGAGTAATTCTTAAATATTATTCTTACAAAATTTCAACTCCTTAGAGAGTGAATTCTAATAAAACATGAACATGTGTTCAATGAAATATTTTTAAGAGACTCAATTTTAATTTTTATAATAATCTGTGCGGATTTAAAGATTTTTCCGTACAAACTTTCAACCCCTGTTCCACCCCTTAGGGTTAAAATTTTTTAAAATCCCTTCTTAGTTGGTGTTCACATTATGCTAGAAAAAAACAACGACGACTTATATACAAGTGCTGAGAAGAACTCGATGATCTGGTGGAATACACTAGTTTGGGTAGCTGGACACAAACGAATAAAAGCCAATGAGCAAACTGATAAACTTGCATTGAAAATGATCAACGACAATATTTTAAGGTCTAGTGTTAAAAAAAGTATAGTCCGGAACCATTATTGGTCAAACACAAGGCAAAATGTATATCTGACAGACGTACCTATGCTAGAAGAGCTGATGCAAGTGAAAATTAAATAAGTGTCATTACAGGATTACCTACAGATGACGAACCAGTAAAGCAACTCCTGTAAACACTGTAGAACCTGTAAAAACACGGTTGTCCAACCAGTTGTACAACCAAATAAATACAGAGAAATATATGAAACACACGTCATGTAGAGGTCATTGGTTGCGCAACTAATAATATTGGTACATGCATGTCGTCTTGAGAAGAGAATGATTATACTACCAGTCTGCTTGTACGACCAAACAAGTCATCAATCAGTCGTCCCGTTTATAGAGAGCTATTTAAAGTTTTAATTTTATTAGTTGACTTTAATTTTTTTTAGGTATTTTACTGTGGGCAATAAATTTTAAGACGAAAGGAGTTTTAGTAAAAATATAGCAGGCCCTTAAATTGGGAAAACTTCTTACAAAAGAATTTTATAATTTTCAGAACAATTGGAACGGTTCGGTGTTACCCCATGGGAGGAGGGAGGTATTGTAATATTAAATTTTTACAGCTTAATATGCGACTGGAATACACGACACAAGGTCGGAAAAGCGTCTAAACCTGAACGGTAATTTTAAATTAGAAATTCCAACGTGTTTAAACTGTAATAAAGATCATTTACAAACGATTTGTTTTTGAAGTTATACTTCTATTCGTGCACTCGGCGGAAAAAATTTGTGTAGAGTTAAATGGGAAAAATCATTACATATGTAATGGTGTGAGTAAGAGGGAGACAGAAACAATTATAAGGTATATTGGTCGGTAAAAACAAAGATGAAATATTTACCACATGTTATTAGTCATATCTATAAGTCCTTTGAATACCGTTTCAACATTCAGTACATTGAAAAGGGATAGATATACAAAAAACAGTCTGAACTAATGTATGAATATCACAGTGACGGACCACATAATTATTTGACAGATTATTTTATAATTCTGTCACGTAAGTAGGTATACATATTTATTTATTTATTTATTTATTTATTTATTTATTTACCAGTAAGTACAAATACAAAGAAAAAGAAAATACAATATAGTACAAATTCGAAAAAAGAAATCGCAGAGGGAGACCATCCCTATATTCTAACTGGTAGTTTAAGTAACTTATATCTACAAAAAAAATACCAATACATAATTTAAAACAAATTGAAAATATAAAATAAAATATTCCAAATTAAAAAAAAAAACAATAAATCTGTAAACAACTAAAAGACAAAGGAACAATACAAATGAAATGTAGTATTTAGATATATTAATTAGATATTAAATTCAATTAATCAGCCTATCGGTGCATTTTCTTTAATCCATTTTTTTAACTTTTTCTTTCTAACCTCTCTGGAACAGCTCAAATTTTTTAAATCGTTAGGTAATCGATTGAAAATTTTGATTGCTACAATTAAACTATTTTTGTCACTGACTCTTTTATGTAGTATGGGAAGCATAATGCTTTTATTTCTGGTGATACTTCGAGAGTTAATATATTGTGTTCTGAAGTCCTGGTGGTAGTGGTACATGATTGCATCTAATGAAAACTGTTGCTTTAGATTTAGTGGAGAATTTATATGTTTTAAACAATTTCTGTTAATTATTTTTAGGATTTTTGATTGTAATCCTTGTAATTGATTAAGGCAGTTACTATAAGCACCTCCCCATGCAATAATACCATAAGATGCAATGCTGTGGAAGATAGCATGGTATATCATATTTAAAGTCTTAGGTTGTATGAACTGAGCAAGCTTGTAGAAAATAAATATCAGATATTTTGTTTTACCAATCACGTATTCAATATGCTTATCCCATCTAAGATTGTAATCAAAAACTATTCCCAGATATTTAACATTATTTACTCTATTAATTTTAATGTCATTCATTACAATATTACAATTGAGTGGTACACTGTCCTTGTAGTTCCCAAAAGTCATGTATCCCGTTTTTTCAACATTTACTGAAAGTTTATTAAATCTTAACCATCTAGAAATATGATCAAGTTGCTTGTTCATTTTGCTAATCGCTTCCTGCCATGTATTTGCAATTGACACTGTTGCAGTATCATCTGCATAGGAAATGATCATACAATCATCCATACTAGTAAGTAGGTCATTAACATATAACAAGAACAATAAAGGTCCCAAAATTGTTCCTTGAGGCACTCCAGTTACAACCAATCTGCAATCACTTACCACATTTCCAATTTTAACTCTTTGAAATCTATTGTTAATGTAACATTTAATTAGTTTATGGGCAGTTCCACGAATGCCATGTCTATATAGTTTTTCAAGCAAAAGTGTATGGTCTACAGTGTCGAAAGCTTTTGTTAAATCTAAGAAAGTAACTATAGAAGGTTTACTACTATCGAGATTATTGTAAAGTATATTAGTAATATAATTAAGTGCGTCTTTTGTACCCATATTTTTGAGGAATCCAAACTGTTTCTTAGATATTATCTTATTTGATAGGAAAAAATCTATAAACCTATTATAGATTAGCCTTTCAAAAATTTTAGCAATATTAGAGATAAGAGAAATAGAACGGTAGTTACCTACTAAGTTGATGAATTTTGTTATTTTTTGGAATAGGTGAGATTTCTGAGTTTTTAAGTAGGTCTGGCCAAATAGCTTGTGTTATACAATTATTAAAAATGGATGCTAAGGAAGGAGCAAAATATTTTGAAAGCACTTTAATTGTTCTACAATGTATTAAATCAATACCACCAGGTTTATTTTTCAATTGATTAATAATTGACATAATTTCTAGGCTATTCGTTGGAGATATAAAAATTGATGAAGGATTTATAAAAGGTAGTTTAATATTTTGTAGAGTTGTATTCGATATTTGAGAACTCAATTTGGATCCAATTTCACTAAAGTATTCATTAAAAATATTAGCAATATCGGTTGGATTACTGACTTTTGTATTATTTTCATCAATTATATAATCAATTGATTTATTTGATTTATTTGTGTATCCCAATTTATTTTTAATAATTTTCCATAACTTTTTATTATCATTTATATTATCTTCAATAAGTCTAGAATTATACTTAGTTTTTGCATTAAATATAGCTTTATCTAAAAATTTAGAAAAATTTTTATATTCCATTTTTAGTTGCAAATTTGTTGGATCTGACTTCCAAGATTTGTATAAATATTCTTTTGTTTTACAGTGTTTTACTATGCATGGCGTGATCCATTCCTTTTTAAGGGCTGATGGGGAGTTTTTGTTACCTTTAATTGCTGTGTATGTAGATCTCCTTACCAATTCTTGTATCTCATTAATTAATAATTCAATACTTATATTAGGATCATTAGTATAAATTTTTTCCCAATTTATTCGTCTCGCTAAGACCTCAAGCTTTTGATAATTAATTCTTTTTGCATAGGATTCAGATGTTGTTGAAATAAAATCAATTAAAAGAAAAAGCGGAAAATGATCAGGGTAGGGTATACAAATTTTGATAGGTGTAGTCTTAATGTTTTTTAGTTTCACAAAAATATTATCAATACATGTACCTGATAGCCCATCTTCTGTAGGTCTAGTAATGCTTCTAAAAGAGGGATTAAAACCTAATTCAAGCAAGTTGCTCAAAAATTCTAAATTTAAACCTTGCAGGTCAAGTGTGTTTATATTAAAATCACCAACAATAATATGGTTGTTTACATTTTTATACTTTTGTAAGAACTGATTAAAATTGAGAATAAATTCACTTTTGGGTAAGTCATGAGACCTATACATTGCTGAAAGTTCAAATTCAATATAAATGTTAAAAGATATTTTGACATGCAGTATTTTTAAATCACCAAATTCAATAGTTCGAGTAATATGTTTAAAACTATTTTGAATATATATGACAACGCCATCAGACTGATTAATTGAACCAAAATTATAGTAAATATCGTATCCTGGAAGTTGAAAAAATTGATATTGATCAAGCCTCCAGGATTCAGTGCAAATAATAATGATTGGTTTAATATTTAACCCATCAACTAAAATTTCAAGCTTTTCAAAATTGGCATTTAAGCTTCTTATATTTAAGTGTAAAATAAAATTACTATTAAGACATAAATTATCATTAAAAGAATATAAATTTTCATATGATATTTCATGTTGTAGGAAATCCTCAAAATCAATAATATCTGTGATATTATAATTAATTTTATTTTCATCTATAAAAAAGTATTTGTATTATCTGATTTATTTTCATTTTGATCCTTTTTATTTATATTGTCTAGAAAATGTTGCCCTAATTTAAAATTAAATCTTTTAAATATGATTTTATTTGGCCAAAAATTATTTTCGTAAACTTTTTGTTTATATTCAAAATCTACACCGACCATAAATGATTGATTGTTTTCCTTGACTGATTTTGTTTGTAATTTTTTAACTTGAACATTATTCGAATTTAAACGCTTTTTTATATAGGTATTCCCTTATATCATCATCTTTGACTGTACCAGGTATTCGAGACAGGAACAACCAAACCTTTTTGTCTGCATTTTGTCTTCCCTGAAATTTATCATCACCATCACCTGTTCCCATACTTCTTGATTTTTTTTTCTTCTTACGTTTTCCCAGTGGTGATCATCTTGGTTTTCACTAGCTAAGTTTGAAATATGCTCACAAATTTGTTTGGATTGTATTTCCAGTAGATTTTTATTTAATTCATTTATGGTAATTTTTGAATTACCTTGTGTACTGGCATTCCCAACCGAAAGTTTATAGTTTTTGTCACTTTGGCTAGACTTAATGGAACCATGAGTATTATCAGCTGTTTGAATATTTTCGACCTGAACACTGGAATATAATGTTTAGCATTTTATATTAATAATAATAGTCAGTAATGAGTATTGTATTGAAGTCTAAAGTACCGTCGCATAGTTCATAGTTGCAGTATATTCTGCTCTATGCTTTTAAGGTTGTTGGCTACATAAACAGAGTTTTCACGAATAGTCGAGGAAATAAAGCACTAAAACCTCCAAATTGTGTAACGTAAGATGGATCGGAATGCGTCTTTTGCATTGGATTCGTTAGATTATCATGAAATTTGTCGCTATATGTTATAATGTAAAAATGGGAAATTGCAATTCTGCGTTCGAAAAGTGGATTCCGAACAGGCAATAGAGAGAAAACTTACAACTCGGTAAGTATTGCTGAAAATGGGTTCAATTTATATTTTGGGGTCGCTGTACACGAATATCATGATGTCGAAAGCACTTGGTGCCTAGGGTATTTACCTCTTCTCCTGGGGTTTTATGTAAATTCTGTACGAAATCAGTGCACACTTGGAACTCGGCGGTTTTTTGAGTCGCTAAATACGATTATAATAATGGCGATGGTCTTCGAAACACCTGGTGCTTAAGACGGACAAGGTCTCCAGGAATTTTATGCAAATTCGATACAAAAAAAAAGTGCACTCGGAACTAGGAAGTTTTTGGGGTCGTTAACCACGAATATCAGATAATGATTTTGCTAAATTATTCTCATACAAATTTATGAATCCGGGCGCGTGCATAGAAGTTTTTTTACCTACTAATATGTAAACTACCAAAGAGTCACTCTACAACTTTTATATGGCATTTTTTTAATTTACTGAAAAAAAAAAACTGATATCGGGAGATATTTGGTATAAAAATATTTATATCGATTTCGAAACATACGAACAATTTTTTTGTTAAATTTAACACACAACTCAAAAATTTTTTGGTGTAGATTCGACTTTTTTACTGGTTTCAGTATAATACCTACCAATTTGATTCATCCAGAGGAAATATAATTTAAAATTTACCAAACTTGTAAAAAGATATTTTATACAACGCCTGCTCTGGAAGTTGACTTTTCGAGCGCAGTATGTCATCTCCGAAGTACACAATAGTCGCATACTTGACTATATGTAATTCATAAACGCACATGTTTGGTTATGACCACATAACTACACGGATTCCGCCTAAACTATCTGTCATTTTTATTTGACTAGAGAGACTACTCGATCCGTCCTAACCCTTTTTAATTTATGTCACCACTGTCACAAAGCAACTGTATTAAACGCAAAAAGAAAGTGTAGGTAATTAAAATATGTGTACTATTTAAAATAATGGTCGATTTAACAAGATGTTTAACTCCACCTGAACTAGTTGAATCAGCTAAAAATGCAACAACAAATTTATTGCCAGATGTGTCAAAAGAAAAAGTTATTTGTTATATTCCTCTCAAATTCTACTTCCAGAGCAGTAGTTGTATAAAGTATTGATCCTAACACTTGCGGAAATTAACTTTCCCGCACTTAAACTGCTTGCCCGAACTCCGCTTCGCGTCGTTCGGGCATCGGCAGTTCGCGTGCGGGAAAGTATAACTTTCCGCACTTGTTAGGATAATAACTATTACTCTCTTTTACACCATTTTACAAACAACATTTTTAACAGAAGAATTTAAAGGAATGATCTAAATTTTTGTCGGAAAGCATGTTACAGAATACAAACATAATAATTTAAAGTCTGCTAAAATTTAATTAACAAGTTACAGAATACAACCCTTATAACATTAATATTAAGTATAAAACCCTTAGGCCGATCGCATACTTACAAGACATATGTGTGCAACATGTCTGCGACAAGTCGCTTCAACACAGTTGAACACCAATGTAGGAAACAAAACTCCGTAGTTCACACATCAGTCTACATTATGTCGTCTGATGATGATGTGGCAATATTATCGGTTCTAATATTGCGAAGGCGAAAGAAGAAAAACACTCGAAAATATTGGGTTCATCCATATAGTAAAGCTAATCTTCATCGCAGTATATTTATTTTCAATGATTTGCACAAATTTTACATTAAATGTTGGATTATCTTCCATTATTGAACCATATACGTGCATTCGGAAGCAGCTGTCGGACACAAATGACGCTTGAAATTGGAGCAAGCAGTGTCGTATAAAAGTTGTTTTCGACAAGTCTCATCCTGTCTGCGGCGTTTCTGTTTGGTTTACGACTCGCCATAAGAACCGTTGTGTTGGCAATGAAGCAACATGTCGCAGACATGTTGCGAACACATATGTCTTGTAAGTATGCGATCGGCCTTAGACATATTAATACCTTACTTTTTTATTATTTATTATCTAAAGCACCATTTACTTTGTGGCTTCTTTAAACAGCAATACAATTAATTGACTTGATTTAAAAGATATTTTAAAAAAATAATTAATTTCGATGGAACCTAATTTTATCACAACACATAAATATACATCATACACCCGACAATGCTGCCTATTCCATATTTTACTGCAACAATATGTCTTCATAATGGGACTTCTAAACAACGGATTTATTTGGCTTTATAATCTATCGTTATAGTCTAGTCCACAAGTTCAAAAACGTGTTAAATAGAAATAAAGCTCCTAAAAATATGTGCCATAGCTCATTCGATTCGGAATGACGCCTAGAAAAATGTTTTTTAAGGGTATATTAGCACATAAAAAATTGCGATTGTTATTAACAAAATAAGATAATAAAAAAAAGATATTTAGTTTTTCGTTAAAAACTTTTAAAATAATAATATTTAAGGAATTTTGAAAAAAGATCCTGAAAGAGGAGGAAATTTCCAATAAAAAAGTCCTATCTGCCGGAACTCTATCTCCATTATTTATAATTTAAATTTGACGTTGAAAATAGTGCTCCGCTCGGCTTTTACAGCATTCGCGCGCCACCGCAAAACGGGGTTTATCAGATAAAATATTTTTTTTATGACATAAAATGTAATTTTAAAAATTTGAAAAAATTCCAGTATTTTCCTAATACTTAAAAGTTAACATGACGTATGATATTAGAAAGTATAATAACAAATTAATAAACTTTTATGAACATTTATCACAGAATCTTGTAAAGTATACATATGAAAAGGGCTCCACAAAGTTTCAAATTTTTAGGCCAATTATTTATAACTTTTATCCCATTGTTTATGCCAACAGAGATTAGGAAAAAATTTGTTTGTTAACAATTGAATAACTTATTGAAAAATAGTGACAAAATGATTTTTCCAACTGAAGTAGCTTCTTTCAAGTATTAGGAAAATACGTGAATTTTTTCAAATTTTTAAAATCACATTTTATGTCATAAAAAAAATATTTTATCTGATAAACCCCGTTTTGCGGTGGCGCGCGAATGCTGTAAAGGCCGAGCGGAGCACTATTTTCAACGTCAAATTAAAATTATAATTAATGGAGATAGAGTTCCGGCAGAGACTTTTTTATTGGAAATTTCCTACTCTTTCAGGATCTTTTTTCAAATTCCTTAAATATCATTATTTTAAAAGTTATTAACGAAAAACTAAATACCTTTTTTTATTATCTTATTTTGTTAATAACAATCGCAATTTTTTATGTGCTAATATACCCTTAAAAAACATTTTTCTAGACGTCATTCCGAATCGAATGAGCTATGGCACATATTTTTAGGAGCTTTATTTCTATTTAACACGTTTTTGAACTTGTGGACTAGACTATTATACATATTTTAAATTTACACAAACATTTGAGACTCAACAACTAAAATGTTAATGGGAACGTGTTTAATAATTGTAGAAATATTAGGTACTTATAATACAAAACATAACTTTTGTTTAAACAATATCTTGCTAACAATATGATTAATAGTATCTTTTGGGGTGTAAATATGATAAAAAAAAATGAAAACGAATGGCGTTAGAAAAATTTTTTACTAAGCAAACCCCAATTTATTTTTCAGTTTTTTACCTATCCTAGAGACGGTGTTAACTTTTTTTGAAACACTCTGTATAGTAGTAATTAAAAAACTATCCTTGGATTATTTCTCATGAGGCTATGTAAAATTTACCAGCAAGGAAGGTATGAAGATATTGATTATTTCTGATAAGGAGTATACTACTGGAATTTAATTCACGAACCCTTAAACCCCTAAATGTTTGGAAGGTTTTAGCAAATTGTAGCAAACTCCTAATGATTTTGTATCCGATACTGTTAAGAATATTACTTTTTATGAATGTTACTTATTGATCTTATTAGTAACTTGTTATCTGCTGTTTAATTTTTAATTTGTCTAATAATTATTATGATTAAAATGCATTTATTATTAAAATGCAATAAAAATTTGTTAAATAAACTGAAATTCATATTTTTTATAAACTGCGTATACGACTAAAAATATGTCGAACTTTTTATTAAAAAATATTTGTTTTTATAAAACTAAAAATAAAAGTTTTTTCCGTATAGTGTCAACTTAATTGAACACACTGTATAAAAAAAATCTTTTCATTCTGATAGAATGATTTTTTTATGTCTTTTTAGGTATCTTTTTTCTCTTATCGTATGGCCTTTGATAGTATTAGACAAGAGAAGCTATTCTATGACTTATAGTCTAGTCGACAAGTTGAAAATGGTACAAAATAGAGATACTACTCTTAAAATTATGTGCAATAGCTCATTGGATCCGGAATGACGTCTAGAAAAATGTGCCAAAAGCGTGTATTAGCACATAAAAAATTGCAAAAGTTATAAACAATTAAAGATGAAAAAAAAATGGCATTTTGTTTTTTGCCAATATTTAATAAAATATTAATATTTAAGAAATTTCAAAAAAAGATTCTGAAAGAGGAGGAAATTTCCAATAAAAAACTCCTACTCCCGGAACTCTATCTTCATTATTTATAATTTTAATTTAACGCTGAAAATAGGTCTGCGCGCGACATTTTTAGGTTCTGCGCGTGGCGTCAAAAGCGAGTACGGGACATTAATTAATTTATTTAAGGTATTTAATATTTTTTTTTTAATTTGAAAAAATTATGGTGTGTTCTGAACACTATAAATAATTTATTCTCGTTGGAAATTTTACTTAAAGTTAATTTTTCAACAAGTTAAACAATTGGTAACTAACAAAATTTTCTTGAACTTTCGTCTTAATTGTAAATGAAAAACAATGTTTAAATAATTGCCGTTAAAATTTTTCGCTTCGTATAGCCATTCTTATATACAAACTTTACAAGATCACGCCATAAAAATTTAAAAAATATTTATACTTTGTCTATAATAACTTTTGTAGTTAAACAACATTGCTTGGATTTTTCAGTTTTTGGTTAATTGCAAAAATTATTATAAACAAAGTATGAATATTTTTTTAACTTTTATGGCGTGATCTTGTAAAGTATGTATATAAGAATGGCTCGACGAAGCGAAAAATTTTTACGGCAATTTTTTAAACATTGTTTTTCATTTACAATTAAGACGAACGTTCAAGAAAATTTTGTTAGTTAACAATTGTCTAAGTTGTTGAAAAATTAACTTTAAGTAAAATTTCCAACGGGAATAAATTATTCATAGTGTTCAGAACACACCATAATTTTTTCAAATTTAAAAAAGAATATTCAATACCTTAAATAAATTAATTAATGTGCCGTACTCGCTTTGGACGTCAGGCGCGCAACCTAACAGTGTCGCGCGCAGACCTATTTTCAGCGTTAAATTAAAATTATAAATAATGAAGATAGAGTTCCGGGAGTAAGAGTTTTTTATTGGAAATTTCCTCCTCTTTTGGAATCTTTTTTTGAAATTTCTTAAATATTAATATTTTATTAAATATTGGCAAAAAACGAAATACCTTTTTTTTCCATCTTTAATTGTTTATAACTTTTGCAATTTTTTATGTGCTAATACACACTTTTGGCACATTTTTGTAGACGTCATTCCGGATCCAATGATCTATCGCACATAATTTTAAGAGTAGTATCTCTATTTTGTACCATTTTCAACTTGTCGATTAGACTATTAATGGTACAGTTCTGTTCCATGAAAGTATTATATCCTAATTTCTTGAGAAGATCCACAGAAATGTTGTTTACACAGATGTTTTAAAAGCATTTAATAAACTATCAAAGTTAGCCCAATGTGATCTATTTATTCCACTTATTAATCTCTTTATATTATATTTAAAAGATAGGCAAAAATTTGTTGAGTTTAAAGGTTTTATATCTATTGAATATATAGCAACATCTAGCGTCCCTCAAGGTAGCAATTTGGGGCCCCTATCATTTAATATATTCATTAAAGACATAGTTGACGTAATTTCTTCTGAAACTTTAGGATATGCAGATGACTTTAAATTCATTAAATATATCTTTGGTGTTTGTGCTGAAGTATTCACCTAATAAGATGTGTAATTTGACAGCTTACCAACTTGATATTTTTTGTTGTCTTTTTTTAAATGGGGTATTTTAATAATTTGCTAAATATTCATATTTATTATATTTTGTAAATTAAAATGCTTACATGCATGTTCCTTATTTGGGTGAATACCTGTTAGAATATTGTATAATAATAAATAAATCAATAAATATCATAGAAGAAGAGTAAATTTAATTTTCAATAGCTTCCTCCACACTTATTAACGTCGGTATATTAATGAGCCTTAGATCAAATTGATGCAAAATTCTCTCAGCTTTCGAATGATTTCACCAAAATTATACCTTAACGTGGAAATTTCCGGAGAAATTGATTATTTTCATCATTTTAATATTTGACTTTGATTTCGTTCTCTCGTGGTGAATTGCAGAATTTAAAAAAATACAAGTTTTTCTTATGGTCGCTTTTATAATAATATTGTTTTCTTAACTTTCTTTGTCCAGTAATGTCTGAGATATGCCAGCTAGCCAGCCTTAATGAAATTATAAAAAACTAGTAATTATGCAGATAGTCTTTAAATATGAAAAGAGATGCATGTTTAAATCATCTGTTAGCAAGAAATGTAGAAGTTTTTAACATTAGAGAACATTAGAGAACATTTGAAATTAAGATTATTCCACCAGTTTCAGTTAATACAATTTTCAAAGACGATACGATACCGTTCACTGTGCAAAATGCAAATGATCAAAAGTACACAAAATAAATTCTAATTTACTACGGAGAGAATGTAGTAGAATGAGAAATATAATTATTACATCCCTAATTACATACCTACTTACAGATAAATAAATGCATCGCTGGCAGGGAAAGCGTTATGATATAGGTACCTAAAACTTTGTGAAAACGAACGGATATTAAGTTTCACGTACAGTTTACGTACAAATGTAGAAAGTTATTTTTAATGGCAAGTCTGAAAAAAATATAATTAGAATAACATAATATATTTTTTGTACAACAGTATTTAGTCATAAAAAGGGTCTTTATGCTCTTAATGTATGTTTTTTTACAATATACGAGAAGTATAAATTAAGTAATTAAATCGATTTTAACCCTTTTTTCGATGGAGAGCCACACAGTGTTCGAGACGGTTCTTCAATTACTTATAAAATTGCTGAAATTGTTGAATTTGAATAGCCTTTAAATGTTCTTTATGCCTCCAAAATTACGTCTCTTGAGGTGTTTTTAATGATTTAGAAAATAAAATAAACACAAGGATTCAATTAAAACAAATAAGGCTATGAACTACAGGGATATTTTTCATGACTTATATCATTAGTCGTAAAAAAAAGAGTGTGCGTGTAACCTTTACGCGCGATTGAAGTAAAACTTTTTGACGTACGTATCGGAAAATAAATATCTAATTACAATTCAATTATATTTATTGTCTATATACTTTACAAAAAATGAGATGTTATATTTATATTATTCATTAGAAATAGGAATTTGAAAGTTATCATTATTTTTTATATATGAAATAATAGGTTTATGATAACTAAAATGTGAAACATAGATTTTACTCTCTAAATACCATTAATGTATTTGAAACCGCTTGAAAATTTTGAAAATTTCATAAATAAATTTTGAAAATTTAAGCTCCTCCCATAGCTGAAATCACACCGTTACTTCCATCAGAATCTTCCGTTAGAATCTAACGTTAGAGTTACCCTAGTCGCGCCTAAAGAAGTTTTGCTTCAATAATATAGGTAAACAATATTAAAAAAGTGAGAGGTGCCAAAGGACACCCGGATGGAACGAAGTTCCTTTCGATTAATTAGTGAAGAAATTGTAATTTGTAAACACAACAGAGAGTTTGTATATACATAAGCATTTATTATCGTCTGTATAAAATCTCTACTTACCTAACTCTATCAACAATATCCGGAACTTGTGCAGAAACATTGTCAGGATACATTATTGTTTTTATTTTCTATTATTTTAACATTTATTATCTACAAAAAACCTGTATAAACTTAACAAAGTCGCGACACTACTACACTGTTCAAAGCAAAATAGAAAAAAAGTAAAAAAATTGCAGTTTTTCTGCTCGCTATAATGTTTGCAATTGGGGACGAAACACATCACCATTTTTACTGCAACAGAATACTATTTATTAGTTAAAGAATACATAATTAATTACAAGATTACCATAATAAAATTTATAAACTTTGAAAATAAACATAACCTCAATTCCACTAAAATACATATAAAATTTAAACACTTACACTAACTTTCAATGTTTATTCACTATCACAAATTGGATACAATTGGTCGTATGAAAAGTGTCCGGAAAACGTTAAGATTTTTTATTAGAAACCACTACAAGTAATAGACAAATCTTTTATGGCATTTGCAATGCAAATATGTTTTGTAGTTTTGTGTTTTGTTTAGAAAGATTTGTAAGCTCCTCCCATAGCTGACGTCACACTTTTCTATCCATTGTAATATATCTATCTATGAGAGAGAGGGAGAGAGAGTTATTTATTTTTTGGTCTGTGAGAGAGAGAAACATGCGTGTGTCGTGTCATAGTGTCGTGACAACTTTTGGTATGAATTTTTATTTGGCTAGCTCCTAGCGTCAGTCGTAACTGTTCGTAACGCGCGAAAGGGAACTTCGTTCCAAAAATATACACACATTACGTTTAGAATGTGTGATTTTGTAGCTGTATCTACCTTATTGTAATACAACACAACACAAGAGCCTTCGATAGTTAGATATCCATTTCATTTTGTAGCATTTTATAGCATATTCCATAAAATTTACAATCCTGAGTTGAGTTTGTTTTCTTCAGTTCTACGAAGGATCTGTTATTGCTGGTAAAAGATCAGCCATCCTGACTAGTGGTTTTATGGCCTTTATGGCTACCTAACCAAACCTAAAATAAGTATAAGCAAGTGTTAAAACAATTCGAATATTATTATTTTATGAACAAAAACGTGCAACATGCTTCTTTATTTAACGTAAAGCTTTCCTATAAACAATTATTTACTATCATAATATGTATGTATGTTATATAAACTTACTTAATCAAATCATAATGAATGTCTCTGTCTCGTCTTTTTTTCATTTTCATTTTTCTTCAAATCTTTCTGGCGCTGATAATATGCCCTTTGACGTTCACAATTTCTTTTTCTTTTTAGCTCTTTAAGTCTATAAAACTAAAATAGCTAGGTATAAATAATTAGGTATAAATTGTGTAATTACACACCAAAAATAAAATGTATGCATATAGAGTACCTACTTACTCATTTTCATTCAATATTTTTTCATCACTTTCTTCATTAATAAATCCACTTTGTTTATTCATATTTAAAACAAACACTTTATACACAAATTTAAACTATTTACCACCAATGTATTTTGGTTGACAAGCTGTCAATTCATACAATTACAGATTTAATTTTATTTAATATAGTAGGCGGAATCATGTTAGGTATTTTGTATCAGGTTTTGTTTCCGGTACGCGGTACATTAGAATGACGTCACGTTCGTTAGAATTACTGAGTTACCCCTAGTCGCGACTAAAGAAGTTTTACTTCAATATCCCTGTGTGGTGAATGATATTCTAATAAAATATTCAGTTTTTCTTAACATACACATGATCCTATTTCAAAGTCTTTCAAGCATTGTAAAAAAGTTTTGCTTTGAGGTACGAAGTTTTTGTGATTTTTGACTATTAAAAAAAAATAAATCAGTATACATTAGATCTTTGAATTGCTTGTTCTTGATTTTTTTAGGTTTTGGATAGGTTGAGCTGTGTCATAATATGCTTTAGAGCTTAGTTTTCAACTCACTGGAACAACTTTAAATTATTCCAAAAGTCAAAACATTTTTGAACCCACGCAGATAGTGAAATTATCCTTTACAATGATATTTTACTGCGATTTTTGAATAAGACTTTTTTTTACGTAATTATCATCACGATTTATAGATTTTTTAATTTGTACTACAATCATGCTAATCAATAAATTGAAACCATTTAATTAAAAAAATAAAAAAATAGTAATCTTTTATCGGAATAAAAACAACACCTTTGCTTTCATACTGTCGTGCAGTAAAAAAAAAGTGAGAGGTATCAAGGGACACCCGGATGGAACGAAGTTCCTTTCAATTAATTAGTAAAGGAATGGACTAGAAAAGTGCGACGTCAGATATGGGAGGAGCTTAAAAATCTTTCCAAACAAAACAAATTTGCATTGAAAAAGCCATAAGAGATTTTTCTATTACTTGTTGTGGTTCCTAATCAAAAATCTTAGCATTTTCCGGACACTTTTCATACGACCTAGTGTATCCAATTTATGATAGTGAATAAACATTGAAAGTTAGTGTAGGTGTTTATATTTTATATGCATTTTAGTGGAATTGAGGTTATGTTTGTTCAGAAGTTTATAAATTTTATTATGGTAATCTTGTAATTAATTATGTATTTTTTAACTATTACATATTATTCTGTTTGAGTAAAAATGGTGATGTGTTTTGTCCCCAATTGCAAGCATTATAGCGAGCAGAAAAACTGCAAATTTTTTTACTTTTCCCAGAAATGATGTGGAAAGGAAGAAGTGGATTTCTTATCAAGTATATACGTATTTCGGTATTATTAATATAATAACATATATTTGAAGATGTTATAAACAAGCAGGACAATTTATTACTGTATGTTTTGGCTTTTTTGTTTGTGAGTTTCCTAAGTATGTTTGTTATTTTTTTAATTTTTATTTTAGAATTACTCTTAGGTAATAGATTATAAAGGCTCTTGGTTACATAGAAAATAAAAACGAATATATTAAAATAGTATTTTTATTTACAAAATATTTACCTTAATTTGGGAAAATAATGGTTTATATAAAAATCTTCTAAATACGTTATATTCACTTCCCAATATGGATTTTTTTGAATTTCAACAATTATTATCTCTTTTAAGGTCCAAATATACAAAAAACATTTTTCTCTTTTTAAAATATATAGATTTCCCTGAACCTGATGGTAACAATTATGATTCTGATTCACTACCAGTTCATTTTTTTCGTTGTAGTAACAAATGAACTTATTATTTTTGAATTTTTCTAAAAGCAAATCATTGCGTAATGCACAATAGCATTGTCCCTTACTAATCCATCTGGACTTGCCCCTAATATACCAGAATTCTATAACCAAATTCCTGTTGGCATTACATCAATTCCTAGGGATGATTTTAATATATCCAGACCATCTTTTTCGTGAGTTTTCCCCCACTGGATTGCTCTAGATTTCTTTATTGTTATCTACAATCATTAGAATATTAAATAATTATGCTAATAAACTTTAATTAAATGTTTTAGATGAACTAAATAGACCAAAGTAACACCTCAAAATAAAATGTGTACAAGCGGAACTTAAAAAAAGAATTTAAGACAATAATTATAAGCTAGTTATCCTTACCTCACAAATATAAGTTTCGTCTTTCATACTAGCATGTACAACCCCTTAAAGAGTCATAAAATTAGTATAGAAATGCATACTTTTAATATGGCCCGAATCCACTGCATTTTAACCTCTTTCTACCATTTTATTATTATTATCAAAGAAATGCATAATAGCAGACAGCTTAATAACATGATTCGATGTCATTTTTACTAAAAAAAGGAATTAAGAACTTATTTTTCACTCAAAACTTAAAACAATACAAATAAAAACATAACCTCAAAATAATTCTAAGGCATGTCTAGAAAAATTCGAGCTCTCTTACCTTAAAATTTATGGTTTATATAAATATTAAACACCCAAAGAACCGATTTCTACACTTAATATATCTTATTTGATACAGGAAATATTAAAACTATTGATGTAAAAAACCTTAATGGCAATTTACATACATTAAAAGTTTGTTTGGAAAGATAAAATGACAGATCCCGCCCTCTGACGTCACAGCTTTTTTAGTCCATTGTAATTTGTAAACACAACAGAGAGTTTGTACATTGTACATACATAAGCATTTATTATCGTCTGTATAAAATCTCTACTTACCTAACTCTAACAGCAATATCCGGAACTTGTGCAGAAACACTGTCAGGATACATTATTGTTTTTATTTTCTATTATTTTAATATTTATTATCTACAAAAAACCTGTATAAACTTAACAAAGTCGCGACACTACTACACTGTTCAAAGCAAAATAGAAAAACAAAATACTAAATCCATTATTTTTAACAGTTCGTTTCTTTTAACAAAAGTGTCCATTTATACAATACCAGAGGATTAGAGGATATACATCTACCTAGAATTACTTTTTATTTCAATTTAATTTAAAACAGGAATTAACAATTTAATACAAAATTTTAAAATTAAAATATTTGACAGTAACTGACAGTTAAGGTAATTTGACGTAGGTACCTAACTAGTCAAGTTAAGAACTATTTTTGAAATGTTTATGAATTTATTGATTTATAAAAACAGGATAAAATAAAATATAATACTATTATAAGTACTTATTTTTTTCTACAGTATTTTCTTTTAATTTAAATTAGTGTCTTTTTAATTGTACTTTTATTAGTATTTGTTATATTAGGGTTTCCTATTTAAATAAAGATAGGTATATCTATCTATGAGAGAGAGAGAGAGAGACAACATGCGTATGTCGTGTCGTGTCGTGACAAATTTTGGTATGAATTTTTTTTGGCTAGCTCCTAGCGTCAGTCGTAACTGTTCGTAACGCCCGAAAGGCAACTTCGTTCCAATAATTCAAAAGAAGAATTGGTACCTGCTGCTATAATATAGATCCCATTAAGGCTTTAAAGGGTCTTGGAAGGAATAATACCTTGTTTTAATTTTGTATGCAGAATTTTAAAGGTCTCTTTGTCTCTCTGACCACTTGTGTTGTAAAATCTACTTCGTGATTGTGGATAAATTTACTTTTTTTCTTCAATAGTCACATTATTTGGTCCAATTATGTACAACTATGATTTGCAATTTTTCTTAGTGCACCGCTAACATGTTTTTCCACCTGCCACTCGGAATTTAAATTTGTCGCGTACGAGTAAAGATTTCCCTTACTTACATTTTGTTATAAACACCACAACGCAAATGCAAACATAATAAAAGTTCTGTATTTCTTCTATATACATTGTTTTGAATAAAAGTCGGTCCAGGTGGATATAAGCCCAATTCGACAAAATCTTATAATTAACCGCCCTCATTAATATCCATAAGCCATTTTGCGGAGTTTTATAGTTAGACGAGAAAACATTGATGGTAAAATTTTACATAGTTAAGCTGCTTTCGAATGACGGAGAGATTATAGAACCCCCGCAATTAGGATAAATGGTATTTTAATGAAATTGGCTTAACATATTTGAGAAAGTAAATAGAAGTTATGAATTATTCTCACAATATTTCGTAGTGCTCTTATTTTAGTTATTGTTTGGGTTTTAGTGTTTAAACATGGTGCACTAATGTCGGAACTTGTTGCCAACTTTATATTATGCATCAACACATATGTTCTATTATCTCTGGTTTTGTAGTTGACATTGGTCAAAACATGGCTGACCATAATACCTATGTTTATATTGCCTTAGTTATGTTAAATAATTTTGTTATTCGTAAAAATGGAAGTTGAAGCGAGTTCAGTGAAACAGGCAAATTCAAGTTTTGTATAGATAATATTTTGTCCTGCTAAATTGTGTACACGGAATGAAAATTCCACAGAACTTATGGATTCCAACAGCATCAAGAGAAAGGCAGTAGATAACTTAAGTGAAAAACCATTTTGTAAAGGTGTCATTATGGATTTTTTTTTTGATATTCTTGGTATAAAGACTTTTGTCATTTTAGTGACATACGGACGGTTTCTGGTATACTTTTACATTTTGCTTATTTTTATATGTGTTAGCCAATTTGCAAAACCCTAGACGAGAATTGTGTCGTCCTAAGACCAATAACGCATTTAAATTGTTTCCTTCAGTCTTCTGCGGTCTTCCTGAAACTTTTATATGTCTCATATCTGCACCATTTTTTATCCTCTTTTCTGTACAAATATTCTACCTATTTTTTTTTCCATTTGCGACATCGATACATAGCATAAGACAAAGTCGCTTTTTCTGTCCCTATTTCCCTTTCTATGCTTAAATCTTTAAAACTACGCAACGGATTTTGATGCGGTTTTTTTTTAATAGATAGAGTGATTTAAGAGGAAGGTTTATATGTATAATAACATCCATTAAGTAGTGGAGAAATACTGTTATTTTTTAGGTTTCTAATGTGATGTCGTTAATTATCAATTTTTTTCCGCTTACATTGCAAATGCAGGCTGAACCCTACGAGATTTATCAAAATAATATACTAATTATTTGTACACATTGAAAAGGTCTACAGAAGGCTAATTTTCGAAACGATTTTAACCAATACAGCATTAATCCTTATCCAATTAAATAGCTTAAATACATTGTTGATTTAATATAGATCTATATGGTCCTTTACAGCACAAGATTTAAATGAATATTTTCGAAGATATTGCAGATTTAAAATTGCGGGACGTAGTGCTTGCGGTAGTACTGGCCGGCAGGGGCGGCGGCAACGGAGGCTGCGATTTTCCTTATATCACTTTAAATTTTTCAGCGAACGGACGCGTTTATTACGAAATTAATCATTATGACGCTACCCTAAGGTGGCGCAGTTGATATCTCGTATATTTAAAAGAGCAAAACTTACTTACCTAAGAACTATGACGCCACCGTTGGGTAGCGCAGTTAATATATAATATACCTAACCGATAAATTACAAAGTACTATAAATAATAGTAAAAACTGGTAACTAACGAGAAAATATGATAAAAAATACAAAAAATTAATCGTAAAAATAAAAAAAAAATGGAAAAAACATTAGTGTTAGGCGATGCGGAGTTCGCCGGGTCCGCTAGTTATTTCATAAATTGTAAACCTGTTGACAATCAACAATATTGTAGTCATGGAATTTTGGCCATTGCTTACTATAGGAATAAGAAACTTGATGCATTACTTTGGCCTTAGATGGTTACTAAAAAAATGTATTGAAATTATGATAAATAATGAATTTTGGATACTTTTTGGACCGACAATACATACTAATGGCGTCAATTAATTTTGCATAAATACAAAAATAATAATTTTTTTCAGACATTGATTTATGGCTGCATAATTACTTATAATTTGTTTCTATCGCTTTTTTGGCATACATACTTTACAATTTTTTAATTAAATTTAATCATGTCACTGGCACACCTCCAAATTTTTACTTGTAAACCAGTTTGACTTTGACTACTACTACAGATTAATAGTAGATATAATTTTTAATTTATTGATGGTTTTTTTATATTAACATAATTACAACTTCCGTTTGATGTTTAGAATTTGTTGAATTATTCTTATTACGTGAATAAATTTTCAGGAAATTTTTACATATACCTACTATTACAAAATGATTTAGTCAACAATTTGAAGTGATTATTTTTTTATGCATGATTATTTCCTTCGATTCAAATTAACCAATAGAATGTCATAATTTTTTGAAATTGGACCAATCAGAATCAAATATCAGCGACTATTACACTAGAACAATATCAGCGACTATTGCACTAGAGAAATAGTCATGTCAAATATAAATGTCAAAAATTTGTCTTCTCAGGAAATAATCTTCCTAAATATAACACGACTTTGATTCATAGTCTGCTATTTTTGTTGTTAAGCTCTCGGGCTTTAATCAGATTATTAATGTCAAATTATTTCTCAACAAATTGATACTAAAATATTCTCGATATCTAGATACCACAAAAATAGTCGACTATAATCAAGGTCTTGTTATTTCCTTCGATTCAAATTAACCAATAGAATGTCATAATTTTGTGAAATCGGACCAATCAGAATCAAATATCAGCGACTATTGCACTAGAACAATATCAGCGACTATTGCACTAGAGAAATAGTCACGTCAAATATAAATGTCAAAAATTTGTCTTCTCAGGAAATAATCTTTCTAAATATAACGCGACCTTGATTAATAGTCTGCTATTTTTGTTGTTGTCAAAGATTATTAATGTCAAATTATGTCTCAACAAATTGATACTAAAATATTCTCAAAATATAGATACCACAAAAATAGCCGACTATAATCAAGGTCTTGTTATATTACCCTTGATAATTGACCTGCTCATAACTTAGTATTCGTAACTTTATTTTACATGTAAATACCATATACTTATTTAAATTAACATTTAGTTTTATATATCCTGTTTAAGAGTAGTTTTTTGGTTTTAGTTTTAATATACAAAATTAGTATTTATATATATAGTATAAGTAGCTATCTAAATATAAAAGCATTTAATAGTATATTGTAATACAAGTGTTACAATGACAGGTTTCGTAGTACGAGTACAGTTTGTGAAACGAACTGCGAAGCGGTGAGTTTCGCAAAGTACGAGTACTACAAACCGTCATTGTAATTCGAGTGTTACATACTATATTTTATAATGAACTTTTAAAAGTATAAAAAATAAATAAAATGAAAGTTTTTCAAAATATTTATTTATGTTGGCAATCTTGACACTTTTGACACTTGTCAGTTTTAATGATTTTAAATTTGAATGTTTGTCAAATTTGTATAAAATATTCCGAATTTAGCAATAACGCTGATAAAGTAGTTAATAATTTACTAAAACATACTTCTTGATTTACTACCAGATCTCTTTCGATGACAATCAGTGCAGTGCAACCAATTGTGTAAAACATAAAGTTACCAAAAACAGTGTTACAATGAATCTATTTCGATACTGTTTTTAGTATCGAAATAGAAACTTTGTAAACGTGAATTATAAAAAATATTTTTTGTGTTCGATTTGTGAGAGCATCAGGAAACTTTGTGTCCCTATGTTATAATGTTATATTAGAAGCTCTTTAGTGTTGCTATAAACTAATTAATATTAAAAGTGATATCAGAAGTACCTGGTGTTTACTGAATTTTTTATACAATTAGTCAAAATACTATATTTGGAGGTTTTAGAACTTGATAAAAACGAATATGATATTAAAAGTAATGTACAGTGTATCTGGTGCCCAGGATGTTTACCCCCTGGAGTTTTTGATAATATCTCTATACAATTTGTTAAAACTCATAATTTGAGAGTAGAGAGTTCATGAAATTTTTTGTGTGTTCCAATGGATTCAAGAATGGTTTAGATTTTACTATTTGGTCCGCTATAAAATGTTTTCTTAATTACTGTCATTATAGAGTAGGATCCCACTGCAAATTAGTGTAGGAATAATGTAGACAATTAAAATGTAATTTTCAAGTAACTTCATAAGTAGGAGAATTCATTTATCATAGGGTGCCAATTAGTAATTAGCCGCCAGTAGTATTAATTAAAATATTTTTAATTGACTTTTGGAAATAAATTTCGTTCACATCGTATAGAAATAAAGCTTACAGCACTTTATAATAGCGTACTCGAAAGATTTAAAAATGTACAGTTGCTGCCGATCATTTAGCCGCTTCCTCTACGCAGCCAGGTGTAAACAGGTATGATTTTGTTTGAAGTTTTCGTTTATTCTGTATATTTATTTCATTTCTATCACATTAAAGATAATTTTTTTCTGTACTTAATTTTATAAAGGTGCCTGTAAAAAAAAAACCGCAAATCAGAGTTGCCTGACTTTAAAGATGCTAGGTAATGAATATAATAAAGTGACATATAGTGAGTGTGCGACGCTACTGGTTAGACAAGACGCTAACAAAGGTCTAAATAGTTAGAACAACTCTGATTAAATGCTCCAAAAAAGTAAACATATATTAATTTTCAAAAAAATAATATGAAATAATAAAATAATAATAATAAACTTAAATACATAATCTGCGAAAAATTAGAATTTATGAAATCTCGTTTAGTAATTTTTAAAACCACATAACAAAACTTTTATTTGAAAGTAAAAAAATTTGAAGATTGAATAACAGGAAATAGGTACATTATTTAATAAATTATAACTTCTAATTCCTTGTAGTTTATTACATAATTATATTAGTCAGATTCCTCGCTGCTCTCACTATCATCGCTGCTGTCAGTTTCGTTGCTACAAATATCTGAGTCTTCTTCTTTATCAGCTGATTCGTCCTGGGAATTGCGTAGTATGACACTCTCAATTTCTAAAGGTGTTCCATCTCCTACAAACCATGTTGGTTTGAGGAAACCATCTAATATTAGCCAGCCATTATTCTCTGCGCTGAACTTGATGCAATTTGACTCAGTAGCATTTAACCACATAGAATTCACATAAATAGTCCTTAAAATTTTTTGTTCTAAAGATTTCCAACATGGCAGTATACGTGTAGAGTGAAAGCCTTTGATATTTTTTAAAAATTTTTCATTTTTATTTTTTGAGCCATACATTTTATTAAACATAACAAATCTAGCCTCATTCACATCTTGACAGTCGAGTATTCCATACATGAGGCAAGTAAATTTTTGTACAGTTTCATTTTTTTCCCGTAGTAAAACGTCATGAGGGTACATTAATGATGCAAAAACTTCTTGAATTTTTTTATTCTTCATAAATATTTTTAAGGGCCGAACTTTTCCTTTGCTAAAGAATGCCGCAGTATAATCACATCCCGTGAATGCGTGAAACGCTGTAAGAGCGCGACATAAAGTTTGGCCTAATTTTTTCGATAATTTGGTACAACTTATACAAATTTCATCTTTATTCCCTTTTTTGGATGCACTGTTTGCAAGCCAAATTTTTAAACCAGGAAATTTGTGAATATTACCTAATAAAATGATTAAAACATCAGTATCAGATGCTCTAATTAAAATGTTCAAATGGTCCTGGACTTTACTAATATGATATATTATCCTTGTATCAGCTTCCTCGTGTTCACATGCTAGATCTTCCTCTTCTTTTTTTATAACTCTGTTTTCAACACAACTATATGAAAAACATTTTTCTCCAACCGTAATAAAAATTCTTTTATTTTTTAATATTGAAGAAAATGAGTCATCTTCCCAATGATGCGCTAAAAATTTAATCAAGGCTTCTTTGAAACAAAATTTTTTTAAAGATTTTAAAAAATCGTTGGGTCGTGTTTGTAAAGGACCGTTAATCGTATAAGGTATGTCAATACCTTCTCTATTTAGTCTTTCGCAGTCTTTTATGGATGGCTTTAAATATCTATCAAATACGATGTGTACTTCTCGAGCTTTTTTGGCACACAATTTTATCAAAATTGATTCAGCAAGCTTTCCAAATGTTTGTGGCAAATTTGAAGCTATTTGATACATATGATAAAAGCCGTCAATTATTTCTACGTCTACTTCACCAGGATTTTCTGAGTCAATTTTAGAAGTCAATTGTTTACTTAAAGTTGACTTATCAGTTTTCAACATATCTCCTGTATAGGAGTATAGTGCAGGGGGTATAGGTGCAAGAGGAAAAGACAAACAGTGTCTAATATTAACCTTTTCTTCTACAGCAATTGCCAATAGCCGGCCAAAAATATCTCGTTCCATTTTAATTAAAGTTTTATCCCCATTTTTATTCTTTATATTTCTTTTCACACAGTCAGATGAAAAATTAAATATTTTTGTACGTTTAATTGGTTTAACAAATCTGGTTGGATCTGCGAAGCATTCTGAAAAAAAATTAGTCTTCTGTTCTTGTCCTAATGATTTGACGTTGAGTAAACAAGTTGCAACATTTGATGATGCCGCTTTACCAGTGGACATATTAAATAAACTATCTTTGTCAACTTTTTCACAAAATGGATTCATCGTTTTCTTGATAGTATTAATGATACTATTTAAAGTTTTGGTATCTTTCTTTATTCTATGATTTTGTAATGAATGAGAGGTATCATCTATTTGAGATAATCCAACTTCTCCTTTGACAAAAGACAAAATTTTTGTCCTCATGCTATGGCTGAGAGCCCACCTCTGTCTTGCAGATATAGAGTTAGTAAAATGACTAACACCTGTCAAGGTATTGCCAGCATCAGCCTTAATTGTTTGCTCTAAAGTCAAGTCCACCGGGGATCTGCCTAAGCATGATTTTGTACGTCTGACACCAAATGCACCTTTACGAAATTCATCAACAAGAACAGAATTCTCAATCTTTAACTTAATTAAGTTGTTTAAATATATGGCTGTCCATTTTGAGTAATTGGGTAAATTGAATGCGAAGAAGTAATCACACATTTCATCGATCGAATGTAAATACAGCTCAAAATCACTAGTCCGAATACTACGGAAAAATCGAAGATATAGGTTGACGAGTTCTGTGTATTGTAAATAATATTGCGCAGTCTTTCCATGGCCACCTTGAAGTGTTATTTCGCGGAAATGTTTGTAACCATCAAGTATTTTTTGCAGTGATTCTGATAAAACGACGCCTTCATCAAATTCACGTGTAGTATTCATTACTGTTTCTAAATCTTCAATTAATGTTTCAAAATGTATTTCACTTGGTAACAACTTATCTTCAGCATCTAAATCTTTATCTGATATTCCACAGTTATTTTTTACATCAGATAAATATCTCTCAAAGTGAAGAACCTGCAACGCGCCGGAAGCTAAAGGATGAAGTCTCTTACATCTGTTAAAGTGTTTGCTGTCCAGAGAGCTGTTCATGGATCCACCTGCTAGTGCCTCTACTTCAACTAAAATCTCGATTAAACCGCTAGAGTCAATATACTTTCCAATGGTTTTAAATTATGCCATCTGCATATGAAATGCCCCTAAATTTATAAGTCAACTTTAAGTAAACAATTGACTTCTAAAATTGACTCAGAAAATCCTGGTGAAGTAGACGTAGAAATAATTGACGGCTTTTATCATATGTATCAAATAGCTTCAAATTTGCCACAAACATTTGGAAAGCTTGCTGAATCAATTTTGATAAAATTGTGTGCCAAAAAAGCTCGAGAAGTACACATCGTATTTGATAGATATTAAAAGCCATCCATAAAAGACTGCGAAAGGCTAAATAGAGAAGGTATTGACATACCTTATACGATTAACGGTCCTTTACAAACACGACCCAACGATTTTTAAAATCTTTAAAAAAATTTTGTTTCAAAGAAGCCTTGATTAAATTTTTAGCGCATCATTGGGAAGATGACTCATTTTCTTCAATATTAAAAAATAAAAGAATTTTTATTACGGTTGGAGAAAAATGTTTTTCATATAGTTGTGTTGAAAACAGAGTTATAAAAAAAGAAGAGGAAGATCTAGCATGTGAACACGAGGAAGCTGATACAAGGATAATATATCATATTAGTAAAGTCCAGGACCATTCGAACATTTTAATTAGAGCATCTGATACTGATGTTTTAATCATTTTATTAGGTAATATTCACAAATTTCCTGGTTTAAAAATTTGGCTTGCAAACAGTGCATCCAAAAAAGGGAATAAAGATGAAATTTGTATAAGTTGTACCAAATTATCGAAAAAATTAGGCCAAACTTTATGTCGCGCTCTTCCAGCGTTTCACGCATTCACGGGATGTGATTATACTGCGGCATTCTTTAGCAAAGGAAAAGTTCGGCCCTTAAAAATATTTATGAAGAATAAAAAAATTCAAGAAGTTTTTGCATCATTAATGTACCCTCATGACGTTTTACTACGGGAAAAAAATGAAACTGTACAAAAATTTACTTGCCTCATGTATGGAATACTCGACTGTCAAGATGTGAATGAGGCTAGATTTGTTGTGTTTAATAAAATGTATGGCTCAAAAAATAAAAATGAAAAATTTTTAAAAAATATCAAAGGCTTTCACTCTACACATATACTGCCATGTTGGAAATCTTTAGAACAAAAAATTTTAAGGACTATTTATGTGAATTCTATGTAGTTAAATGCTACTGAGTCAAATGGACTAGAAAAGTGTGACGTCAGATATGGGAGGAGCTTAAAAATGTTTCCAAACAAAACAAATTTGCATTGAAAAAGCCATAAGAGATTTTTCTATTACTTGTAGTGGTTCCTAATCAAAAATCTTAGCATTTTCCGGACACTTTTCATACGACTTAGTGTATCCAATTTATGATAGTGAATAAACATTGAAAGTTAGTGTAAGTGTTTATATTTTATATGCATTTTAGTGGAATTGAGGTTATGTTTTGTTCAGAAGTTTATAAATTTTATTATGGTAAACTTGTGATTAATTATGTATTTTTTAACTATTACATATTATTCTGTTTGGGTAAAAATGGTGATGTGTTTTGTCCCCAATTGCAAGCATTATAGCGAGCAGAAAAACTGCAAATTTTTTTACTTTTCTCAGAAATGATGTGGAAAGGAAGAAGTGGATTTCTTATCAAGTATATACGTATTTCGGTATTATAAACATAATAACAAATATTTGAAGATGTTATAAACAAGCAGGACAATTTATTACTGTATGTTATGGCTTTTTTGTTTGTGAGTTTCCTAAGTAGGTATGTTTGTTATTTTTTTAATTTTTATTTTAGAATTACTCTTAGGTAATAGATTATATAGGCTCTGGGTCACATAGAAAATAAAAACGAATATATTAAAATAGTATTTTTATTTACAAAAAATTTACCTTAATTTGGGAAAACAATGGTTTATATAAAAATCCTCTAAATACGTTAAATTCACTTCCCAATATGGATCTTTTTGAATTTCAACAATTATTATCTCTTTTAAGGTCCATATATACAAAAAACATTTTTCTCTTTTTAAAACATATAGATTTCCCTGAACGTGATGATAATAATTTTGATTCTGATTCATTACCAGTTCATTTTTTTCGTTGTAGTAACAAATGAACTTATTATTTTTGAATTTTTCTGAAAGCAAATCATTGCGAAATGCGTAGGGACATTTTACTTCCACAATAGCATTGTCACTTACTAATCCATCTGGACTTGCCCCTAATATACCAGAATTCTATAACCAAATTCCTGTTGGCATTACATCAATTCCTAGGGATGATTTTAATGCATCCAGACCATCTTTTTCGTGAGTTTTCCCCCACTGGATTGCTCTAGATTTCTTTATTGTTATCTACAATCATTAGAATATTAAATAATTATGCTAATAAACTTTAATTAAATGTTTTAAAAGAACTAAATAGACCAAAGTAACACCTCAAAATAAAAGGTGTACAAGCGGAACTTAAATAAAGAATTTAAGACAATAATTATAAGCTAGTTATCCTTACCTCACAAATATAAGTTTCGTCTTTCATACTAGCATGTACAACCCCTTAAAGAGTCATAAAATTAGTATAGAAATGCATACTTTTAATATGGCCCTAATCCACTGCATTTTACCTCTTACTGCCATTTTTTTATTATTATCAAAGAAATGCATAATAGCAGACAGATTAATAACATGATTCGATGTCATTTTTACTGAAAAAAGAAATTAAAAACTTATTTTTCACTCAAAACTTAAAACAATACAAATAAAAACATAACCTCAAAATAATTCTAAGGCATGTCTAGAAAAAGTCGAGCTCTCTTACCTTAAAATTTATGGTTTATATAAATATTAAACACCCAAAGAACCGATTTCTACAATTAATATATCTTATTTGATACAGGAAATATTAAAACTATTGATGTAAAAAAACCTTAATGGCAATTTACATACATTAAAAGTTTGTTTGGAAACATAAAATGACAGATCCCGCCCTCTGACGTCACAGCTTTTTTAGTCCATTGCATCAAGTTCAGCGCAGAGAATAATGGCTGGCTAATATTAGATGGTTTCCTCAAACCAACATGGTTTGTAGGAGATGGAACACCTTTAGAAATTGAGAGTGTCATACTACGCAATTCACAGGACGAATCAGCTGATAAAGAAGAAGACTCAGATATTTGTAGCAACGAAACTGACAGCAGCGATGATAGTGAGAGCAGCGAGGAATCTGACTAATATAATTATGTAATAAACTACAAGGAATTAGAAGTTATAATTTATTAAATAATGTACCTATTTCCTGTTATTCAATCTTCAAATTTTTTTACTTTCAAATAAAAGTTTTGTTATGTGGTTTTAAAAATTACTAAACGAGATTTCATAAATTCTAATTTTTCGCAGATTATGTATTTAAGTTTATTATTATTATTTTATTATTTCATATTATTTTTTTGAAAATTAATATATCTGTTTACTTTTTTTGGAGCATTTAATCAGAGTTGTTCTAACTATTTAGACCTTTGTTAGCGTCTTGTCTAACCAGTAGCGTCGCACACTCACTATATGTCACTTTATTATTTTCATTACCTAGCATCTTTAAAGTCAGGCAACTCTGATTTGCGGTTTTTTTTTACAGGCACCTTTATAAAATTAAGTACAGAAAAAAATGATCTTTAATGTGATAGAAATGAAATAAATATACAGAATAAACGAAAAGTTCAAACAAAATCATACCTGTTTACACCTGGCTGCGTAGAGGAAGCGGCTAAATGATCGGCAGCAACTGTACATTTTTAAATCTTTCGAGTACGCTATTATAAAGTGCTGTAAGCTTTATTTCCATACGATGTGAACGAAATTTATTTCCAAAAGTCAATTACAAATATTTTAATTAATACTACTGGCGGCTAATTACTAATTGGCACCCTATGATCAATGAATTCTCCTACTTATGAAGTTACTTGAAAATTACATTTTAATTGTCTACATTATTCCTACACTAATTTGCAGTGGGATCCTAGACTATTACGGTAGGTACTCATTTAGAAATTCCACCCTCGGCTCCTTAGTCGCCGCGCATCTTACTCAAACCGTAGTTAATCAGTTTTGAGCGTTGTCACCTAAATTACTATTGCATTTGTCGACAGAGAGCAGTGTTACTACTGAAAATTTATACCATGAAAAGTTTAGACAAATATAAATTTATTATTTTCCTTCTGAAAATCTGTAACCTTAAAATTACCCTAGGTTAGCTCCTGAGGGTTGTGGCTTCCTTCTGAGTTTTATTTAATTTCCTCCAAACATTAATTAATGGGCGCCAAGTACAGACACACAAATAAAATTCGAAAAATCAGTTTTAAAATGGTTTATTATTTTAATTATGATTAGTAAAAAAATTAATAAAATGAATTAATTAATTCTCTTATCTTTGGGGATTTTCGATGTCTTCTGACGGAGTTTCGATAACTTGTGGAACGGAACTGGAAGATGGATGGAGTCCCTTCGAGGGAATTTCCTGTCAGATTTTCTTTCGGTGTGGAATGAATCTGCAATTGGATTGTACTTTTCCTTCAAGGGACTTCTTGTCGAATTTTCGTTAATGGCAGAACGGAACTGCAAAATAGCGTCGGCTTCAACTGATTGTCGACTGACTGCGTAATTTCTGATATGTTTTTAGCTGTTCCTTAATAGGGCCCTCCTTAAAGTTGGCAACAACCCTATTAATAAAATTGAAATCAAAACTCCGACTTTCAAATAATATTTATCGAACACAATCGCTATAACGTCCCTCCAAATTTCGAGAAAAAGTTAATTACCTTTTATGTTTAAATATTATAATACCACAAAAACTAACCTTGAACAATAGCAATTCTATTCGAAAATTTAAATGTTAGTAAAATACATAAAATATCATATTCACCGCATTTTGGATTATTTTTAACTAATAAAATTAAAACCATGGCAAAATGGTACTCACCAGACAGAAGGGCGAAGGTAGTCAGAAATTACACTTGAATTTAATCAGATTCACCGATAAAATGAACGAATTGAAATCAAAAACTCTCGAAGAGACATATTCTCTCCTACCAAACTGGCAATCCCCTCTCGTATCGGCGCGATAACAATAGATAATATAAAAATATCTATAGTCCGGATGGTATGCTCGAAAACGAACGTTACAAACGTTACAAAATTAAGGAATAGAGCGGATATTTTATGTATAAATTAATGATGGATTTGAACAATAACTTTTAAATGATAAAGAATTTTGATGAAAAATAACTGGATAAAGTTAATTATTTTTTATATTGTATTTGTACATAAACAAATTTTATTATAACAAAGATATGGGGGTGTAAAACAAGAACTACCTTTTTAGTTTATTTAGAGGAAATGAAATCAAAAATTAATAAAAACTTATTAAGACTCTTAAATCTAAAAAAAAGCTCCCACGTAGTCTTCAGTTTATTTTGTTTATAAATTTTATATCTAGCTTTCTAACTCTTTTGTTATGTATATTTTAAACAATTATAAATTCTAAAGAAGGCTCCTCATAATTTCTAAGAGCCGTATACACAGGCTTATATAAAAAAATATAATACTCTTATATTTTTTTATAGCGCAAAAAAGACCTCAACTAAATGAAGGAAGTAATATTGATGTCACAAAGAACTTATTACATCTTGATTTTTTAATTTGTCGGGGTTTATAATATGACTTTGGTACAAGTCTATTGTATAGAAACGAAATCGATATATTAGGTATTTATATTAAATCTAGACTAAATTATATAAGGAACTAATATTCGCGATATTCCTTTTGTGATTATTTCTTGAAAGTGGAAAAGTTTGGAGTAATTATCAAAGTTAGAATTAATTTAATGAACGGTTGTGTGAAACTTTCAGGTCACTTAATAGTGTTGTTATAAGTTTTAAATTAAAATCCAATTGCTTTAAAGTTTAAGATAGCAGCATAGCAAGGTATGTTGTACATTTTAAATTTACCTACAGGCTAAGCACACTATTGCAATTGTATTGAATTAATCAGAGTTAAATTATTCAATACTAGCTGTACCCACGACGTCGTTCGCGTGGCGTGATGATTGTTATATAAATTTCTTCGTTAAGGGGTGGGGGGAAATTTTTTATACACCAGATGTTAAGTTAAAAGAAGACAAATACATCTGTGAAAACCGCATTTGAATCGGATCAGTAGTTTTAATGTGATGCGCGCACAAACATACTGACAGACAGATAAAAAAATCTAACCACATTTTTGGGTTCTATATCGATGTAGTAACACCCCCCGCTACTTATTTTTTAAATATCTTTAATGTACAGAATTTTCATTTTTACAGTTTTATTATACGTATAGATTATTTTTCACGCCCCCGCAAGCCCCCTTGTGGGTGGATTTTCTAAAATCCGTTCACAATTGACCTCAAAATTATAAAAATAACTATTTTGCAAAGTTTTAAACCTGTAGGATTTATAGATTTTAAATTTTTTATTTTTATTTTTCACGCCCCCGCAACCCTCTTGTGGGTGAAATTTTGTAAAATCCGTTCACAGTTGACCTCAAAATTATAAAAATAACATGATTTCTGTATAGCTTAAACATTAAGGTTGCACACGCAACGGAAGCTTAACAATCGAGTAATCTCCTCCGGTTTCCTAACATTTCCCTTCACTGCTCTGCCCCTATTGATTGTAGCGTGATGAAAAGTATACTATAACCAGCTCAGGAGTATGAAAAATAATTGTACCAAGTTTAGTTAAAATCCGTCGAGTAGTTTTTGTTTCTATAACGGTTATACAGACAGACAGACAGACAAAAATTTTACTGATTGCATTTTTGGCATCAGCATCGATCCCTAATCACCCCCTGATAGTTATTTTGGAAATATATTTCATGTACAGAATTGACCTCTCTACAGATTTATTATAAGTATAGATTAAGCATTGTATACATTATTGAAATTACAAAAAATCACCAGTAACGTTCTCCAATGAGTAAAAAAACACAAAATTAATTCAAGTCTTACGTAACGCAATTTTGGGGGACAGATGTTTTGTATTTCAGGAACGGGAGAGGGAATCGAATAACGCGTTACATAACATGGTTTTTAATTTAAAATAAAAAACTAGGAAACTAAAATTTGCCAAGCTGGCTCTTCGTTTATATGTGTTACAGGGAATCAGGACCAGCGTAAACTGATCATACATTTAGTATCATTTACCAGTTGTCTATTCTGTTTTCTATTATGATACATTTTTTTATACTAGACTGATATTTCTATAACTACGAACTTGTATTATTTTTAATCACTATTTTGAATACGTAACCAACAGGTCGGTAACCACTGACATGGTGGCCACAGGCACTTATGGCAAAAGGTGGGTGATTCAACCAAGAAATGCAAATGCGTGTTTTGTATGGTTGCCAAGGTTTAAACAATTGCTTGTCTTGACATAACAGGTGCTCTCAGAGGCACTTCAACAGAAACAATCTAAGTTCAGTTTGACCTTCCTCCTTTTTACATTATTGCGTAGGGTGAGGCAAGGTTGCAATTTCTACAGACTGCAAGAAACTATTATCAACATGTTTGTCATATAAGGACACAACAAAATAAAACATGAAATTGAAAAAAATATTTATGAGATGAATGAGACCATAATAGGAAAAGACATTTCTGTGTCTCAGGCAGACGTATATGTGCAACAGAAAACAATTTGAAGGCTTATAAATCAAAACGTATTAATCTAAACAACGATATTTAGGCGGCTATAGTAGCCTTAGTAAATCCTAAGTTGGTCTTCAGATGTATTAGAATATAAAGGAATACAATACAACGAACAGACTGATAAACTTGCAAAGAAAAAATCATCCAGAAGCTTCTATGGTCCACAGCCAAAAATGCGATCTGGAGTTGGATAAAAGGATAACTGAGAACATATACCTCGTCAAGCAGATGTCAAAATTTACTTTGTGTGCTGAAAAAGCTGAAGCACTATGTAGAGAAAACAGGAATCAGTAAAGAGTTATTACGGGCCACGCACCAGTAAAAAGACACCTTTCACCCATGGCACAGGAAATTTGAAATAGTTAAACGCATGCTGTACCTCTACGAGGTACTAGATCGCAAGAAACAATCAGTAGTTGAATACTTTAAAATTGACTTCGCAAACATATGGCATCCAACCTCTAAATTTGTAAAAACCAGTACAGAATAATCCTGGAATGAGTGCCGTCAAACAATGAAAGTACTACAATAAGCCCAACAGGTGACTGCTGCTCCCTTAACAGAGTTAATGGCGACAAAGTACACTCATCTCATCTCATCTCCTCGTTTCAATGATTTCAGAATTCTTTTCAACACCATTTTGCTGATAAAATTACTTAAAATTGGCTCGAGTATTGCATTAAAAATCCTTATGATTAGGTCGCTTTTAAATTCTTAATTCGATTTTTCGTTTTGGTATTATAGATTTTTTTATATAGATTTATACAGAAATACTGTTCACTATAAGAACAAGATACAGTAATTTGCCGATTGAAATAGTATTGCTGTGTATATAGAATATTAATCAATTATTTTTCACCTGTTTTTAAAGATAATATTAGATCAATGTTTATTTTCTCATATCGAAAAATATCGACTAGACTTAAATTCTGAAACGCAAACATTTTGAATCTTGGATAATAAACAAAATTTTACGATTTTATTTGCACGCTACAATCAATAGGAGCAGAGCAGTGAAGGGAAATGTTGGGAAAACTGGGGAAGTTACTCCATTTTTTAAGCTTCCGTCGCGTGTGCAACCTTGATGGTTAAAGCTATACAGAAATCATCTTATTTTTATAATTTGGAGGTCAACTGTGAACGGATTTTACAAAATTTCACCCACAAGGGGAGTTGCGGGAGCGTGAAAAAAAAATAAAAAATAAAATTTTAAATCTATAAGTCCTACAGGTTTAAAACTTTGCAAAATAGTTATTTTTATAATTTGGAGGTCAACTGTTAACAAAATTTCACCTACAGGGGGCAGGGTTGCGGGGGCGTGAAAAATAAAAAAAAAATAAAAATTAAAATCTATGAGTCCCACAGGTTTGAAACTTTGCACAATAGTTATTTTTATAATTATGAGGTCAATTGTGAACGGATTTTAGAAAATTCCTCCCACAATGGGCAGGCGGGGGCGTGAAAAATAATCTATACATATAATAAATCTTTAGAAATGAAAATTTTGTACATTAAAGATATTTAAAAAATAATAAGCGGGAAGTGTTACTACATCGATGTAGAACCCAAAATGTGGTTAGATTTTTTTGTCTGTATGTTTGTACGCGCATCACATTAAAACTACTGATCCGATTCGGATGCGGTTTTCACAGATGTATTTGTCTTCTTTTAACTTAACATCTGGTATACAAAAATTTCTCCCCCCACCCCTTTAACGAATTCGGGGGAGAAATTCTTATAGAACAATCAACACGCCACGCGAACTATGTCGCGGGTACAGCTAGTCTTTAATAAAACGTTATTCGATTCTTTGTAAATTTGTTTTTCGATGGTAGCTAATATACCTAAGAGAAAATTTAAAGTTAAATTTTTTGTATGGAACTACCATTTATTTTTCCGAATTTCCAAATTAAAATTCTCGCATTTTTACATTCTTTTAATAGTTACCTTATCGATAAATCACTTGTACCCAGATTAGTTTTTGGTTTATGAAGTTTGTAATTGGTCCCTATTAATAAAAATTCCAACCACGACAATTGAGTTACCTTGGAAACTTATCTTATTTCAAAATAAATTAGATCTCAACTATCGTTGAGGTTACAAATGAATCGGAAAAAACAATATATTCTTTCTATCTGAAAACTAATAAAACTAAATGAAATGAAATAAAATAAATCAACAAACGACAATAGGCAATATGTTCATGAATCTTTATCAAAACCAGTTATATTAAAGGGAATATTTAAATTATTCATAACAATTTCTGTATGTGATGGATTTAAAAATACATGTGATTGATTAGATTAGATTATATTTTATTAGATTCAACCAAAATATGCATTAATAACGCAATCAAATGAAGATAATAGAAGCATCATTTCTCTTTGTTTTCTTTGCAAATAATAGTTAGATATACTGACATTATACGATTTTTTGATTCTAATTTGTTCTCTTTTTAGGAAATTTTTGTTTGAGAGATTTTTAAGTATCTTTCTTTTATAAATATTGGTTGTCTTGGGTGGAAAAATAACACGATTTTGTTAATATCTGAAATTAAACGGTACATACTGGTAAAAATTTCAGTACCTAAACCATACATAAACTTTAATAATATATACCTCTACATACAGCTGGCTTGACGAACGTTTCACCTAACAATTGATGATTTTTTTAATTCTTTTCTAATTTTTACGATTTTTCCAGTTTTTTTGATTGATTTCTATGGTTTTTACTATTTTTGGTGATTTTTGAGTATTTACTAGTTTTTGTTGTATTTTTTAATTTTCACGCTTTTGTTCCTTATTATATTTGTGATTTGTTACATTTTTCTTTTATTTACAATTTTTATGGTATTGTTCGTTTTTTTTTTCGTTTTCCAGCTATTATCTAATTTACATTTTCAACTATTTCTTTTTTTGATTTTTTTCCAAATTTGCTAGTTTTTTTTTAAATTTTTCTGTTTTTTCATTTTTTTTCATTTTTTTGATTCCTACCCGTTTTTTAATTTGCCCACTTTGTTACATTTTCGACAATTTTTTACAATTTTCAATATTTTTTTAAAACTTTTTTCAGGTTATTCAATAGTATTTTACGGTTTTACACGTTTTTTTTTATTTCCAACTAGTTTTCAACAACTTTTTCATTTTTTTCAAGATTTTTATATATGTTTTTTTAACATTTTTACAAATAATGTTTCAAAGTTATAAAGAATTTCTTATAATTTTCAACAATTTTTTAGGTTTTTCAACATTCCTGTACGATTTTTGACATTTTTTCACCATTTTTTACGATTTACAACAATTTTTCTGGTTTTTTAACATTTTTTTCAGGATCTTCGTCAATTTTTTATGATTGTCACAATATTTTTATAACTTTTGCTAATTTTGTAAGATTGTCACTAATTTCTTACAATTATTCACTTTTTCCAAGATTTTTTTATAAACTTTGAAATTTTTTCACCATTTTCAAAAAGTTTTACAATTTTCAACTTTTTCTTAAGATTTTCAACATTTTTGAAGTTATACTTCTTATCATGGACTTGATTTGTGTGGGGTTAAATGCGAAAAATCATTACATTTGTAATGGTGTGAGTAAGAGAGAGACAGAAACACATATAAGGTATCAGGACATTGAAAAGAGATAGATATACAAAAAACAATCTGAGCTAATGTTTTGGAATTTCATAGTAACGTATTACATTGTGTTTGACAGATTACTTTATAATTCTTTCACGTAAGTAAACATATAAAGTTTAGTATTTTATATTAATAATATTAATCATATGTATTCAGTAATTTGCATTATATTTTGCACTATGGGGTTTTGTAAACACTTTTTTGTACATTGATCGTTTTACTGTTTAGTTTTCGTGTTTGAAGTAAGGACACACATCAACTGGTCTTATTTTTCTAAGTATTTATTTATTTGAATACAGTTGATTTAAAAAAAAAATACATTTCTACTTGCCTGTGTTTGTAGTTTGTAGTTATTAAGTTTTATTAGTTAACAGTGCATAGAAGTATAACTTCTGCCGGCAGTCCCACTGAATGCTACACCCTTTTTTTTACAATTTTTATCAGGAGGAGTCAGCATAATTATTTTTATAGAAAACGAAGTAACTTTTAAATATTATCCATACAAAGATTTAACCCCTAGTTTGCACCCTTACTTATTCTAATAAATCATAAAACACGTGTTCAATAAAATATTTTTAATTTTTATAAAAATTTGTGACGATTTAAAGATTTTTCCTTACAAACTTTTAACCCCCATTTTAACCTTTCAAAGTTATAACTTTTAAAAATTCCTTCTTAGTGGATGTTCACATTATGAAAATAAAGACCTGTCGAAATTTCACGTTTCTATCATCAACGGTTACGGCTGTGTGTATAATTATATCTCAGTCAGTGGGAACTTCTTCTTTTGTATATAAAGACATTAACTGCGCCACCTTCCGGTGGCGTCATGGTACTTAAGTAAGAACTGCTCATTTAAATTTATGTGGTATTAATTATGCCACCGTGCGGTGGCGTTATTTTACCTAATTTAGAAAGGTATTTTTTTGTCTTTCTTTTTTCCGCAATTATTTTTTTTTACTGTTTTCCATTTTAGTTTAGTTTCTCGTTTATATGTTTACTAGCTGAGCCGGCAAACGTTGTTTTGTCATATACATAATAAATAAACATAACCATTAGAATTAAAATATTTATTTTAAACAAATGACAATCGAAGAAAATAATTTCAGTTACAATAAAATATTCATTATTTCTATGTCAAAAAATATAGGTTCCAGATAGCGATCACCAACATATTATATACTAAAACCTTCTTCAAAACACGCTGAATCTTATCGTGTAAGAATTATTCCGTTTGATTGTTTTGATAATATACTGTATATGAGTATGACATTTAATGAAAATTTACAGCTATTATACATTATGAGACATTCAGATATATTATCTTCCTTACATTTTATGTTATTGCTCTTCTCAACAAATTGCTTGTTAAGACGCAAAAGGTCGAATTTGTTTAAATGTACTTTCAACTCATATAGGTTTTCTTTGAATTTAATTCAATATCAGTTTCATACGATTTTTACTAACAAAATGTTAACAACCAAATTACATTTCGTGGAATTAGTAATTGATATTATTATTACAGATGAAATAAATTTGGTTATTAAATAATTAAAAAATCTGTACACGTGTAGCAGTCTAATTTATTCATCGAAGTTTGTTTTAATAGGTATATGATGGTTATTTTAAACTTGCGTATGAACTCTTAAACAGTGAATAAATGCAAAATTACGAATCGTATAAATTAAAAGCATGATTCATGTTCTTTGAAACTTATCTTAGGTATAAGTTTTGTTCAAGAAGCACATTTCGCTATGTTTGTGACAAGTCTGTGACAGTGCTCTTAACTATTAAGGCAGAAACAGACTACTACACGTCACGTGAGTTTAAAGGACCTCACGCAGACTCACATTAAGTCTAAAAAGTGTGCAATGTTGTATTGCATGGATCGTTATGGACGAGAACCACAATAAAGTCACCTCATATATATCACGTCGTCACAGGCCTCACGTGTGATTTCACGTTGTTGTTTTCTGCGCTTGCACATATTTTGTATCCGTGTGCTCATAGATTTCAGTAGCTTTCATCTGATTAACGAAAATGGACGAAGTTTTTATAGAAAAAGTTCGGGAACATCAATTGATATATAAACAAAAAACAAGTGAATATCGTGATCAACATATTTGCCAAGAAGCTTGGTAGGAGATTGGAAGAGAAGTTTATATAACAGATACATATTTATATTTAAAATTCTTTATTACATTATTTATTATTGTTTTAAATAAAAATTAAGATAATATATGTTAATACTAGTTCTTATAATTCTCTCGAATTCGAAGAATTCGTAACTACAATTTCTTTTAATAGGGTTCAAGTTTAACAACACCAGTTTAGGAAGTTGCGTTGATTTGGTGTCAGATTCAAACATTTTATCTTCGCATGGCATGTTATGCAGGCAACACGATGTAAGGACAATTTTGTCAACAAAATCGGGTTGTACTTCTAAACATCTTTGGAAACATCTCCAACGGGCAGCTAATACTCCAAACTCAATTGCTTACTTATTTTGTTTATATCGTGTACCCATACTCTGTTAAGATTATTTTTACCACATTTATTTAAAACCATACAATCAACTACACTTTCCAGTTCTTCTTCCAAGAAATAATTGAGGTTTATCACAAGCCATCTTTTCGATGCTACTCAATATAGATCTTACCTTAACTACTCCCAACAGTTAAAATCACTTAACAGTATCTATAAACGACACCCTGTTGTCCAAGCCATTCCAGAATCAATTAATTGACTCGCGTCCTTAGACGTGCTCACAACAATAATTTGGGTACCATCACACATCTGCATCCCTAGCAATAAAATAGTTGACAGTCCTGCAAAAAGGACAATAACCAACCAAAATCACAAAAGATTCCAATTCAGTATGATCTTAAAATTATTTCGTCAATTCCGGCACCTAAAACAGTTATTCTGCTAAACTTTCATAGTTGTAATTTTTGTTTACGGAGCAAATTTTTGTACATGCACGATCGAAACCTGATCAGGAATTGATAAATTTCTGTGAAAAATTGTCAAAAAAGATCACAGTTTAAAAGTTAATATGTAACGAATATAAGTTCGTTACCAAGGGCACGCCTATGGTAAGATTTGTTTTCGTTTTGATATTCCTGTCCACGATATAAAAGACCATTTTAACAGAACGGCAGTTCAGTCCGAGCGTGTTGAGCTGGAAGGAACTCTCCTGGTCCTGACGTGTTGAGTCGACCCAAGCCACTGCGGCCCCGTCTACGCGTTGAGTTAACGGATGCCTTGCAGTACCACCACCGGAAGTGTTTCCAGACTCCAAGGAATTCCAACGCCGAAAGGGACATCCTGTCCCTACAGCTCGTGTATATATACCAACCCAGAAGACTGTTTTATTTTTTTTTTAAAGAATTTTTATTTTGTTATTTTACTGATTGAATTTAATAAATAAATTTTAAGTTATAATATGTTTAAATTATCTGGACTACATCACAAATATATCAAATAACCAACCTTGAAAGTCTAGGATAAAACAAAAACACTTGAAAAAATAAAGTTTTGGAAGAATCTAAATAATAGTGTGGAATCAACATAGACATATAAGGTAGATTCGGGTAATAAGACCTGAGTATCACAACTTAAATTGATCGATTCTGTTTAAGGAAACACTCGGAGGCAGCTAACACTCTTAGGTATATGGCTCTTTAAACTTTAATTCGTTTGTTTTGTCTAGTGTGGTCAGATTCGTTTGTAGGGAGTAGTTGTGCAGCACGAATAATAAAGCTTGTTTTTCATACTTTTATCAAACTGTTACATCAAAATAATTGAACAAGAACCAATTATTGTACTTTTCTGTATTTTTTTTATGCACTGTGCTAGCGGTTAATAAGGCCTACCAGATTTAACCGAATAAAAATGACATTAGTCGGTATTTTCACGCTTGTAAGGTGAAGGATGTAAAACAATGTTCAAAATGCGACGAGTAGTATCATAAAGAATTTGTCCGTTTGACAGAGGATAACTCAGATTATTTTGAGTGCCATGATGTCTGTTAAACAAAGAAATATGTTGTAATTTTAAAGAGTGGGCATAAAATGAATGCAAATATAATTAGTTTTGATCTCAATTACCAAATATTAGACGCCCATTTTGGTTATTTATAAGTGTTAAAATATTAGGCCTTATTATCCTGCCGTAATATAATAAGACCTACTTTTTAAAATGAATAGGTAATTTTTTTACAACAAAAGATAACTTTTTTCAATTATTTTTAGTAGTTCATCTCTATGTTAAATTAATATTAAAATTTGTTGATTAGGATAACTACTTTTTATTTTATATACATTCTTCCTTAGGTAGGCCTCATTAGCCGCACCTGCGTTCCGACTTGAATTTGATCTCTCAGTGCGAGAGATAAAAAGATTAAATACATACTTTTCCTCTCTTTCTGGTGGGTGTAGTAAAGAGGTATAAAAGTAACAATAAGAGGCAAACCTGTATACAGGGTGTTAGTGAATAACTGCGACAAACTTCAGGGGGTGATTCCACATGAAAAAATAATGACAGTTTGCTGTATAACTTTTGTCCGCAAATACTTTGTTTTCGAGATACGGGGTGTTAAAAGTTTTTGTTTCGAGGGAAAAAATGGTACGACACTGAGATATTTCAAACTAAAAATTATTTTGGAAATCCTCGTTTAATTTGTGCCAAAATATCCCTTTTATCTTTTTGTCGTATTTGTAAGTAATAAAAAATGCGCGTTAAGATGTTTAATTTTTTTGCATAAAAACGGCGCCCCATACGACAAAAGGATGAGAGGGATATTTTGGCACAAATTAAACGAGGATTTCCAAAATGATTTTTAGTTTGAAATATCTCAGTGGCGTACCATTTTTTCCTTCAAAAACATTGAGATCATTACCCGTATGCGCGCCAATGATGAACATAAAATTTTTAATTGCATGTCAACCAATTCGCAATAACAACCACCAAATTTCATTTGAATATCTTTACCGGTTTTAGAGCAATACATAAATAGTTAGTTTTTAAGAAAAACTTTAACATCCCCCCCCCCCCCCGTATCACGGAAACGAAGAATTTGCGGACAAATGTTATACAGCAAACTGTTATTATTTTTTCACGCAGAACAACCCCCTGAAGTTTTTCGCACTTATTCACTAACACCCTGTATATTCGTTACTATAACAATGAGTACTCGTTTATGGTTAAGTTACTCGTTATTTTCATAACTCATTATAACGTAACGAATCGAGTCGTATAATACATACATATGTTGTATCGTATGGTATGCGTACAGTATGACGTTACGGCGTCGCAACAAAGTGTAGAACTGTAAATGAACTATTAGTGGAATCTACTAAATTATAATGGAAAAGCAACACATAGGTATAAAAATTATTTATTTTTCATCTATAATTTTTTAGAAATGATTTTTTTAACATCACATTAAAAGTCCTTTTACTATACTGCCCTCCTAAAAAAAAAGGTCCTATCTGCAAAATTTGTTAATTTTGCTTTTTTGCATCTATGGAGTTCTATACATTTTGTCTGTGTGTGTCCTAAGCCATTAAGTCCTATCTTAATGTTTAGTGTCAATAATTATACATAATATGTTTGTCCTATGTGAATAAATGTCTATGCTTACTAAAGTAAAATGTCCAATCTGTTTAGTGCTAAAATAAATTGTCCTTTCTGCATACTCTGCCACACTTAGGACTTTTAAACCTGGTATTTATTAAATATACGTAGGACAAGGATACATTTATTAAACAAAAATGTCCTAAGTAGATAACTTAGGGCAATTTAACTAAGCATGACCGACTGACGTTGACAACAATAACCTCAAAATTTTATTGCAACACGAGTTTGTTGGTGGTTAATTTGTTAGTGATATTTGTTAATAAAAGTTATAGATAAAAACTGCTAACCGGAGAACAATATGGATTCAAAGTAAGTACCGATAACATTATTTATAAACTGAACTTGATATTACAATTGTTTACAGACACTTCCAAAAATAACCGTGGTAGATGGTTACTTTCCCTTGCTTTAAACAAAGATTTACAAGAAAAACTTAGTTCCATAAAAAATACTACAAGAAAACGAAGGGTTAGTGCTAAAGATTCTGATTATGTCCCTCCTTTAGACGATACCAATGAGAGTTCCTGCGAAAGTGAAACTAACAGTAACATCGGCTGCGAAGATAAATGAGTTGAAAACGTGCATGATAATAAGAAGATCCGTATTTTATCTGACATTAGACTTACATCAAATTTTGTTTCTCAGGTAAATAAAAATGTTGATTTACCTGTTGATATGACTGTAGCTGATATTCATTCAAACGCATCGATAAACAATAACTCTCATAGTGAATCAATGGATACATACATTCGCAATCTGATAATACAAGGCCTTATAGACCAGGCTGTAGACATAGCAGAAAGTAAACTATGTACAAAAAAGGGAGAATTACGAAAAAGGAGAAAGTTTGACCATACACCTGTTGAAAGAAAGAAGCAGAAAATGGAAAAAATATTGAAAACCATAAAGTTAAAAAAAGTTGTGATTGTCCATTGCAATGTATAAACAAAATAAAATATACAAGACAAGATGATATTAATAAACAATATTGGACATTAACAAGAGAACAGCAAAAACTTTTCGTTTTAAGCTGCGTAAAAAAGTATCCTAAAAAAAAGAAGCACTAATAAGACTGAACAAAAATCAAGAAGAGTATATTCTTACAAATATTATTTGAAATCTGATAAGGGCGAAGAATTGAATGTTTGCAAAGTATTTTTCTTGGCCACATTGGGATATGAGAAGGAAAACGACAGAATGTTAAAAAATGTTCGTAACACAGATCCGAAGTTTATAGCGCCTAAAACAGACAAAAGAAGGCACCCATCACCTCGAAAAGTAGATAAAACTGTTATAATGGAGCATATTAATTCCTTTAACCCAACTATAGGTATCTCATTATCGGAGGGAACATGCCCCAAATACAAAATATTTACCCAGTGATATATCTATAACATTAATGTACAATCATTTTAAACAAAAATACCCTACTGCCAGTTTTTCCTATGAACTCTATAGAAAAGTCGTTTCTGATCTTAACATATCCTTTGCTAATTTAGGATACGAAGAATGTTGGCACTGTGAAGAATTTCGGTTGCACAAAAAAGCTACTAATCATGACGCCGATGCAAATATTTCAGAGTGTGACATATGCAAAAAGTGGAAAATTCACATAGATAAAGCTACGAATGCTAGAAGAGAATATCAACAAGATGCAAATAAAGAAAAAAACGATAACGAGATTTTTGTTGCTGCTAATTTACAGAAGGTAAAGTAGTAAATCTTGACCGTTAGATAATTGTTTTATTATTACTTTTTAACTTACAGGTCATGATGCTGCCCCGTTTAGAAACATTTAAGGAAATAATATTTACACAACGCATCATCGCCTTTAATGAAAGCTTCGTACCCCTTGGAAAAAGAAATAAGAATTTTCCTTGTGCAGTGATATGGCATGAAGCAATCGCAGGTCGATCTAAAGATGACGTGATATCTACTTTTTATGCTTTTTTTCTTCTTAACAGAGACATTAAGCGTATAATAATTGGGCTGGACAATTGTTCCTAGTCATTGTTCAGTTTCTTTACATACATTGTAAATTGTTCAGAAGTTGCCATTGACGACTTAACTATAAAATTCTTTGAGCCAGGCCATCAAGTGGAAATGTCGCTTAAGAAAAAAAAACAGGTTTATGACTTCAATGATTTTGTGGAAGTGGTCCAACAAGCTAATTCATCAAAAGTAAATGTCATAAGCATGCAAGTTAACCAGTTTTTCAACTTTACTGACTACACTTTAAAACACAAGTTGCAAAAACTTGCTTCTCGAGTTTATCTTCACGATATGGTTGCAGTTCATTTTAAAAGAGGCAATCGCTTTGTTTCATATAAAACGGAATACAACAATGATTTTGTAGATCTGAAAGATATTTTTATCTTGAAGTACGTAAAAGAAAAATTACATAAACCTAAACCACGTTCAGCATATATCGCGGAGTGAGTGTAGAGAAAAAAACTATATAACTTAATTACAAAGTTAAAATCGCACATACCTGCCAATCGCATGCAATTTTGGGAAGAATTGCAAGTTAGCAGCTCGGCTAGCAATAATTTTGATGATGATAATTAATAATTTACAATTTATGTTATATTACTAAATTTACTTAATAAATAGTTTTAAAAAACTGTTCAGTTTCATTTATGTTTTACCCAGCTAAAGTAAGTTATGGAAAATGGTATAAAAAAATTATGTAACTACATAATCACATTGTCCTAACTTACATAATTGTCAAATAACAAGCAATCCTAATTACACAAATCTAAATTCTTAACGTATACCTTCGTATATACTATTTAAATGCACATGCAAGAATTCAAAAGAAATATTACAATAGCATGCATTTTCAAAGAAAATTAAATAAAAACTTAAATATCTCAGAATGGCAATTATGCAGACTGGACCTTTTGTTTTAGGAGGGCACTATAGACCTACTGATACTAAATTAATATCATTGAAAAAATATTTCTTTGATAGGATTTATATAAAACTCTCGTCTAATTGAAGAGTTTTGTTAACAAAGAGAAAAGGTATAACAAAATACGTATAAATGTATACATTTGTTCGGCTTCTTAATTGCAATTCACGAGCTTCCACTTTACATTCTGTGCAATACTAGCATTACTTCTCTCTAATATTTTTCAAGTTAATACTTTTCTATTTGCATTTACAAGAGGTTTTCATTTTGTCAATCATTGCTTGTGTAGTCCATTTTTGGCTTTTAAAATAAGAGCTTTTACCGTCGGAAGAATTCAAAATTGAAAAATATTTTTTGCTAAAGTATAAAAGCCGCCGGTTAATTGACGCGACGAGGGTATTAAATAGGAATTTATAGAGTACCTAATGGCAATAATTGAACGAATAATAAAATGCCGGTTGTGTTCACAATCACAAATTCCTACTTAAAATTTTGCTCTTTTTCTAGATTTTACCGGCTTACATGCATACCAAAATAGGAATCCAAAATTGATATTGGTTCATTTATTTTCGAATTGAAATTGGTGTAATGAAATTTTTACAGAATTGTACTCAGAAATTTCTGGACAATATTTAGAACCACGCAAATATTTCTGAAAACTATCTACATATTCTATGCTTTTTATTTCTATATTCAAAGTGTCCAGAAGCTCTTGTGTCACATAATGGTTCTATTTTTTTACGATATTACATAAATTAGCCCAATATAAAATTGATTCTCTAGAAAGATAAAGCAGTTAATGATATAAATTTATGTTATCTATCTATATATAAAAATGAATGTTTGTCTGTATGTCTGTATGTCTGTATGTACTCAATGAACTCAAAAACTACTGGACCGATTATTATGAAAATTGGTATGTATATGTATTTTTCCACGGAGAAGGTTTGTATGATATGCTCATTGATGCTACTCACCACCAGGTGGCGCTGCAGACTAGCAACTTCTGTCCCGATCAACCGATTGTCATGAAAATTAGTATGTATATGTATTTTTCCACGGAAAAGGTTTGTATGATATGCTCACTGATGCCACTCGCCACCAGGTGGCGCTGCAGACTAGCAACTTCTGTCCCGTTCAACCGATTGTCATGAAAATTGGTATGTATATGTATTTTTCCACGGAAAAGGTTTGTATGATATGCTCACTGATGCAACTCGCCACCAGGTGGTGCTGCAGAGTAGCAACTTCTGTCCCGTTCAACCGATTGTCATGAAAATTGGTATGTATATGTATTTTTCGACGGAGAAGGTTTGTATGATATGCTCATTGATGCCACTCGCCACCAGGTGGCGCTGCAGACTAGCACCTTCTGTCCCGTTCAACCTATTGTCAGGAAAATCAGTATGATGATGTATTTTTAACGGGTAAGATGAATATGATATTCGTAATAATGGAAGTTACCACCAGATAGCGCTTCCATGTATCCAATTCAATACTGATTAATAGATATCTACACGAATTCGTATAAATATAAGTTCGAAAAATATATTTTTTGTGCGATAAGTAAACCAAAACTAAAAACTTTCTTTCCTTCTCTATCTCTTCTTCTCTTTTATTTTTCTTAAATTTATTTTAGTTGCTGGCGTAGCAACGCGCGCCGGATTTAGCTAGTTTCTTTATAAAATCTTCTTGTAAGCTCATACACCTTTTGTAGATGGTTTCATCCCAGTCTGGAAAAGAGCCGTTGTTTCTGCGATGGTTCCTACCTAGAATTTGTTACAGGTTTCGGGAAAAGTTTTAATACCGAAGGAGTCAAGCCTAATGAATAGTGTGGCACAATTTCGAAATGCAAATTGTGAAGTTTAGCTATTCCACTTCTTGCTACAGAAGTTTTTTTATGGAAACAGATTTTTTTCTTTGTATACCTGGTTTTCTGCCTCAATTGATCCTAAAGGTTACTATAATGTTAAGCGTTAATCGTTTTAATAATTTTTGTGCAACTTTTTACTTTATTCAGAGTTGGTTATTGTTTATTTATCACTGTTTTAATTTATCCTTCATCTCGGACGCAAAGTGGCGGAACAAGGTTTTAACCACAGTAACAAATTGCCGCAGAAAGTCTATTGGATTTGATTCGTAGAGTGCCAAAAATTGTTCCAAAGAAACGCTGGTAATTTTATCATCTCTAATATTTTAGCTCCCTTTGTAAATTGTAATCTACGATTATTCATAATGGCTTTGTGAATTGCAATTTTAACTGAGGTAGCCAATTTTGATCTTCAAGTTGCTCTTCATCTTTAATTGTTTAAAGTAAAGTACCCATGTTTGTACTTTATCTCGATAGGAGGTAAACCTTTGATAAAGCTCACACTTCGAGTTTCTCCATATTTGCAAAATAATAAAACTGGGTAATTTTATAAAACCACAAAATACACACAACAGAACAATAAAATTTTAAAGTTATACTGGTCAGGCTGGAAATTTATTCTATTCTCATCTGCGCTTGCCTTGTTCTTGCAAGGATTTAATAAAAATTGATTTGGTTGTATAAATTAATACAAAAACGTGTCTGGAATTTGTTATTTGTGCGTAAGAGGAATGTTTCTGGACATTTTTTATATTTAAAACCATCCAAAAGTTTCTCGTCATCCGTGGGGTATAGAACTCAAACTTTGTATACAATTTAGCAAAAGGGATGATTCTCATATTATGAGTGTTTTTAGTTGTTATTTCCTTTAGAGATTGCGAATATAAAGTATTTGCACTTAAAGCACATAATCTTGTGGCGGTTTTATTATAAACATAAGATGTGTTGTAATTTTTTGTGGTGGTATGTTAAATAGTTTTCGTTTAAATAAAAGTGTTTGTAAAATAAATTTTAATGGTATATATATATATATATATATATATATATATATATAAGCAAGAGGAAAGTAGTCGGCTGATTAGTTGAAATCCAAAATGATTAAAAGTTATCGGGAAGCAGCCTCGGTAGGAAAAAAGTAAACTCTTTTTACTTTATTTGAGAGCTTTCGAAATAGTTTATTTCTTCATCAGTCAATTACTACAAAAATATTTAACACTATGTAAAATGGCTAACACAATTAATTTAATCAAAATTTATAGTTATTTTAAAAACTTACAGTAAGCGAGATTATTCCTTAAGCAGATTCATTAAAGGAAACATTGCTAAAACCAAACCAAACAAGGATAAAAATTATTAAAATTATTAAAAACGTGTCACTTTCTTTACTTGTTATGGCAATTACTGTCATCAACCGACAGGACAGGTAAGGACAAGCTTCTATTATTATTCGAGGGTGTCTGATAGGTTGGTTGTTCGAATACTTTTGGTGAAGTCAATTTCTAAGATGTTGGAGTAAATAATACTTAAATTTCTTAGAAATGGTTCATATTAACAATGAACCTCTAAGTATCAACAAAAGGTCTGACATAAAAAATTTAAGTATTATTTACTCCAACATCTTAGAAATTGACTTCACCAAAAGTATTCGAACAACCAACCTATCAGACACCCTCGAATAATAATAGAAGCTTGTCCTTACCTGTCAGGGCCAGGCTTAGAGGTAGTCCATGAGATTGCATCGCAGCTAGTACAGCTTATTGTGCACCCTCATTCACAGGTCCTCATTCTTCGTCAAATCCCAGGTTCTTAATGAACCAAGAGATTCTTTTGACTATGGTTGCCCGTTCTTCCCTTTGATCTCCAGTCGGTAGGCCAAGGGATCTCACACGCAGAGCTTGCAGGGCTGGGCACATGAATATCACGTGGAAGGCTGTTTCCTCCTCCTCACCGCATTTTTTACATAGGAGGTTTTCAACTTGAATTCCCATCTTATGTAGGTGTCCGCGAAATACCCAGTGGCCGCTGATGAAGCCAACCACTTTCCGCAGGGTCTTCCTCCTCAGCCCAAGGGCATCTGCCGCTATAGCACCAGTAGGTGTCTGCAGCATTCTCTTTGACTGTATTTTACCTTATGTTCTTTCCCAGCTCTTTCGATGTTCTATGCCCATCCACTGGCGAACAGCTCTTCGTGCTGTGTTGTAAGCAATACGACACGTCGGCTCTGGGCCAATGAGCGGGCTTTCAGCTCCTTTGTTTGCCCACTTGTCTGCTCCCTCATTGCCAGCAAAACCTTTGTGCCCCGGAACCCAACTAAGGATAACCTTGTTGCACTCTCCCAGGGTTTTCATGGCCTGATGACAGTCCCATACTGCTTTAGAGGTAAAGTCAAAACTGTCAAGTGCCATAAGCGCTGCTCTACTATCCGAGTTTATGTATATGGTGTGGTCTGTCATACCACGCTCCAAACACACTCTTGCACACTCTGATAGGGCAACAACTTCAGCCTGGAAAACAGTAGCCAGCTTACCCAGGCTTACGCAAAACTGCGCCTTGGGTCTGACTCCATATATTCCCGTATGCCGTATACCAAGTGATCCTCCTTTTCATATATTCAGGTTCACCTTTCTCCTAGGCAGCCCTGTCAGTAATATTGACATTGTATGGCTTTTCTAGATCTGTGATCTTCACCATCCTGTCTGGTAGCATTTCGAAGGTGTCCATCTGTACAGTGTCCACAATCCTTGTATGTCCACTGGCGGCGTTATACTTCTAGTTGCCACTGCAACCCATTCTGTAGGCTGCCATCCTTGCCTTTCCTTTCACAATAATGTCGAGAGGTGGGAGGTTTAGCACTACTTCCAGGGATGCAGTTGGAGTACCTCTCACGGCTCCTGTAATGCCAAGACACGCTACTCGCGTTATACTCAACCAGATCTTCATTATGAGATGATAATTACATTAAACTGTGAAAGGCTTTCGCGGCCATTGTCTAATTGTCTGAATAACCATCAAAATCAAAAGATCGATTGGACCAACAAATCGGAGACCCAAAGAAAATGAGCAAATCCAACCAGTGGCAAAAGCATTTCTGCCTTTTATTCCGGGAGTGACAGACAGAATTGGTCGATTGCTAAAAAAGAAAAATGTGAAAACTATTTTGAAACCAACGAGAAAAATCAAAGAATGTCTTCGATCGGCAAAAGACAGAAGAGATCCACTGTCGGCTTCGGGAATTTACCGCATTCCCCGTGCACATGTGGAAGCGTGTACATAGGAACTACCAAACGCTCGATCAACACCAGGATTAAAGAGCACAAGGCCAACTGTCATGTGGGGCAGACGGACAAATCCGCCGTAGCGGAACACACCCTCATTATGGACCATCGGATTAAGTTTGAGGAGACCCAAGTCCTCGCTACTACATCAGCATACCATTCCAGACTCTATAGAGAAGCCATATAGATATAGAGAAGCACCCGAACAACTTTAATAAAAAAGAGGAAGCAGTCAAGATTAAGAAAACATGGGTCACCATAATAAAGGCTGCGAAAACTCTACCCTTAACGAACAACACCGACCAGAACCGATTGGAATCGAAAGCAACTGAGGCCCCGCCCACTTCCTTCCCGACGTATAAATGCGGGCTCCGTCCACGCAGAGCTCAGTAGTTCGGAGACTGTCAACCAGGAAGCAACTTCTGAAGATGCCAACCGCTCGTGTTGGCGAAACGTCAAGTCAGCAAGACAATCGACGCCGGCCTAACAGCCCAAAAACCATTAATAATTACATTACCTAATTGCAAAAATAAAAAACTGTTTTTTACAGATTTTTATTTGTTTATCCACCAAATCAGTTTTTAATGGAAATTCAATCCTGACCTTACCAAGAAAAATGATTACCTTGACGTCATTAACTGGAATATTAGATTAAACAGGTTGGTTGAAAAGTTTTGAAATATAAAATATAAGGCTTTAATAAAAAAGCACATACATTTTAGGTTCTTTATGGTCTTTTTTAATTATTAAGCCAAACATCAGAGGAATATTCAGAGTCGCTTTATATATTCTAAGAAATGATTTTAATGAAGACAGAACAATGGTTCTTCAATATACCTAATCCTGTCTCTACATTATACTGATTAATTACGAAAAGCGAAGTAAAAAAACGTAAGCGTAATAGGGATGTGGACTATTTTTGGGAAAGTGTTTAAAACCATGCATAAGTACCAAATATAGCCTAAACTACTTGTTATTATTTTTTTACTACAACTAATAGCTTTAAAATAAGTTATTTAAAATTCCATTTCAAATTTCGCGCCAAAACGAGAATATCTGTGAAACGCCCGCTGTGACGTCACTTGCTCCTAAACATTGTCGAAGTTGTATGTAATAGAAAGTTATTTCGTAGTTTTGTGTTAATAAGATGGATTCTACATTTTATAAACATAAAGTTTAAAGTAAAAACAGTAATAATATTATCCAAATATCAACAAACACCATATTACTTGACAGCGAAAATTCTTGTTTGGAAACAAGTGACGTCACACATTTTGTTTGGTGTTCATTGTCACGTGACTTGAGAGTGAAATATTTAATTACATTTTATTAAATAAAAAATTAATCCCCTGTTTATTGAAGAAAATATTGTGTTTTTTATTATTTTTATTATAGAAACTAACTTTTCGTGGTAAAATTTTATACTTATTTGAGTACAGTCCACATCCCTATTGTCAATACTTCAATTTCATTGAGTAAAGTCAGATACTAAATAGATACTTTCAGAATATACCAATTATAAATACAAATACTATTTAAAATACCAAAGTGAGTTATCAATTTTGTTTTTTTATTAAATAATCTTTACAAGCTAATTAAAAAATATTAGTATGTATAATTATATTTGTTTCTATCAATAAAACAAATCGAGCACTTTTTATTTTTACCATTAGTCGAGGCAATAAAGCATTAAACATCCGAAATTTGATCGGCAAGACGAATTTTAACCCGGTTTGGTGCGCTGGATTCGTGAGAAAGTCAGGAAATTTTGACCTTGTGCGATCATGTCATTTTGGGAAACGTCATTTATGCATACAATAAATGCATTCGTAAAGTGCATCTCAAACAGACAATAGGCAAAAAACTCAGAACTCGTAATTTATTCGCAGAAATGAGTTCAATTTGTTACTCACTGGTTTTTGAGGTCGCTGAAAACGAATATGATATCAAAAGTAATCACTTAAATACCTGGTGCCCAGGATACCTGGTAAATTCGGTAAATAAGGTCACAAAGTTTCCTGCTGCTCTTACGAATCGATTGCAAAAAGAATCATTAAATCTATACTAATATTATAAAGAGGAAACGTTTGATTTTTTTTTTGTTTGTTTGTTTGTTTGTATGTTTGTTTGTTTGAAATGAATAGGCTCCGAAACTACTGGACCGATTTCAAAAATTCTTTCACCGTTGGCAAGCTACACTATTCCCGAGTGACATAGGCTATGTTTCATTTTCAAAAAAATTAGGGATCCTTACTAAAATGCCATTAATGTAACCAAAAATGACCTTAAAATCCTTACATCGCGTGCGCTGAGGATACTGTTGATTATAGAATAAAGTAATGTACTACGATTTTGAAGAATATATAAATATCTACAAAAAATACCGCAACAGCATATGTCTAACTGTTATAATTACGTCACAATAACTATTTTTAATTTTGCAAAAGTTTTTATCTTGGTATTAATCCTTATCAAAATAACTTATTTCATAATCACGAATTTAGCAGGTGCAATGGGACGACGCTACTTATAAAGGAATTAAAGGACAATTAAGTTGTAGCAACCATTATAATTAAACCTCCAGCTGGTCAACTAGCTCATATGCTGAGAATACTGATCTAGCAAATCCATTTAAACCGCTTCAATTTCCTATCAAAACATCTTTCGCTTTTACTAATAATAAGTCTCAAGGTCAAACCTTCCAATTAGTAGGGATCGGTTTTCCTAATGGCCAACCGCCTAAGGCGGGTCGGAGCACCTGAAAATCAATTTATTTTGCTGCCAGAAAATAAAACAACATGTAATATCTTTACAGGGAAGCGTTGGCCCAATAAATTTAATGGCTTTTGGTATTTTTCTTTAATCCCCGTGCAAAGCCGGGGCGGGCTGCTAGTCAATACGTAATTCTATTATGACTATTCAAATTATTTTGAATAAATTGGTAAATGGTAACTTTTTCCCATATTTGAGAATACTGTTTTAATGAACAAAAATATTTTTAACAGAAAATAATCTTTTCGAACGTTTAGATGAAATTCACTATTGGTTTGTTATTATTATAAACACTGTTAAAATTGTAAATCTTATAAAGAACAAATAAATTCCATTTGCAAAAAACAAACTGTTTTTTTTGTCCTGTTTACTTTGTACAGATTTATTGCACATTAGAAACGTAATAAGATTAAAAAGTTTTTATTGTACTATTAAAAAACGGTTCTTTTGAATGTAAACCGTAACATAAAAATAAAAGTCCTTTCTTGTAGAATCTTCACACAAATGCTTAAGGTAAATTTATTGTTTCAAGTTGCCTTATACATTAAAATGTGCTCTCCTTTTACTTCAACAAAGAATAGATCTGTGGACTTTTATGTTTTATGAAAGTTTATTTTTTATCAAAAAACTGCAGCTAAGAAAATATGTTTGATTAAAATAAATTGGGTGTGTTTCGGTTGTTATGCATATTTGGGAAAATAGATATATGCTTAACACGAAAATATTTACGTTTTGTAAAATTGACAAAATAATCAATACATAGTACAGTGGAACCTCGATTAACCGGCAGGCACGGGACCAACAGCCTGCCGGATAATCGAAAACGCCGGATAATCGAGGTTTTCATGAAAAAAGCTAAGAATTGTATGCTGTAATTATTTTTTTGAAAAAAAAAAAAACATTAAAATATTTATTAAAAACTACAATTTAATTAGAAAATTTGTAATTTTTGTTTGCTTCACTGTTTTTTCGGTTTTATCCAAAGCCAATTTTCGCATTCGCCTGAGGAGCATTGCGTATGTATTATTCGCATCCTCTTGTTGTTCGTATTATACCATTCAATAAACTTTTGGATATTTGATAATTCAATATAATAACGTGCGCCGAAAGAAATCAAATACATTGCGATGTCAGCAGTACCGCATTCTATTGAAGTAACACTTACCGAAAGAAAATCAAACGCACCGCAACATGATTTACTACTAAAAATACATAGCGCACTATCAGTTTCGTATTTCAAATTTCAATGCCTCGGCAAAGGGCGCCGGTTAACAGAGGTGCCTGCTAATGGGATGCTGGATAATCGAGGTTCCACTGTATAAAACAAAGTCGCTTTCTCTGTCCCTATGTCCTTTGTATGCTTAAATCTTTAAAACTACGTAACGGATTTTGATGCGGTTTTTTTTAATAGATAGAGTGATTCAAGAGGAAGGTTTATATGTATAATAACATCCATTAAATAGTAGAGAAATACTGTTATTTTTGAGGTTTCTAATGTGATGTCGTTAATTATCAATTTTTTTCCGCTTACATTGCAAACGCAGGCTGAACCCTACGAGATTTAGCAAAATAATGTACTAATTATTTGTACACATTGAAAAGGTATACAGAAAACTCCGCGATGGTATATGTCTATCTCTTATGGATATGGATATGAAAGTGACTTGTTCTAGTTCAGATATATGCAATATTTTTAAAGTGGGAAAGAGTGATAAAGACAAATCCCGACCCAGAGCGGTAGTGATAGAATTTGTAAGCCATTTAAAAAGAACGGAAATTTTAAAATCCAGAACTTCCTTAAAGCAGACAGGTATTTTCGTGAATGAGCACTTAACTGTGAAACAATATGATATATTAAAGAAGGCTAAAGCCAAATTCGGTAAAAAAGAAGCTTGGAGTTGGGATGGTGCTATCTATGTGAAGCAAAATGGTATAATCAGAAAAATCCAATCAGAAGTTGATATTTGAATACAATACTTTTACAGTGTATGGCCACCTATATTAATTTGTATGGTGCGAACACCTGTCTTAAGATATAGGTCTACCTTTTCTTGTTACTGAGAATTTAATTGTTGTGTTTACATTTTTTTTTTTTTTTTGAAAATATTCACTAAATATAAATAAATTTTATGTTCTTTTAAAGGATATATCTTTATTATTTGGTGATATAAATCTTATTTTTTGATATATTCTCGTATATTATTTCTATGAATTTTGATTGAATACATGCATAATATACGTATTTTGTTTGTATCTCAGTACCAATACGTACATGTTTACTTAATTTGGTATTTATTTTTTTTTATTTACCTTCTTTTTTTTTCATTTATATTTTTGTATTAGTATTTGTAGTTCTTCTATTTAAGTGGGTACCACTAAATTAAATTAAAATATGTAGTTTTTTTTAGGGGCTCCTCAAATTGGGTCTCAAAGCGTGCCATATACATAGGTATTTATATTTATTCCTTTGTTAGAGGTTTCAGCATTTTGTTACTGATTTAATATATTATTACCTTTAATAGTTTTAGTAAAACATGAAATGTTTTTCGCTGTCATTTTACAATGCCCGGTCGTTAACTGGAAAATTTTTGGATTTTAAAACTAGTATGGTACAAGACAATTTTGACTTTATGGGTGTAACGGAAACGTGGCTTCAAAAAAATATCTCAAATAATTTAATTAGTATCCAAGGATATAATTTGATAAGACAAGATAGGGGTACAAGAGGTGGAGGATTGGTTATTTACTTAAAATCATCTCTGACATATGAAATTTTACCTGTTAGTAGTGTTTCTGATGTAGTAGAGCAATTGTGGATTAAAACTTTGATTAACGGTAAATATTATATAATTGGGAATCTATATAGACCAGCTGGTAGAGATATAAACGGGTTTATGGAAAGTTTGGAAGATACATTATTACAATTAGTTACTATGGGGAATGACTTACTCTTTGGTGGAGATATTAATATAAATTTAATGAATTTATCTAGCCCTACAACGAAAAAATTCTTAACTACTTTAGACTTATTTAATTTAAAACAAATAATTGATAAACCTACTAGAATCACAAGGTGTAGCAATACGCTATTAGATGTTATAGTTTTACCAATAAATTTAGATATTATTCAGTGTGATGTTAAAAAAATAGAAAAAGTGTTTAATGCTACTGAATCTGATCATAGTATGCCTTTCTGTACAGTAAACATAAAAACAATTGCCTCTGTATCAAGTATAATTAAGTTTAGGAATTTAAAACGAGTTGATTTAGATTTATTACAAACATTTTTAGACATGAGTAACTTTGAAAATATTTATTTTATTGATAATGTAACAGAAAAAGTAAAATATTTTAATGATATACTAGTGAATATTTTTAATGTGTTAGCTCCGGTTAAAACTATACATGCAAAAAATCCTAAACCAGGTTGGCTTACTGATAATATAAGAAGAATGATGACTATCCGTGACAAAGCTTTTAATAAATTTAAAAAAACAAAATTAAAACAACACTGGGATTATTATAAAGAGTTAAGAAATTTAACTACGAATGCAATTAATTCAGAAAAGCAGGCTTATGCAAAATTCTGTGTTAATAATTATAAAAATAATTCTAAAGTTATGTGGAATAAACTAAGAGAGTTAAATATAACCAACAAAAAATCAAAGCTACTTTTACCTTATGAAACGGCTAGTAAACCAAATGAAATAAATAATTATTTTTTAGATATTCCAAAATTATACAACGTAGGTACCTGATCAAAAGCTAATTAATTTTTACAATAACAATTATAAAAGTAATTTTGACTCTCTTTTCGGCTTTTCTTGTGTTAATCAAACAATTGTTTATAAATATATTAATGAAATAAAATCAAATGCTACAGGTGCTGATGAAATTAATATACAAATGTTGTTACTTTGCTGTCCCTTTGTCTTACCTATTGTAACTCATATTATTAATACTTGTATATCTCAATCTGTGTTTCCGGATCAATGGAAGCTTTCTAAAGTTTTTCCATTGCCTAAGAATAAACAAGTAAACACTTTAAATGATTTGCGGCCTGTCTCTATATTACCTGTCCTATCGAAAGTTCTTGAAAAAATTATGAAATATCAAATGAATTTACATATTAACAAGTATTCTCTGCTACCACCTACACAATCAGGTTTTAGAATGGGACATAGCTGTACAACGGCTCTATTGGACATTACAGATAATTTGTTTAGAAATATTGATAAAGGAAAAACGATTGCTCTAATTTTATTAGATTATTCCAAAGCTTTCGATACCATCAACCATGAAATTTTGTTTGCTGTTTTACATTATTCTGGATTTTCAAAAGCTGCTATTAACTTTCTTAAAAATTATTTATATAACAGGAAGCAATATACAGAAACGTATATTGGTGTTTCGAATGTTGGTTTAATTTCCAAGGGTGTTCCACAAGGTTCTGTTCTTGGCCCCTTACTATTTTTACTCTATTCGAGTAATATAATTAACTGCCTTGTACACTGCAAAGGCTATCTTTATGCTGATGATACACAAATAGAGTATGCTTTCGATCACTTTGATTTTGAGGATGCCCAAAACATTATTAATTCAGACCTTGGGTTACTAGTAAAGGAATCAGCAAGACATGAATTGTCTATTAATCCATCAAAGTCAAGGGTACTCTTATTTGGTAAGTATCGTCATCAAATTGAGGAAAAGTTGATTATTACAATTGAAGGAAGTAATATTTCCTTTGTTCGAAATGCCAAAAATTTAGGTTTGGAAATTGATACCGATTTAAAGTTTAAAAATCAGGTGAACAAGTGTCTTAAAAATGCTTATTTAAATCTACGAATGCTATATCCAAGCCGTCATATTTTACCGGAAAATACTAAAATCCTCCTTACGGACGCTTTAGTCCTGAGTCATTTCAACTATGGAGACACAGTCTATGGTCCTTGCCTGGACTCTAATGATCAAACAAGAGTACAGAAAGTACAAAATGCGTGTTTAAGATATATCTATGGAATAAGGAAATTTGACAGAATTTTCATATAAACTGCAATCAGCTAAGTGGCTAAATATGAAAACAAGGCGTTTACTTCATGCAGCTACTCTGTATCACAAAATAATTATTTTTAAAACACCGGCTTACCTTCATCAGAGGATTACTTACAGAAGTGATATTCACAATATTCAAGTGAGAAACCGTGGATCAATATCTCCTCCAAAATACCGTACAAGACTTTTTGAGAGATCTTTTTCATACCAAATATGCAAAATATATAATGACATTCCAGCACCCATAAAGAATTCAAAGCTGTCGGTTTTTAAAAAAATGTATAAAACATTTTTAATTGATAATTTTTCATAATAAGTAATAACATAATGCTACCTAAGTTGTATTTATTGTTATTAATTATATGGTAATTGTAATTAGATGCCTATAATTTTTTAGAGTACAAATCTGGCACGAGGTCGCTCACTTAGTATCAGTTTATCTGCCTGGGCGGTCTCTTTTTGTAATTGTTGTAATTGTAATATGTAATTTATAATTGGATACATTTAAATATTCTGTACAACTTTACAAAATAAACTTATTATTATTATTATTATTATTATTATATCCCACACTAACATTTTTTTGTCATTTACTTTTTACGACAAATAATGGCTAATATTCGAAGCGATTTTAACCAATACAGCATTAATCCTTATCCAATTAAATAGCTTAAATACATTGTTGATTTAATATAGATCTATATGGTCCTTTACAGCACAAGATTTAAATAAATATTTTCGAAGATATTACAGATTTAAAATTGCGAGACGTAGCGCTTGCGGTGGTACTGGCCGGCCGGAGCGGCGCCGGTGGCAGCGTGCCTATAAATAGCGCGTCGGAGGCTGCCATTTTCCCTATAGCACTTTGAATTTTGCAGCGATCGGACGCGTTTATTACGAAATTAATCATTATGATGTTCTAAGGTGGCGCAGTTGAGAATGTTGAGATGTTATAAATTTACACCTGTAATTCTTACATAACTAAGTACTATGACGCCACCGTAAGGTAGCGCAGTTGATATCTCATATATTTAAAAGAGCAAAACTTACTTACCTAAGAACTATGACGTCACCGTTAGGTGGTGCAGTTAATATATATACCTAACCGATAAATTACAAAGTACTATAAATAATAGTAACTGGTAACTAACGAGAAAATGTAATAAAAAATACAGAAAATTAATCGTAAAAATTAAAAAAAAAAAAATATGAAAAAAAAATTAGTGTTAGGCGGTGCGAAGATAGCCGGTAGTAATTACATATAACGAGACTGGAAAATTGAGTTCGTGTCTGCATATATCCAATTATTTATTTTTTGCTGTATATATAATATAGATTTACAGTTTACAGGTAATACACACACGGAAAAACTGAAATGAAATCAAAAACAGTATTGGAAATGCTTTGTTTGTTATCTGTTATTTTGTATACTATGGAGATTGTTTGGAAAAAAACAGTAGGTATATTAACAAATTGTTAATAATTATACAAATATGTACAAATATTTTATCTAAATTATAATACTTATAATAAATATGATAAATAATGAATATATTTTTTAAAACTAAACAGATTACGAGCAAAAAATGCGAAGGCAAGTTTCAAGGTAAGACGGCAGTTTCATAACTTTGTTCTTGTTATCAATAATTTAAAATAATAGACATTGAACAAAAAAAAAATATATAAAAACATCAGTAATTAGTTGGTGTAATCAACACGGATCGTCTCACAATAAAGGTTGCAAATATTGTAATTAAGCGTGTATACTTTTGTTTTGAACTTTGAACGTAACACGACAAGGAATAATTAATACTTAAATTTAATCCTTAATAAGAAAAAGAGTTTAAACATTTTATAACGAACTTTATAATAACTTAAAGTTAGCAGCAGAAAAATAAGTTTGATAAAAAAATGTCAGTGCAACAAACTTCGCGATACCAAGTTATTATTCGCCTCACCGTTACTGTGAACCCAAACTTTATCTGTTTTTCAATGTTATGTTTCCTATTTGAGTTTATATTTTCTTACATTATACATAATGTTTTGTTTCAATATTATTTATTTTATCGAATGTGGTTTCTTATACGATAGTTGTCTTTTTAGTTTTGCATATAGCGGCTTAGAAGGTGCCACCAATAGAAACTTCAGACACAAATCCAACCTCAATCTTTTGTTGACATAAATCCAGAGTTTCATTGCGATACAACGTGTAGTAAAATTTTGAAATTAGCAAGTCGGTCGAAAAATGGATCTTCGCCAAGAACATTTTCGAGCAATAATATTTTACAATTTTCAGATTATCCCAACAGCAATGTTTCGCTGAAATGGCTTCTGTGTTTGAGAATGAAGCACCAAACCAGTCAACTATCCACCGCTAGTATTTCGAATTTCAATGTGGTCGCTCCATTCTCAGCGACGAATTCAGGCTAGGTCCTCCCAAAACAGCAGTAACACAGCAAAACATTGATGCGGTTCGTCAGCTAATTAAGGATAACCGTCGTATAACATACCGGGAGATAGAGGTATTTATGGGCATTTTAAAGACCTCGATCCAGAAAATCCTACATGAAGAACTGGATGTTACGAAATTGGTTTTCCGTTAGATCCCTTATTTGCTCACACAAGAGCAAAAAGCGGTTCGCGTCAATTGGTATCGAAAAACATTGAAATAGTTTAACAAAGGAAGCTCAAAAAACGTTTATAGTCTTGTTAATGGCGATTAATCTCGGATTTACTCCTACGAACCAGTAAATAAACGCCAATCCGCTGTGTTGGTGTTTCACCACAATGAGGAAAACCAACAAAAGTCACCCCGTTCTCGGAATGTGCAACAAGTGTTTTAGAATATCGAAGAGTGGTTATTTCCGATTGGTATATAAACATTTGTTTACCAGAAGTTATCGCGAAATTCCTATAAAGCAACACACATCAGCGAATAATCCTACATCAGGACAATGCAAGTGCTTACACTCCTCAAAATACAATCGAATTTTTAAAGCTTCAAAACATCGAATTGTTAAATCATCCACCGTATAGTCCCGACCTAAGTCTCAAAGACATCTTCACGTTTCCAAAGATCAAGAATTCAATGCGGGGGCAACGATTCTAGTCGCGAGAAGAAGCGATCGATGCTTTTAAAACAGCTATTTTGCAGGTGTAACTGAAAACTGTTTTACCAATTGGTTTAACCGTATGCAGAAGTGTATTTATCTTGGCAGGACATATTTTAAAAAGCAATAAAGTCTATATCTTTTTTGTCTTAATGGCTATATTATCACGCCTGGGGGGATTGGGGAATGTGCCTTAGTGTTTTGTGATGAGGGGTAGCTTACTGAAGGCACTTCCCACCCAGGTCGTGGTTATCCACCTACCTGTAGGTATCCTGCTGATGGCAGAAAACAAACCAAGGGGAAGATGAGATAAACAACAGGAAACAAACAACAAATATATTAACGAATAAATAAGCAATAACAATGAATAATAAACAATATGAATAAGGAATAACTAAATACAATAATCTTGAATAATTTTACCAAATAAAACTATACGTTGGCATGTCACATTTACTCACGAAAATACGTCAAGAGTCACAACGGCCCAGACCCAAGGGTCTGTTTTAGGGACACCCCAAAGGGTGACACTTACAGACAACCTCAGACTCCGAACTCCTCGAGTGCGACCTCAACGACGCTTTTTTATAGCCAATTCATACGCTACGTGAGAATAAGAATTAAACTATTTAAGGTCGCCTTAAAAACTAACGTACTGACTTTGACCTGGATAATTACAAAAAATAATACAAAATAATACAATGAAATATAAAACTATTAAACTACCTTATTATCGTATGTGACAATATGCAAAACTAAAAAGACAACTCCCGTAAACATGGAAACGATACAGTAACGGAAAGATCAAAATAAAACTGAACGACATAATTTCTTCCCCTTTCTACCATCTACTTACCAATCTTGCTCACGAGATTCAGAAACTTTTTTGTCCAAATTACGCTTACCTGCCTAACTTAATCTTTTCTATTTAATCGTTACTTTTCTATTTTACTGCGACTTTTCTCTCCAACTTAACTAAAACTATCCTTCTTAAATGAAACGCTCTATCACGAAGTATAGATACCAGGAGTCTACACGGTATAGGCTTTTTCATAATATTTCTGGTACCCAATAATCAACCCACATCATTGTTCTAATTTTTGCCACTGGCGGCGCGAGTAATCAGGAGATACCGATGATTTTATTATTATGACATTTAAATGTCGCGAAATTAAATTAAATATTAATATTAATTTATTTATTTAGAATTAGTTGTCATAAAAGCTGTCAATAATAACAAGACTTCCCGCGTAAGGATTTAAACGAGTATCTCTTGAACACGGGCGCACTCTACCGGCAATAGTTCTGTCCCCTGAATTAAGACCATTTGTTTAACATTACGTTTAGACTCCTAGTATCTATACTTCGTGCGCTCTATTTAAAATAAATCACTGCGAACAAATGAAAATTCCTGTACCAAACTAAATCTCTTATTGAAACTCTCCTGCCAAACTAAAAGTCGCCTGCCAAACTCAACCTCTTGTGTGGATGTTTTTTTTAATATACTTAAACTCCTTCTGTCCAACTTTTATTATCCTGTTTAAATGAAAGTACTATCTTTTCCAACTGACACGGTCTTATGGTATTAAAACTTTTCGGACAAATTAAAACTCCTTCACCAAATTGAAACTATTACTAAAATTCTCCTGCCAAACTGAAACCGTCCTGCGAAACAAATTTTATTGACAAACTGAATCTATTCTGTCTAATGTCATTTTCCTGTTTTACTGTAACTATCCTGTGCAATTTAAACTCTCTTGTCAAACTGAAACTGTTCTTATTATTTGAAACTAAAACATATTTGTCCATCAAAAACTGTCCTTTTCAACTTAAACACTCTTTTAAAACTGTGTTATACAGTTTTATTTATGACTTCAATAACCTGTCAGTGTCTAGTACTTATCCAACACTGCAAATTCCATTAATTATATAAGAAGATATATATTTCACAAAACAAACACGCGATGATCGGTTTACAGACCATCCAAGATATGATATGAGAGCTAGAGCTCGGAGATATTTTTGGTCAAACAAATAAAAAAAATCTTAAAGTAAACGTCATTATGCTTTTAGCTTTAAGAATATGGTTTCTTATTTCTAAAAAGGAAAAATTACTATGCATGCTATGTTCCTTCCCGGTATTATATTGTACAGAATTATGTTACCGCAACGAAATTGCCGGTGATATCATAGTTCGATTTAAATTCCAGAAATGGAAAGAGAATGGTTATTTGTAGCAGAAACGCTACAATCTTTTATTTTGGCGTTTTTTCAAACTAAAATCGGTTTTTCAATGTGATATTTGATTAAATCGTCTGATACAAATCGCTGAACATATTGGACATCCGTATAATTTGATTTTATCGCTATAACGTGGTCCTATTCGATTCGAACTTTTGTGTGCTAGGTGTTGTGTCTAGTGGGGTGGAAATAATATTTGTATTGGAAAATGTGTGTATGCATTTGAATAAAATTTTTAATTTCAACATTCAAAAACGTATGTTTATGGTTTCAATAAGGGGTTAAATTTTTATATGTTTATTCAACGTTTTATTTTAAAAATTAGTTCAGTTGTTAAAATATTACTGTTGACTGACATATATACACGTGTTGATATCTCTTACAAAAAATAATCAGTAATATACACATCAAAATATAATTTATATATCTATACCTGAAAATTTGGAAGATTTTTATGATTTGGCAGATAACAAAGTACTTCGCGCCAATAACACATAAATTTTCATAATTTTTGTATTAATGTATGAAATTGTAAAATAATACCTTTAGTTTATGAGCATATTATTTCATTATATTTGACATTTAAATTAAACTTATTTGAAATTTTAGAACCTAAACAAACAAGAATATATTAAGAGACATTAAGGAGAAATTGAAAACATGTAGCATCAAGCAGGACTCGATTCCCCATCCTTTACCTCTACGCCTAAGAAGATCTTTTTTCAAGAAGGCGATTTCTATCTTTAAGCAGGTTTGCTCCTGCCTTTGGGGATAATCTCTCAGCAGAAACCGACGTCGCCGTGATACAAAAATGTTTTCTCGCCTTCTTGTATATGGATGGGAAAATATTTTTCAGGTCCTCCCACTGAAGAACTGAATCAGATCCTAAAGGTGATACAGAATTTAATGAATATAAAGTAACCCTATCATGTTGTTTGCCTCTTTTTTTCGTTGTCCATGAATCAAAAACTTAAGGTATTTTGTGAATCAAAAACTTGAGGTATTTTGTAAATCTTAACTATCTTTAGTATCATTTGATGAAGATCGTTCTATTACGAAGTTCTTTTTTTAAGCGGAATATTGCATTACCACCAGCTGCTGCGTCATTAAAATATGGATTCTGGTAATCATTGCTCAATTTTACCAAACCTCTTTTTCCATTTTGCAAGATGTGCATTTTTTTCTGTCCTTATGTCTGCTAGCTGCGGATTGATTTAATAGAGCTGCTTTATGGCACAGTTAATCATAGGAATGATCTTTGATATTGCAACAAATTTTTCCGCAGACAGTTATCTGGTAATGTATTCCAAAGGCCATAATAACTCAACCAGTTGCCTAACACTCTCCATTTCTTGAGGATTAAGAAACTGTGGTGCTTTTGGATCTTTCAATAAAGTGGGTGTAATAACATTTTCAAAAATCTGTTTACCAAATAAAAACAGGAATTCCATTGGGTTTTGACATCCTAAATCATTTTTTTAAACTTGCCCTTTTAAACCCCCGCATCTTTTTGTCTTTTTCGAATGGTATCACTAACCAAAACTAACACTTTTTTCCCATTTTACAATTTCTCTGATTTTGGAAATTGACGGTAAAATAATAAGATTTCATATAACATATTCTACTACTAAATTAACCGTATAGGCAAAACAGGTTATATGTTTATTTTTCCCTAAATTTTCGGCATGTCTAACTGCTCCTAAGGTATGGCCACCAAAATATTAAAATTGCTAAGGTTCGTGAAACAAGGTGAAAGTTTGCAAAAGTTGTCTTCTCATTTCAAAAAGAACAAAGCTCCCTTTTTTATTAATAATCTATTAAACTTCTTTTATAAAACTCATTTGAGAATTTTAAAGTCCAAAGCGAGCATGTTTACTTACTAGAAGAGAAAAAGGTTAAAGAATTTTTGCAAACAATCTTTCTTCTTATAGGTGAAAGTTTCCAACTTAAACACTGCACTTTATCTCTTTGGCTCTTAAATTGTTCTATTTATCCTAATAATACGGGGATATTTATTTTCAGTTTCTTGTAATGAAGTGGTTGCTTCCTCAATTTATTTTTTCGTTAATTGTGAGACATTTTTTCTAATGATTAAGTTTAGGTTCTTTTGTTAAAAAAATCTGGTGTGGGCACCACACGACCTTCCGAACAGTAGCATGTATAATAACAAGTAGTGAAAGAGCGAATCCACAATTTTTATTTCACATATTTCCAGTTTTTAATAAAAGTGTCAATATCTCGAAAACTAATGAAAATATCAAAAAAATGTATTCCTTCAAAAATGTTTGAAATTACATGTTCTTTCCACAAAGTATAAATATTTTGCCAATAACTATATGAAAACCCAATATTTTTAAAAAATTCCATTTTTTGATAAGAGTAAACGTCCACTTCCGGTCGGCCGATTTTACTCAAATTCTATCAGATTCCTTCGATGGTGATTATAAGTAAGGTTTTATAGTTTCATTCCGATCCGATTAGCCGTTTAGCCGCAAATGTGTTCACAGACACACAGATAGACACACAGACAGACATTTTTTATTTTTGGGTTTTTTAGGCTCAAGGAACCCTAAAACGCGTATTTCCGCTAAAAACCCGAGATCAAAATTTTTCGCGATCACAATACCTTCCTCTAAAAACAGCGTTGCTGTTCGGAAGGTAAAAATGTAATAAATTATTTTCCGCTCTTTTTTTAAATCAATTAACACAACTTTGTGTAAATGGTATTTTTTCTGTTTGTTGATATTGTTCTTATCTGGGGGCACCAGTGCCGAGCCGTCCATATGGGCAAGTCGGGCGGCGCCCGACGGCGCCGAGGTGATAAAGGCGCCGCTCACAGATTTTAGACCGGATAAAAGCTACAAATGTGGTAGCAAAAAAAATGTTTTTACGTTTTAGATTTTAGATATTTAAGAATAAAATAAAAATAAAATAAATACATTTTTTTTTTCAGAGATGTAGGTACAGATACATATAGGATTCGTCAGTACAGTGTGCTCTATAGAGCAAAGAATTCCTCTAAAGTGTATACATTATTGTCATACAAAAATGTCTTTAAACTAGCCTTAAAACTATACAAATTATTAATACATGATATTGAGTTAGGTAAAAATTTTTAAGCCTAAATAGTGCGGTGATCTGTATGAAAGAGCATAACGGCATTGAGGTACGTGAATATCCCTGGCTTGTCTTGTATTAAAGTGATGTATATCACTATTTAATCTAAATTTACTTCTATTTAAAAACACATAAACACACATTTCAAAAATAAAAATACTAGCAAGTGTTAAAATTTTTGCTTCCTTAAAATATAGTCTACAGGAAACTTGTCCTGGAATACCCATGATTACTCGTAAAATACGTTTTTGTACAATAAATACATCAGGTGCTTGAGTTGAAATACCCCACAGACAGACTCCATATCTTAGCCTTGAACCGACTTGAGCATGGCAAAGAACCAATAACTGTTCAACTGACGAATGTTTTTAATATTTCTGAATAAAAAGCAAATGGAATTTAGTTTGGATATCAGGGAGTAGCAGTGCTCTTTCCATTTTAAGCATTCATCAATTAACAGTCCCAGGAATTTAACGGACTTAACTGACTTTATAACGGTATTACCAAAGCCAAGACTTGGAGGAGTGCATTGCTTTTGGTAATTGTGGAATCTAACTACATTGGTTTTCGTTGCATTCAACAGTAAAGAGTGTGCGTAGCTCCAGTCTGCTAAGCATTCTACAACTAACGAGCATTTTTCTTGTAAACCACTATCGGATCTATTAGACACTAATATATTGGTGTCATCGACATAACCGACAACAGTGGCAATACCCTGGCGGTAGAGATGGCCATGTTCATCTTCTTTTTCTGCATGCTTGTTATTTTTATTATAATTAACGGTAGTACTGGCACCTGGATCTGCTACAGCAGGTCTCCGATTGCTTATTTTTCCTATGGTGTTTGTGTATAGTAAGAACAATACAGGCCCAAGTACAGAGCCTTGGGGGACACCCATTGTTACAAACTGATAATCAGAATTTACTGTATTTGAGGATTTATTTATACAAGATTTAATAGCCACCCGTTGTTGTCGAGATCCGAAAAAGCTCTTGACCCAACTCAGAGCAACTCCACGAATCCCATATGAATACAGTTTTTCTAGAAGCAACTCATGTTGAACGCAGTCAAATGCTTTGGTGTAATCGCAAAAAATACCTACAGGACTCTCACCTGATTCAATTAGCTCGATTAATTTATCGTAAATAGATAAAACTGCAGTTAAAGTTGATTTACCTGGTATGAAGCCATGTTGGTCATTATAAAAAATATTGTGACACAATGCAAAACTCATAAGCCTATTTAAATAGGCATATTCAAATACTTTAGAAAAACAAGAAATAGTGAAAGTCTCATAGAGAGTGGTTGCTTTATTCTAATTAAAAAAATGCGGTTTTTTGTTTATGCTGCAAATTATTCGATTCAAAAAACAAATCTTCATTTTGCAACGGAACAAACGATTGGAAACATTTGGCGGAATCTTGCAGTAAACACGAAAAAAGTACTGCTCATTTTAATAATTATAAAAAGTGCACAAATTTAAGTCAATCGTTAATTTTTGTTTTATTTTTTAAAGTAGTTGCATTACATCCTGATTTAGAAAAATCAGAAATTTTATATTTATGGCTGTAATTAAATGTCTATATAAATTAAACAAATTTTAAAAAAGGCGCTTCGTAAGTTTTGCCCGACGGCGCTGGTAGGGCTCGGCTCGGCACTGGGGGGCACGGCAGTGCCCCCGCCAAGACGAGCCAAGCGAAGCGCACGGGCACTACCTACCTTTTCTCGAAGCGCTTCGTCGTTTTTTTGAACCCTCATAACTTGGGTTTGGATTATGCTAGATCAACAAAATTTTCGGGATATATTGTCAATAGCGGACTTATTGAACATATTAAGTTTTAATTACATTAGCTGTTATACTTCAGATTTTATTTATATCTAAAAAACGCTGATTTCGTCACTGACTCACTGATGATCATCAAAATTATTAAGGTATTTCCTAATGTCCTAGAAAGCTGAAATTTTGTATGTAAGCTAGTATTAGCACACAAACAACAAAAAAATTATAAAACTTGTAACTTTCATCCCCCAACCCCTTAAACTAGGGGATGGGAGTTTGTATAAGACCTGTAATTTTAAATTAAATTTTGATGACGCTAGAGGTCTAATCTAATAATCTAATCTAAAACTTGGTGCCGCCAGATATATTTATATATATAGAGTTTTTTGGTGGGATTGTGCGAGTGGGACAATCTTGGTGCAACATCTTGTTCAGGAGATTCTTGGGATGTGATTCTTCCGTAATATGTCAAATAATAAATCAATGTTCTTGTTTACATATGACGGATGGCAAATCTTCTTAATGCGATTTTTTAGACCGATAAGATGTTGCACCAAGATTGTCCCACTCGCACAATCCCACCAAAAAACTCTACGGGAACAGAACCTGTTGAATTTCACTATGCCAGGCTTCCATTCATAAGAGGGTTATCGTCTCAAATCTCCAACCGCCTGAGAAAATACAATATTATCGTCGCAAATGCCACCTATAGAAAATTGGGTACCTTTTTTTCCCAGTTGAAAGACAAAACGCCGAAGATGAATAAATCGAACGTGGTTTACTCCATACAGTGTAGTGGATGCCCCAAACAGTACATAGGGCAGACAGGCCAAAAGCTCGCAAAAAGAATCGCCTTACACAAAAGCGATACAAGTAAAGGACCTACAAGAGAACGAGCCCAAAATCCCATGCTTTTTCTTATGAAGGTCCGAAAAGCGAATTTTGTTACCGTTCAAGGTCGTCTGACGTCATAGCCCCACCCGGCCCCACCCACTTTCACTTTTAACCTGATTGCTTGGTTCTGATTGGCTGACAGACTCCGCCCTTTAATTGCTTATTAATGACTTGTTAATTACTAGTGCCCCATTGCTTCGTTCCGATTGGCTGCCAGACTCCGCCTCTTAATTATTATTAATGACTTGTTAATTACTAGTGCCCCATTGCTTGGTTCTGATTGGTTGACAATCTCCGACCCTTAATTACTTAATAATTAGAAATGCCCCATTGCTTGGTTCTGATTGGTTGACAATCTCCGACCCTTAATTACTTAATAATTAGAAATGCCCCATTGCTTCGTTCTGATTGGTTGACAATCTCCAATCCTTAATTACTTAATAATTAGAAATCCCCCATTGCTTGGTTCTGATTGGTTGACTGCTAGCAGACAACTGTCAATTTTCGAGTGGCCTTTGACGTTTGGCGCAAGCAGCCAACCCTCTTTTCTTCTTTTTGTATATTTTCGAATTTTTTCGCGCTTTACTGACATCCTACCAACTTTACATGCTACCAACTTTACAGTGCTACCAACTTTTGACCTTTTACATTCGACGCAAGCAGCCAATTCTTCTTTTTGTATATTTTTGAATTTTTTTTCGCACTTCGCTGTCATCGTACCAACTTTACATGCTACCAACTTTACAGTGCTACCAACTTTTGTCACAAATGCCCCATTGCTTGATTCTGATTGGTTGACAATCTCCGACCCTTAATTACTTAATTACAAGTGCCCCATTATCCGCTTCCGATTGTTTATTATTTAATAAACCCCACCCATTTTGTATTTATTTAATTATTTTTTGATGTTTAATACCCCCATTGCTTCGTTCTGATTGATGATTATTTAATTAGCCCCACAACTATTATTATGAAATAATTACATTATAATAAAAATATATAATTGATAAATATTTAATAAACCCCACCCATAATTTGATATTGAGTAGCCATGTTTGAAATAATTAATATTAAGAGTAATATATATTGATAAGCATTATAACACTATTAAAAATCATTAGGGTGATTATAGGATTAAAGAATAAAAAAAATATAATAATAAGAAGTTTGTTTTATTAAAAAATATATATTTAAAATGGTAGGACAACATTTTTTAACCAATTATTTAAACAATTTACATTATGTTGAGTACACATATATTTTCCATAAGCGTGGTTGAAACATTGAGTGAATGCAGGTTGAAAGACGTCAGTACAACAGGGGGTTCCATCATATTTTGTAACATCGTAAATATTTGTCGAAATTCCAAGTTCTCGACATTTGGTTTCTAAAAAATTTAGTTTTTGACTACCTCTGACGTATATGCAGTCTGCTGAATTTAATAAATATTTTTCCAGTATGTTATTAATTTCATTATATTTAATATCACCAGAGTCGTATTTTATTCCATGAACATATTTTTCAACATAATTATTAGTTCTCTTATCCTTAGAACTCAATGTGTGGAAGGGTACTGGTGGTTTAAACAGAAAACTAGTAATATGTTTTCCAATCAGTATAGACAATTCTTTCGGATAAAATATATCCTCAAAGATAATTCCTTGAATATCTACAAGTGCTATTCTCATGATGCCTTCTATGAAACTGAAAATTTGTATAAAAGTTTCGTTTTATATTAAGCTTTAAGGCTGGATAAGTGGGGTTTCAATCTAATATTTCTCCTTTTAAACAATCACTTTTAATCTTCTTATCTATATGATAGGTTTATATAAAAATTTTGATTGATTCTGGATTGATTAAATATTATTCCCATCTGTTTGAAATCGATCTAAAATCATATATAAGAAAAAAAACATTATTATAATAAAAAAATTATTAAAGTCACTTTTAGACTCACCTATATAATATCCAACTCAAAAAATTTATATTATTGTCAAAACAGTTTGTAGAATTATTTCATCCATATATCTCTCATCCATTATCAGAATGCATTTTATATATTACATCTTCATCTTTTAATACATAGTCGTACGTAAATTTCTATCCAATTTGGTCTTAAAAATATTTTCAAAACAGTTTGTAGAATTATTTTATCCATATATCTCTCATCTATTATCAGACTGCATTTTATATATTCCATCTTCATTGTTAATCCATAGTCGTACGTAAATTTCTATCCAATTTGATCAAACTTCATAATATCAGACACGCTTATACATACTAATTTATATAAAACAAGTAGTTTTATTATATTACAATTATACTAAATTATGATAAAAAAAAAAGAAAACAATTTTATGTAAATAATTTAAATTTAAAATAATAATTTTGAACTCTATAAACAATCCATTACTTGATCATCATCATAAACATTTATTTTAGGGTTAATAGAGTAATGCCCCCATGGTAATGTCTCATCTTTCCCTGGTATCAGATATCTTTTATCATCATCAGAGCTGAGAGCAATTTTCTTTTGTTCTATTGAAAAGACTTTATGATGTTTCGATTGTATGAGATTCTGTGAAGTGGTCTTACTTCTAGATGTTTCTAAACATTCAATATAGTCATTAAAAGTTATACTATTTTTTACTATCGACATTTTAACCCCCTTTGCTTTTTTGGTTACACCATAATTCATAACATTTTTTTCAATCTCATCATCATCATATTCTTCGTCTTTTAATTTTGCCCTCAGTTTTTGCACCTCATCTTCTGAGATGGCCACTTTCATAGTATATAATTTTGATCTCAGTCCTACATAATCAGTCATAATGGAGCCATTATTTTCATCTTTCATCATACCTAAAACTTTCTTATTTAGTTGCGGTATTCCATACACATTATTTGTAGGATAGTCTGAAGTATCAAAGTATTTCTCGCAATCATTCTTTATAATTTGATAAGGATCTTTTCCTCGTATCTCTAATAAAACGGAATCTGTATCACTGTAGCAAGTAGAGCAGTTTTCTCCAAATCGTGTATGTAAATAATCATATTGGAAGCTATATATTGTAGTCTTTGCAAGATCCAAAATTGTTTGCCCTACATATATAGGTTTATTTAGATAAACCTCAATTTTTTTCATCTCTATCGCCACCAAATTTTCGTCAAATATTATACAATTCTTAAATTCAGGCTTAGATATATATGATTGTGCTCCATAACGACCCTCCCATTCGGTAAGAAGTTTTACATCAACCCTTTTTCTTACATTCTCCATAGTTTTACCGAACACAGCATTGTTCATTTATTTGAATAAATTCTTCTCAAATTCGTTTTTAGCTTTTTTTCTAAGCTCCGTATTTAAATCAATATACGGTTTTAACCAATGAGACTGCTTAAATTTTAATACTCTGTGTATTTTCGTTAATTTCAAGCCATGTTCTAAAGCTTGTTTTAGTGATCGATAGTGTATGATATATTTCTCTTTATTATAAAGTGTAGCCATAAGTTTAGTAGTCTCTTTTAACTTTGCAGGAGGCTTCATAGTCTTAGGGTTGATATGTTCTGGACAGAAAGGTATATCTTTATGCTTATCATGTAAATCATGTGGATACTCTAAATCAACTTCAAGCATATAACCTACATTATTATCATCAGCAATTGTAGTGACATCAATATTTGAATCCACCCACTCAAATTCTCCATATGGAAGAGCTTGACTCATAGCCCAACCATACTGATTGTTGACATCAAAATACATTAAATAGTTTTCAGGTTTTGCTGGATTATAATTCAACATATATTTATTGTTTGCATGAACCCTTCTTTTAGAGCAGACTTGACTGAGACCACCTCGAATGCCTCGCTCTACAAACAAAAACATATCCATATCAGTAAGAAGTTCTAACTCCTGTTTCGTAAACTTTAACATAGCATCCCAAGTAAATCCGGGTAGCGTAAAATAGTGGGCTGGATCTAGATCATACGTCTTAAGACAGCTCGATCTAAACTGTTCGAAGACATCTGCTAGGAGTAGAATGTCTGTTTTCATATATAAGTCTACATAATCACCTAGAGTTTTACAGTTAAACGAAGACCATACTTGTTGTGCTCTTTTATACATACGGCGGGGGCAAGCTTTATTATCTAATTTGTTATAAAAAGCATCTTGATGAGGTAAACAAGATTCACTAAAACGATCAAAACTATTGATGTAATCATATGGCATCACACCTTTCTTTGTTAACAAATTAAACTTATCTTCAGGTATGTTATTAAACTGAGACCTCAGATTTGTAAATTTTGTTAAAGAAGATGATAATTTATCTAAGGATGATGCCATAAATCTAAAACTATCAATGAATCTAAAGGGGATTCGAGCTTCATCAATATGCTTCGTAAACGAAATATATTTTTCTTTAGTGAGAGGCAGTAAGTCTATAGATCCTTTCATTCGGGTTGCAATATCTTTTATCACGAAATGTGCGTCATAACCACTCAAATTGTGAAAGATTACCGGGATTGTGTGTGTGTCTTGATAATTAACATTACACTCATTATGTGAAGCTCCACGGTAATTATTTTCAGAAATTAAGTAATTATAATCTCTCACTTTTTTCTCGCCAACTTTAAAGGGTTGTTCACAAATATGACAGCGGGTGGATGCTTGAAAATCACTCTCTTGTTGAGGTGTCATGTGTATATTATACGGACATAGAAATATGGTAGATACATCCTCAGCAAGCTGATTCATTTCATCAGCAAACCACTGCATACAATCGGATCCTCGATATGAACGGTAGAATGATAGACTGTTATCATAAGAAGATTTAAAATAATATCCTACTGCTGCTGGAATATGTTTTTGATAAGCAGTCTTTTCTGCACAAGGCTTTAAAATACTCTCTAAATCTGCATATACAGCAAAGGGGGCTTTTATTTTGTTTTTAAAATCCTTAAATTTAAGCATCTTTTTGCTATCTGTAGGCATTTTGGTGGCGGTATCATTCCTTTTCACGCAGTCTACTATATGTTTACTTAGCTTATCTTCCGAACGGAAGTAGTGTAAACATCTATCACAAAAGTACTTTTGACCATTTTCATTACTGAGTTGTTTAGACAAAAGCCGTGAAAGATTCTTTATCCAAACGTAATGATATTTAGTAGACTCTTTGTCATACTGATCTTGTATTAGAAGCAGATTTACATGCTTATCTTTCTTTTCCGCTGTTAAATATGTAGGGAGGGTCGAAAATTGTTTATTATACTTTTTTAGGATATAAACATTGATAGAAATGTTATTCATTTTTTCAAAATTTGGAATCTGCTTGATAGTTATAGGAAACTGAATACCTTTAAGTTTTAATACCTCAGAATAATGTGGGTATTTATTTGTTCTTTGCGGATTATTATTAACAGGATACAAAGCTGATGTAACTGCCCATGCAAAGCAGGCTTGATCATCATTTTTAACATTAATGCATGCTTCTTTTCTTTTAATTTGAGGTGGTAGTTCAATATATGATGATCCAAGTTGTGGAACAAATTTATTAATATTTACGCCCAAGTTTACTACTCTTTTTAACGACCACCCGCTGTCACGTTCCTGGAATTCTTCCAGGTCTTTTAGAATAAGTTTTGTCACATTATCATCAAACCAGTTATTTAAATTTGTATCTCTATAGATGGGAGAGTTAGCTGTGGTGAAATATTTATATTCAGTTATGATCTGTAGGCCTCTATATATCTCAAATTCACCACAAAAAACTGTGTTCACTTTAACAGACTCATCTTTCTTGAGTGCGTTACCAATTCTACGTTTGAAGAGTGTCTTACAATCAACAAGAAATGCTATAGGATCTTTATGTTTAAGGTTTGAAATGACTCCAGTTCGAATTCTAGACTTAAAAGCTGAAGTCAAATCATCCCATTCTACTTTTTTAATTCCAGACTCTTTTGCCCTAGTCATAATTCCAGATCCTCTCTTTTTTGTTAATTTAATCTGAGATCTTAACGATTTAACATTTCTTAAACAAGCCTCTAGGTGTTGTCTTTCACCCATGGAAGTAGCATTTTTAATATCTTTATTTATCTTTCTGACAGCCTTTGTACATTCCAGCAACCCCTCCTCCACTGTTTTACCATCATAGGTAATACTTATAAATCCTAAAATAGCTGTTATATGTTGAATAAGATCAGTAATTATTGACATAATGCTAAATTTTAAATAGTTAGATAAAAAAAGAAATTTAATTATGTGTCTGATATAAAGTAACTACACTGCAAGAGAAATATTAAATAATTAATTTTTAAAAATAATAATGGTAAAATATTATAATGAAATTTAAAAAAATATATTAGTAAAAAAAAACATTAATTTGAAATTCAATTTGATACAAAATAATCCATATAAACAGTTATAGCTATTTAAAATTATTTAATAAAAAAAACTTACCAAAAAATTTTATACACACACTTCAATTATCACTTTTCGCAGACTATTAAAATCAACCAACTTCTATGAAATCTTTGACAATAAAGGTTCTCATACTGTTAACACCATATTTTAAATAGTTTTTTCAATCATAATTAGAAAATATGAAATATAAAGTCATTAATTTACGTTTAAGTATTTAACAATAAATATATTAACGGAAATTTATTAATTTTTAAAGTGTTACAGATAAAAAAATATAATCGACTCTTAATCGATACTTAATATTCTAAATTTCCCATTACCAAAATTAAATAGTAAAAATTTCTCCAAATACTTTATATATAATTTGTCATATACTTTATATTCTAACTTTCCCATTAAAAATTAATTAGTAAAAATTCCTACAAAGTCCTTTATATATAATTTGCCCTATACTAAATTTTCCCTAAAATTATTTACTTTATATTTATTTTTTTCTTGTAAATTAGATTTTAATATAAAGAGTGGGTATAAATATAAGCGAAATATACAATTTTATTAAGTTAGTTCCAGTTGTTTCTTGAAGTGCTATTACCTATAATTATTACAGTAAGTCTACTATTCTATACTCTTTATACACGATTTTTTATTAATTTATTCACTTATTTATTTAAAATGTATATTATCTGTTTTTTTATATATATGCGTCTACTATTCTTCTTTATACATGATTTTTTTATTAATTTATTCACTTATTTATTTATTATACATTTTATCTGTTTTTTGATATATAATGAGCTTTACGTTATTTATATACTTACAATTTTATTTATTTCTTATAGATGGATTTAACAAAAATCAACAAATCTTCCATAATAAAAAAACAAAATAGTAAGCCGTTGGTAAAGCTAAGCGCCTTAGAGGTCAATAAAAACTACAAAATAGTGGATGCAAAAATTGTGAATTCCACCTATGGAAAAACAATTTTGCTCGAGATGGAGGACATGGTAGTTTTTCTACCGAAAAGGGTGCTGGAGGACTACACCCCCTTCATCGACGAATTGAAAAACCAAAAATATGGCTTGGTGTTCCACGGGCTGGTGGACACCGGTAAACCGAAGCCTGCGGCTTCGTTTGAAGTAGTACAAATATAAAATATTAAATATATTTTTTAATAATTGCAAAATTGTTTTATTATTAATAACCACATTTTTTTTATTATTTTTTTATTATAAAAAAGTAAAATATTTACATAGGTAATATAACACATTCATTTCAATTAGGTATTTATATTATACTCTTGATTACCTCCGTAAGAGGGAAATATTCCATTAAACAATCGTGAATAATGATGCAATATACTTTTGTATCTTTTGGAAAACCATTGTTAGCTTCAATTTCTAATTTTATATCGACAGTTGAAGATTTCATTCCATCTTCTTGTTTTGAACAATCTATTACAAATAAGGCATGATCTTTAAATGCTTGATAATCTAAAAGTGATCGTCTCTCAGTCGAATATGAATAACTAGGATAAAATTCAGTGTAGTTATAATGAGCTGCAGCATAATCATTTTTCTCAAAGTCCAGTTGCATTCTTTCATTAGGCCAATATTCACCATTAAGAGATACTCGAACACTTGATATATTAACATTATCAAAAATTGTTGAATCCTTTTCTTTTCTATTGCGCCTCTCAGTTTGAAATGTTACTATAACATAACGCGGTTTTTCAATTGATGAGCTTGTTTTAACATTCCAGATTTCTCTTCTTGCACCGTCTTTAATTGAGGGTAGTTCATTAAGATCCCACTTTCTGAATGGAATATATATTGGTATATTATTTTTAATAGGTTCCATCAATTTAATTTTAATTTCATCATTGGGAAACACATGTTTCACTTTCAGTTCCATACTATTTATAATAATCTTAACAGTTGTTGTAGTTGCGGTACTACCAGCACCTACCTCATTTACAATAATACTATCATTATCGTACTTATTCAACATATAACAGCTATTTTAGGATTTATAAGTATTACCTATGATGGTAAAACAGTGGAGGAGGGGTTGCTGGAATGTACAAAGGCTGTCAGAAAGATAAATAAAGATATTAAAAATGCTACTTCCATGGGTGAAAGACAACACCTAGAGGCTTGTTTAAGAAATGTTAAATCGTTAAGATCTCAGATTAAATTAACAAAAAAGAGAGGATCTGGAATTATGACTAGGGCAAAAGAGTCTGGAATTAAAAAAGTAGAATGGGATGATTTGACTTCAGCTTTTAAGTCTAGAATTCGAACTGGAGTCATTTCAAACCTTAAACATAAAGATCCTATAGCATTTCTTGTTGATTGTAAGACACTCTTCAAACGTAGAATTGGTAACGCACTCAAGAAAGATGAGTCTGTTAAAGTGAACACAGTTTTTTGTGGTGAATTTGAGATATATAGAGGCCTACAGATCATAACTGAATATAAATATTTCACCACAGCTAACTCTCCCATCTATAGAGATACAAATTTAAATAACTGGTTTGATGATAATGTGACAAAACTTATTCTAAAAGACCTGGAAGAATTCCAGGAACGTGACAGCGGGTGGTCGTTAAAAAGAGTAGTAAACTTGGGCGTAAATATTAATAAATTTGTTCCACAACTTGGATCATCATATATTGAACTACCACCTCAAATTAAAAGAAAAGAAGCATGCATTAATGTTAAAAATGATGATCAAGCCTGCTTTGCATGGGCAGTTACATCAGCTTTGTATCCTGTTAATAATAATCCGCAAAGAACAAATAAATACCCACATTATTCTGAGGTATTAAAACTTAAAGGTATTCAGTTTCCTATAACTATCAAGCAGATTCCAAATTTTGAAAAAATGAATAACATTTCTATCAATGTTTATATCCTAAAAAAGTATAATAAACAATTTTCGACCCTCCCTACATATTTAACAGCGGAAAAGAAAGATAAGCATGTAAATCTGCTTCTAATACAAGATCAGTATGACAAAGAGTCTACTAAATATCATTACGTTTGGATAAAGAATCTTTCACGGCTTTTGTCTAAACAACTCAGTAATGAAAATGGTCAAAAGTACTTTTGTGATAGATGTTTACACTACTTCCGTTCGGAAGATAAGCTAAGTAAACATATAGTAGACTGCGTGAAAAGGAATGATACCGCCACCAAAATGCCTACAGATAGCAAAAAGATGCTTAAATTTAAGGATTTTAAAAACAAAATAAAAGCCCCCTTTGCTGTATATGCAGATTTAGAGAGTATTTTAAAGCCTTGTGCAGAAAAGACTGCTTATCAAAAACATATTCCAGCAGCAGTAGGATATTATTTTAAATCTTCTTATGATAACAGTCTATCATTCTACCGTTCATATCGAGGATCCGATTGTATGCAGTGGTTTGCTGATGAAATGAATCAGCTTGCTGAGGATGTATCTACCATATTTCTATGTCCGTATAATATACACATGACACCTCAACAAGAGAGTGATTTTCAAGCATCCACCCGCTGTCATATTTGTGAACAACCCTTTAAAGTTGGCGAGAAAAAAGTGAGAGATTATAATTACTTAATTTCTGAAAATAATTACCGTGGAGCTTCACATAATGAGTGTAATGTTAATTATCAAGACACACACACAATCCCGGTAATCTTTCACAATTTGAGTGGTTATGACGCACATTTCGTGATAAAAGATATTGCAACCCGAATGAAAGGATCTATAGACTTACTGCCTCTCACTAAAGAAAAATATATTTCGTTTACGAAGCATATTGATGAAGCTCGAATCCCCTTTAGATTCATTGATAGTTTTAGATTTATGGCATCATCCTTAGATAAATTATCATCTTCTTTAACAAAATTTACAAATCTGAGGTCTCAGTTTAATAACATACCTGAAGATAAGTTTAATTTGTTAACAAAGAAAGGTGTGATGCCATATGATTACATCAATAGTTTTGATCGTTTTAGTGAATCTTGTTTACCTCATCAAGATGCTTTTTATAACAAATTAGATAATAAAGCTTGCCCCCGCCGTATGTATAAAAGAGCACAACAAGTATGGTCTTCGTTTAACTGTAAAACTCTAGGTGATTATGTAGACTTATATATGAAAACAGACATTCTACTCCTAGCAGATGTCTTCGAACAGTTTAGATCGAGCTGTCTTAAGACGTATGATCTAGATCCAGCCCACTATTTTACGCTACCCGGATTTACTTGGGATGCTATGTTAAAGTTTACGAAACAGGAGTTAGAACTTCTTACTGATATGGATATGTTTTTGTTTGTAGAGCGAGGCATTCGAGGTGGTCTCAGTCAAGTCTGCTCTAAAAGAAGGGTTCATGCAAACAATAAATATATGTTGAATTATAATCCAGCAAAACCTGAAAACTATTTAATGTATTTTGATGTCAACAATCAGTATGGTTGGGCTATGAGTCAAGCTCTTCCATATGGAGAATTTGAGTGGGTGGATTCAAATATTGATGTCACTACAATTGCTGATGATAATAATGTAGGTTATATGCTTGAAGTTGATTTAGAGTATCCACATGATTTACATGATAAGCATAAAGATATACCTTTCTGTCCAGAACATATCAACCCTAAGACTATGAAGCCTCCTGCAAAGTTAAAAGAGACTACTAAACTTATGGCTACACTTTATAATAAAGAGAAATATATCATACACTATCGATCACTAAAACAAGCTTTAGAACATGGCTTGAAATTAACGAAAATACACAGAGTATTAAAATTTAAGCAGTCTCATTGGTTAAAACCGTATATTGATTTAAATACGGAGCTTAGAAAAAAAGCTAAAAACGAATTTGAGAAGAATTTATTCAAATTAATGAACAATGCTGTGTTCGGTAAAACTATGGAGAATGTAAGAAAAAGGGTTGATGTAAAACTTCTTACCGAATGGGAGGGTCGTTATGGAGCACAATCATATATATCTAAGCCTGAATTTAAGAATTGTATAATATTTGACGAAAATTTGGTGGCGATAGAGATGAAAAAAATTGAGGTTTATCTAAATAAACCTATATATGTAGGGCAAACAATTTTGGATCTTGCAAAGACTACAATATATAGCTTCCAATATGATTATTTACATACACGATTTGGAGAAAACTGCTCTACTTGCTACAGTGATACAGATTCCGTTTTATTAGAGATACGAGGAAAAGATCCTTATCAAATTATAAAGAATGATTGCGAGAAATACTTTGATACTTCAGACTATCCTACAAATAATGTGTATGGAATACCGCAACTAAATAAGAAAGTTTTAGGTATGATGAAAGATGAAAATAATGGCTCCATTATGACTGATTATGTAGGACTGAGATCAAAATTATATACTATGAAAGTGGCCATCTCAGAAGATGAGGTGCAAAAACTGAGGGCAAAATTAAAAGACGAAGAATATGATGATGATGAGATTGAAAAAAATGTTATGAATTATGGTGTAACCAAAAAAGCAAAGGGGGTTAAAATGTCGATAGTAAAAAATAGTATAACTTTTAATGACTATATTGAATGTTTAGAAACATCTAGAAGTAAGACCACTTCACAGAATCTCATACAATCGAAACATCATAAAGTCTTTTCAATAGAACAAAAGAAAATTGCTCTCAGCTCTGATGATGATAAAAGATATCTGATACCAGGGAAAGATGAGACATTACCATGGGGGCATTACTCTATTAACCCTAAAATAAATGTTTATGATGATGATCAAGTAATGGATTGTTTATAGAGTTCAAAATTATTATTTTAAATTTAAATTATTTACATAAAATTGTTTTCTTTTTTTTTTATCATAATTTAGTATAATTGTAATATAATAAAACTACTTGTTTTATATAAATTAGTATGTATAAGCGTGTCTGATATTATGAAGTTTGATCAAATTGGATAGAAATTTACGTACGACTATGGATTAACAATGAAGATGGAATATATAAAATGCAGTCTGATAATAGATGAGAGATATATGGATAAAATAATTCTACAAACTGTTTTGAAAATATTTTTAAGACCAAATTGGATAGAAATTTACGTACGACTATGTATTAAAAGATGAAGATGTAATATATAAAATGCATTCTGATAATGGATGAGAGATATATGGATGAAATAATTCTACAAACTGTTTTGACAATAATATAAATTTTTTGAGTTGGATATTATATAGGTGAGTCTAAAAGTGACTTTAATAATTTTTTTATTATAATAATGTTTTTTTTCTTATATATGATTTTAGATCGATTTCAAACAGATGGGAATAATATTTAATCAATCCAGAATCAATCAAAATTTTTATATAAACCTATCATATAGATAAGAAGATTAAAAGTGATTGTTTAAAAGGAGAAATATTAGATTGAAACCCCACTTATCCAGCCTTAAAGCTTAATATAAAACGAAACTTTTATACAAATTTTCAGTTTCATAGAAGGCATCATGAGAATAGCACTTGTAGATATTCAAGGAATTATCTTTGAGGATATATTTTATCCGAAAGAATTGTCTATACTGATTGGAAAACATATTACTAGTTTTCTGTTTAAACCACCAGTACCCTTCCACACATTGAGTTCTAAGGATAAGAGAACTAATAATTATGTTGAAAAATATGTTCATGGAATAAAATACGACTCTGGTGATATTGAATATAATGAAATTAATAACATACTGGAAAAATATTTATTAAATTCAGCAGACTGCATATACGTCAGAGGTAGTCAAAAACTAAATTTTTTAGAAACCAAATGTCGAGAACTTGGAATTTCGACAAATATTTACGATGTTACAAAATATGATGGAACCCCCTGTTGTACTGACGTCTTTCAACCTGCATTCACTCAATGTTTCAACCACGCTTATGGAAAATATATGTGTACTCAACATAATGTAAATTGTTTAAATAATTGGTTAAAAAATGTTGTCCTACCATTTTAAATATATATTTTTTAATAAAACAAACTTCTTATTATTATATTTTTTTTATTCTTTAATCCTATAATCACCCTAATGATTTTTAATAGTGTTATAATGCTTATCAATATATATTACTCTTAATATTAATTATTTCAAACATGGCTACTCAATATCAAATTATGGGTGGGGTTTATTAAATATTTATCAATTATATATTTTTATTATAATGTAATTATTTCATAATAATAGTTGTGGGGCTAATTAAATAATCATCAATCAGAACGAAGCAATGGGGGTATTAAACATCAAAAAATAATTAAATAAATACAAAATGGGTGGGGTCTATTAAATAATAAACAATCGGAAGCGGATAATGGGGCACTTGTAATTAAGTAATTAAGGGTCGGAGATTGTCAACCAATCAGAATCAAGCAATGGGGCATTTGTGACAAAAGTTGGTAGCACTGTAAAGTTGGTAGCATGTAAAGTTGGTACGATGACAGCGAAGTGCGAAAAAAAATTCAAAAATATACAAAAAGAAGAATTGGCTGCTTGCGTCGAATGTAAAAGGTCAAAAGTTGGTAGCACTGTAAAGTTGGTAGCATGTAAAGTTGGTAGGATGTCAGTAAAGCGCGAAAAAATTCGAAAATATACAAAAAGAAGAAAAGAGGGTTGGCTGCTTGCGCCAAACGTCAAAGGCCACTCGAAAATTGACAGTTGTCTGCTAGCAGTCAACCAATCAGAACCAAGCAATGGGGGATTTCTAATTATTAAGTAATTAAGGATTGGAGATTGTCAACCAATCAGAACGAAGCAATGGGGCATTTCTAATTATTAAGTAATTAAGGGTCGGAGATTGTCAACCAATCAGAACCAAGCAATGGGGCATTTCTAATTATTAAGTAATTAAGGGTCGGAGATTGTCAACCAATCAGAACCAAGCAATGGGGCACTAGTAATTAACAAGTCATTAATAATAATTAAGAGGCGGAGTCTGGCAGCCAATCGGAACGAAGCAATGGGGCACTAGTAATTAACAAGTCATTAATAAGCAATTAAAGGGCGGAGTCTGTCAGCCAATCAGAACCAAGCAATCAGGTTAAAAGTGAAAGTGGGTGGGGCCGGGTGGGGCTATGACGTCAGACGACCTTGAACGGTAACAAAATTCGCTTTTCGGACCTTCATAAGAAAAAGCATGGGATTTTGGGCTCGTTCTCTTGTAGGTCCTTTACTGATACAGTTAAGAAACCCACGATAACTGCGTTAAGTCAACACGTACATTCTACCTCACACCAAATGGATTATGGGAATGTAAGAATCCTCGAAACAGTCACAAATCAATTTAAAAGAAACTTCGTGGAAATGTGTTACATAAATGGGTGCAAAAATTCGATGAATTCTAAAAAAGATGTGGAAGGTTTAAGTTTGATTTACACCTACCTGGTACATCAGGATCTAACGAAGAAGATCAGACATGGGGACATTACCTAAATTAGTGCAGTATTGGTGCTTCGTTAGTGGAAAAACAATGTTTTTCATGGTTGTTGTGTGGTGTTTTGTTTGTGTTTATGTCCAGGGCCTAACCTTAAAATAATAAATGGCTGACACCTCTCGAAGGTCTATCCAAATGTCACCGTAGGTGGCCTCTAACAACAGGAGTATCCTAGCAACTCTTACCCAGAGTTCGCTCTGTGTATTCCTAATATGTTTTGTCTTTGTCTTAATAATACAAAAATAAAAAGGATACATGTTTCTGCGTTCCTCGATGTCCTTGTGGTTTACTGTTTTCGTTTCGAATTTTACAATAGTAAAAACGCTTAAATTGTTTAAAATTAAGATCGGGAAATTAAACACTGTTATATCCGAAAAATTTTAATGTATTACTGTTTTTGCATAGTACAAATTATGTTGTATTTGAACACCTAAAAAATAGGAAAATTAGAACACTTTCCTCTGTAAGTTTTTAACATTATACTATATTTTATATACTTACAAATCTTGTAACTCCCATTTTAGGCGCTGATGAAGGCGAAAAAAGTCGCCGAAAATTTCGCATATTTGGAATAAAGTTTCTCTCACGTCTGGCTCTTTTCATCCATTGCCTAACCTATTCCTGTGGCGCTTCCCGAAAGTTAACTAAAAAGAACTTTTATATATATATATATATATATATGTTATGATGTAGTGTTTCACGGATGGTAGAATGAACAGTAGTGGTGTTCCGGGTTTCAATCCGTTGGTTGTTTGTGTCTTCACGACGTTTCGCCAACATCTCAGCTGGCATTTTCAAGTGATGCTTCCTTTGCGGCTGCTCAACTTGGAATGAATCATTCCAAGTTGAGCAGCCGCAAAGGAAGCATCACTTGAAAATGCCAGCTGAGATGTTGGCGAAACGTCGTGAAGACACAAACAACCAACGGATTGAAACCCCGAACACCACTACTGTTCATATATATATATATATATATATATATATATGTATAGGTACTCCTTGTTAAAAAAAAAAATTAATCGACATATATTGAGACATATCGACATATATTGAGAGATCAGATCATATAAATATGAATGAATAGAAGTGTGCGAACGTCTCCTGCCTCTTACGTCCACACAGTAGCTAAAAATAAAAAAAAAATTGTCCTTGACAGCGAGCGCGTCGATTGTCGATTGTCTTGTTTTGTTGATTGTCGATTGTCTTAGACATAAATAAAAAAAAATTTTGTTACAAACAACTTACAAAAAGAAATGAAATCCCACCAAAAACATTTTCATGTAAAATGTTGCCAAGACGAGCCCATATGACTTGCACTGTCAAAAAGTTATCAGATCTCCTGTAGAGCCAAGCTTCTAACACTACACGCCCTAACTCTACAAGGCCTAACTTCACAAACTCAGTCAAAATATGTGGCTTGGCCATTTCCCTACATTCACATCGGCGTAAGGTGAAAAATCAATTCACTGTTCATTACATTTGTATTATACAATAGTTCTTGTAGTAACGAACGGCCAAGCCACATATTTTGACTAAGGTGTAGAGTTTGTGAAGTAAGGCCTTGTAGAGTTAGGGCGTGTAGTGTTATAAGCTTGGCTCTACATGAGATCTGATAACTTTTTGACAGTGCGAGTTATATGGGCTCGTCTTGGCAACATTTTACATGAAAATGTTTTTGGTGGAATCATGTTATTTAAAAAGGATAAAAAACACTAATTTATTCTCCGTAATCCGTTATAAGCTAAAAAAATTAAAGTAAATCACCACAAAATTGTCACTGCCAGAAATATTCTAATCGTTAATTTTACTTTCGTCCTGCTTACAGACTATTGAATTATGCTGATTATTTTTTTCACCTGTCAAAATATCACAATTTTGTGATTTCGTCCAATCAAAACGCTTAATCTTCAATGTTTTATGCTAAATCTAGCCAATCATTTCGGTTTATATTGATAAAACCACTAGTGGTTTTACTAGTATTGATAAAATAAGTGCCTTACTATAAATCAACATTCATTTATATTATCTAAATATTCTGAATTATATTTTGTTATTATTATTATCACAATTCAATTCATCTAAACGATAATGAACAAGTTATAATGGTGTCGTGGGACACCAGGTAGGAACTAAGTTCCTTCGGCTAATGTAGAATCGACACTACTCGCTTATGTATACGACTGTAGCGCCTGCGTACGTCTCATTTAACGGTTTTATTCCATAGACTTTTTGTTATGGTCTTACTATTACTTTTTTTTTCAGTTCGGTCGCGCAGCAAAATCCCTATCTCCTCCAAGCCTTGTATTATACTACGTTATAGATTAATAATTACATTTCTTTTGGTTGTACATATTTTCATAATTTGTACTTTTCGTCTGGGCAGCTTATATATCAATAAATTCTCTAAAGATATAATTTTTATAATGATAATAATCGGAATAAGATAATTGAATTAATTTTATTTAAAGTTAAAATAATATTTATAGTTTTTTGTTTAACACTGGAAAAAGACTAAAAAAAAAATTACCATCCCGCGTATTCGATCCTCCAACGATATCCAATCGTGAAAAGTTATCATATGCTAGTCAAATTATTTTTATGTACTATTTACTGCATAAATTTTGATCATATTAATAATAATAATTTATAATAAATTTTGAGATTAACATTAGTAACAGGTGTAGATAATCCAATTAAATAAAATATTACACTATAATTTACACATTTTACATTTAAAAACCAATGATTTTCATTAATTTATAGGTCATCACAAAAGTTGACATCGTTGGATATTTCTATATTGTTTACAATGTTTATATTATATTATTAAACTTACCTTTCGTTAGGAGATTCTGTAATGAGAAGATCATCTTTTGCCTGATTCATTATACCTATTATATTTTTTGTAAAAACTTTCAAGAAAGTTTCGGTGGCAGTTAAAAATTATATCATAACTGTCAACATTATGTCTATCGTATACTGAACACTGAGTAGAGGCTAGCGTTGTGTGGAGGCTAGCGGTAACCTGCCTACTAGATATACTGGCACTATTACAAGCGTTAGGGTTTTATTGTTACGGTTTTTTACTATTACATTTTTTTCAGTTCGGTCACGCAGCAAAATCCCTATCTTATCCAAGCCTGCCGTAAGGAACATAGTTCCAAAAATCAAATATGTAGGTAATTTAAAACTAACCTGCTTCCTGGTTCTGCATGCATTTAAAACTTTTATATGCCTACAGGCAAATGTGGTCTTGTAGTTAAACTTTAAATAGATATAGGTACTCAAAAATTTTTATTTTGGTAATTTTCTCTTTAATAATATAATTGTATAAATAGGTATAAAAATAAATATTTATTCAAATTATAACCCTGTTTTCACGACGCTCACGACAACTGACAACTGTCAATACTATCTAGTGTACAGGATAAGTTAATAGGCGGGGTAACGGCATTTCGTTTGTGTTAATTATGAAATATAAGTTGTTCTAGGAAGTTTTTTAAATAAAGTAGTTTTTGTACAGAATGGTTCAAAAAATAATCTTCTCAAATACCACTCGTCCTGTAATATTTTACTAGATAAAATTTTATTTTCCAGACTCAAACTTTTTTATTTTAGGCAAAACTTATCAAACAAACTGAATATGATAAAATCGTCCTACGGACTCGTGATTTTATCACATTTCAGTTTGTTTCCGTATTTTTGCCAAAATAGTTTTCGTGGAAACTAAAAATTTATCGATAAAATTTTAAGGACTCGTGGTATTACCTTTGATAATAAATTTAGATTAATAACAATGGCTTATTATATTAAAAACAGAATTTTGAAACTCTATGTCACTCTTGATTATTGATGATGAAAGTTATATCTTTAATTTTCGGTTTTATAGTTATTGGAAGCTATAAATCATAATCAATGATATCTGTTGCGTATATCTGTTTAACGATTTAATTGCCACTACTAAGTGTGTTCTTGTCAAGATTTCTTTCAACATTCTAGACATCCAAAATAGTTTGTAAACTAAGATCGATTTAAAACGTAGATTTCAACAGATTTAAATATTGGACATCATAATTTATATTAATAATAATTATACTCCAGTCAATGAGAGCAGTATTATCTCCGATTTTTATCCAAAGGCATCCATTTTCATAAAATCGTGGAAATAGGCTCTACTTATCTTTAAATTCAAAGTCTACCATATGCCCTTATTGCCAAAATTGAATAAAAATTGTTATAACGTAAATCAAAGTACTTTTTAGATTTTAATAGTGTTTAATAGAATTAAATAAAGCTCTTCTCATACTTAAAAACATTATTGTTGGTTGGCTAAATAATTTCACCCTTATAAACCACCCCCTTTGATAATAAAAGGTGTAAAAAAAGTGATTTTATATTATTTTTATAGCGGTAAATATATAATATAAATGTTTTTTTGTTTTTGATTATTTTTGTTTTTTAATTCTTAAAAACAACCCCTATCTTTAAAAAATAAAATAAACATTTCTTTGAACATATCAGTTAATTATCTCTTTATTTACATAATATTGATACTTTTTTGTCATATACAGTAATTTTTTTTATTTTACATCCCTTAAAACTACCCCTCATGATGGAAAATATAAAAGTAACAAAATTACCTTTAAGAAAAAAAAAGAATAAAATTAATACAAAAGATGTATTGAATAATATGTAAAAAATTTAAATTTAAAGAAAAATTGTTATATATGTATATAAATTTCACCTTTCTCCAGCAGCTGCGTAAAACCTATAATGTTTAGAGACAGCGTGAGTAGTCGGTCTACCGAGATCCCATTCACATTTGCTCCAAAATTTGTATATGCTTCAAAAGTTTAAAAAAACCTATTTGTTTTTTTTACAGTAACTCCATTTATTAGAAATCATTTTAAACTACATTTTTGTGCTGAATCATTCTTTTCGTATCTCTTGTTATTTTCGAGTTACACGGAGTAAAAAGCAGATTTAAAAAATACAAAAAAAATGGGAGAGGTGTCAAGGGACACCCGGATGGAACGAAGTTCTTTTCGATTAATTAGTGAAGGAATTATAATTTGTAAACACAACAGAGTGTTTATACATACATAGGTAATTTATTATTGTCTGTATTAAATCTCTTCTTACCTAAATCCATTAGCAGAACAGAAACACTGTCAGGATTCATTATTGTTATTATTTTGTATTATTTTATTATTTATTATCTCCAAAAAACCTGTATTAACTTAAAAAAGTCACCACACTACACTGTTCAAAGCAAAATAGTTAATTCATTATCACCTGAATATTTTTAACAGTTCGTTTCTTTTAACAAAAGTGTCCATTCATACAATACCAGAGGTTTAGATGACATACATGTACTTTTTATTTTAATTTAAAACAGGAATTAACAATTAATACAAAATGTTAAAATATTTGACAGTAACTGACAGTTAAGGTAATTTGACGTACCTAACTAGTTTACGAACTATTTTTAAAATGTTTATGAATTTATTAATTTATAAAAACAGGATGAAATAAAATATAATAGGTACTATTATAGGTACTTATTTTTTTCTACAGTATTTTCTTTTAATTTTAATTAGTGTCTTTTTAATTGGACTTTTATTAGTATTTATTTATGTATATTAGTGTTTCCTATTTAAATAAAGATAGGTATATCTATCTATGAGAGAGAGAGAGAGAGAGAGAGACACAGACAAACATGCGTGTGTCGTGTCGTGCCGTGACAAATTTTGGTCTGAATTTTTTTCGGCTAGCCTCAGTCCACGAATCAGTCGTACCTAACGCGCGAAAAGGAACTCCGTTCCAATAAAAAAATGCGCTCTACAATTTAGTCACATTTATTTTAAAAACCATGCATTTTAAACCAGTCCAACTTTTTAAGCCTAAAAGTAACACTAAAATAAAAAGTATTGTAGAAGGAAAACGATGTATTTAAATTCTGTCGGATGCGGGGTTAATTATACTGGTCATTTTTTCTTAAAATATATGAGTCATCAATGTTTTTTGCACTATATCTCGCTTAGTATGAATGTAATCAAACTAATCAACAGTTTTAAATCAGTTAATCAATCGTTTTAAAGGTCTTTTTAAGCACTACAAAAAGCGTTTGTAGCATTATTGGAACGAAGTTCCCTTTCGAGCGTTACGACCAGTTACGACTGAGGCTAGAGACTAGCCGAAAAAAATTCAGACCAAAATATGTCACGACACGACACAACACGACACACGCATGTTTCTCTCTCTCACAGACCAAAAAATAAAAAACTCTCTCTCTCATAGATAGATATATTACAATTAAAAAGACACTAATTTAAATTAAAAGAAAATGTACATTAAAAAGAAAATACTGTAGAAAAAAATAATTACCTATAATAGTATTATATGTTATTTCATCATGTTTTTATAAATTAATTAATTCATAAACATTTTAAAAATAGTTCTTAACTTGACTAGTTACCTTAACTATCAGTTACTGTCAAATATTTTAATTTGAAAATTTTGTATTAAATTGTTAATTCATGTTTTAAATTACATTGAAATAAAAAGTAATTCTAGGTAGATGTATATCATCTAAACCTCTGGTATTGTATAAATGGACACTTTTGTTAAAAGAGACGAACTGTTGTAAATAATGGATTTACTATTTTCTATTTTGCTTTGAACAGTGTAGTGTCGCCACTTTGTTAAGTTTATACAGGTTTTTTGTAGATAAATATTAAAATAATAAAAAATTATAACAATAATGTATCCTGACAGTGTTTCTGCACAAGTTTCGGATATTGCTGATAGAGTTAGGCAAGTAGAGATTTTATACAGACAATAATAAATGCTTATGTATGTATAAACACTCTGTTGTGTTTACAAATTACTAATTTCTTCACTAATTATTCAAAAGGAACTTCGTTCCATCCGGGTGTCCCTTGACACCTCACACTTTTTTTTCCTGTAACATTTTTCTGTTTTTTCAATTTGAATGCACGGATCCGATCACTCAAAAAAAATAGTATTATATCTCACATTGTATTGCAACCAGAAGATTTCTAAAGAAAACGAATTTCTTTGTTTTGTTTTTCGCTACATACATAGTTTTAAGTTATTCACAAAAAAACCTTCCGAAAAGGTGTTATTTTTCAATAAAAATCTCAAAGTTTCAATCACGAATGACTGAAAAAGTATTGTTTTCAAAAAACTTATACAACGTTTTTTGCTTAGAATTAGGTATAACGACTTCCGGAATTGTTTTGACCAAAAAAATGTCTACCCCTGAGAAGCAGTGGGAACCGCCCCTAAAATAAAAGCATATTTTGGCATAAAGTAGACTTTTTTCTTGAGCTATTTCATATCTAAGGTACGAATTTCAAGTAAATTGATGCATAAGGACGGAATTCGGAGTCAAGTATCCTCATTGACTGAACTATTAACCTTGATTACATTCTTGTGGATACTACAAACTACATCAGCTTACCAAACATATATCACAAAATAGGTTTAAGCTGTAATCAGAAATTTGATTTATTACTAATCTCAAGCTTGCCAGTAAAATATTGCTAATCTCACCTTTTGACCGCAAACTGATCTTTATTCGGCAGAGTATATTGTAGGTAATGGTTATGAAAATATTACAAACAAGTATTAATTTTTACATATTATATTAAATTTATATTTTTTTATAAAATATGCAAGAATTTTTGAAATTTAGAAATGTTATTAAAAAAATATTAAAAAAACTGTGACATTCAAAAGAACTGAAACCTGCCATATCTATCGATAGCCTTAACTGGATGGAAGAAAAAAACACTGAAAATAGCATGAATCTTTCGGATAACATAAAAATACTGTTTTTCTATATCGAAAATAGTTACTTATTCGTAAATTGACTTTATTAAAATGCGACGAAAAACTTTCGAGTTTTAGCCAAAAAGTGATTTAAAGAAGAACATAAGTTGGTTTTCTCTATATGACAATTGTTTTAATGGGGTGTATGTGGTATACGAGGGTTGTTTTTTTTTAGTTTTGCATATAGCCATAAAAACAAAAAAATATATCTATCCCACCAAAACCGATACACTTTTGTAAACGTTCAAACCAATTGATAAAATAGTTATGTATTCTAGTCTTTAATTAACACCGGAATCGATGGTTTCTTCTGGCCAATGAAATCCCTGCCAAGAAATTGTTGGGACTTAAATCGAGACTATACGGGGAATGGTATAACAATTCGCACATCGAGAAGGGATCATATTTGTTGGTTTTTCCTCATCGTGAAACACCCACACAGCGGATTGACGTTAATATGCCGGTTCGTAAGAATAAATCTAAGATTTATCGCCACTAACAATATTATAAACGTTTTTTTGAACCGTTACAATGTTTTTTAACACCAATTGACGCGAACTGCTTTTTGCTCTTCCGTGAGCAAATGAAAGATCCAAAGGGAAACCAACTTCGTAACACCCAGTTTTTCATGTAAAATCTTTTGGCTTTGAAATTCCCAAAGATGCCTCTATTTTGCGTTATGTTACACGGTGGTCATCCTTAATTAGCATTAATGTTTTTCTGTGTGACTGCTTTTTTTAGTCGACTTTGCCTGGATTCGTCTCTGAGACTAAAGCTACCACGTTAAAATTATCAATTTTAAAAACATTGCTCGAAAATGTTCGTGTCTAAGATCCATTTTTTGACCGACTTCCTAATTTTAAAAATTTACTGTACCTACATGACCTGTTGTATCGCAAGGAAGCTCTGTATTTATGTCAACAAAAGATTAAGGTAAGATTTGTGTCTGCAGGTAATACTGGTGGCGCCTACTAAGCGGCTCTACGCAAAACTAAAAAGAGAATCCTCGTATTAAGTAGGCATATATAATAATTAGTAGTTTTATACATAAAAGCTACACTTTTAATCAAATTTTATATCTTACAGACAGCAGTTAAATACATATTCATTCCTTTCATAGACTTTCCCAACTTGTTTAATTACAACTATAAATTTAATAGGGGAATACAGACAGCAATTTATTACCCAATTCAAAATCAAATAATGTTAAGAACCACTGTACTTACATTGGGGTTATACCTTAAACTAAATTAATCTAACTAAAAATTTTCCCTTTCATCAACATTTCGCTTTTCACAAATTCATGCTTAACATACTGAACACATATTTGCTTCTATATTCAGTATTTCTCTAATTAGTTCAGGTGTCGAGTTTTTTGGTACAAACAGAAATAACGACAAGTGAAAACAAAAAAAAAACTTCTTTTCAAATATTCATACTTGCAAATTCATGCATGGACCACAGTTTCAAAAGTTTTAATATCGTTGGGAGCAGCACGTACCACATCTTACGTGAATGATTTACAAATTCAGAAGCAAGGGGTTTGAATTTTATATTTAAATCTGATATGATCTAGGTGTACATATCTGATATTCTTTTATTCAATCAATACAATTATTAACAAATTCTATGTCACATTTTTAAAATTCTTAATACCTGAAAAATAAGAGATTGATCGTTGAAAGTTTTCTACTTATTATCACAAATCTATACTTATAATAAATCTGTAGAGAGGTCAATTCTGTACATGAAGTATATTTCCACAATATCTATCAGGGGGTGATTGGGAATCAATACTGATTCGAAAAATGCAATCAGTAAAATTTTTGTCTGTCTGTCTGTCTGTATAACCGCTATAGAAACAAAAACTACTCGACGGATTTTAACGAAATTTGGTACAATTATTTTTCATACTCCTGTGCTGGTTATAGTATACTTTTATCACGCTACAATTAATAGGAACAGAGCAGTGAAGGGAAATGTTGGGAAAACGGAGGAAGTTACTCCATTTTTTAAGCTTCCGTTGCGTGTGCAACCTTAATGGTTAAAGCTATACAGAAATCATCTTATTTTTATAATTTGGAGGTCAACTGTAAACGGATTTTACAAAATTTCACCCATAAGGGAGTTGCGAGGGCGTAAAAAATAAAATAAAATTTAAAATCTATAAGTCCTACAGGTTTAAAACTTTGCAAAATAGTTATTTTTATAAGTTTGAGGTCAATTGTGAACTGATTTTACGAAATTTCACCCACAGGGGTGTTGCGGGGGCGTGAAAAATAAAAATTTAAATTTAAAATCTGTAAGTCCTACAGGTTTGAAACTTTGCACAATAGTTATTTTTATAATTTTAAGGTCAATTGTGAACGGATTTTAGAAAATTCCACCCACAAGGGGCCATGCGAGGGCGTGAAAAGTAATCTATACGTATAATAAATCTGTACAAATGAAAATTCTGTACATTAAAGATATTTACAAAAATAATTAGCGGAGGGTGTTACTACATCGACATAGAACCCAAAAATGTGGTTAGATTTTTTTGTCTGTCTGTCTGTATGTTTGTGCGCGCATCACATTAAAACTACTGATCCGATTCGAATGCGGTTTTCACAGATGTATTTGTCTTCTTTCAACTTAACATCTGGTATATAAAAATTTCTCCCCCACCCCTTTAACGAATTCGGGGGAGAAATTTTTATATAAAAATCAACACGCTACGCGAACTACGTCGCGGGTACAGCTAGTAAAATAATAAAGCTATTAATGTATTGATGAAATAGCTATACTTATATATATTTTTTTAAAAAGTTTTAATTTTCAGTTTTGTAAATTTTAAAATTAATTCTTTCTATATAATGGCCTTGCAATATACAGAATTATATATATAATTTTAGAAGTGATTTCGATCCCAAACCATTATTCAACGACTATTTGAGAAACACGATAATTGTGAAAATTTATGTTTTAAAATGAGACCAAGAAGGAGAAACGTAGCTTTATAAATGTTATTATGCTAATAAAAACAAGTTGTGATCACCTGCATTACTTGTAATCACTTATGATTATTTGCAATCAGTTTTAATCATTTTAAGCGTTTTTCAAAGATCTAGGCACTTGATTTAAAAAAAAAACACAATTTAATTTTTTGGTCTAACCTCAAACGCAATCTACTCAAGTAGCTTTAGTGTTGCTGTGTGAATTTACTGATCACCAAAAATAAGGAAGAGTCATATTTTTCGTTAATTGTAGCAGTTTTTCATTTCGTGAAAACACGGATGATATTTAACCTAAGCTGGAACGATTTATCACCCTCCGAAACCCCCTGAATTCTTAATTTCATGAACATCTTTATAACCCGTTCCAATATTCATATATTATATAAGAATTGCTTATTTAAATAGAATAACAGAGGTTTATTATACTAATATCATAGTATATATATAAGAATAGTAGCGTCACTCATTCAGATGCCGACACGTTCATTCCCTTCACCCCGTCTATCTTTCCGGGCTGGTTTCAGGCCATGCAGAGAGGAACAGAGTCACCGTACACACTCTATTAAGAGGAGAAGATTCGACTAGTTTACGTTGGGTAAGGATTGTAAATACATTAGGTTTAAGTAAATATGAGAATATGAATATTAATTTTGCAATTATATACATCAAGGATTTAGTGGTAAACTACTAATGTAGATGAACTCAATATCTGGGTTTACGTTCTGAAATTTTAGTTCTATTTACAAAATAAATAAAGAAATAAACACATTTTTTAACCCTCATTAAAAAGACAATCGCATCATTTCACTTTATCATGTTCAAATTCAAATTCATTTATTGGTGTTATTATACAAGGTATTTCCAAAAGTCAACAACATAAAAAAATACATGATGATCATAAACACTACATTAAAATATGAAGTAGCACAATAATAATTATATTAAACGTCATTTAAAAAATGAAAACCTTAACTACAGATACACTATATAGGCCCATATGTTTAAAAGAAATGAAAGTTTAAAAATTCATCTACTGAATAAAATGAGTTTTCAATTAATATATTTCTCAATTGGGATTTAAATTGCAAAAAGGGTAGTTCTGTAAGTCTGCCAGGTAGCTTATTAAAAAACTTAACAGCCAAAAACCCTACACCACCCCGACACCTAGTCAAGCGTTGATATATGGGGACTAGTCTGTTCAGATTCCGCGTTCCGTAGCCGTGGATTTCTCCATGCATTCTATATTGTAATTTATTTCTGTGTACCCACAACAGATTTTCAAGTATATAAGCAGATGGTAGGGTAAGTAAGCCAGAAAGACAGCGGAGAGCATAGACAACCCCTCGAAGTTTTCCCGCAACAATGTCAATGTGCGCATGCCGTTGAAGGAGAGGGTCTAGATGGACTCCCAAAAATTTAACTGTTGAGGTGCTGGCCATCTCCGACTGTCTCATACTAAAAATGACCCTATTTGTCTTTTCTGCATTTAAGTGTAGACGGTTCCTGTTAAACCACTCCTGCACCTGACCCTGTACAGCATCCATCCCCAGCTACGCACCCTCCAGGGAGTCAGCTGCACACGCTACAGTCGTGTCATCAGCAAAAAGTGTGATCTTACCGGTCAGTTCTATTAAAGGCAAGTCATTTATATGTATATGCAAATGTGGATTTGATTGCGTGTCAAAAAATATTATTGATGAAACCAACAAATTAGAAACCAAACAGAATCCTCAGGTGATACTTATATTCATCATGAAATTTAAAAAAAAAGGTCACTCACTGCATAGATTTGTTGGACAAACAGCTAGAAAGACACATTTATAATTTTAAAGTTAATCCTAAAAGAAGAAATTCGTTAATAAATAAACCAGGCAAACCGTTCTTTGGTTCGTAATGGACTTCAAAAGTTTTTTATCGTTGAAAATGATGAAAGAACAACGGTTTTAAATAATTTATATTATTTACTATGTTTGAGAAACTTCCATTGCATTGGACAAGTAATAAGCAGTTTTATGGTTAGATAGTTGGTTGTTTAAATACTTACAAATAAAATATGTAAAAGCATTTACATGAAAGCGCTACTTCACATTGCTGGAAGCGGAATTATACAATTTCCATAAAGCTAAATTCTACATTACTTTACGAGGGTAAATCAATTATTATTCACAATTATTTTTTAAAACTTATTGTCAGAAAATCAAAATACAAAATCTTTTAATTTTGTATGCATAATCTGATTTTATTACACATTTTTACAGACATATCAAAATTTTTTTGACCGTTTTCGAAAGTAAGGAAGGTGCACAAAGTGTAGTATCGCTGTGAAACCGTTGTTAAATTTTGTGCCTAGTTAGAGAAGCTGTTTAGGTCGAGAATTCTTGTGCATTAAGATAATATCTTTTATAAGAAAACCACAAATTTTCCGACTATACATCTATTTATCGCCTCTAAAAATAGACAGTAATTTGTTGCAGTCGTAGAGAAAATCAATATGTAATATTTGTTTAAAGACAAGCAATACATTTGCCAAGATATTTTTAAGAAAGAGCTAATATTTGGCTTTAATCGGTGCAACTTCGTTTTTCTATCTCCATTCTTTTTAGAAAGTTTTTTATATTTTCGCCGTGTTCTGTGTCTCTGTGTCATTCCGTGGAATTTGCAATCGAATTTAAACCTATTTCCCGACTACCTACAGCTCTGAAATTTTCAGGATAGCTAAGAACTGGATGACAATGCATGTTTCAAGTGTGTTTAGGCATATACACAGATTTCGAAATTTATACTGAATTGTTATTAAATTAAATATGTATACATATTATCATTTTGAAAGACTTCATATAAGTTTGCGGTGGCCTATTTGGATAAGGGGTGAAGCGGTAGATTGTGACAATTCTGTTGGGTTATTGTAATAGGATCGAACTCGCGAGAGAGAAGTTTTTTTTCTTTTTTTTTTTGTTTATACATGTGAAAACAGTAATTATTATTTTAACTGGTAATAAAATAAACTGTTTTAGAAAGTTTTTAGATACAACTACCCTTGATTTTGTTAACAAGGGAACAATCTTCTCTATGATCAATCACAGCGTTGTATGACTTAATATTTTTACAATGTCAGGGATGCTGTGCATTGTTGAGATGACACTTAAAATATGACCTATAAATCAGTAAAAAACTTTCTATTATAAAAAGTTCTTTTTGTAAATTGTGCTTATTTAATTTAAGATAAAGTGATGTATCCAAGTTTCTACGATATAAAAAATAATCCTCTTAAACTTTATAATTGTACAACTACGGTTGGCATACTTTCATACGATTTCGTTTGTAATTTTCGATAAGAAGAAGAGAAACCAACCTTGCACAAACCCACCGCTATCAGTAATTATCACATGAGCACGACCAAAGGTGACTGTGACCCTCAAAAGCAGTTTCAGTTATTGTTAACCCTTGACTTTACCGAGAAGGCAGCTGTGAGTTTAAATTTTCCCTTGTCACACTGATTCTTGATGACCTTATCCTCTACAGCATCTAGTGTTTTTTAAAATATACTTACACTGTTATTATTTTGAGGTGGTCAACTCCAAAGTGTGCCTATACACTTATCAAAATTTTTGATCGATTGACAACCTTATTTGTCAAAGGTTTACTAATAATACACTTCTCTCTAAGATAATAAGATAGCTACCAAAGTAGCTATCTTATTAAGCATTTCTAACTATGTATATTAGAAGCTATCTTTTTTGCACTTCTTCTTAAAGTGGCGAACACCTTTTTTAATTTCGAAGTCCACAGTTATTCTTGCATTTTGGATTTGAAATTCCGCTTTTTGGTTTCATTATTATCTACTTATAAGTATTATATTCTTTCCATCCAGTCTCAAGTCTTCAAAGTATGATGTAAGGAGATCGTGTTTAAAATTGTCAAATGCCTTTTTATAATTGATAAAGCATAAAAAGTCATCCTTTTTATGATTTTGACAGTTCTGCACTAATGTTTAAAGACTGAATATGACTTCTTTTGTTCCAAATCCGCTTTTAAATCCAAACTGACTAGCACCAATTACTTCCTCACATTTCCTATAGATGCTTGTATGCAGAACTCGAATAAAGAGTTTAAGGAAATGACTCATTAGACTAACAAAAGACGATAGTTTTTGCATGAGGTTGCGCTGTTTGACTTAGGAATTGTGATGAATATAGGACGAAGCCAATCTTCAGGAATATGCCCAGTGTCATAGTTGTTGTTAAAGAGCCGGACAATGGTTTCAAGTTTTTTTGCGTTTCTTTTCTTTTGCTATTCTTATTTTTTGTATTGTTCAGATGAAAATGATTCATGCCACTTTCTATATATATGCAGTTTGCAACAACCCACTTTGCATAATCCATATTAAAAAATATCTTAACATAATTAAATTCCAACATTGGGTAAAAATTGTTTTATATGTTTAATCCAAACACCGAAATAGTATAACTTTAGAGGAAATGTTTGGCGGAAAATTTTATATTTCATTGTTAACGACAGTTTTTAATTTTCGGATCCCATTTGTTTTCATTTAAGTGGAAATTGATACCACAAAGTGTCTAATTACAAGTGGCACGTAATTAAGTTCTAACATTGGGTAAAAATTGTTTTATATGTTTAATCCAAACAACAAAATAGTATAACTTTAGAGAAACTGTTTAGCGGAAAATTTTATATTTCGTTGTTAACGACAGTTTTTAATTTTCGGATCCCATTTGTTTTCATTTAAGTAGAAATTGATGCTACAAAGTGTTTAATTACTTCTTCTAAGAGCCATTTTAATTTCAGTCCTGCTCGTAAAAACATTCGTTCTTAACTTCGTATATGAGTTTCGCATCGTGACATTGCCTTCTACAATCAAATGTTTATTCTAGCAGAGCAGTAAACTCAACCGTGGAATCTCGAACCCTCTTATTGTTCCATTAACTTCTAATTCAATTTTAATTTTAAATAGTCAATGAATAATCCAAAACTTTGAACAACCACTGATGGTGTCCCCGTAATGCTTGTTGAATAATTATGTAAACATGGTTACGGTAAACCATTTTAGAAGTTATGCATTAACGAATTTCGGAACTATAGATGATATGACTTTATTTAGGGTCTATTAGATTATTGCTGATTTGCATTTACAACCTTCATTATACCATTTATTCAGTATTTAAAATTTTCAGTTGGGATAGAAGTTTAAACCCGAAAATTATTGTTATAGATAACACAGATCTACAAAAAAAATTTCATTTCTTCTCCCAAAGTTTATTTTACTTGTTAATTATGCACAAAATAATAAAAAAATTGTCTTTTTTCTATATAGAGTGGCTAAATTTAGGGGTTACGCTGCAATTAAGCTCTCTACATCTGTTTTGTGAGTTAGATCAGTCCTCGTTTTCTTGTAACCTTCCTTGTCTTCTTTTTTCAGCTGGTGTTCACTCCAATAGGACGTAGTTGGTCCTGATCTCCATATATATTTACCTACTCTAAATACTTTGCTCTTTGTTGCTTTTTTTTCGTTATTATATCTTCCTTAATTTTGTTAATAATCTCATAGTTCGTTCTTTGTCTAAATCAATTATCATTTATTTTTATTGGTCCTAATATTGTTCTTAGTATGTTCCTTTCCGGTATTCTGATGGTTTCGGCTGCATCATGGTCGGTCGAATTATTGTTGTGTATATTTTTTTTTTGCGCAGTAATTTATTTTTTAGTAGTTTTTTATTTGCAGGATAGGCCTTTCTTGCAGTTATTATATTTTCTTTGATTTTTGTTTCTTTTTCTTCATTTTTTTATATAAAGTTTTTTTTTGATAGTTGATTCTAATAGCGTGATATGTAAGTGGAGTTTTTTTCCAAGTGAATAGCTAAACAAAAAGCCTGAAAGCTGTTTCATTACAAAGCAGAAATAATTTTACATCTCTTCTAACTTCTATTTCGGGTAAACAACCGCTTATATACCAGATTTTGAAACAAAAGTTGCGACCATTTTCTTTTCTCATCGTGAAAACCCACACAGTGGATTGGTTTTTATTTTCCGGTTCGTAGGAGTAATTCTAAGATTCATCGCCACCAACAATACTATAAACGTATTTTAAGCATCCTTTGTTAAACCGTTCCATTTCATTTTTGCTCTTCTGTGAGCAAATAAGGGATCCAATGTAAAACCAACTTCTTTATGTAGGATCTTTTAGATCAAGGTCTTTGAAATGCCCAAAGATGCCTCTATCTCCCGGTATGTTACACGGCGGTTATCCTTAATTAGCTGATGAACCTCATTAATGTTTTGCTGTGTGACTGCTGTTTTGAGTGGACCTAGTCTCGATTCGTCACTGAGACTAGAGCGACCATGTTGAAATTCGCAATACCAGCGAGAAATAGTTGACTGGTGTGGTCCTTCATTCCAAAACACAGAAACTATTTCAGCAAGACGTTGCTGTTGGGATTATCCTCTCAGAAAACTTATTTCTCGAAAATGTTCTCGGCTAAGATCCATTTGTAGACCGACTTGCTAATTTGAAAAATTCACTGTACCTACTCGACTTGCTGTATTGCATTGAAACTCTGGATTTAAGTCAACAAAAGATTGAGGTTAGATTTGTCTCTGTAGGTTCTATTGATGGCGTCTTCTAAGCGGCTATATGCAAAACTAAAAAGACAACCCTCATACAATAAAAATATGATGGGAGACTATATGTGGTATATAAACTCATTTAAAATTTAAAATTAATGCACATTTATATTTTTACCGTTTTATTTAAAATTACTTTCACATTTGAAAATATATTTTTCAAAAGCTCTTTGGGGTACAACAAGCAAATTTATACCATATATTATTTTCGTTTAACAATGATCTAATTTTTCGAAATTTTATGCTTACATATCGAAAGTTAAATCTTGTAATTACCCGCGTAATTATTTGCATTCTTTCTAAATTTCTAACTAGGCAAAAATGGTTGTTAAAAGATCAGGAGATTATTCTTAATTCAACTAGAGTAAAAGAGGTAAACGAACTTACAGTTTATATTCTTTGTGATATTTTTCTCACCCTTTAATTATATGTATCCGACTTTATTTCCCTTTATTTTAGAAAGTTTTTTATATTTTCGCCGTGTTCTGTGTCTCTGTGTCATTCCGTGGAATTTGTAATCGAATTTAAACCTATTTCCCGACTACCTAGAGCTCTGAAATTTTCAGGATAGCTAAGAACTGGATGACAATGCATGTTTCAAGTGTGTTTAGGCATGTACATAGATTTTGAAATTTATACCGAATTAATATTAAACATGATATAAGTTGTGTATAGATAATATTATTTTGAAAGTTATTAAATAAATAGTTCGTAGCGTAGTTGGTTAGGCGGCGGATCAGTCCACTTGTGACAGTTCTGTTATGTTATCATAATGGGATCGACTACGCGACAGAGAAGTTTTTTTTCTTTTTTTTTTTGTTCTTACATGAGAAAACAGTAATTATTATTTTAACTGGTAATAAAATAAACTGTTTTAGAAAGTTTTTAGATACAACTACCCTTGATTTTGTTAACAAGGAAACAATCTTCTCTATGATCAATCACAGCGTTGTATGACTTAATATTTTTGCAAAATCAGGGATGCTGTGCATTGTTGAGATGACATAAAATATGACCTATAAATCAGTAAAAAACTTTCTATTATAAAAAGTTCTTTTTGTAAATTGTGCTTATTTATATAATATTTACCTTTTTAATTACTGTAAATGCTACAAAAGTGTTTTTGTGTTTCAACTCAATTTCTTTATCATTAATCTTGTAACTTTGTCTGTGATTAGCGACCGCAAAATGAAAGAAAAAATTTATCACGAACCTTCGACAATTCACACTTTTGAAGTTTCACGAATAAACAACCATAAATCAAAAGAAAAACGTTTTAAACGATTTACTCGTGCTAGGTATTTAACTTTAGTCTCTAATGATGTTCTATCTGGCTTTTATTAAATTTTTATGTTTCGAGACTAGCCTAAAATTCTATATCTTTTTTATAACTTTTTTTAATAGTTCTTTTATTGATTAAATACCAATTCTTATACCTTTCTATGTAACCAATAGATCTGTATTTTAATTTTCAAATGACGGTTGTTTAAATAAATTCATTATTATGTCAAGAGTCAATACTAATTATTCGAATGGAATGATCTCGTAGCAATCTCAAATAAGCCGTCGTCCATAATTAATTACATGTGGTTTAATATCCTCTAGGCCATTTAGATAAATGTTCAATTTAATAGATGTAGAATTTTTAAATATAAGTTTAATGTTTTCCAATTATATGAAGTCAAACCAAACAGAGTGTAGATTAAATACAAACAAGTTATAATGGTGTCGTGGGAAACCAGGTAGGAACTAAGTTCCTTCGGCTAATGTAGAATCTACACTACTCGCTTGTGTATATGCCTGTAGCGCCTGCGCACGTCTCATTTAACGGTTTTATTCCATAGACTTTTTGTCACGGTTTTACTATTACATTTTTTTCACTTCGGTCGCGTAGCAAAATCCCTATCTCCTCCAAGCCTTGGATTATACTACGTTATAGATTAATAATTACATTTTTTTTGGTTGTACATATTTTCATAATTTGTACTTTTCGTCTGGGCAGCTTATATATCAATAAATTCTCTAAATATATAATTTTTATAATGATAATGATCGGAATAAGATAATTGAATTAATTTTATTTAAAGTTAAAATAATATTTATAGTTTTTTGTTTAACACTGGAAAAAAACTAAAAAAAAATTACCATCCCGCGTATTCGATCCTCCAACGATATCCAATCGTAAAGAGTTATCATATGCTAGTCAAATTATTTTTATGTATTTACTGCATAAATTTTGATCATATTAATAATAATAATTTATTATAAATTTTGAGATAAACATTAGTAACAGGTGTAGATAATCCAATTAAATAAAATGTTACAACATAATTTACACATTTTACATTTAAAAACCAATGATTTTCATTAATTTATAGGTCATCACAAAAGTTGACATCGTTGGATATTTCTATATTGATTACAATGTTTATAATATATTATTAAACTTACCTTTCGTTAGGAGATTCTGTAATGAGAAGATCATCTTTTGCTTGATTCATTATACCTATTATATTTTTTGTATAAACACTTTCATGAAAGTTTCGGTGACAGTTAAAAATTATATCATAACTGTCAACATTATGTCTATCGTATACTGAACACTGAGTAGAGGCTAGCGTTGTGTGGAGGCTAGCGGTAACCTGCCTACTAGATATAGTGGCACTATTACAAGCGTTACGGTTTTATTGTTACGGTTTTTTACTATTACATTTTTTTCAGTTCGGTCACGCAGCAAAATTCCTATCTTATCCAAGCCTGCCGTAAGGAACTTAGTTCCAAAAATGCGGCCTAAAATTTATTTGTTATTTTATTTAAAATCAATATATTGTAAGATTTATTTGAATCTCATATTAGTATTTTCTGCATATTAGGTTTTCGCAAATAATCTAAGGGGTACGTTCATAAGTTTTTTTCTAAAATTGCTTTTGTTCGCATTTTCGAGACGACAATATCTAGAATTTATTATGTCTGAACACTCCATTTAAAGACAAATTTTTGTTATCATATAGTGTCGCTTGCAGATATTGCATACAATAAGTACATCTCAGGATAAATAGATTTAATAACAGTAATAAAACCTGGTCATAAATTCCCTGTAGCAGCCAACAGTAGTTTGTAAGAGCGAATTGCAATAATTCTAAGATAAGTATAACCGGTAAAAATAAATCAAGCTACGTACTGTGGATGCTTTTACTCAATAAGAATTAGGCAATAAAAGTTTTACCACTGATTTTTATGAATGTTTCTTATTTAAGCCACCTCTTTTACAGAATTTTCCCTTTAATAAACAAAGTATAGTTCTTTAAAATTTTCTTTTAACAACTTATACACAGAATGAGTGTACTAATCCTACACCAAAATTATTAAATAGATTGTTTAATAAAAAAAATTAAGAATAAGCCGAAACCCGAATGTACAAACAAATTTAGACCCAGACAAAGAAATAAGAACAAGAATAGCGATGGCAAGAGCAATTTTCCCAAAAACGAGGAACTTGCTATGCGTTCGTAGCCTCAGAATAGCAACAAGACTCAGATTCATCAACTGCTATGTGTATCCAGTTTTGTTGTAAGGAGTTGAGGCTTGAACAATGAAACAAGGTACAATGAATCAGGCTTTTGAATTGTGAATATTTCGACGTCTGCTCAGGATATCCTGGGTAGATCACGACAGGAATGAAGAAATTCTACGAACAATGGAAAAATACAGAGAGTTGCTAACAGCAATTAAGATGAGAAAGATCTCATATCTAGGGCACATATCTCGACACCAGAGATACGAGCTCCCAAAACTCATTATGGAAGGAAAAATAGAGGGTCGCAGAGGACCTGGCCCAAAACAACATTCCTGGAAAACATCCGTGACTGGACAGGATTCGGATACACTCCTGAGAGCAGCGCAGAATCGTAAAGAATTCGCCGAAACTATTGCCAACCTCTACAATAGAGACGGCATTTAAAAAAGAAGAAATTTAACAATGAAAAAGTATTGATTTCTTATTAATACTTAAGTAACATAAAAACATTTTTTAATTAAATTTTATCTGGATGAGTACCTAATGTATATAAATAATTGTAATATACTAATCTATACAATAATAAAACTGTAGGAATGTATATGTTTGTGCGCGCATCACATGAAAACTACTGATCCTATTCGAATGCGGTTTTCAAAGACGTATTTGTCTTCTTTCAACTTAACATCTGGTGTATAAAACTTTCTCCCCCCACCCCTTTAACGGGGTGAGGAAAGAAATTTTTATACAAAAATCAACAAGCCACGCGAACGACGTCACGGGTACATCGAAATAGAACCCAAAAATGTGGTTAGATTTTTTTGTCTGTCTGTATGTATGTTTGTGCGCACATCACATGAAAACTACTGATCCGATTCGAATGCGGTTTTCACAGATGTATTTGTCTTCTTTCAATTTAACATCTGGTGTATAAAAATTTCTCTCCCATTCCTAAATGGGGTGGGGTAAGAAATTTTTATACAACAATCACACGCCACGCGAACGACGTTGCGAGTACAACTAGTAGAATAATATAAACAATGTTTCTCTTTATAACTGCATATCTTATGTCATGTCTCTTTGCAGTATCGACAGATGTCTTGATCTATCAAGTTTACCGTACTTGGTGTTTTCTGAGCCGACAATGTCCTGTCAAGAGACTGACAATCATTCTGACATCGTTTCGCCTTTATGATAACAGCTCTGTAGTAAATTTCGCCGAGTGTCCTGTTATGAAGACTTTGGCTTGTCGCTTGCCCGGTGACTTTTCCCACCACTCCTGGGCCTTTTCTAGCCGTTTCTCAATGGCTGCATTTCTGACGGTTTTAGCAGCTCCGCTGAAAGGTTCCGCACTAATCATTGAAATATTAGCTCCCACTTGGGCCAATTCATCAGCCTTCTCATTGCCCTTAAACCTTGAGTGTCTTGGTACCCATGCCAGTGTCAGAAAATACCAACTTGCGGCATGTGTCCGGACCCTAACGCAGTCCCACACCAGCAGTGAGCTTATTTGTGCCAAGAGCTGCTTGGCTGTTGGAGTATATGACTACAGTTTTACCTGTTATAGACTTCTGATCTCCGTTGTACAGCGTTGTATGACCATACTCTATCTTGAAACAATGTAGCATATGCACCTAATTGGACTTAATCCTCCCTACTATAAATACTCACCCTGTGCCTTTCTCAGTCTTTGAGCCATCGGTATACCAGATTGACTCTCCTTGAATTAAGAGGCCATTGTTTCATAAATCCCTTTCCAGTGATTCTACTCGAAAGTTTCTGGCAAAGTTATACGTGGGGACTATTCTGCCCTGCGGCATACTCATTATTTAATCCGCCTTAACCCAAACATATAGCTCTGCTTACTCTTTTCCCCTTAATAAGGTTATGGGAGCCTGGCCTTGTAGCAGCCTGTGATCAGCTGCCATAGCCTCACCCTGGATATAAACAACATTTTTTTGTTAATTTATGCTACGCAATCATCGCTCTCAACACTTCAGTGTACAATGTGCCATCTAAATAAATGTTTAGAGCCATTTAGAGCCATTTATCGTATCCAAGAGTTAACTTCTTTCTACAAGTTCTTTTTAAAAATAAGGAAAAAGTTGAATTGATAACGAATTTATCTCTCAACCAATGTGCTTTACCTTCTATTTAAATTTATTTAGTTGCTTGTATTCCTAAAGCCACCTGTATAGAAAGAAGTAGTAGACATAAACCATTTTATCTGGATTTTAACCCATCATCTTATCTAATCAGGTTCAAAATTAACCAGAAGTACTATTTACCCCCACACTGTATAATAATATGATGTAATTTCAATCCTATTGCAAATATGCAAATTTTATTAAAGTCATTTTCTTAATTATCTTCTCTTTACTCTAGTTCTTCTGATATATTAGATGGAAAAAGCTACAACGTGTTAATGATTCAAAGCAATGTTAAGCGATATTTAAACAAAGACAAATGTTTTCGACGATATAATATTACAATGGGTAGAATATGGCTACAGCATTACACTTCAGAGTTAAATCAACAGTCAATCGGGTGTAATCAAAAGCGTGAAAAAGGTTATAGGATCAGTATTTTGGGCCATGATTTTGGGGTTCGCAAGGTATAATATTCAACGATAACCACGAAAACTGTCAAACTATCAACAATGATGATAACAAAACATTTGAAGGATGAATACACAAAAAACACTTCCATTTTAAGAACAAAAAATTACATTTTTATCAATGTTTCAAATCAATAAAAACAATGGGAAAATTACATAAATTAGTTAACGAAGTACTTCCACTTTCACCGTATTGTCATTGATTTTTTACCTTAAAAATACTTTTCAAAAATAAATTCAGCTGTGATAAAAAGATAATCGCCGAAACTGAGGCCTATCTTGAAATTGTGAATAAAAATAATATTAAAAAATTGTATAACCGCTAGAATCACCCTCGAAAGAAATTATATTGAATAATAAAGTTGAATTTGACCAAAAAATGTGTTTTACCCTGTTATTCTACGATCTTTTTGTGCTAACTGTTATTCATTTACTTTTTGTCATGCCAGGGTATACATATAGAAATCAATAGTTTTCCTATCAGAGCACATTTCTGAAAGATACTTTGCATATTCTAAAATAATTCATTTTCGTGGCAAACCCATGTGTAACAGTATTCAATAAATCATCACGTATATAGACACTTTTGACTTTAAATCCATGGATTAGTCCATTAGTGGTGCTGCATTAATAATGATGTGTGTTCAAGATTATCTCAAACTATGATAAATATCAAATCTGTATTAATTCCAACCGATTAATTACGAATGGTAAAACAACAATGTATCATCTGGAATTATCCTAAATGTCATCGTTTTAAAGTTTTTTGTTAAAAATTCGGATGTATCAATAAGGAATATTTTTAAGTGGGAGTAAAATGAATCATACCTAAACACAGAAGAGGTTAAGTTAGAAATAATAAATAGATCAACTATTACAAGACTTAAGAAAAATTTCTGTCACTTTGACTAGAATGCAGTGAAAAAGTTGCTTTATAAATATATAGACTTAAAGTATTTTATTGCTTTTTAAAATATGTCCTCCAAGACCGATACATTTTTGCATACGTTTAAACCAAATGGTAAAACAGTTATCAGTTATTCCACTCTTCAGTTGACACTTACAAAATCGCTGTTTTAAAGGCATCGAATTTGTGATCTTTGGGAACATGAAGAAGTGGTTGGGACTAAGGTCTGGACTATACGGTGAATGGTTTAACAATACGAATCCTTAAAGCTCCAAAAACTCGATTCTCTTTTGGGCAGTGTAGGCACTTGCATTGTACTTATGTAGGAAGATTCGCCGTTGTGTGCTGCTTTGTCGGAGTTTCGCGAAAACTTTTGGTAAACAAACGTTTACATACCAATCGGAAGTAACCGTTCTTCGATATTTCAAAGTAATTGTTTTCACATGCCCAGATTTTGACACAAAAGTTGCGACCATCTTCTTTGACACACCTGAGAACGAAACACTTTTATTGGTTTTTTTCTCGTAAAACACCCACACAGCGGATTGACGTTTATTTTCCGGTTCGTAGGAGTAAATACAAGATTCATCTCCACTAACAATACTATAAACGTTTTTTGTTGAACCGTTTCACTGTTTTTCGCCACCAATTGACGGGAACTGCTTTTTGCTTTTCTGTAAGGAAATAAGGGATCCAACAGGTAACCAACTTCGTAACACCCAGTTTTTCATGTAGGATCTTTTGAATCGAGGTCTTTGAAATGGCCGAAGATGTCTCTATCTCCCGATATGTTACACGGTGGTTATCTTTAATTGGCTGACGAACCAAATCAACATTTTGCTGTGGGACTGCTGTTTTGGGTGGACCTAGACTGGATTCGTCGTTAAGACCACCTTAAAATTCACAATACCAGCTGGAAATACTTGACTTCATTTCCAAATAGTTGGTAATTTAAAAAATTCACTGTATCTACAGGACTTATTGTATCGCAATGGATTTATGTCAACGAAAATTTGAGGTTAGCTTTGTATCTGAAGGTTTTGTTGGTCGCGCCATTTAAGCGGCTAGACGCAAAACTAAAAAGACAACCTTCGTACTAGTTTAATAATGGTACCTATACTTTGAGTTAATTTGTTTGTGCGGAAAAAATAAGCTTTCAAATAGTTTATTTATAAAGGACTGTTCAAATATAATTTTGTAGATTTTCTACGTGGTCGTATAAGTTCGATAAAATAAAAATATTAACTGAACCTGTTCAAATATATAACAATTTGTCTCAAGTTATTAACTAATATCTTTTCAACGAACCTTTACGTGGTTGTTACTCTAAGCGAAACTTCAACACATTTGAGATCAAAACATCAAAATAGCCTCCCATCAGCAGTTTCTATTTTTAAAACTTTAACAGAATTTTATTATAAATTACCTATAAAAAAAAATAACTCGAATTATAAATTGTTTACAAAAGAAACGTTTTTTAAAAATAATAAAAATACTTTATTTAATTGAAATACAAAATGATCTTTTAAGTTTGGAAGCTAAAGTAGAAGTGAATTATATATTTTATATAAAAATAAAGAAAAATATAAAAGTATTAAAAATGATCAGATTACATTATTAAATTCTTGGAATGAAAAAGCTACGTATTAAATTATGGTCATATAACTCTTCCCTCCTTAGGAACCAAAAATATCGGAGCTATTTTTGGGTGGTCCGCTTGTAGACTGATGTTGGTCCATTTTCTTAATTTTTCTTTCCCTACAGCTTTTCTTGTTTTTCCTCATTTTGTGACGAATGGTGCAAATCAATATAATCATCAAAATGGCACCTGCGATCAATATTCCAAAAAGAGTGGCAATCATAGGTGTTTGATTATACGTTATCTCTTTGATAGGCGTTAATTGTTTTGCAATTTTGTTAATTTCATATAGTTCTTCAAAATCAATTTTGGTAATGTTAGCAGCTTGATATGTTTGTTGAACTTCTGGAAACATCTCATCGTTAAATTTTGGTAATATTAATGGTTTCCCTTGTTGTTGAATACTCGGGTTGTTAATAAACTTTAATTCATTGATTGATATTTCGCACTCTATTGGAATTCTCAGTAGCGTCGGGGACGAAATTTCTAGAAGTTGATCAGTTTTGCACTTTGATAGAACTTTCTCATGTTTGGATGGTATTACGAGTATTTCATTTACAGTTATTTGCTTTATTATTGATTCTTGAATATTTACTTTGTTGATATAGCAGTTTTTTGGGATGTGGCCATCAAGAATTTGTACTGTACATGTATCTTTTTGTAGAAGGGTTTCTTGGCAGTAATATACATCTTCCAGTGTGGGACATTCTTCTTTTTGTGGTTGCGAATTGGTTTCTTCTCGTGCCAGATATGGATAAGTAGGTGTAAATAATTTATGGTTTTGTATAATGGGATAAATGTGATAAAATTCTAGGGAATTTGGTTTAAGGATTGGAACATGTACGGCAAATATTAACTTAGATTTTGAGAATGTTACTTGAGTTCCTAAGAATAGGTAGTACGTTAAAATATTATTAAATTTGGGTATTTGTTTTTCTCCATAAATTTTATTTAAGTGACTAATCATTTCTAAGATTTCTTGGCTAGATAAAATTGAGCTATGAAGTGAATTTGATTTTGAAAAAACAATTGAATTTTCTATGTCATTTATAAACGCGATTAAATTTTGACAATCAAGATTTATTTGACTTATTGTTCCTTGGAAGGTAATATAACTACTTAGATCATTTATTTGTTTTTGCATCGCATCTTGGAATCTTTCTAAATTAATTTGTAATTTGTTTTGATTTTGCCATAGTGCCATTAAAGATTTATTGTAATGATTAATTAATTTTGAATATAATGTGGTTTGCAAGTTTACTTCATGAATTATTTCTTTTTGGTTTTGTTGTAAGATATTAATTGCATTATCATATCGATTACCATCGTCGGAATCGAGATTTCCAAATAACCATTTATTGACTTTACCAAGTCCATTTATGATTCCACGTTTTGTTCTTATATGAGGGTAAATATTTTCTAATTTTCTTTCGAGTGTTGAAATTAATACCTCTGTTCTCTCGATCATATTTTCAGCTAGACCGTGATAAGAAATTGGGTTAGATGTATTGACCATGATAATATGATTTTTTACTATTGAAAAATGATATTTTAGTATTTCAATTTGCTTAACTACTTCTCTTAAATCTAAATAATGAATAAAGGTATGTTTAGTATATATAAGTTTGCATGTTCCTAGGTGAATTGGAAGCAAAATGTTTTCCAGTGGTGTAACATGAACATCTTCACTGTTACATTCTATTCCTTTAAATTGATAAACCAGATATACTAGGATCATCAATATCTTCATTGTCCTTTTGTACCTGCAAAATATTACTATTATTTCTCGGTTTCCTAACTATATTTTTATGATAGATTCCTTTATCGGTTTCTATCAGGAAAGTATCGTCTTTAATTACCTCGGCTTTTTTAAACTTTGGTAATTTTTTGTCTCTAAATTTTGTTTGAATGTATACATTCTTTTGATCGGAGTAATCGGGAGGATCAGATCTTTGCGTATTCTCTTTTTCGATTACTCTTTCTTTTACTTCATTATTCCTTTCTTGAATCTTTTTATATAATTCTTTTGAGGCTTGTTTGTGGTTTTGAACGTATTCCGATAATATTAGGTGATCATTTAAATCAAATGAATCGGGGTTATTAATATGTCCTTTGATTATCTCGAAAGGGGTGTACTTAGTTACAGAATGAATGGAATTATTGTAAGTAAGAACTGCATGTTTAATTAATTGGTTGGGTGTAAGATCTTTGTTACTTTCTCTGAGACATCTGAAATGTTCAATTAATGTGGAGTGAAACCTTTCGACTGGAGAGTTCGAATTACTATTTTTTGCAGTGGTATAATGTAGTTCTATTTTATGGAGTTTGCAGAAATCTTCTAAGTCTTGATTTTTGAATTCGGTTCCTTGATCGGTAGTTATCTTATATGGTAATCCATGATGGGTTATATAGGTTAATAAAGCTTCTACCACTGATACACCGTTAATGCAAGGTATGGGATATGCTTGTCCATAACGAGAAAATGAATCGATTATGGTTAAATAGGGATTATTAGAAATTCTAAATACGTCCATATGAATGTGATCAAAAGGTTTTGCCGCAGTAGGTGTTAGATTGAATTTTATTATTGGTGGGTTTCTATCGTATTTGTTTTTTAGACACACTTCACAATTATTTACGTATTGTTCGATGTCTTCTGTCATGTTAGGCCAGTAGTATCGAGAACCTAAAGAAGTTTTGATTTCATTAATTCCGCGATGACCTTTTTTGTGAATATGGTAGTATTCTAAAAGTTCTCTCTGTCTATCACTGGTTACGACGTCATCTAATATTTTAGTACATTGTATTATTTTAAATGCGGAATTTTTGAAAAACTTTTGTAAAATTGTTGAAAATATTTCTGCTAATAATGTTTTTCTAAAAAATATTGCGTACGTTCGTTTTGGATCTAAGAATTCTTTTGCAAATTCTATAATACTTTGTTCAAGGTTTCGTTGTTGTAAGACGATCAGCATTCTGTTATTGTCGAATATTTTTTCCTTTTTTATTTTATTGTTGTTAACTTCGTCGTATGTAATTAAAATCTGATTTTTATATAAATTCAGTGCTTTATCTGTGATAGGGATTCCAAGAATAGGATTTTCTTGCGATGAATGCACTGTTTCCAAGTCAGTATTATTTTCTTGAGATTTATCATCTGGCGGTTTAATTTGAATATTTGACAAAATTTTTATTTTCTGGTTATCTCCTAGTATTCTTTCTACTTCATTTCCTGGAAGGTCTGGCAGGTTGAATATGTTATCTATTTCTCGTTTAATTATATCGTCTATGTCGTCAACATTTACATCGAGTGATACTGTTTCCAAAGCATTTAAATCAATATTTGGATTTATTCTTGATAATGCATCTGCTGTTTGATTGTTTTTTCCTTTTTGGTATTTGATTTTATAATGTGGTTTCCTAAATTTTATAGGAATTTCTACAAAGTTATTAATTAATCTTTGATTTGTAAGATCTATATTTAATCCCATATTTATTAAATCGTCTATGCCTATTATTCCATCGAAAAAGTCGTGAAAGTCATATAAGATGAAATTAATATGACCATAACATCTGAATTCTGGGAATATTGGTATCTGTGCTTGATACTTGATCTGCTGGCTTACAAGAGGGGTTGTAATATCTGCGGTATTCTGATAAATACAGTGTGGATAAAATTTTTCAGCAATTATTGGTTTAAGAATTGATTTAGTGCTACCAGTATCTATTAAAAGTTTTAATTTTGGGTATTGAATTTCAATATACGGTAACGGGTTTGTGTTCAAATTGTTTATCTCGATTACGTTTGATTTTCCTTGGAGGCAGGTGGTTGAAAATTTTTCCTCTTCAAAATTGTTAACTTCTAATTGGTTTTCAGTATTTTCATGTGCATAGTTTTGAAAGTAAGATTCCTCATTATCATAGTTGATTTCATTTTCGTTAAACGTGCTTTCATTTTGGTTGTCATAATCCTCTTCTGCAAAGCTATTTGTGTACAATTCTTCACTAATAAAATTAGGTTTTTGGTAATTGATTTGATTTTGGAACGTATTATTTCTATACGGACCAGTGGAGTTTTGTCTCCAGGTTGTATTGTTATTTTGTCTAGAGTTATTAAGGGATGGTATTCTAGAAGTAGTGGACATTGGTTCTGGTTTAAACATTTGACTGGGTGGAATTGGAGTTGGTCTAAAGACATTACGAGGTGGTCCAAATACTTGTGAGTTAGTGGGGTATTTTCGTGGTGGAAGAAGACGTGGCTGAATATTAATTGGTTGACATGGAAAAGTCTGATTATAATTTTGGGGTGAATTTTAAATTTGCATTCTTTCGTGATTAAAAGAGTTTGAAGATTTTGGAATATTGAAATTACTGCTAATGGGGTTTCGTGGTCTGAAATTATTCTGTTTTGAAATATGGCTTTGACTATTGGGGTTGTTATATAGAGCTTCGAAATTTTCGTACTCGCTTATGTAAGCTATAGCATCTTCGAGAGAATCTGGTTTTTTAAGGTGCATATTGTTTTTAAGAACACCTGTACATCCTGCAATAAATGTATTGAGAGCAGTTTTATCACAGTATTTGATGTGACAAACTTTATCATCTCTTGAAAGGGAATTATCGTTACTAATTCTTTGTGCAACTTTACTTCTGAGTAGCTGAAGTCTTGTTCCGAAATCGATCATGCTTTCATTTCTATTTAGCCTTGTTCGGGTTAACTCTTGTATTAAACAATCTAAATTTCTTCTATCTGAAAAACACTGTATAAGAGCATTTTTCAGTGTGGGCCATGTGTTTAATTCCATTCGGTTGCCGACCATTACTTCGGCTTTTCCGACAAGTTTTTCTTGAATACATTCGAAAATGTGATTATGTAAGTCCTGGTCATTATATTCTCTATATGTTTCAATCAATTTCTCACAACGTGATATAAATTTGTTAAGTGAATTGCTATCGCCATCAAAGGGCTTTATATTTTTTAACTTTAATTTAAAAAGATCCCAATTCATATTGCGCAACGTACGTGGCTCAGAATTTGGCATAGTTGAATTAGAAGGTTTATTTTGATTAGACTCTAAATTATTTTTCTTACTAGCTTTTCCAATTGTTATATTGAAAAAACTTTGAAGTAGCTCGTCGTCTACTTCTTTGCTCATTAAATTTTACTCAAATAGTATATTTTTTATAAATAAAATATTAAAAATTGAACTCTTAACTATTTCCCAAAATCCTAAGAAAAAGGAGAGGAAAGTGAAAGAAATGGCACTTACAGTATTCGCCTGGGTACCAGTGATCCTTCCCGACTTCTGTACTGCTTCCTGATGTTGTAATCCCTTAAGGATGGAGGTTCTTTAGGATTTGCACTCACGACGTTAAAACGCCAAAGTCTCGAATTTTCACTGAAAGTTTTTACGTCAAAAGCGATTTTCTCAGCTTTTCGCGACCCGCACAAATCCTACTGAATGCGCCAATTATAAATTGTTTACAAAAGAAACGTTTTTTAAAAATAATAAAAATACTTTATTTAATTGAAATACAAAATGATCTTTTAAGTTTGGAAGCTAAAGTAGAAGTGAATTATATATTTTATATAAAAATAAAGAAAAATATAAAAGTATTAAAAATGATCAGATTACATTATTAAATTCTTGGAATGAAAAAGCTACGTATTAAATTATGGTCATATAACTCTCGCGAATATTATATAAACCATGTTGACTAACTGATACACATACTGGCATAATAATCAGTCACACCTAACAAAAACGAAGGTTCTCTTTCTTTACTTCAAAATTTCTGATTAAAGTTTGAAAGTTGTTTTAAATGCAGATTAATCATCCTAAGAAGACGTGCAAGTTACGGGTTGTTACCTTTTTTAGAAATCTAAGTATATTTTTCTAAGAAGTTACGGGTTGGTTGAAAAGTGTTGGAAGCAAAAATGAAAGAATGTTTATTTTTTAATAAAATTTGTTTTTTTTTTATTCAATATAATCTCCTTCAGCTTGAACATACTTATTCCAATGATCCTCCAGTAATTTTATATCCTATCTATAATGATTTTCCGGAAGCTCTGCAAAATATTGTTTCACGGCTTCCATAGCTTTTTTATTCGACGAAAAACGCTTTCCACGGAGGAATTGTTTCAATTTTCTGATGAGATAATAGTTGTAGGGAGCCAAATCTGGTGAATACGATGGGTGTTCAAGCAATTTGTTCAATTTAGCCATCGTCAACAAACTTGTGTGAACACGTGCATTGTCTTGATGAAAAATGATTGTTTTCTTCTGTAAACTTGCCCAAAAGGTTGCAATAATATGCAGAGTTAATTGGTTTACCCTTTTCAAGATAATTAATGAACAAAACCCCTTTTTCAACCCAAAGAACTGATGCCATATTCTTATTTGCCGATCATTCTGACTTGACCTGTTTTAGAGCTGTAAACGTTCTTGTTTTAGTTTAGAATTATGATGATCGATCCAAGACTCATCTATAGTTATAAAACGACAAACAAAATCTCTTTCATTCTGCTTAAAACGCTCCAAATTACGCTGGGAAATTTGTTTTCGATTCAGTTAACTTAACTCTTCGTGTAAACTATGGAGTACTCGTTCATCTGAGATTCTTATAGTATCAGCAATTTCATGATTAGTCAAACTTAGATCTTTGCAAACAATATCAATGACTTGCTCAATGATTTCTGGTGTTGTTGCACTTTTTGAATGTCCACCACGTGATTCATCTTCGACGCTTGTACGAGTTTAAACTCTGAAACCCATCGATCCACAATTGGAAATGAAGGAAATTCGGTTTTTGCGATTGTAACGAAATACACTGACACGTCAACTTCAAATGGCTTGTAAACAAAGAATGAATGGACAAATCAAAATAGATTTTTTCATGCATTGAAATGGGAGATGAAATATTAAAATAGCGTATAAATTTTGATTTCTCTACTGGTTAATAGAAGTCGCTTTCAATACTATGATGTACATACTCGCAGCGATAAACGGTTATTATGCAAAGTTAAATAAAGGTGTATAAATCCAATAATTGAAGATTATTGCTAGAAGAAAGATACCTTAAATAATTATGTATATCATAACTGCTTTCCGTCTTTGTTAGATCTGAATTTTTCATTATTTTTGTATATAATTTTTTAGCCACAATCTCAAAAGTTTTAAAAATGTGTCAGTAAAGTATATAATGAGACAACCGATACATTCAACAGAAAATATTTAGAACACTTACAATATTAATTTGCTTGTAGATTCAAATGTCTATAAAAATATGTTTTATGTAAACTAAGTTTATTGAATATTCATGTTTTGATATATGTTGTTTTGCCAAAGCGCCTGCTAAAATATATTATTCGTTTGTGCATTATTTTAGAAGCGACGCACATTGAAACCTGTGTTAAATATTCAAATAACGTTTCATTATTTAGTTTAGGGAAATTCATACAACGACAAGCGCAAGATATGTATAAAATGAAATTAAGTAACTAGTTGGGATTCCGTTAAGAAATTGCTATTAAACTTAACGTAGGAATTATAATATTACTTACCGTATCCGGATATAAGATATTTACGGAATTTTAATAAAATTTCAATTTTTATTAGGATTTAAAAAATTCTTGTCTTATAAACGAGGTCTTTCGCGAAGTAAGAAGTATCTGATACTAGCAGCGCCATCTCTTATTGTTTCTAGCGTGCGATAGGTACATCTTTTATTGATGTTCTGGCAAAATTTTATGACAATCGAATTAATTCACGCAGAGTTATCGCGCTCAAAGTGACACTACCTTTTTAACATAGGTCGAAAAATAATCATCGAACAAAGAGCCAATATTAAGTTATGTTTTAAACTTTTGTAAAACATTTACCGAAACGCATCGATTGTTGAAAGTTTATGGTAATGATTGTTTATCTCGTAGCCGAGTCCACGGGGGGTAAACACTGTTGAAAGAGGGTCGTGATTCGTTGGAAGACGACGAACATGTTGGCTAGCCGAAACTTGTGATTACGCCAGAAACTGTCAAAAACGTGCGTCTGTTTATTAAAAATGGGCCAAAATCTGAGATACATGAAAATAAAATTAAATGTCCCTAAAGATTCGATCTATCGAATTTTGACCGGGAATTTGGACATGACAAAGTTGTGTTCACAGTTTTTTCCCCACAAGCTCATTCAAGATGTCAAGAAAGATAAAAACTTTCTGTAAACATTGTACATTAGTGACGAAACGTCGTGTTTTCGATACGATCCCGACACCAAGCGTCAAAGTTCCGCATGGAAGGACCCAAGCGAGCCAAATCCAAAAAAAAAGCCATTTGGAAAAGTTTAAAGTAAACACATTGTTGATTTGTTTCTACGCTTCGAAGGGAATTATTCACAAAAAATTCGTTCCAGTAAGCCAAACGGTTAATGCTGTTTATTATCTTGATGTTATGAGGCGTTTGCTCTCGCGTATTTGTCGTGTTCGGCCAGAATATCGCGAAGAAGAAGCTGGCGCTTGTTGCACGATAATGCACCATCACATCGACCGACACTTGTGTCCGATTTTTTGGCAAAAAATCGAATTTTTACTATCAATCACTCCCCATATTCTCCGGATATGGCACCAGGCGACTTTTTTCTATTCGGTAGACTACATTTGCCAATTGAGGAACAGCCGACGTAAAGGCCATCCAAAAGGCGTCGAAGAACATCCCAGTCAATGAGTTGAAATCCTGATTCGAAAAACTGTGACTGGGACTACATATTTTGAATAAATTTGACAAAAAAAATGTTTGTTAATTTATTTGTTTATCCTCTTGACATTGCGACAGATTTCGGACAAACTTTTTGATTTTACTTACTTTTAGTTATACAAAAGAAAATTATTTTTGGATTTAATACTTTTATTTACTTTATTATTTAAATATTGTTTTTATATATTCCAAATATAATCCATATTATACAGTGTTAGAAAAGTATTTTCTTCAAGATTATTAAATTAATTATTTTTCAAAAATAAATTTTCTTTTGAATAAAATGTATGGTTTGTAAAAGTCTGCCTAAGGTTGTTTGTTTTGTTGGCAAATAAATATTTTTTTACGATATTTGACATCGATATTTTTCAATTTTCTGTAAAACCATTAAGAAAAGTGTAAACTTACAAAAAAAATTAATTTTCAAAAACATGAGTTAAAACCTGAATGCATTAATTTATTTTTGTATACATTTTATTGATTATTGATTATTTAAATTTCCTTCTTACACATATAAAGTTCTTCTTCATCTTTTTATTTTAAGATCCGTTAATTTTAATCTTGCCTTTGCAGTATACCCTATGGACAGCCGTCTATTACCTTGGTGGTCTTTCTAGAAGGCGCTTTTCTGCTGGTTTCCCTATTGTACTCTACATTGTTCTCTTAGACCGATCGCAGACTTACAACCCATTATGTTTGCAACATGTCTGCGACATGTCGCTTCAACACAGTTGAGCACCAATGCAGGAAACAAAACTCCGTAGTTCGCAGATCAGTCTACATTATGTCGTCTGATGATGATGTGGCAATATTATCGGTTCTAATATTGCGAAGGCGAAAGAAGAAAAATACTCGAAAATATTGGGTTCATCCATATAGTTAAGCTAATCTTTATCGCAGTATATTTATTTTCAACGATTTGCACAAATTTTACATTAAATGTTCCATTATTGAACCATATACGTGCATTCGGAAGCAGCTGTCGTACACAAATGACGCTTGAAATTGGAGCAAGCAGTGTCGTATAAAAGTTGTTTTCGACAAGTCTCATCCTGTCCGCGACGTTTCTGTTTGGTTTACGACTCGCCATAAGAACCGCTGTGTTGGCAATAAAACGACATGTCTGCGACATGTCGCAGATATGTTGCGAACACATGTCTTGTAAGTATGCGATCGGCCTTACGTCTATGTTCCTCACTTGATTTCGTCTTGTCTTGCCTATTATAGTTCTAGCATGTTTATCTTAGCAACTCTTCGCATACCTTTGGTTGTTGTTGTTTTCTCTCGAGCTTCTATTCCGTAGGTCATGTCCATCCTTCTTATTAGTGCTGTTGCGAGGACTTTCTTTATTTAGATGGATTTACACAAGTTGTTTTTTAACACGCTTTTATTAGCTTTACTTTTATGTTTGTTTGTGGGTATATGTAAGTCTCCGTGGGACTAAGAGCTTGTGGCTTATTACTGTTATTATATCCAACTACTTTCAGTTCGTTACTTGGCCAAGTTGACTAAGGCCCGTGTCGTGGCTGACGTTGGCTGCTCTCCAATGGATCCTTATTAAAAGACCTATAAATATAATTTAAAAAAACTAAAACACACACTTTTAAACCACATTAAACTAAAAAATGAAAAATAGATATAGTCTTAAAAAACTAAAACACATGATTTTAAATCACATTGAACTAAAAAGGTACCTCGTATAGGATCGCCGATGTGATATTTCTGTTCAGCGACTTCAAAAATCCCGGGATAACAAGATTAAATGAATTCTATAACAAATTTCCATAAAACTCTAGAAGAAGACGTACATACCAGACACCTGTTACCTTGCACAGGATCGGCTATGCGATATTTTTGTTCAGCTACCTCAAAAACCCCCGACAAAAAAAATTTCCATGCATATTTCCCGAGTTTAAATCACTGATTTTTTGGGTAGAAAGGGTCGAACCGCTAATGGTTTATCCAATTAGGTTTGATAACAGACTGGTGTCAAATCGATATGAATCATTTAGAAACAGTATAATTTAACTCTTTCACACTTTAATAAATTAAGTTAATCAATGCTACATGTGTAAATCAAGGATATTCATTAAATAGCTCGTACAATAATTATGCATCGATTATTTATCGACAGTTTCATTAGAATTTAACTGCATTTGTGAAAGTAACACATAATAAATCATTTAAATTTGGTACTCGTAGGTATATTGTTTTTCGCAATATACAATCCAGATGTGTAACAAACCATGATGTTTAGATACATGTATCACAAAAAACTAGTCTTCCAAAAGAATGAAAACAAAACATATGTTTGTATCAAATCTAAGGAAAAATGATTGAATCATAAAAACTTTCGGAATTCATATTTGTTCAAATAAATTCGGTTACAAATTATATATTCCAAAATTTTCTTTGATGAATCAGAGAACAAAAGAAAAGAATTTTATAGTTATTTATTAAATCTAATAAATAATCTGTATACTGTACTTTAATATTTTTTTATATTAAAATTATATAAATGAATATTTATTAAATTTATGACTAAAGCTATAAATAAAAAATGCTAATTCTAACCTTATGAATTTTGACACTAAGCCATTTCTAAGTGCTCAACTGATAGATACTAATTATATTGAACTACATTTTTTTTAAATAGCTTTATAATAAAACTTGTAGATTATCAAGGATACTTTGCTAACAATTTAACCAAATTATGTGTAAATTTATTTACAATTTAGTATAATTTAGACTAACTAGGCAAGTTAATTTGAAATAGACACACACTTAAACTCTTTTCTATATATTTCGAATATGAATATAAACTACTCAAAACGAAAAAGGAGCCACTACATCATAATCTTATATTCCACGTAGTTTGTAATTGAACGAAAATATTATTTTACGATTACCTACAATGTATAGACTCTAACCTTACTCGTACAGCACTAAACAACTTTTTTTGCATTGGTATCCTCAGAAAAAAATGCAAATATTTTAATGTTAAGAATTCCGTATCAGGGCATATTAAATTTGCTCCTATTTTTATTAGTGTAGTTTAAATTTTACAGTGAAACCATGAATATTAATGTTCTAGGTAGAAGAATACGCCGTAGAGTGTACCTAAATTAAATTGAAATTGCTAGGGTGGTAACGTTAATTCAGGAAGGTTATTCCAGAAGAAGAGTCGCAGAAATTCTGAATGTGAGTCGGGCCGCTATAAACAGAGCATGGACTTGGTATTTAATTTATGGCATTATCAGAAGAAGGCTCTATCCTCAACGTCAAAGGGCCACAACAGCTCGAGAAGACCGTTCATTAAGTATGTGGGCGATTATGGAACGAAACAATACTGCACGAGCGCTTCAAAATCAGCTAGCAGTCACAATTTCTGATCAAACAGGACGCAATAGACTTCATCAGTCTCAGTTGCGTGCTAGGAGACCGGTTAGAGTGCCTCCTTTAACAGCAGAGTATCGAAGAGCTCGAAGAATTTTTACCGAAGCACATCGTCATTGGACAATACCACAATGGAGTACTGTTTTGTTCACGGATGAGTTCAAATTCTGTTTACATTACAACGATGAACGAGTTCGGGTATGGCGACGAAAAGGTGAGCGGTATTTGGACTCAGCTGTGCAAGAAACTGTTCGGTTTGGAGGAGGGTCTATTATGGTATGGGCTGGTATATGTTTAAATGGGCGCACCAACTTAGTGGTAATTCAAAACAGTTCCCTAACGGCATTACGTTATATGGAAGAAATTTTAATACCACACGTGATTCCTTTTGCAGATAATATGGGAGTAGATTTCATTTTACAGCACAATAATGCTAGGTCACACGTGGCTAGGATATTAAGAACTTGTTTAAATGACCATAATATTGAAGTTATGGAATGACCGGCTAACAGTACAGATCTCAATCCCATCGAACATCTGTGGGATCCATTGGGACGACGTTTATTGGAGCGGCAGCCTATACAAACCATCCATCAACTTCAAGAACTTCTTAATCAAGAATAGGAACTAGCCCAGGAGTTGATCAGAAACTTGATTGAGAGTATGCCCAGTCGTTGTGCTGAAGTTATCAGAGCCAAAGGAGGGCATACTCACTACTAAGAATTGTTTTTAGATACTGCCTTATTTAAAGATCAAAAAAATAAAATCATTATTTATTGAGTTACTGCAATTTGATATCTTTAATCCTAAATAACACATTCGACAGGTTTACGACGTTTACAATATTAACAATAATCTTTCACAAATAAAGTAGAAAACGATAACTTTTTCAAAAAACTATTACACAAAATTTTTTTTAAATATTTCTAAGTGGCTCCTTTTTCGTTTTAAGTAGTTTATTATATAGATACAGCATTTTTAAATAGAGGTACAAAATTTTGTTTCTTTTTTTTAACTAAAGTACGATTAATGGACGAATTGTTATTTTGTCATTATAAAATTTATATCTATTTAAATTTATATTGCAATAGACTATAAGTATCTTCAATATATATATATATATATATATATGAACAGTAGTGGTGTTCCGGGTTTCAATCCGTTGGTTGTTTGTGTCTTCACGACGTTTCGCCAACATCTCAGCTGGCATTTTCAAGTGATGCTTCCTTTGCGGCTGCTCAACTTGGAATGATTCCAAGTTGAGCAGCCGCAAAGGAAGCATCACTTGAAAATGCCAGCTGAGATGTTGGCGAAACGTCGTGAAGACACAAACAACCAACGGATTGAAACCCGGAACACCACTACTGTTCATTCTACCATCCGTGAAACACTACATCATAACATATATATATATATATATATATATATATATATATATATATATATATATATATATATATATATATAAACAAAAGCGGAAAATTATTGGGCATGTACGCAAAAAGGATCAATAAGGCCACGAGTAGGAATGGTAACCGCAGACATGCATGTTTCTGGCTCATTAGCCGTCATCAGTGCGGCATAACCAAGTAGGGTATTGCACTTGGTTAGCAAAAGTGTTGGGTACTTGGGAGCAAAGGATGTTGGGGAAACATGTGTAAAGAAACACAAAAACAACGAACGCTCACACAGGAGTCCTATCGCCATTTTGTGCTTTCGGCCAGCTGTGCCAATGGGTTTTCGGCTAGCAACCAGCGTGGCAACGTTGGCGAAACGGACTCATTGTGTTTGAGTCGTTCTAAGCCCAGGATATGAAATAAACAAAGTGCCAAGAAAACGCGTATTAATATAAACAAAAGGGGAAAATTATTATAATTTTTGCGTACATGCCCAATAATTTTCCCCTTTTGTTTATATTAATACGCGTTTTCTTGGCACTTTGTTTATTATATATTTCTAAATTTATCAAATTTATGGGCATCGTACGTCATGCAAAGTTATTAGGAAACTGGAAAATTATGTTAACTACTTGATTGCAGTTTCCTGCTAATCAATTGTCATTTCAGTAAAACCGGTCTACAAGTGATATCCTTTCGAATTGCAAACTAAAATGGTTAGTTCTATCTTGCAGATATACTAACCCCGTTTAACTTTGAACTGTAATTCAATGTCCAAAGTAGGTGTTGGTTCTTAGTAAACGGTCTATATGTTCTTTGATTTTCAAAGAATCTGTAAAACGTCATAATAGTATTAGGTATACTATTATTATCTTTGACATCTATTTGGAAAATTATGGTTTAAACGGTTTAATAAATGATCATTTAACTAATCCCACACAAGAAAATACCTTAAGAAGTTCAAATAAAGTTAAATATGGTGTTCCGCAAGGTAGAGTATTGGAACCAGGATTTTTTATAAGTAGATCTATAGGTAGTAACCTACTTAGAAGGATTCACACAGATCTGCAGATAGGAAGAAACTCTTATGAGAAGGATCTATACTAATCTCCATTCAGTAAACTTCACACATGGAAAGGATTTACACAGATTCACTTGCAGAAAGCTACACACACTAAGCCACTCATAAGGGACGGATCCACACTAATTCCCAATTAGAAAACCACACACCTATCTATAGGCAGTAAGTCACTGATATAAAACGAATCCTTACTAATTTCTAGCTACTTAGTACGGCAGCAAACAGGATCCACACAGATCCCCGAAATGTAAAGATGCATATTGTAAAGATCCACACAGATTCACTGGCAGTGAGCCAATCACATGACAAAAATTCCGCACTGATTCCCACTCAGTAAGCTACACACATGGAAAGAATTTACAAAGATCCACATGTAGTAAGCCACAACATAGCCAAGATCTACACATATCCACAGATAGTAAACCAATCACATGACTAGGATATACACTGATCCCTAGTAAGTAAGCCAATCACATAACCTGAATCCACACAGATTTACAGACAGTAACCCACTTATATGAGAAAGATTCACACTAATCTGTAGGCACAGATCTACAGGTACTAAGCAACTTGTATCTACACAGATCCACAAAGAGTAAACCAATCACAAGAAGTAAGTAAGTAAGCCAAACACATAGTCATGAGTCAGGATCCGGACAGATCTATAGACCGTAACCCCCTTATATGCGAAGGATTTACACTAATTTCTTGACACAGATCTACAGGCAGTAAGCAACTCGTATCCGAAGGATCTACTCTAATTTCCATTTAGCAAGATCACACATGAAAAGGATTAGCACAAATTTAGAAGGCTACACACAGTAAGCCACTCATACGGGACGGATCCACACTAATTCCCAATTAGAAAACCACACGCATAGCAAGGATGCACACATGTAGTAAACTAGATACATGCCAGAATCCACACCGATCTACAGGCAGTAAGCCAGTGATATAAGACGAATCCACACTAATGTCTACCTACTCAGTACAGAATCACACATTTCTATGATAAACACAGATCCCCGAAATATAAACACACCTATTGCAAAGATCTACACAAAATTAAAGGTAGTAAATCAACATAAGGATTCACACTGATCCCCACGGAGTAATCTACCCAGCCACACACTTGGCACGAATCAAAATATAGGTTGGAATCCACACATATTCACAGACAGATCCTACCTTAGGAACTCATATGACAATAATCAGTAATTTTGATATGTTATGGTTGTATTAAATAGACTCTTCACGAAAATTGACAGTAGAAGATATTTTCTAATTTTTCAAAAATTCGAATTAAACGATAAAAAATTAACAAAAATGTTTTAAATAAAACGTACAGATGCCAAAATTTATAGTAGCCTGTCTATTACAATCAACTTGCAAGAAATTTGTTTGGAAAGTTTAAAAATCACGCAAGTTGCATCTTCCTATAATTTCAATTGGATAACATCCAAATAAATAGATGATTAGTTAAATCTAAAAATATATAGTTTATAAAATAGGTAAACGTGTATTACATACAATTCAAGGCATTTTTTAAAGCTAATTCAATTACACAATGGAGGCTAACTTGTGGAACAATATTTTTTTATGTTATAATATGCAATTTGGTTATCATTTTGTTATAAAACAGACAGGTTTATTTCGCTAAGTGCAATTTGCAAAATTAACCTTCTTAATTTATATAGATGTCTATATCTATACAGCGAAAACTATTTGTTACTGTAACGTTCGTTTTTGAGTATATCCTCCGGACTATATTTTTATTTATTTCAATTATATCGCGCCAGTGCGGATGGTCTGTTCGCATCGATTTGGTAGGAGAAAGTTTGTTACTTCGTTAGAAAATTATTTCAATTCTTTCATTTTTATCTTCGATTCTTAATAAAATTAGAATTATTCTCTGATTACCTTGGCCCTTCATTTAGGTTATTACCACATCAAAGAAGGGCCCTATTAAGGATTACGGTAAAACAGAAAAGATTCGCTGACTACCGACAGCCATTTTGTTTATAGAAGTCGACACAAGGTGAAACCATTCCCGGGTTTGGACACAAAGGAAGTTTTCCTTGAAAGAAAAATCACTTCCATCCACGTTTCGATTTAAAGCAGATCCGATCCACCATAAATCAAGCTCCAACAGGAAGAAACCAAATAAACCAAAGATAAGAGATTAAATTAATTAATTATTTTTTAAAAAATGTCACTTAACTTTTGATTGAATTAATAAATCAACTGATTTTACCGTTTTTTATTTGTTTGTCTGTACTTGGCGCCCTAAATTAATGTTTGGGAAGGGTTGGTAAAGACTCAGAAGGAAGCCACGACCCTCAGGAGCTAGCCTAGGGTAATTTAAGAGCTACATTACTAAACGTTATATGTAGATATATAGGGTGATTCTGCAGGATTGTCCAATCTCTAAATAATAGATTCTACACCTCTAAATATGATTCTGCCCAACATGCCTTATATAAATATTGCCAGATACTGAGATACTGGATATTTTTTGTTTAAATGTAGATTTCGTTTTTCCTATTTATTTTTTATGTTGTATCAATTTATATTTAAAAATTTGCAATTTTGCATTGTCCGAGTCTGATTAAAAAGGTAAAAAAATATATGAAACAACGTAAAATTCTATTAGATTCTGTTTGGTACAAGGGTTGATTTAGTTTTACATATAGCTGGTTAGAAGGCGCCACTAATAGAACCTTCAGATACAAATTTAAACCTCAATCTTTGTTCACATAAATTTAGAGTTTCATTGCGATGCAACAAGTCGTGTAGGTACAGTGAATTTTTGGAGTTAACTAGTCGGTCGAAAAATGGATCTTAGCCGAGAACATTTTCGGGCAATACTTTTTCACAATTTTTGGGGAGGATTGTCCCAACAGCAATATCTCGCTGAAATGGTTTCTCTGTTTGGAAATGAAGCACCACACCTGACAACTATATCCCGCTGGTATTGCGAATTTCGACGTGGTCGCTCCAGTCTCAGCGACTAATCCAGGCTAGGTTCATCCAAAACAGCAGTCAGACAGCAAACCATTGATGCGGTTCGCCAGCTAATTCAGGATGACCACCGTGTAACATACCGGAAGATAAAGGCATCTTTAGACATTTCAAAGACCTCGATCTGACAGATCTCACTTGAAAAACTGGGTGTTACGAAGTTTTTTGGACCCCTCATTTACTAACAGAGAAGCAAAAAGTGGTTCGCGTCAATTGGTGTCGAAAAACATTTGAACGGTTCAAGAAAGGAAGTTTAAAAAACCTTAATGTGGGTGTTTTACGATGACACAAATTAAAAAAAGTGATCTTTCTTTGAACTGTGTCAAAAAAATGGTCGCAACTTTTGTGTCAAAATCTGGTCATGTGGAAACAATTGCCTTAGAATATCGAAGAATGGTTACTTCCGATTGTTTTGTAAACGTCTGCTTACTAGAAATTATCGCTAAACTCCGACAAAGCAATACACAACTGCGAATCATCCTACATCAGGACAATGCAAGTGCTCATATACTGTCCAAAAGACAATCGACTCCCAACGACTTTTTCACATTCCCAAACATCAAGAATGCAATGCGTGGGCAGCGATTCCAATCGACAGAAGAAGCCATCGATTTTGCAGATATATGCAAAAGTGTATCGATTTTGGTAAGACTTATTTTGAGAAGCAATAAAGTACCTTAAGACTATATATTTTTTGTCTTTATGGCTATATGCAAAACTAAGAAGACAACCCTCGTATATGTAAGTTTATCGGTAATTGACTACGTTGCTTCCGTAAAGAAAACAAAAAAGAAAAATTAAACCGCGGCTAAATTCGCCAATGGGATTAAAAATAATTGGACAAGGATTATTAAATATTAAAAGTCTTTTGCGAAAGCGGATCATAAAGTAAATTAGAGTCATTTTGAAGAACAACTTTAAAGTTTAGTTATTGTTTTCTTAAATTAGAAAATATATTTTTTCTGCGACGAGAAAAAAGTTTGACATTTTATCTCTGTTAACAAGTCACAAAACGTCACTTTTTATGAAATTATTACTTTTTTACCATGGGAAAAAAGTGAGTACTTTTTTCCCGGATATAGGTATATCAAATTACAGAATCAAATTGACAGATAGTTGATTGATAACGCAGGTCTAATTGTCACTATAAGGACAAAAGCCTACTAGTTTTAAAATTCAAATTTTGCATCAGTAATTTTCTGATTATATTTAAAATATTAAATCATCGTCACAGAAAAAATAGTGTATTATACACGGGGAAAAATATTAGATTTTAGCTCTCGGTTTTTTGTCTCCCTCCGCTTCGCGTCGGGAGACAACACAACCTCGAGCTAAAATCTAATACTTTTTGCCCTTGTATAATAAATAACTATTTTATTGTAAGATTAAATTTATATTTAGTTAAACAGGGGTAGCGTTTTTCGTAGAATTGAACGCTTTTTACTATTTTTTTAGGATTTTACTTATAGGTTGGCAAAAAAACATTTGATTTACAGAACACAACCAATTGAATCTAGCGTCCTTTTAGGATAATTCTAAATTGGTATCCAAATAGACAATTCTTATATCAAAAAAAGTTAACAAAACATTAAAAAAATAAAAATTCATAAACACCCTACCCTGTATCTCGGACACTAGCAAAATTTTGGTATAAAGCTTGTTGGGACAAAATCATCATGTTTTGAGGTCTAGAATCTACAATTTAGAGATTACACATCTTTTATGAATAACCGTAGCGTGTATAGATATTGAAAATTACCAACGTTTTATCTTCAATAAACAAGATAAACAGTTATACATTCTGTATATTACATAAAAGGAACACGTAAATAAACGTAAATAGGAATTATAAATCAAGATAATATTTACTTAAAATCAAGATTTTAATAATGTATTGAAATGTCACCAAGCAAAGGAATTAAATTCATTTAATATTTCTATAGATCCCTTTAAAAGTTGGTTAATAAACGTAACTTCACAGATAAATTTATCAGCGTCAGTTACATTTGATAATAGAGCAGATATATTTCTCTCGTAATTAATTAAAGCATTTACTTATTTATAATTAATTCTTTAATGTAAATATTACTGGAAAAGGCGAAGAAACTTTGCTACTTATGTACAGTTTGTTTAATTGAATTATGGTGTACTAGCTTGATTTTAAAGGAAACAAAATTACCGCTTTAAGTAACAAAAATTTTTATACTTTAAGCGTTTCCAGAATTTATCGGATAGAAAAGGAATGATTTAAAAACGTAATCTGGAAAGCGGCGATTGTTAACTCCGCCCACGTCTGAGGTATTAATCCGACACCCTTGGTAATAACTTTTTAAAATATGTAAACTACTTATTCTTTTTGTTTCAGAGCAATTTTAAGATTAACTTGTCTAGACATAGTTAAGTAAAAAATAAAAATATCCACTACATAATAGGACAGAAAAGTATCTGCAGTTTTTAATTGAACTATAAACTCATGAGAATCTTTTCACTCGTTCACCATAAACATATTTTTTCTACGTGTGTTTTACAAATAGTATATTACACTACAAGGGCAGAAAGTTAGAGATTCCTGCACTGCGCGCCATGATGCCCGAGGCGAAGCCGTGGGCATCATGGCGCGCAGTGCAGGGCTCTCAAACTTTCTGCCCATGTAGTGTATACTATTTTTTTTTGTACTATGCCGAAAGTACGAAGGAAATTGCCTTCTGTATTAAAAGATATTAATGCCTGCCCCGACATTTACAGTGACAGTGACATCAGTGCAGGAATAATTTCTTTCGGCCCGCTATCTGCACGACATTATCGCGGCATAAAAGTTAGGCTTTCTGCCGTAATATTGAAGCTGGATTGACATACTTTCGGCATAGTACAAGGAAAATGTTCATTATACAAGTGCTTCTTTAAGAATAATAGTATGTAGGTGTTATTTACTAGTGAATAACGGTTCATTATTGATTGTATGATGTCACAATAGAATACATGTCTAAATTCGATATGAGAATATTATTTACATTGTTAGCATGTTAGATTTTCGGTTTTATAACTTTTAGTTCACCTTAAATTTAATACAATGCTTAATTAATTTAATATATTTAAATCTTCAAATAAACATTATCAAAAGGACATAATTAAGTACATATGTCATCAAACTTACTAATTACATTTTACTTTTTAATACAGCACTTTCAAAGTCGGCTGTTATTACACTTGGGGTTAAAGTGCAGCCCAACTTTTCTACTTCTTCTTTGACGAATGCAAACATTTGTTCATATGTAGATGCTGTTTTATTGGGTAACAAACGGTACATGTTTGTTGAAAATTTCACTCAAATTTTATTTTGTTTTGCCATATCAATACGTACTTATATGTCAATTATGTAAACAAACTAAACACATGAATGAAGAATAGATCTACATTTTACCACCATACTTAGGTAACACACTTTAATCTTTAAATTTAGATCGTAGGTAGTAGAACACTCATAACAACTAAAGACGGGATTCTTAATAAACGATAATAGTATTATACGTTACAAGGTCGGTAGGTGACTTATTACAGTATGAGTTAGTTTACGGACGAGGCGACGTAGAAGCCGAGTCTGGAAATAAAAACGAGTACTGTAATAACACCACGTATCATATTTTATTTTATCTTGTTTTTATAAATTAATAAATTCATAAAAATTTTAAAAATAGTTCATAACTTGACTAGTTACGTCAAATTACCTTAAGTGTCAGTTACTGTCAAATATTTTAAATTTTTTTTATTAATTGTTAATTCGTGTTTTAAATTAAAATAAAATAAAAAGTAAGTAATTAATTATTAAATTTTTATTTTATAGTCATTATAGTGTTTTTAAATGTCAAAAATTAAAAGTAATTGTCATCCCTTAAGCAGTCAGAGCCAAATTGCTAGGCAACACATTACAGTACATGAGACCGTAATGTTTTACTTACCGGCGCCGAATTATTTACTGGACAGGATGAAATAAAATTACTTTGCGGACCGGACCTTCTTAATGAACCAAGTAAAAATATTAAAAAATACAACTAATGCAAACAGTTAAAGACATAAACCAACCACCAACACTAGAAGAGACTCTCAAAGCAATACCAAAACTAAGGATGGATGGAGAATACAGCAAAATGTTTTCTCTGAATTCTGGGCTAAACATGGTTATGACTTATTACCCATTCTCCTTAATATTGCCTTAGAAAATGCCGCTAGAACAGCACCAGCACAGACTTACATATTTGGAATGAGAGGGCCAAACATATTGTTGGTTTATGCGGATGATATCGATAAAATAGAAAGTAGCATAGTCTACGTGAAGGAAAATTTCGTACGGTTTGAACAGAAAGCAGAAAAGATGGGCTTACGCGTCAACGAGGCTCAAACAAAATATATGCATATAGCAAGAAACCCAAATTGAGATCGCATACGTCAAAACGTCACAATGAATAACTACAAATTTGAACTCGTAAATGCCTTTCAATATCTACCGAAAAATCGGTGGAGTTAATATCGCTGCTTACAGTTCTTACAAAACTCTACAATAAACGTCGGAAAACCAGATCGAAATGTGGTATAAAGAACTTCAAAGGCTGGTCCTACTATTCTTGTCTATATACGCTGGTATGTAGGTATAAAGGTAATGAAGAGTAACGTCAAAGTTCTTACATTTACATATAAATTATATTATAGTTCTAAAATAACTTTAACTTTAATTAAAAAAATTCTAGACCATCTACGATTGTTAAAAGAAAATAATATATGTGCAATTTTTGTTTCAGGTAATTAAATACTTTTGTAGATTGGTTTTGGTAAGTTTTGCTCTGTTTACAGATTTTCATTAATTATATATTCAAGGCATGTAAATAGTTCGTTTTACATGTTTAACAAGACTTTAAGCAATCATAGTTGTTTTCGTTATTAGTATGTTTTTCATTAACGTAAGAATTTCAGCAGTTGTGAATCTAATTTTAGTTTTAGCTCCAGTAGTAAGATTTCCCTTAGGACCTAAAAAGGTCAAATACTTGAGTGTATATAAAGTTGTTTTTGCTACGAAAGCGTAAAACAAAATTTATTAAATATTTTTTATCAATGGAATCGGTTTATTTTTGAACTAATTAAATGTGGTCATTATTTACCAAGCTTATGCGCGTATTTATTGTTATACTTATAAGCAATAGTAGAAAAAATTTATATATTTTTAATATAAGGGGTTGTCTTTTTAGTTTTACATAAAGCCGCTTAGAAAGCGCCACTTATAAAACCTTCAAACACAAATCTAACCTTAATCTTTTGTTGACATAAATCCAGAGTTTCATTGCGATACAACAAGTCTTGTTGGTAAACTGAATTATTAAAATTAGCAATAATTTTTTAAAAATTTTCGGAGAGGATTATCCCAACAGCATTGTCTCTGTACCATTTCGGAATGTTTGGGAATGAAGCACCACACCAGTCAACTATTTCTTGCTCGTATGTATTGCGAATTTCAACGTGGTCGCGCCAGTCTCAGCGACGAATCGAGGCTAGGTTCACCCAAAACAGCAGTCACACAGGAAAACATTGATGCGGTTCGTCAGATAATTAAGGGGCAAAAAGCGGTTCACGGTAATTACTTTCAAAAAACATTGAAACTATTTAAAAGCTTTATAGTATTGTTAGTGGCGATGGATATTGGATTTACTTTTTATTTCTTAGAACTATAAAAGCGTTGCTTTTTGTCTTTGTTTACTTCTATGTTTTGTTCGCATCCGCACCGAGATGAAAGTTTTATTTCTCTTAAAAACAATATGACCATGCTTGGAAGCAGTAGAACAAGTTCTCTTTGTCCCCCGTTCGACCCCTCACAATCAGTGCAACGATAGTCTTTTATTTGAAAATTAAATAATACCACAATCTCTATATTTTGTCTATAATAAAGTCTATTTCAAGTCAGTAATGGTTTACCTTTTTTAACTTCATCACCTTATATGAAGATTAAGTATTAGCGTATCTAAAATTCTGTTTCTAAAGGTATTGTTTATCTTTGATCCCATTTAGAAATATCTTGCTTATCGCATTTTGGCCTTGTCTACAGATATTCTTATATCTTTTGTTGATCGGATTTATTTTCCATACTTCTTCTTTCGAAGCGAACAAAGGTTAATAGCGCTTGTCGGTCAGAAAAATTTTCAGGTACCTATATAGTAAAAAATTGTATGGTCAATTGCGCACGTGTTATCCTCGGTATATCGGCTAATTGCGCAAAAAACACTTGAAAAAAATAATTCTAATTTGCTGTATAATCGTGACATTACGAGAGATGTTTCTAACTAAGTTTTATTATTCGAATGTATTTTTTTCTTTGATACTATGCATTTTTACAAGGTTGTTTTTAAAACACGATATTTCCATTATGATGTCTTTTTAAGCCAATTTTATATAACAAAATATATTTTTTTGTAACCCGAAATCACCACTTTACAGTAAATTTTGATCAAATGCGCAATAGTGATTGCCTTTTAGAGGTAACAGCACCTCTTCTCTTTATCCTTAGAAATGGAATTTGAGAATTCTCGCTTCGTGTAACGATAGTTTCGCCAGTTTTACTAAAGTATAATTTTCTACAATTTTTCTTCGCTTACTTAAAATTTCAGTATATTGCTTATATCCAAAAATATAAAGAATCGCGGTGAATAATTATTTTCTGTTGTATATTAATACCTAGTATATACAGTCTATTCATTATTACTTTTTAAAAGAAAAACTATCCTCATAGAATTTTGTGATAAAATATGCAAATGAAAATGTATAAAAATGCAGAGTAATACTCTATTGTTGACTTAAAAAACACTAGCTGGCCAGGCGAACTTCGTACCACCAAACAATAGGGATATTGACTAATTTCCGGATCTGCTTTTATTTTATAGATAAACTCTTAATAACCACGAAAAAAATATTTTAATAATAAATGTGGTTTTATTTTAAAGAAAAAAGTGATAAATTAAAATAGATTTAAAATTTCCCGCTAAAACGCTCAAAACTGTCATGTGACTTTGATTACGTCACGAACCGATAAACAATGCTCGCGATCTGACAAACTCTAAGGAACTTGAAAGTTTTCTTGAAAAATAATTATTATTTTTAGCCTTTAATACTAGTTAATAATAAATACAAAGTGTAGATGTACATGTAAAAAATGAAGATTTTAATATTCAAACAGCCCACAGTATTTCTTACCACAATGAAGTTATAAATATACCTGTTTTTAAAATTTTTAAAGTTAACGAACGACATAAGTTCTATTTATTTAATTTTAGTTAAAAATATGACGGATTAATTGGTATTGATTTATTAAAACAATTAAAAGCAACTGTAAATTTAGAGAAAAAACTCCTTATACAGAAATACCAATAATATACGAATTAGAAGAATTAACACAACTAAAAAAGAAACTAAAAGTAAAAAATTATTCTATTAATATTCCCGCTAGGACATCCCAAATTGTAAAATTACCCGTTGACATAGAAAGCGGAACAGGACTTGTAATTTATATTAATTTTGGCAATCAAATAGAATCACCCTGTGCAGTTGTAAACGTAAATAAATTTTTTGCAACAACCACTATTACTAATTCAAGAGAAGAACCAATAAAAATTAATATTAATAAACCTTTTAAAATTGAAAAATTAGATATCGCAGATATAAATTTTATTGAAAAAATGGAAACCGATTCTGAATTAAACGAATACACCGATAATATTTTAAAATCTAATCTAAAAAATATCCGAGTTGAACATTGTAATTACGAAGAAAAACAGGCTATAAAAAATTTATGTAAGTTCCGCTGCACAAAAATCTTTGTTTGTAGCAAAGAAATTCGCCACCATCAAACAATCGATTCTCGGCAAGTTCGAACTGTTTCCTTTGATCAATCCAGTCTCCATAATGTAAATACAATTCGGTTTATGATAACAAGTGAGTTACAAATACTAATAGCGAGTAATTAGCGAGAGAAATCAAAGAAATAATTCGTTCACACAGTGACACCAAGGTGTTTATCGGTTCATGACGTCATGCGCTGTGATTGGTGTTCACAGTCACGTGATAATATGTATTAAATAAAGTTTTTTTGAATTAATTTTAATTAATAAAATATTATTAATTACGTTTAAAAAATGTGTTTTTGTACAACTGTCATTAAAAGTGACACTTTTAATGATAGCAAACAATGTTAAAAACGATTGTTTACATAGCAGCGTGTTAAAAATACTTTTAACACGTTGCCATGTAAACAAGTTTACTTTTAACACGGTTTAGTTTACTTTTAACACGGTTTGGTTTATTGTCATTACAAATTCGCTCGTTTCATTATCAAAATAGGGAAGTTGTACAAAAAACATTGTATGGTATTTGTGTTAAAAGTGATTTTATTTTGTTCGTGAAATTGTTCAATTCGCTCCGCTCATTTCACAAACGTTTTCACTCACAAAATAAAACCTCACTTTTAACACTCATATCATAAATAACTATTTTAGGTATTTAAATATTACCATTAATCATTTAAATTTAACTTTACATGGATTTACAACTACTGTCAACATGCCTATTAATAATATTTTTATTTTCCTTTCTTTTATTGTTACGATTTTTTTGATTCATTTCCATGTTATTTGTCGATTTGATCACATTTTTGTCTGTTTTTAGCTTTTAATTTTTTTTTATTTGTATTTCGTAATTTTTCCAGTTTTATCATTTTTTTAGTTGTTTTTTTTATTTTATACATTTTTCCTTTATTTACAATTGTAAATATTTTCTCGGTTTTATTTTTTATTCTCAATTTTTCGGTTATTTTTTAATTTACTTTAGTGTTCCGTTTGTTCCATTTTTTCCATTTATTTTTTTATGTTTTAATCTCTGCATATTTTGCATGATTTAATTTTTTTTTTGTTTTTTTTTTAATTTAGCTAGTTTTTTCTCTTTTCCTGTATTATTTTCATTTTTTTGATGTCCACTTTTTTTAATTTACCCATTTTTTATATATTTTTTTAATGTATGTATGATTTTCGACATATTTTTTAGCCATTTTCAACTATTTTATAAATCGTCACAAATTTCTAGCAATTTTCACAAATTTTTTACGTTTTTCAAGATTTCTATACGAAGTTCAATATTTTTATCATTTATTTAAGATTTTCATAAAATTTTTTATGTGTTTTAATTTTTTATATTAAAATTGTAATATCTTCTAAAATGTTCATTGAAATTAAGTGATTAATATTATTACGTTGATACAACTCTTAACAAATAATGCATTAATTTCGACCAAATTTGATTACCATAAAAACGGTTCTCGTGAGTTAATCTTAAAAGATAGACATATACTGTCGCGGACATTTTTTTAGATCATTTCAAGAGGTATCTTAAACCGTTTTCGCAGCGCACGCAATAAAAGCCCTCAAGGATCAATCATTTTCCCCGTTTTTTTCACATTTCCCATTACTTCTTCGCTCCTAAGAGTTGCATCGTGATGTTATATAGCCTAAAGTCTTCCTCGATAAATGGTCTATTCAACACAAAAAGAATTTTTCAATTCGAACCAGTAGTTCCTGAGATTAGCGCGTTTAAACAAACAAACGCTTCAGCTTTATAATATTAGTATAGATTTAACAAAAGCTTACTTAAAAGGGTTAAAATCTGATTGTTATCTTTGAGCAATGCCTATACCTACCAGGTTATGAAAAAATATTAAAAAAAATGAATATTAAAAATAGTTTCAGTGTAGTTGTTTAAACAAATACCAATTACTAAATCACTAAAAGTAATTAATCTTAATATAAATATACAATTTTTGTAGTAAAAAAATCGCACAACATAGCTGACCCGGCGAACTTCGTACCGCCCAACAATTAATGTTTTTTTTTTTTTTTTCTTTCGTTTTTTTTTCTGTTTTTGTTATATATTTTTGTTTGTTTTCTGGTTTCTACTTTTTTCTTTGTAGTTTGTAATTTTTTCAATTTTGTCATTTTTAAGTTGTTTTTTTCGACTTTCTGCTTTTGTTATTTATATTTTTTATATATTTCACTTTCCTTTTTTTTTATTGTCGATAATTTTTAAAGATTTTCTTTGCCTTTTTTAACATTTTTTTCAGAAGTTTAACAATATTTTACGATTTTACACATTTTTCAACAATTTTTCACGAATTTTCACATTTTTTTACGACTTTTTATTATTTGTAACATTTTTTTAAACCAGCTTTAAAATTTTTTTAAGAGTGTTAAAAATTTCTTACAACTTTTTACGTTTTTGAAAATATCTTTAAAATTCTCCATATTTTTTTAACAGTTTCAACAACTGTTCAATATTGTGAACAATTTTTTACGATTTACAACAACTTTTCAAGATGTTTATCGTTTTTTTAAGATTAATGTTATAGTATTTTCCTATTTCTAGATTATGAATTATTTATAAAAATTGAATAAAAAGCGCAGACCACACTATTGCCTAAAATTTGTAACATTAATATTCCCAAAAAATGGGATAAATACCCTAGCTAGCTCACTACGTCGTGGCTTTTTTAAAGAGTACTACCAGTCTTCCCCAAGCATGAATTTTAAGGGCGCCATAGTACAAACTAAACAAATTATACACAAACACCCGTTTTAAATTATTTATTTAATGTTAATTTTTAAATTCTAAATAATTATTGAAATTAAAAAAATAATTATGGTTTATCCGGATATTAATTTGATTAATATAGTTTTGAAATTAATTTATCTCTTATCTTTCTTCTGGAGATCGGCCTCGGTTATTTTTGGGGTAGTTCTATTGGCAAGATTTTTTTAAAATTTCTTTAATAGTCGTAACCAGGGTGTCTAATCTGTTTTGCTTTCACTACAAAATGGCGGAAATTTGGTTTTGTCTCAAAAAAAAAAATAATAACTCTAATGTGGCCTTCTTCACAGATCTGGATTGACCTTGTATTTAAAGAGAATGTACCACAGAGCAATCGGAACGTAAAATATACTTAAAATTCTGATCGCAGCGCGAAAGAAGGACAGTTATACAGTAACACCACTAGCAATATAATTTATAATTAAGGCAATTACATTAAAATAAATCTCACCGGATATAGCGCCGGAAACAATAGTCTGGTGTATGCTTTAACTAAAACGATGCGATAGAACGTTAGAAATTAAAAAGTAGGTAATAAATCAAAATAAATTTCAATAAATCATTATACCGTTTTATTATTAAAATATTAAACTTCAAAAGTGAAAAATGTTTTTAATTTTTCAAAAAGTTCCTAAATTCCATATTCCATATTAGAATAGTATATACCATTTCGTTTAATGTAATTATTATTTGAATGTATACTCACAAGGTGACGTCATGCGCGAGCCTTACCGAAATCGGTATAGCTTAGTATCATATCTTGTATATTTGTATCATGGCAATACATGCAGACAATTGCTCGCTTAATATTATAAGATAAGATAAGAATACCTTGAAACTCCGTGAACTTTGATCGGCCACGAAATCGCCCTGGCCGGTAGACGATAACTGATTATACTTATACTTAAAGTTGTGATAATTTAGTTAATTGTATATAAGTAAACTCTATAATACCTACAGTTTTTTTAACAATTAGTATAATTATATGAAACCAAACATTTCATTATATCCATTTGAATTTTTAAATGTTAAACCGATAAGCAAAGCCAAATAATATTATTTAAAGTACACATTATTTAACATAACGATCAAAATTTCAATAATTATTGCAGAAATGTAGTATATAATTAGTCCATAATGTACGTATATTATCTTTTAAAATGGCACTTAACAACATTAGAGATTTTGTTTTTTCTGGTTAATAACTATCTACCTAAACATATATCTATTCTTCGAAAAACATTTTCAAAGACAATGACCGTTTAACTAAGAAGAAACAACTACTTCCTGGGCTATATGCCCCAACGGATATTGGATTACACTTCAAAGTCAAACGGGGTTGGCATATCTAATAGACAATTTAAACCAACCATTTTGGTTTGCAGTTAGAAGGGACAACATAACTTGTAGACCGGTTTCGGCCTATTGGGCCTCGTCAGTACAAGGTATATGTTATCCGTCCGCGAGCTTAAAGCATAATCGCTGACTGAAAATCCCACTAGAATAATTTTATTATTTCTTTGATATTTATTAAATACGACAATGTTACAGTTTTCTGTAATAATACTTTATAGTTTCAAGACCAGCGTCTTGTTGTCACAATCCAAATTTTGGTTTACGTTTAGAGGTGAGGATGTCGCTACTATCACATCGATTACACTTTCGTTATTGTGTGTATATATATCGAGCGTGATTTTAGTGGGATTTTCAGTCAGCGATTATGCTTTAAGCTCGCTGACGGATAACATATATCTTGTACTGACGAGGCCCAATAGGCCGACACCGGTCTACAAGTTATGTTGTCCCTTCTAACTGCAAACCAGAATGGTTGGTTTAAATTATCTATTAGATATGCCACCCCCGTTTGACTTTGAATTGTAATCCAATATTCGTTGGGGCATATAGCCCAGGAAGTAGTTGTTTCTTCTTAGTTGAACGGTCATTGTCTTTGAAAATGTTTTTCAAAGCTTTTAAAGCGTTAGAATAATTTTATTATTTCTTTGATATCTATTGATAACACGCTTTATTAAATACGACAATGTTACAATTTTCTGTAATAATACTTTATATATCTATTCGTTGAATCTTTCAAGTGACACATTTAATTGTTATTAGTACACCGCGCAGAACACTTTTTTTGAAATGATTAATATTAATAAATACTTGAAACTTTGTGTATAGCTTCCTATTAACAAGTCCAACAAAGTTTGAAATTATCTAAATTTAAAACTGCTGCTTTTTCGAGCTAGAAAACATCAACTCTTTTGAAATTGAAACAATTCTAACGAGATTGACGTTTACTTAAATATAATTATGTATTTACAAGTGTGAAAGTTCATTCACGATTTACGCGACATGATACATTAATTTTAACAATAACGACCTAGTGCATTATAGTCTGTCCAAATTGCTTATATTTGTTTGTTAATACATTTGTAAATACATTTATCAATGATTACAACAAGGTACAGTTGTAATTTGTTGAAGTTCATTTAGCAGTTTTATTACATGAGTATTAATATTTTTTATACAGGGTGCGACAAACATCAGGAATTGATTTTGCATGAAAATATACTAACAGTTTTCTATACTAACTATGCCCACAAATATTTTAACTTTTTAGATAGTGGAAACGTGGGCAAAATGCATAGGACGGGTAAGAAGGGTAATCGTTTTTTCTAGAAATCTATAAGAGATGGCGTTACTGTGATTTGTCTGATTTATTGTCTCTAAAAGATCCTGGGATTCGTTGATTTAACTGATAATAATAGATTTTATATGCTAGATCTTATCTGCCTACAAGATTGACCAACTTTAGCATTAAAATCAGCTTTAAAATTATACGTGACTTTGTTGGATTATAAGTTTTTGACGGTTATATTGAGTTATTTATATAGAATTAATACATACAATGTAGTGTGGAAATGTAACTTTAATTGATATTAAACGTTGATTCGCGCCGCGTAGCGTATTGAAATTACGGAAATATTTTTCGATGTTTGATGTTACGAAAATTTCTACTTTGTTCATAATATGAGTATTTAATATAATTATTATATTGTTGGTTGTTGATTAACCAAGCTATTACTATTTTGTTAAAAAATGTATTCTATATCAAATAATGTAATAGCAGAATGAAAATTAAATACTTTGTAACTGGTTTGTATTATCGATTTAGAAAATAAGAATCAATAGGTTTTTAAACCTCTATAAAGTTAGCACTACCACATGCGAAATAAAAGATGGCATTATGTAATTAATTTGTCGCTTCTTAAAGTGAAACTTTTATTACATCGTTTTTTGTGGTAAATTTGTCGTGCAAACAAAAAATTTGTCGCATTTTTTTTTTTTAATCAATGGTAGTGCTAACTTGATATCAAGTTAGCACTACCACCTCTTGAAAACGATCTTCCAATGATCGGACAAATGTCTTATGTAGTGCATAATTTGTCGCTTTTTTGTCGTGATTTTGTCGTGCAAAAATAAAATTCGTCACGAAATTTTTTTGCCTTAAATCAATGATAGTGCTAACATAGCATCAAGTTAGCACTAACAATCATCTTCTGATACTCTGATAAAAATTTCGGCTAGCGCATAATTTGTCGCTTTTTTGTCGTGCAAAAATAAAATTTGTCGCGAAATTTTTATGTTATTTTAATGATAGCGCCAACTTAATATCAAGTTAGCACTTCACCACCTTTTGAAAACGGTCTTTCAATGATCGGACGAGTTTCGCATCTAGTGCATAATTTGTCGCTTTTTTTTCATGATAATGTCTTGCGAAAAATATGTGTTGTGGTATTGAAAAAAATTAATATTAGTGCCAACTTTATATTAAATTAGTACAACCGCACATTGATAAATGTCTTTCAATATTCGGATGTAAATCTTGTACCCACATAATTGATTCCTTTTCTTTGTGTTTAAAAAAAACTCTAGTAGTGTTTACTCGACATTAAGTTAGCACTACTACACATTATATATGGAATCGACTTTTTCTGACTTATAAATTTATTATTTCTATATACTACTACGAAGTGAACCTCTTTTTGGCACATATGTATTATGAAACTCTTTCTATTCCACATAAAATTTTAGTAGCTCACTATAAAGTGAACTCTTTTATAATGCCTTATAATGAAGTTAAAAATTCTCATGATTGACACAAAATTAAAACCATTGATGGGTCACTAAACAATGAATATTCTTATGGCTTTATGGCTCCCTATTAATTAAACAATAATGGCTGCTCGTTTTATAAAAAAAACTTAATTACTTTATTCAAAACAAATGATTTTTAATCTGTTCAAAAACAGAGTCTTAGTATAAAACAAAACGAGTCGTGGTAAAAAAAACTTCTTGTCGAAAATAGCAATTTCATTATTGATAAAAAAAATTGTATTAGGCAACTTCAAGAAAACTATTCGTTTTAATTTAATAGAAGTCTAATTTAGCCCAAATGATTTAAAAAAAAATGTCTCTCAATACTCTTGCCAACCTAGGGAGAGGGAAAGTGCTAACTTGATGCTATGGTAGCACTATCATCGATTTAATGCAAAAAAAATTCGCGACAAATTTTATTTTTGCACGACAAAATCACGACAAAAAAGCGACAAATTCTGCGCTAGATGTGACACTCGTCCGATCATTGGAAGACCGTTTTCAAGAGGCGGTAGTGCTAATTTGATATAAAGTGAGCTCTACCATTAGGTTCAAAAAAAAAATTTCGCGAAAAATTTTTTTTGCATGACGAAATCACGACAAAAAAGCGACAAATTATGCGCTAGCCGAGATTTTTATCGGAATATCAGAAGGTGGTTGGTAATGCTAACTTGATACCATGTTAGCACTATCATCGATTTAAGGCAAAACAAATTCGCGGAAAATTTTTTTTTGCAGGACAAAATCACGACAAAAAAGCGACAAATTATGCACTACATAAGACATTTGGCCGATCATTGGAAGATCGTTTTTAAGAGGTGGTAGTGCTAACTTGATATCAAGTTAGCACTACCATTGATTTAAAAAAAATTACACGACAAATTTTTTGTTTGCACGACAAAATCACGACAAAAAAAGCGACAAATTCATCGCATAATTCCATCTTTTATTTCGCATGTGGTAGTGCTAACTTTATAGAGGTGGTTTTTAATAGGGTTTATTTAGATTTCAAAGGTATGAATAACTTATTAACAAGTTTTTTTAATGCAATTTGAAAATTCAAAATTTTGTAAGTAACTAAAGCAACAGAAAATATCTAAATGTTATACATTTAACAATAAAAATTAGAACTATAAATTTGCTGTCAAACTAAATTCCATAACTTCCAAAGTTGCGATTTTTCTCGAATATAAAACTTAGCTCTGTAAAACTCTATATATACAAATTTTTAGTAAAATTCTTCGAGTGGTTTTCGAGAAAAACTAGACTACCAAAATCCTTCAAGTTTTTATTTAATAATAAAGGATATACACACAAACTTATAGGGGAGTTATGTATTATCCATTCTTCGTAGGTATAAAACAAAACCAACAAATTCGTAAGTCAGAAAAAAATTCAAATAAAGCCTTGAATAAATTTGATAGATAAATCTAGGTGGTGATGTTTTCTTTTATACTTTTATAGAACTAATTTTCCGAATATGTTTATTACCCTCCCGTGTATTTCTTTGTTAATTATATTTGTAGTTCTTAGTTAAAACACAATTTGTAGAAATTATTTCCTAGTAAAACAACTATAAAATCAGCTAATAATTTACAGCGTTAAAAAAATCAGTAAGATTTAGGAAAACTCAACTAATATTTGTTTTTAAATTAGCTTTGACCTTTCTCTTTTGCAACATGTTCATTCCATACAGATATTTACGTTTCTGCTTAAGCGGAAACCCTAGTGGATGCAGGGTAGCTATAAGGGGTAAAAATTGCCATTTTGTTTACAGGAAACTGTCTGCATCGATAATATCGATGAAAATTTTTCTAGTGGAAGGTATTGACAATTCGAAATCCTGACTATTCTATCCATCAGCCTTTATCGTCGTTCGAAGGGAACCACCGAAACCTTCGTCAAGGGCTCACTTTTTTGTATAATCCTGTCATCGTCCTGTATCTACCTTTCGGAGAGGGGTGTCTCGTCAAGAAGGTCATCGAGTTCTGTAGGATAGTCTCTGTCTACGGTTCTCAAAAGGAGAAAAGGAGATCTTGTGACCGGAATTCTAGTCTTCTGGAGTCTTTTATTCAGTGAGTATGGAGGGTTCTCTGGGCGGTGTTTTTGATTCCCTGTGTAGTTCAATAGATGGTTCGTCGAAGCGTCTGAAATCGAGAAAAACGGAGAAGTATTTTTGTATTTTGGTAGACAAGCCGGCTTGGATAAAGTTGGTGCAGGTATTTTGCTTTGCAGATATTGAATATCTCTGTGGCAAGAAATGAACGAAGGAGTCTCTGAGGAAGGGCAGAGTATGGTAGGACCTAATAATTGACAAGAGGTCGAGTAAAAGTTTTGAAGTATGGTTCTGGAGTAGCATTTTCCGAGTCTACCACGTAGCCTAGGAAGGATGCTTGCCATCTCATTTTATTAATGGTGAGTTTGACGCTGGTGTTCCACCTAAGCGTGAGTGAATCGCATTTCCTAGGTTTTTAGTGAAGTTGAAGGCTACTCACACATACATATAGACACCTTCGTAAAAATAGTCAGGGGAGGTTCCAAAGACCTCAAAACGTTGAGATCTGATGAAAACTCGTTTTTCGAAAAACGGGGTAAAAACAATAACTTCCCGATTAAAAAAAAATTTTTTTAGCGGGAAGTTAAAAAGTTAGATAAAAATTTGGTTCCTTTTCAAATGAACTTTCACAAATACCAAGTCACCATTTCTATTTCAATTCTTGTCATTATTCATTATTGATATTATTGGCATTACCGTTATTATCATTAATATATTATTATTATTAGTGTCTGCTTTGGGCGCTACAAAGGAAATTTGATATATTAACCACAACTTTTATAATGGGCTTTTGATGTTTAAAGTTGAGAATGTGAAAATTCTCTCGTTAGAGAAATTTATAATTGGTTGTAGGTACACGTAGATATTTATAATTGTTTGTACGTAAATTAAAGTTTAAAATGAAATTGATTATGACAGCTTGCAATTGATTTAATTTAATTAAATATAAACATATGAACCAACAATATTGAATGTACAATGTTATAATATGGTTATTTTGAATCATTTGGAGTTTTATATCATTTATAAACTATCCAGTGTTGTTTGCTAAAACGTAATGGATAATAATATTTAATTTTAACGTGCAATTACATTATATTTTGTGGAACATTAATTTAAATAGATAACCATTTCATTTTCAAACAAAATAATAAAAATTAAATAAACTTAACAGAAATAGGTGAAAAATGTTACTACATTCGATTCCTCGGCTTCAGAATTCTTGTTAAAACTAATTTTTTGTAAATTTGAAAAGAAAGCCTGTGGATGCAGAAAAGCTTGGTTAAAATACTCCATTGTATATGTACAAATTGTAGTAGTGTTTGCAAAAATTCGCGAGTTCTATCACTTCTATCAGACTACGATGAAGACTGTTTTCGAACAAACATAAACATTTAATAAAATCGAAAACGCAGACGATTCTGATGAGTCTAACTAAATTTCAGTCTGCCACGTCTCGATCGGACGAATTCGCAACGCCTGATCTATCGGAAACAGCAACGCGCAGGAGACATTGCACTGAATTTCAAAAGTATCCATTCGGAGACAGGACACTTCACGTTATAAAAACCTGTTTAGTTTACCTCCAGGTGGTGTGGAAAGGAGTTTTTTTCCCAAACTCAAATTGAAATTTACTTTAATCTTACGCCAAAAGTAAATAATAATAAACTTTTATGAACATTTATCGCAGGATCTTGTAAAGTATACATATGAAAAGGGCTCCACGAAATTTCAAATTATTTATACCTTTTATCCCATTGTTTATGTCCATAGAGATTAGGAAAAAATTTGTTAGTTAACAATTGAATAAATTTTTGAAGAACAGTGATAAAATGTTTTTCCAACTGGTTTAGATTCTTTCAAGTGTTAGAAAAATACTGGAATTTTGTCAAATTTTTTATGTCATAAAAAAAATATTTTATCTGATAAACCCCGTTTAGCGGTCGCGCGCGCATGCCGTAAAAGCCGCGCGGAGCCCTATTTTCAACGTCAAATTAAAATTATAAATAATGGAGATAGAGTTCTGGGTGAAGGGACTTTATTTTCATAAATTTCCTCCTCTTTAAGGAGCTTTTTTCAAAATTGCTTAAATATTAATATTTTTCGAGTTATTAACAAAAACATAAATATCTTTTTTTTTCACCTTATTGTGTTAATAACAATTGCAATTTTTTGCCTGCACACTTTCCTTTCAAAAACATTTTTCTAGAGGTGATTCCAAATCCAATGAGCTATCGCTCATATTTTTAGGACCTTTATTTTAATTTTTCACCTTTTTGAAGATGTTGACTAGGGTATTGTTCTAGAAGAAGAAATAACTTATAACTTGCCAGTATCTTGTTTACAAAATCATAAATAAAATAAATTGCGAAACTAAAGATACTGTATACCTATATGCATTTACATCCGATTTATAAAAAAATGATATATTATGTATTCAAGCTATGCAAATAAAAAATATTAATTAAAAAAGACCCAGTTTATAAAACAAAGACCTTTAATTCAGTTGTAATTATCTCACTTGGATAAGCAAGTAAAAGAACAAGTCAGTTTACTAATTAACGCTTTTAATTGTTGTTTTCATTATACACTTAAGTTGAACATCCGATAAGATATATTGAATATCTATTAATAAATTATTTTTAGCTATAAGGACATTTTTTTCATAAAATTTATTTTACTTTTACATTATAGGTACTCTGTGATAAGAACTCTATTTTACATTACTAGAAACTTATTTCAGATAATTCAAATTGTTAAAATTTTAACACTAAATATTAAACAAGTTTATAAGAGGTTTGTTTTTCAATCATATTTATTTTTTTGTTCTAATATAAATTATGCTATTAATTTTTGAAATTCAGAAATTAGACAAACAAGAAATGACTTTTTTTAAGATGGAAGCCGTCTGACTTGTAGACACCGATCGTACTGCAGCCTAGTTAGGCTTAGTGTACTACTTCTATTTCTTCATGTCACCCACATTAGGATCTTGGTACTCCCCACTAGTAAGATAGGTAGATAGATATCATTGGGTTAGCTGTTAACCTGTATCACTGCGACCTTTACAGATTTATTGTGAACTAGCTTTTACCCGCGGCTTTGCCCGCATGGAATTGGAACATTCACAAATGATTTAATGATTGTCTATTTTACATATAAAAAATTAATTTTAATTATTCTGTACGTATATTTTTAGTAAAATAGGTCTGGCCTAACTACTTTGATTTTTTTTTATTTAAAATTTCATGTTTGCCAGTCAATCACGCTGCAACCAATCAACAGATTTTGATAATAAATCATACAGTACCGATTATGACTATCTTATAATATTGATTCTATGACAATTCCACATTGGACCTAACCATCTGTACGAAACTTGTACACCTCCACAACCTATAAAGAAAACATTTTAATTTTAAAGTCCCTTATTTCAAAAACATAGGACTTTCATACAAACTTCCAACCCCCGTTTTACCCCCTTAGGGGTAGAGTCTCGTAAAATCCTTTCTTAGCGGACGTCTAGACCCTATAAGGAACCTACCTGCTATCCTGCTAAATTTCAAGTTTGTATGTCTTATAGTTTCTGAGATACGGTGATGAGTGAACTTTCGCTTTTATATATATAGATACTGATCATCAATACAATGTACTGTCAAGAGAATGACAATTATTCTGACATCGTTTAGCCTTTTATGAAGACTTTGGCCTGTCGCTTTCCAGGTGATTTTTCTAACCACTCCCGGGCATTATCTAGCCTCTATTTCTTAATAGCTGCCTTTCTGAACGTGTCAGCAATCCCGTCGAATGGTTTAGAGCCTTTAGAGCTGCTTGGTTGTCCGAGTATATGACTACGGTTTTAACCGTTATTCCCTATGGTCCCATGTCATTATCTCCGTTGCATGGTCATTACTTTAGCCTGAAACACTGTAGCATACGCACCTAGACTAAATGGACTTGTAATCCTGTGTCCATTACTATTTATAACCGACCCTGTGCATTTCTCAGGTTGTCAGCCATCGGTATACCAGATTGACTCCCCTTGAATTAAGGGTCATTGTTTCATGAATCTCTTTCCAGAAATTTTACTCGAAACTCTCTTGTAAAGTTATACGTGGGGACTATCCTGTCCTGAGTCGTACTTATTATTTGATCCTCCTTAACCGTATCATATAGCTCTGCTTGCTCTTTCCCTTACTAGTTTGTCCGGGTGCAAAGGATGGATGACCTATGTTTGTTAAGGCACTTTAATGTCTCGAAAAATTGCCTCTCTTATACGATCGAGTGCCTCGCAATGGTACAGTATGGTTTAAATGTTTTAGGTTTCCTAACGCATAATCTGCAGGTTGGGTCTTTATTAAACAGTTCCATAGTGTCCCTTGATGGGTGTATGGCCTGTAAGAAGTGTTGTTATGACTCGTAGCTCATTTTTGTTGGTTTTGTGCAGTATTTCAGTGCATCTGGCACACGTCTGTTTAATACATATTCTGCTGTGTGATAGAAATCTATAATTATTTCGCCTGTTAATAAAATTATTACTATAATTATTGGTTGCGTTGTCTACGGAACAAGTCTTTCATTTTGCTCCGGATCGTTAAATTTTGTGATTGATCCTTTTCTGCAAGTTTATCAACCTGTTTGTTGTCTTGTATTCCTCTATGTCCATATTTAAATAATAAGAATTAGATTACTATTACGTATCAAATGACACTCCGGAAAAATATACATAAATATATGTAATAATCAAATTATTAAAAGACACTTTTAGGTAAAATTTTGTGAGTTACGCATTTATTTATTCTATTCTATTAAACCTCTCAACCCTTCAGTGCACAATGCATTTACTATATGAATGGCGAAATTCCATCCATTGTATGAACTATAATTAAAAAATACTTCTATAAGAGTTAAACCCTCCTGAGTCGAATTATCGCTGGTAAAAAGGGCAAGCAACACGGACAATTTTTTTAGGCTACTCCTCGCCGATGAACCTAATATAGACAGCTTTAATTTAACAATATTAATTAACTCTAAATGTAAAATATTTTAAATGAATTAATAATGCAGCGTTTATTATATTAGAAGGAAAGTTTGAACAGCTGTTTTTTTAGCCATTACAATAATCCACTTCGGTAAAGTTTTTAAAAATTTAATTAGACCCTTATAACCCTACAAATATTGTATATAAAGCAGGAAAATTTAATAAGCTACTTGTATTTTTGGTTGCTTTATATCCTGTTCGTAACTACTAAATCATCACTGGAAGGAATTGTCTAATTCATTTAGGAATCTAACCACCCGTAATCCTAACAGCTGTTTCAAGGATTGGAATAAGGAATGTGTAATATATCAATCCCGTCTATTTTCACGAGCAGTGAACGTTCAACGCAGAAACGGAGAAAAGTTGGCAAAATGTAAAACTGGTTGCAATTTGTTTATATCTATCCGGGAAAGGATATACAATTCTTTAAAACTACCTACACGTACACGATGAAAAATCATGTGCTTCCAAGTAAATACAATAAGTTCCGTTGGAGTTATAAACTGACCCAAATAAAAATCAATTCTAATGTAAATTGTTTTGTAAATAAAAATAAATTCTGTAGATATTTTTTTTACTTTAGGGAAATTTTCTACTATTAACCATTCTTTACCTACTCTATTTATTTTACATAAATAAATTATACAATGTTAAGGTACTTCAAGTTGGTATTAGCGAAGCTATTTATTTTGCTTATGGCGAAAGGAGTAAGCTGAAAAAGAGTCGGCGTAAGGCCTTCTGTCCATGGCGCGTCTCGTCCAAGACGCGTATTGTATTCGACATGTCGTGACGTTTACGCTATGCTTGATGGTCTGTACACGTAGCTTACTTGATTCGTATTTTAGCATAATAGGTAACAAATTAACAGTGAAAAAGATGTTAATCTCTAAAGATAATGTGCTTTTTCACTATGTCCATCAGCGTCGAAAAAATCGAAAAAAGAGGATGTTATGGATCCATCATTATATTAATAATAACTCCAATAGGCTATTTATTGCTGCAACAGAGCTTACAGGAGATGACTTAAAATTTCAGTTATTTTATAGAATTAAAAAGATACCTTCTACGAACTTGTTCAAATACAGAGTTAAATGCTATACGAAAATGGCGAGGGTTGTGGAGTAGCAACATGATATACGAACGAGCAAGGTAAAGATTAATCAAAATCGTATCTGTTAAAAATTACAGATTTATTTGTGTTGTTTGTTGAAAAGGTCCAGACTGCTGCTGAGAAAATAGTTTTTCCAGAAGACTTATTGTCTGGATTTTAAAGGCTCGTAAAATATTATCAGACAATTTATGAAAATAGTGTAACAAACTTAATAAAAATATTTTCTTTAATTCCCCGGAGTTGGTCTCAAATTCAAGCGTCTAAATCACGCCTGTAGAGTGACACTGCTATACGTTAAGCATCATGCAGTATGCATGCTGTGACGAAAAAGCCATACGGTCACCTCGTTCCTGCGTATCGATATAATCTTACTTCTCTGAATTATCCTTTTCTCTTTCTATCAGTACCATGTATTCTACAGATTTCTCTAGTAGGTTCTTTATCACTAGCACATGGTCGTTTGTACAATACCGCTATCTGAACCCAGCTTGTTCTCTGGGCTGATAAAAGTCTAATTTAGCCTCCATTTTTTTTGTGATAATTTTTTTAAAGAGTTTATATATGTATAATAGCAAACTGATGGGGGCGGTAATTTTTCAGATCTGTAGTATTTTCTTTTTTGTGTAAGAAAACATTAAGTGCATTGTTCCATTGTGAAGGAGTTGTTGTTGATCGATGATCAATTACCAATACTCTAACCACATTGTTTATTTTTAAAACATTTTATCTAATGTATTTAATCTATAATAACTGAGTTAAAAGGGCGATCATAATACCCATTTTGTAGTATTCTATAACTACCTAAAAGTAGTTTTTAATTAATTTTTAGGTTGCATAAACTTAAGTAAATATGTTAATGATCCATTGTAAATCCTGTATACTGGATTCATATACGTTTACAGCACTAATATATTTTCTTATTATCATTAGAAACCACGGGTTTGTTGGGATAAACATCATGTACTTTATATAAATAATTGTGACATACTTACATGAGGTAGGTACTCTTGTATGTTACTGGAAATTTATGTAGGTCCCTTCACGGCTATTATGAGGAAAATGTGTTTTATGTTATTTTACATTTACATTTCACCTATACTACACCCAGTGCATAATATATCCATCGCGTTATAAAATTTAATCAAAACTATATTGCGTATAATCAATTTTTTGCTACTTAAATTAATGAATCATTCAGCATTGAATATACGACAATTATTTAAATGAATCAGCTCTTAACTTTTGATTTGTCATAATACAATCCAAAAGCTGTCTGCTGCATCCCTTTCTATTTAATAAATAATTTATTCAAGTATCGTCTCAGATCTTCGAAAGCAGCCCCAAAGGAGTTAGAAACGTTTTAATTGATTTAAATTGGCGATTAGCAAAGGTAAAGACCAGACATAACCATTTACGATTTTATTTTGTACACGCTACTATAGCTGCTATTTAATTAACTCTAGTCTAACACGCCAAGAAGAATTCTTAGACAAAGTTTATTTACCTTTAAAACAGTGCCAAAAGTAAAATATAACAAAGTTTTAATTAAGAATTTACATTTTACAGTATCAGTGTTAAAATTGCGTAAAGACAATACAAACACTTTATGGATATCGCGAAGAAACATTAGCAGATTTTTATGTTTTTAATATTGTTTTGAGAGTAGAGTGAGCTTTATTAAATGGAATTTAAATTATCTAAATCTAAAGCTCGAGTTGTTTTTATTGCTTCAAGACATCTCTGAAACTAAACAAGATATGTCGAAGCGGTCTAATAAGTAATCCTTTAAAACACAATTTTTTTTATATCTAAAAATCTGATATTTCGTTTTTTCATGTAGAAGTATTACTTTTCTGTTGATTAAAGTTGCCGGAGAAAAGCTTAATATCTTGCAGAAGCATTAGTGGATATTTGTGTTTGATGTCGGTTTGATGGTTAGTTAATAAAAGAGTTAACGTTTTTCCATAAAAACATCAAGCTCTTTTTAGATACTATATCTCGGCAACTAACCTAAATATGAGAGGATATCATCCATTACTCAAATGTGGTCAAATGGTAATACCAAAGAAAACACAAAGTCTCGTACCACACAAATATTTAATAGTAAGATCAAAAAGGTTGACAACTAGTTTCGACCAACAAGGTCATCATCAGGTCAAATTCAAAGTAAAGTAATAAAATACAATTATATCCAAACAATAATTTAGATGGAAAGCAACTAAGTGGTATCAGGTTACTATATCTTCAACACTAAAAGTCCAACGGCAGCAAACAAAGTGTGTAGTAAAAGAGCCAATAGGTAGAGGTAGACTCATAGAGGATCAAAGTAAATGTGGTACGAAAAATTAACAAACACAGGAACAAAAATAGTTAGTGATAAAATAATGAAGAAAATAAACACATTAAAATGTGGAATTGAAACTGAGAGCTTTAGCATTGGTTAAGGCATAAGCCCAAAAAAACTTGGAGATAAAAGATCCAAATCAGGTGGGATGAAGGTCAAAAAAAATAAAAGCCATCTAAGGGCTGGAAGAAAACCAGATGTTTAATTTGTACGGGTGGCAAAACACCAGTGATGAACGAAAGAACCGTTAATATATGGTGTGCATGAGCAGGAAATTCTCTAACCTTAGAAAAGAAGTTGTTGAAATTGAGAAATTGTGGAAGAAACATCCACAGAACAAGGAAGGATCTAGAACATCCAAGAACGATGTAAGAAAAGACTATGCAACGTAGTAATAAGCCAAATGGTAGAGATATATGTAAATCAAGGCTAAAACAGAGGTATATACGAAGAAAGTCTTTAAAAGAATGGACAAAAAAGATGTAAGGTATCCAAACCAAATCCATTGTCAGCAACATCAGCTCCAGAACCATTGTGATCCATAACAAAGCACAAACACAGAAAGTGTTGTTTCATAAGAACTGTAGGCGTTGGCAGAAGCACGTTTAACGAAGATGGAAGCAGCACGACAAATAGTAGTATCAAGAAGGACTAATGCGCATGTCTACCTCTACCTGTTGGCTCTTTTACTACACACTTTGTTTGCTGCCGTTGGACTTTTAGTGTTGAAGATATAGTAACCTGATACCACTTAGTTGCTTTCCATCTAAATTATTGTTTGGATATAATTATTGTATTTTATTACTTTACTTTGAATTTGACCTGATGATGACCTTGTTGGTCGAAACTAGTTGTCAACCTTTTTGATCTTAGAATTAAATATTTGTGTGGTACGAGACTTTGTGTTTTCTTTGGTATTAACCTAAATATGACAAAAAGGTTTCTTTTAGTTTAAAAAGAAATTGAAAATTGAGGTTTTTCTGGTGAAGAGTTTTGTAATTTTAATGTCGTTTAATATGGGCTTAATAGAATCCCATTTAAATCAATAAAAATTGCTAGAAAATAGCTCGAGCTTTTCGTTTGTCAGGTTCTACTAATATAAGTTTGCGAAAACAGTTTAATACTACAGAAAAACAGCAGATTATATAATAATGTTGGAAAAGGTGAGTATTATGTATTAATAAACTTGATTTTCTTAATGACTTTTTATTTTGAACATTTAAAAGATGTGACAAGTTATTTTTTATGTCAGTATAAACAAAATTATATAATATAATCATATAATCAACACATATACTAAACGATATTAAACAAAAGAAGAATAGATATATAACAATTCTCCCCCTTCTGTTAAATTGGATAAATATCATTTAACAATTTAGTCTTTGAATTGGTTTCTTATTTCTCTTAGATCTTCGTAAAATAGGTTCTATTTGTTCGTCGGGTTTATGTTCTTCCTTATTCTTTGATATTTCGGTTTCTTGTTTGTTGTCACTTACTGTATCAGCCGTTGTTTCATAATAATGACTCACTTCTCCAGAAAAATTTATGATATTTGGATTTCCTACATTGCAAGAACGAAGTTGATCATAATGACGTTTAATTTTGTAACCATCGTCTAATTCGATTAAATAATGAAGTTTTCCTAGCCGTTCAATTACTCTACCATATTTCCATTTACTTGAATTTGAATAATTTCTAGATTGGACCCTATCACCTATGTTGTAATGTTTATTGAAATCAATATCTTCTTGTTTTGTTCTATTTGAGTCAGGACGCAGTAAGTCAAGTTTGGTTCTTATAGGGTGTCCAAATATATTTTCGGATGGTGATTTTCCTGATGCTAAAGGTGTAACTCTATATCTGAATAAAAATCTATTTAATTTTTCGTGAAGGTCTCCTGATTCAAGCATCATCCGATATAATTTTGATTTTAAAGTTTGACAATATCTTTCGGCCTGGCCATTGGTGGCAGGGTGATTTGGAGCAATGAAATTTTGACGAATCCCATTTCTCTTACAGAATTCAGTAAAATTCTTAGATTTGAAAATGGTGGCATTGTCACTTACTAAAATTTCAGGCAGTCCCATTCGACTAAAGATTTCACTTAAATGGTAAATAGTACTTTCCGTTGTGGGGTTTCTTCTCATTATTGTAATCTCCGGCCACTTAGATTTGGCATCTACTACAATAAAGAAAAAATTTCCCATTATTGGACCCGTGTAATCCATATGTATGCGTTGCCAGTTATTCTCAGGTGTTTCCCACTTATGTAATGGTGCTTTTACTGGATTTTTACTTACATTGCAACATGCTAAACAACCCTTAACTACATTTTCAATATCAGAGTCTATCTGTTTCCAATAGCAATAGTTCCGTGCCAATGCCTTCATTTTAACTATTCCCAAATGTGTTGAATGTAATTCTTTTAGTACAGCTGGTTGTAAACTTTTCGGAATGATTACACGGTGACCACGAAAAATTACTCCATCTTGTAAGGATAATTCTGGATCTCTCACGTTGCCTCTTAATAAATCTGTTTTAAGTTTTAAGAAATCATTGTCACGTTTGATTTCTTCTCGTATATTCCCAGATGTTACGGTGTCCCCTTGTATTTTATTAAGTAGTTGAATATTAGCAACATATATCCCATCTACATGTTTCTCTTCATCCGAGGTTAACTGAGTGGGATTTCTTGAAAAATAGTCTGCATTCGAATGTTCGGATGATCTTCGCCACTGGATGACATAATCAAACCCAGCTAAAAATTGAGCGTAACGTAACATTCTGGTAGCACATAGTGCTGGAAGCGGCCTTTTAGGATTCAATATTGTGAAAAGTGGTCGATTGTCTACTATTAATGTAAACTTCCGGCCAAAAATATAATGATATAATCGCTTACATGCCCAATATATGGCAGTTGCCTCTTTGTCCAGCTGACTGTAGTTTTTTTCGGCTTTAGTCAACGACCTGGAAATAAAGGTTATAGGTCTTTCTGTACCATCTTCTAATTTATGTGATAACACGCCAGCCAACCCACATGGACTTGCATCAGTTGCCAATGTGATCGCCAACCCTGAAGTGAATGGTATTAGAATTCGATCACTAGCTATTTCTTCCTTGGCTTTATTGAATGCTTTTTCACAACTATTTGTCCACTTGAACTCTACATCTTTTCTTAACAATCGATTTAATGGATGAAGAAGTGTTGAAGCATCGGGTATAAATTTTGAGTAGTACATGATTAAACCTAGAAATTGTTGTACTTCTTCACAATTTTGTGGCCTAGGTGCATCTTGTACTGCCTTAATTTTTTCGTTTGATTTTTCTAGACCTCTACTTGATATAGTATGTCCCAAATAATTAATTTTTGTTTCGAAAAATTTGCATTTATTTTTATTGAGATGAAGATCATATTTGCGTAATCTTTCCAATACCTGGACAAGTCTAGCTTTGCATTGTTGAATTGTAACACCCTGAATGACTATGTCGTCAAAATATACAACTGTACCCTCTAAATCTTGTAATATCTGGTCTATTATCTTATGAAATTCATTTAGTGCTGTTTTAATTCCAAAGAAGAGTCGATTGGCAAGATAAGTTCCTCGATGTGTAGAAATAGCTTGAACTCTTGCACTTTCTTCATCAACTAGAATGTGTAAATACCCTTTAAAAATGTCTAAAGTACAGAAAAATACCCCATTCTCCATTTTATTGAAGATATCTTCTATTTTTGGAATTGGATAACGATTTTCTTCTAGTTGATTGTTAACAGTGGCTTTATAGTCAGCACAAATTCGAACCTTGCCATCTTTTTTTGGTATGATGACCAAGGGTGTTCCCCATTCGCAATGATCAGTTTTTGTTATTATACCTTCTTTTTCTAAAATATCTAATTCCCGTTCAACTTCTTCTTTAAGAGCATATGGTACTCTACGGGGTTTTAAGAAAAGTGGTTTAGCATCGGGACGAAGTTTTAAATTACATTTGAATTCTGAAACGACTCCAACTTTCGGTTCAAATACGTCTTGAAATTGATAGAGTATATCTATGACAGAAGGTGTATTTGTAGAAATTGAACAAATCGTATTGAAATCTATCTCTAAATCTCGAATCCATCTTCTTCCAATGATGGTATTGCCATAATTAGACACTATGTATAAATCAGTAGTAATATTTTTATTTTTATAACTAGCTTGAACCTTGACAAATCCTATCGGTTTAAATAAATGTTGGGTATACGATCTAAATTGAATATTTGTCTTCTGAATAGTAAATCGTAATTTTTCTTTGAAATAATTGAGACTGGACTTCCAGTATCGCATTCGAATTTACAGGATTTGCCTTGAATTTTTATTTCAACTATCATTTTTGGTTCAAAAATAGCAGCTGAAGAACTGCTGAAAACATCAATAATTTGATTGATCGAATAATCTTCTTCATCGGAGGTTTCGATGTCAGACTCAATGTTATGAATAGATTGTTCTTGTTTCAACAAACTAGTTATACACACTTTATCTATGTGACCATGTTTTCTACAGCTTTTACATTGAAATTTATTTTTTGAATAACAGTTTGAAGTTAAATGATTTTGTTTTCCACAGTGTAGACATAAACCTTCCAAACCTAATTTTTTTATATTAATCTTGTTGTAGTTTTTGTTTTGACCATTTATTATATTTGAATTACTTAACATTCTTTTCTTCGGATTGTATCTATCTTTTTGTTGTTGATTTATTCTGTTGACACAGTTTGAAGTTGAAGGTGTACTACTGTATATTTCTCGATTCTGGATCCTTGCAATCTCAATTGATAAAGCTATTTCCAAAGTTTTCTCAAATGACACATTAGAAAGTTGGAGAATTCTTTCTCGAATTGAGGTATCCAGTATACCTCGAATAAATTGAGCTCGAAGCATCATATCGATAATTGATTTTGAACATTGTTGATTACTGCATTGTGTTTTGAATTCACAATTTTTAATCATATCTTTAAGTTCAGCAACATAGTTTGAAATTGATTCACCAGGGCCTTGCATTCTAGAGAAGAATCGATGTTGTTCTGATAGTATATTAATTTTTGGAGATAAGTGGTTTTTTAATAAGTTGATAAGCTCTTCGTATTTCTTAGAAGCTGGTAAATCCGGGGATGTTAAATTAGTAAGTAATTTATAATGTTTGCTTCCAAGACAATTTATTAGAACCATTACTTTCGCTTCATTAGTTTCATTATCATTACCACTTAACCCTCTGATTTTGAAAAAATTTTCTAAGCGTTGAACGTAAATATTAAAGGACTCCATCGATTCATCAAATGATTCAAAGGAAATTACTTGAGTTTGAAGTTTTTTTATAACATTTTCCTCTTTGTTTTGTTGATTTTGGAGTGTTAAAATCAATCCACTTAGGGCATCTATTAAGGGAGTTATATTTTCAGTCATATCAATTCTTAAAATCTGGAACAATTTCGATGAAAAGATAATATGGTTGATTTCTGAATTTGTTGTATCTCTCGTCGCCAAATTATTATGTATTAATAAACTTGATTTTCTTAATGACTTTTTATTTTGAACATTTAAAAGATGTGACAAGTTATTTTTTATGTCAGTATAAACAAAATTATATAATATAATCATATAATCAACACATATACTAAACGATATTAAACAAAAGAAGAATAGATATATAACAGTGAGCTTCATTCATTTTGAATCATTAAAATCTGCTGGTTCCTAAATAAAAGAATTTTTTACATAAAAGAAGCTTGAGCTTATTTTGATTTATCAAGATATTTTGAAATCCAAACAAGATATGGCAAATCGTTTTTTTTTGTGTTATTTTTGTTTTGAAGTTGGCGAAAAAAAAAGCTTAATATCTAGTAGCAAAATAAGTTTTTTGTGTTTTTAATGATATATTGTCGAGACCTTACGTAAATTTTATTTAAATCATTAAAATCATCTTTTAAATAAATAAATTATATCACTTTTTAACTTCCCGCTAAAAAAATTAAATTTGTTTTTTAAATCGGGAAGTTATTGGTTTTACCCCGTTTTTCGAAAACCGAGTTTTCATCGGATCTCAACGTTTTAAAGTATTTGGAACCTCCCGTGACTATTTTTACGAAGTTGTCTGTATGTCTGTATGTATGTGTGGATGTTTGTGTGTGTGTGTGTGTGTGTGTGTGGGATGTATGTAAACCTCTTATAACTTTTGAACGGCTTAACCAATCGGAATGAAATAAAAAGCGTTCCAAAGAGTTCTATCTAGCTTAGATTGCCTGTAAGATTGAACCGATTCGAAATTAAAATCGGTTAATTCGTTCGTGAGATATCGTTGTCGAAAAATTTCAAAAAAAGTGTTTTTTTTTCAATAACTTAGAGATTTTTTGACTAATCGATTTGCACTCCCAGTATCGTTTTTAGGTCTCAAAAAACTGCATCGAATGCCATCTTGAACATCAAAATCGAATAACGCGTTAAAAAGTTATAGCTTTACAGTTAAAACTAGCGGGAAGTTGCAAGGAGTTAAGGTCAACCTCTTTTCGAATTTTTTTTCATAAAAAAGCTCCAGCTTTTTTTGTTCCTTTAATATATATCGGAATCCAAACAATAATGGCAAAGCGGTTCGTTTTGTTATTTAAAAAATTGAAAATATTTAAAAACTTTAAAAAGAACTTTTAAATAAAAATGACACTTTTCTGTCGATTGAAGTTGACGCAGAAAAAGCACAAAAAAGTTACTTAGAGTGTAAAGTTTCAATTGTGCTTAGAAAGAAAGTGAGTAAGTGTCACATGTGACATGAGTTCAATTTAATGATCAAAAAGCGAAATAATTACTAAGCATTCATAGCTAAGTTCCTAGAGCGTTGCCGTGTAGAGGCAAAGGTTGCGTGTTCGAGTCATACTGGATGCCACATTGTTTCAATTGCTTCTTAATATCATTTTATATATTCTTGTTTGTATACTTTCTAAAATTTCAAAAATTTTGAAAAATTTTTTTGTTTTGATTGATTCGATAGTAAAAATCCTATAAAACACAATTTTATTTCTAAAATATCTTTGAAGCAACTTGTGGTAAAAATTACACTTTTCTGAAGATTGAATTTGGAGGAGAAAAACCTAAATGTCTCAGAAAACATCAGATGTTTGTGTTTTAATGTTATTTTGTAAAGCAAGATGAGCTTCACTGAATACAATTTAAATCATTAAAATCCGATAGAAACTGTCTAGTCAATGAAATTATAACACGTAAATATTTAATTTAGTAATTTGTTAGAGTAGATGTTAATCTTTAGAAAATGTTTATTAATTTCTTACAGAAATGAAAGCATCTGTGTTATAGTATAGGAGATAGCAACGTTTTCCAGAAAGAATTTTAGGTCAGCTGAACTTTTGATATGTTTTCCTCCATCCTCTTTCGAGTAGAGCCTGGCGGTAGCTGTTGCGTTTATTAGTGCGCAGCCTACCTGTCAGGTAATAATCCAAGGTTTTGAAAGTATTTTAAGAAGCTAAATTTTCAATTTCGGGTCTTTAGATAGACTTACCAAACACAATTTTCTTATTGCCAAACACTTCTATCATTGCTGATGATATGCCATACGCGAATTTTTTTAACTTCCCGCTAAAAAAAATTAAATTTTTTCTTAAAATCGGGAAGTTATTGGTTTCACCCCGTTTTTCGAAAATCGAGTTTTCATCGGATCTCAACGTTTTGAGGTCTTATGAACCTCCCCTGACTATTTTTACGAGGGTGTCTGTATGTCTGTATGTACGTGTGGATGTGTGTGTGTGTGGATGTATGTAAACCTCTTATAACTTTTAAACGGCTTGACCGATCGGAATGAAATAAAAAGCATTCCAAAGAGTTCCATCTAACTTAGATTCCCTGTAAGTTTGAACCAATTCGAGCCGGTAGATTTTGAGAAATTTTAAAATAACCGAAAAAAACAATTGGTAAAAATAATGTTTTTTGGGCATATCTTTTTGGCTATTGCATCGATCAATTTCATAACCTTTTTCAATAACTTAGAGATTTTTTGACTAACCGATTTTGCACTCCCGGTAACGTTTTTAGGTCTCAAAAAACTGCGTCGAATGCCATCTTGAACATCAAAATCGAATAAGGCGTTAAAAAGTTATGGCTTTTTAAACATTTCAAAAAAAGTCAAAAACGTCAAAATACGTCACGTTACTATAGCTTTGCGGTTAAAACTAGCGGGAAGTTGCAAGGATGGCCTTTAAGGTCAACCTCTTTTCGAATTTTTTTTTATAAAAATATCAAATCATTTTAGTATGTCTGTAATTTTAATATTAAGTTACATGAGTATACAAAAACCCGAAATTTATTTGCCAAACGTTAATTCGATTGCTAAACCTTGAATAATAGTTAATTTAAACCAACCATTTTGGTTTGTAGTTAGAAGGGACAACATAACTTGTAGACCGGTTGGTTTAAATTATCTATTAGATATGCCAACCCCGTTTGACTTTGAAGTATAATTCAATATCCGTCGGGGCACATAGCCCGGGAAGTAGTTGTTTCTTCTTAGTTAAATGATCAATGTCTTTGAAAATGTTTTTCAAAAACTCGTAAAGCGATAGAATAATTAATATTCTGCATTCTGCAACATTTGTTGCTCTTATTTAAGGTTTAGCAATCGAATTAACGTTTGGCAAATTAATTTTAGGTTTTTGTATACTCATGTAACGTAATATTAGATAAAATTACAGACATACTAAAATGATTTGATATTTTTATAAAAAAAAATTCGCGTTATCATTAGCAATGATAGAAGTGTTTGGCAATAAGAAAATTGTGTTTGGTAAGACACAAAATTAAAAATTTAGCTTCTTAAAATACTTTCAAAACCTTGGATTATTACCTGACAGGTAGGCTGCGCACTAATAAACGCAACAGCTACCGCCAGCCAGACAGCCCAGGCTCTACCCGAAAGAGCAAGGAGGAAAACATATCAAAAATTCAACTGACCTGAAATTCTTGTTTTCCTGACGTTGCTAGCTCCTATACTATTACATATCGGTAATTTTATATCAAAGACGTTCTCAACTGGTCTTAAATTTGTGTTAATACTTTAAGTTCTATTCTATAGAATATATTAAGATTTGCAATTAATTACATTCAAAAATTTTTTAAAAAATAAATCGAATAAATTCGATCTTTTCTTTAATTTCTTTAAGTTTGTATGTTGATAATATTTGTAAATATTGAAGCTTTCATAAATTGTTTTACAGATGTTTCAATAAATTCTCTCTTATTGAACTCATTAAATATTCTATGACAGAACTCGTCTGGTTTAAATTTTAAAATCATTTTAAGCTCGTAAATACAAATTAGCAATTCAGTTATACTTCTCACACTTTGCAAGCCTACAGATTACTTCGGAGACCTATAAATTTTTCATCCAGAAATTTAAAGCTCGTTTAGAATAACATTAAGTTTGTATGAAAAATTGTTCCTCCGACGACTTCGGAATTCACTTGATATATTCTGGTTATTATTCAGTCTTTTACCTACAGCTATTACTTATATCCAACTTTCAATCAGACGGAAATATTGTGTTATTGGCCAAATAAAATGATATACCCTCTTCAGTAATACTGATGTGTCTGTTCTGAATCGAATTCTTCATATAAATCATTTTTTATCGACACGATCTTTTGAGTTTCGTAAATTTCAATAAAACACATAAATTCCTTTCTATTATTCTTTTGAAATCTTTTCTTTACAAGTATTTGACATTACTTATGGTTACTTTTGACATTGTGAATAAACACAGTAAATGGTATATTCTGCTTCACATTACAAATAAAAACTCGTTGGAAATTCCTAAAACAATTAAAGTCACATTAGGAATAATAAACTTTGTTGTTAACAGTTAAAAATTTTTTTCATTATTTATAGGTGTGTTTTATGTTATATAATGCATTTTACTGCCTTTTATATTGATTATGTAAATGTTGTATATTTCGACAAACCTGAACTCAGAATTTTTGTTCATGAAGACTACTTCATTGTCAAAACTTCTCGGAATTTTCAAATTGAAAAACAACCGATTTTTTGGATAATCAAATGATGGGTTTGATTATTATACAACAATAAGAAATTAATAGTGATACAAACCGAAATTTGAAAAGCTGGGACAAATGGGCGAGGACAGCTACACCGTGAAAAATTGCATGCACGAGTTACTTACTGTTACTGTCAAGACGAGACAGGACAAAAAGTATATCTTTTTTAAATCAATTCATCCGTAATTTCTCGTCTCTCTCGATCTCTATCGAGGTAAAGTTGTTGTTTTTTTTTGAAGTAAAACTTCTTTAGCGGCACTAGGGGTAACTCTGTAATTCTAACGGACGTGACGTCATTCTAATGTACCGCGTACCGGAAACAAAACCTGATACAAAATACCTAACACGATTCTGCCTACTATATTAAATAAAATTAAATCTGTAATTGTATGAATTGACAGCTTGTCATCTTGTGAACCAAAATACATTGGTGGTAAATAGTTTAAATTTGTGTATAAAGTGTTTGTTTTAAATATGAATAAACAAAGTGGATTTATTAATGAAGAAAGTGATGAAAAAATAGTAAATGAAAATGAGTGAGTACCTACTCTATATGCATACATTTTATTTTTGGTGTGTAATTACACTATTTATACCTAATTATTTATACCTATTATTTATACCTATACTTCATTTAAAAACTAGGAGGAGTGATTTGAAAAGCCAGACTTACAGCCAAATAAGTTACTAGAAAATTTACAAGGCGGCAAATTTAAATACATTTCTTTCATTTAAATAAAATTGAAAATAAATGTTTATGGACACTTTATATATGGTCTAAGATGGTCACAAAGTAAACTTACAATAATTATATTAAAAAAAGAAATCAATTAACAAAAGTCACCATTATAAATATTTCACACTTTGAAAACATAACCTATAAATGTCACAAATTACTTGATAAATGTAAGTGGCAAATTTTTATAGTGTAAACTTGCCTCCAAATTAACCAATAAACAAACGCGAGTGTTGCCAACTTAAATTCAAATCGCTCCTCCTAGTTTTTAAATAAGGTATAGCTATTTTCGTTTTATAGAATTAAAGAGCTAAAAAGAAAAAGAAATTGTGAACGTCAAAGGGCATATTATAAGCGCCAGAAAGATTTGAAGAAAAATGAAAATGAAAAAAAGACGAGACAGCGATATTCATTATGGTTTGATTAAGTAAGTTTATGTACATACATACATATTATGATAGTAAATAATTATTTATAGGGAAGCTTTACGTTAAGTAAAGAAGCATGTTGCACGTTTTTGTTCATAAAATAATAATATTCGAAATGTTTTAACACTTTCTTATACTTATTTTAGGTTTGTTTAGGTAGCCATAAAGGCCATAAAACCACTAGTCAGGATGGCTGATCTTTTACCAGCAATAACAGATCCTTCGTAGAACTGAAGAGAACAAACTCAACTCAGGATTTTAAATTTTATGGAATATCTATAAAATGCTACAAAATGAAATGGTTATCTAACTATCGAAGGCTCTTGTGTTGTGTTGTATTACAATAAGGTAGATGCAGCTACGAAATCACACATTCTAAACGTAATGTGTGTATATTTTGAATATTGTTTACCTATTATTGAAGCAAAACTTCTTTAGGCGCGACTAGGGGTAACTCTAACGTTAGATTCTAACGGAAGATTCTGATGGAAGTAACGGTGTGATTTCAGCTATGGGAGGAGCTTAAATTTTCAAAATTTATTTATGAAATTTTCAAAATTTTCAAACGGTTTCAAATACATTAATGGTATTTAGAGAGTAAAATCTATGTTTCACATTTTAGTTATCATAAACCTATTATTTCATATATAAAAAATAATGATAACTTTCAAATTCCTATTTCTAATGAATAATATAAATTTAACATCTCATTTTTTGTAAAGTATATAGACAATAAATATGATTGAATTGTAATTAAATATTTATTTTCCGATACGTACGTCAGCAAGTTTTACTTCAATCGCGCGTAAAGGTTACACGCACACTCTTTTTTTTTACATTTGTTGTCAGTGTCTGCGTATAAAACAGTACCCTGTTAATAGCGTTGTTTGTAATGTTTGTTTCTTAATGTAAAATATGCAGAAAGAAGTAAATAAAGTAAAAGTTATATTTTTAGTTTTTGGGGGAAAGTAGAACTAGCAAATAACCAGAAAGGTATAAAATTGTAGTAAAATAGCCATCATCGTGTAATAAAAATTATGATAATCATTTACGAGGATGGTTTGGCAAATTCTTGGCTTGATAACAATAAAATAGGATTTTGCTTCTTATTAAATCAATTCAAAGATATAAAAAAATATTTATAATTAAGAATAATTCTTCTTATATAATTTTTATGATTAATATTTGGTTTAAATGACGAGAGCAGCTTCTTTTGCGTGACAGAAGCATCAACTTGTCGAGATGAGACACCCAAAATGATCTCGTTTGTAGTAACGAGAGAAAAAAATGCTTTCTCTTATATTATCCCGTCCCGCGGTAATACTAGAGGTACTTTTTGAGAAGAATTGCAAAAGATTGAACTCACTTTCAATTTTTTTTTTTTATTAAAAGCCCTACCTATATAATACCTTTAACGCGTGTAATGATCCGTAAAGTAAAACAGAACAGAGTTTAATTAAGTATCGATCCCAATATATTTTATACTCAGTAGGATTTTTAATTGAATACATGTTTTATGATTATTCGCTATAATGACAATTCTGATGGATCATTAATGAGATTAAGATTATTGATAAAAAAGTATCTAATAGCACAGTTGAAAATCATTTTGTAAAAAAACAACCCTAAAAATAGGGCTTAGAAAAAATCCAGACGTAATCATTTAGGTGACAAAATCTGAACCTGAAATATTTTAGAAGGTCTATAACAAACGACAACGATCAGGTGCAATCAAGAGTTAAAATAGCTAGAAAGGCATTTTTAATCTTATTAGAAGGTTCTTCTACTATCAGCAATAAAAAAAAGTTTTTACTGAATCTCGAATTCGAGTATGAAAAAAATTATCTGCACTTGTTAGTGAATAAGTGCGACAAACTTCAGGGGGTGATTCTACATGAAAAAATAATGACAGTTTGCTGTATAACTTTTGTCCGCAAATACTTCGTTTTCGAGATACAGGGTGTTAAAGTTTTTCTTTTAAAGGAAAAAATGGTACGACACTGAGATATTTCAAACTAAAAATCATTTTGGAAATCCTCGTTTAATTTGTGCCAAAACATCCCTTTTATCATTTTGTCGTATGAGGCGCCGTTTTTATGCAAAAAATAAAACATCTTAACGCGCATTTTTCATTACAAAGTAATAAAAAATGCGCATTAACATGTTTTATTTTTTTGCATAAAAACGGCGCCCCATACGATAAAAAGAGGAGAGGGATGTTTTGGCACAAATTAAACGAGGATTTCCAAAATGACTTTTAGTTTGAAATATCTCAGTGGCGTACCATTTTTTGCTTAAAAAACATTGAGATCATTACCCGTATGCGCGCCAATGATTAACATAAAATTTTTAATTGCATGTCAACCAATTCGCAATAACTACCTCTTAACAACCACCAAATTTCATTTGAATATCTTTGCTGGTTTCAGAGCAATACATAAATAGTTAGTTTTTAAGAAAAACTTTATCTCGGAAACGAAGAATATGCGGACAAATGTTATATAGCAAACTGTCATTATTTTTTCATGCAGAATCACCCCCTGAAGTTTTTCGCACTTATTCACTAACACCAATATATATATATATATATATATATATTGAGATGATATTAGTTACTATGTTATATTAAATAAGAATGTAGAAGGAAAATCTAATGGAAAGTAGAGAAAGGAGATTTTCTTATTTCGAGTCAGAGCGCAAATTTAGTAACATTGGGATTGATTATCATCATCTTCTTCATAATTCCTAAAAAAGAAAAAAGAAAATAGAATAATAAGAAAAAAAATATACAAATACATTTCAAAGATTTTTATTTAAAGATAAAAAAATGATTAATCTACATTATATAAAGTTTTGATAATTATGAAATTGATAAATGGGTAAAGTAGATAATTAAAAGTTTATAAAATTGCCAATACGTTAGTAATCAAACATTAATTTTAAATGAATTAGGGGTGTAAGTAAATGAGAAAATTAAATTATAAAAAAAAGACATCACAAATAGTTAAAATACATGTTAAAACTTCTACTTACTTTTAAATTATACGTATTTACTAACCATATTCTAATTTATTAATAGTTCAAATGCCAAATGAAATATTCTGAAAAAGAGAAAATTATTAGTTTGTAGTGCTAGTAAATTTCATAAGAATATAAAAAAAAAGAATGATCATTGTTTTAAATTGTAATATTGAATCAAGAATTAGATTTTGTTAAAAATTTTATTTGAATAAGAAATTAGTAGGCGATTAGATGGAAAAGATGTATAGATTTAAGTTTGTTGAATTTGTCATTTGTTTTTTTGTTGATTTGGGAGAATCTCTCTTGTTTTCGACCTTCTGAAGAGGAAGGATGTAAAAAGTTTCGATGAAGATTTTTGTAAAAATTATGATGTTAAAAGAAAGTTAAAAGGAGATTAGTAAGATTTATATTATAAATAATTAGTTAAGAAGTTTGTAGAAGATATGACTCACTTGTTTTTTGGTTGTTGAAATGGAAGTTGTATTAAAAATTTGCTCCGTAGAAATTTTGAGTTTTTTTTGAAAGTATTGAGAATAGAAAGTATTAAAACAGTTTAAAGTATAAAGAATATCCCAAGGTAACCAGAGGAAGCAATTGGTAAGAGAAATTTATATGATTTTATGAAGAAATAGATATTTCAATTTATGGGGCTGAGCACTTTATGGTATAACGGTATTTTAATTGAGTTAAAGAAGATTAAATTCATATTTAACAAGAAAGAAAGTCATAATTACACTTACCAGAGAAGATAGTAGTCATCCATCGCTTGGTTTTGAAGAGGAATTGATTATTTGATCTTCATAAAGTTTCCTGAAATCTGTGCTGTATTGGAGGAAGAAAATAGATTGTCCTAAGAACTGAATCCTGATTCCAGAAGAGGAGTGAAGCTTCACACAAATGGTAACAACTTTGCACTCGTTATAATAAAGAGTTTTATATGTGTTTGATTTTTGAAATTTTGATGAACATTTTTATTTCACTGTTTTATGTATTTAACTAAATTATTATTATTATTATTCACCTTTTTGATAAGTTTAATCTAAATTGTTCAGTAACTCAAGTCAGAATACTTCATTTTATATATTTGATGCATATTTGGGTTTATCAACGGTATCTTTGAAGTTTGACACATTTTGAATTAGAAAGGTTAGAAATTTATATGCAATTCACGCCTAGAAAATATTGTTGGTCTAGGATAGTGCGGTTATACAGTCATTTTATTGCAAATTTGTGTATTCACTGATTTTGAATCTAGTTTGGTTGAATATTTGAACTCTGACCTTGACATAAGGGAATAGCCGGTAGCATATTTAATTAATCATATTGGAAAATAATTACACTGAGTTAATTCTTACCTATTCACTATTTATATTTAAAACTTAAAATTAATTAAAGGTAAGGAATATTTTATAACATAGTGATTGATATTATCAAAACATATCATTATTATTTAATACATGTTATAATATATATATATATATATATATATATATATATATATATATATATATATATATATATATATATATATATATAAATATATATATAGGACAAGAAGTCTTTGCTGACACGTTAAGAAATAAACTATAAATATTGGGTTTGCAGCAAAAAAACGAGAGAGTACTCTTTTAAGTTGTTTAATCCAAGCTTTCGATCGTGGTTACGACCATCATCAGGGAGCTACAAACGTTTTAAAAAACAGTCAGTGAACATGATAAAGTTAACATTTAAATTGAAACTTACAACTTATTGAGGATATTTCGTTGTTGATGTTGAGAGAGTAAAACACAGCACAAACATATTAAAACTGTAATATATAACACAATTGAGTCACATATCAGACATTAGTTAGGTTAGAAGTAAAACGTGGCATGAAAGTACTTTCGACATTGACCTTTGAGCTCTGACATTTAACCCCCAAAAACACGGAAACAAAAATAAAAGTTGACAGACCAGTAGTGGCCTCGTATCTAATGAGACTCTTATAGCCAACCCATTGTGTCAAGAAGAAACAATAAAGTTGAAAAGAACGGAGGGTGAATATTAAATATAAGAACTTAAATTATATCTAAAAATTATTATGGAAATATTAACTATGGCGATACTGTGACTCTATATAGTTATACTTATTCTTAAAATTATTAACGTTGAACAAAATATTTAACAAGAGCAAAATTGTATTAGTTTGACATAATATGAAACATGAATATCAAAAATGAAGGAGATTAAATTAATAGAAAGAAAAAAAATTATTATTATTAAAAAGAAACGTTAGTGAAAAAAGCAAACGGAAAAGTCAACCATCTACAAGCAGTGAGCAAAATGAAAACAATCACAGTTTGACCCCCATACTTTCAGCTAATGAGACCATTAGGGGAACATACTAATGTTGTTGAACACCTCATGCATGCATCCGGTTGACCGGCTAAATTAAAATTCCAAAGATACATTATTGTGGTAATTCTTACTATCAACATAGAGCAAAAACGAAAACATTTCATTTAGATGTCTGATGTCAGTTCTCAGATTCATAGTATTATTATTTTGACAAATGTGGGCCATTTCTAGAAAGAGCCTCTTAACCATATTGCTTTCACGATCTAAAATTTTAATGTTGTCATAATCCATGATATGATCATTATTATTGACATGTTCACTTAGTGCAGTTCTATCTGGATATTGTTTACAGTCAGAACGATATGGGTCGAAATTCTGTCTTTTAGGCATCTGGATGTCTGACCAATGTAAATTTTGTCACAATAAGTTGTAAGTTTCAATTTAAATGTTAACTTTATCATGTTCACTGACTGTTTTTTAAAACGTTTGTAGCTCCCTGATGATGGTCGTAACCACGATCGAAAGCTTGGATTAAACAACTTAAAAGAGTACTCTCTCGTTTTTTTTGCTGCAAACCCAATATTTATAGTTTATATATATATATATATATAATATATATATATATATATATATATATATATATATATATATATATATATATATACGAATAATGGTATAGTGACTGGTTCTATATAACGTGAAGTCAATCGTGGAGTTGCAGTCAACGTTTGGCCAAGGTAAGTAAAGAAAACTCTTTGATTTCAGTCAAGCTTTCGAATTTATTCAATTCTTCTTCAGGACATCTGTGGTGAAGAACAATTTTTATATAATAAAGAAATATTGTTACAAATGTGATGACTTACTAATCGTGAGGTTATAAGAGAAGCGACGAATTCCGTTTGACAACATTACACTAATAAAACATTTTAAAAATCAGGTACATCACTATTAAAATACATAAAAATATATACATTTACACCATAAAACTTATAATTTTGTTATTTTTAGCATGGAGATTTGTCTGTAAATGATTGAATTTTAATGTGTCTTCAATTTCCTTTTTTTTTATAAAAAATAAAAACCATAAGTATATAAAAAACACACAGATAAAAAAAAAGGAAATTGAAGACACATTAAAATTCAATCATTTACAGACAAATCTCCATGCTAAAAATAACAAAATTATAAGTTTTATGGTGTAAATGTATATATTTTTATGTATTTTAATAGTGATGTACCTGATTTTTAAAATGTTTTATTAGTGTAATGTTGTCAAACGGAATTCGTCGCTTCTCTTATAACCTCACGATTAGTAAGTCATCACATTTGTAACAATATTTCTTTATTATATAAAAATTGTTCTTCACCACAGATGTCCTGAAGAAGAATTGAATAAATTCGAAAGCTTGACTGAAATCAAAGAGTTTTCTTTACTTACCTTGGCCAAACGTTGACTGCAACTCCACGATTGACTTCACGTTATATATATATATATATATATATATATATATATATATATATATATATATATATATATATATATATATATATGTAAGTATATCACGATACCATACATTTTATTAATTGAAATTATAAACAATATTCAACATTTTTACTGATCAAAAATATCTCGAAATTAAACACCAAAATGTAAACCTAAAGCCGCGTCCAGACATGTGTAATGTATCGTGTAATGTAACGTGTAATGTAACGCGAATTCTCCGTTTGGACGGCACTGCGAGCATTACGTGTAACGCTCGCGGAATGGTTCGAGGGAATCCATCGGATGTCGGTTTTTTGCCCGAACACAAAGGCGCTCGCGCTGAGCTCGCAGTCTACGTTTGGACGTTCGCGCAACTACTACCACTCTCGACATGTTCGCGAATACTAAATGGATAGACAATTCGCGGTAAGTATTCTGGTTGCATTCGTTCTATGCTCAGGTAGCGTCCAAATGAATTCGCATTACATTACACGTTACATTACACGATACATTACATATGTCTGGACGCGGCTTAATAACTGCGGGTAAAGTGTGAAATGGTTTCATAATATAATTAAATAATTTTTTTGGGCCTCCGTCCAGAAACAATACTATTAATTACTTCAAAATCGTCCAGAAAATGGCATTTTCGGCCTAGGCCGGCAAAGTAGCTTTTAGATTATCTAAAGAGATGGCGCTATGAGTTTAAATTTTAAGTCATCAAAAATACATAATGAATATTACAAATTTTAATTAAATTTATTTAAAAACTGCGTATAATATACTAAACTTACCTATAACTTTTTCTAAAGATAAGCAGGATTCTAATTTACATTTAATTACTCTTACAACTTGTATTTTAGAATTTGACATTTATGTCAATTTATGAACATCTTTATATAAACATCTAATCTTGTATGTCACAAAGTAAAAAGTTTTTGAACTTGTTGTGTTTGCAACATATGTTAATTAAAACACTAATAACTGCTGAAGCTAAACACGTATATTAAGTATTAAACAAGTTATTACACAATACACAACAACACAACTATAATATAAACATCCAATGTAGCGCTTATATCTGTCGGCTCTCTTCTAGTCAGTGGCCTTAGTTCAGGTAGCACAAGCAGTCAAGTCTTGAACATAACAGAACTTTTGAAAATATTAAAAATTAGTCGGACCAAAAAATAGTGTGTGTTACACGTCCGGAAAATGTTTTGCAAGTGCTCGTATTGTTTCGCCTCGGTGCTACGCACCTCGGCTACACAACTTTACTCGCTCTTGCAAAATGTCATTTTCCGTCCTTGTGTCACAAATAACTATTTACAAAATAAATTGCTTTCAGTAAATTTTCATTGGCAGACAGTTTTTAATATCTATTTTATCTGTTTCACCTAATTTAAACATGTAATCACAATAAAGAAACATATTTACAGGAGCTAATTTGTTAATAATTGGTAAATCATTCTTTTAAATTTAAAGTTTTTTAAAATGCATTTAAAATACATAATATGATTTATACAGTTCAAGCACGTTTTAAATTATGGTAATTTACATTAAATCAATGTAAAATTACTTTTAGAATATGGAATTTCAATTTAACAGTACAGTTTCTGCACTTCTCGTATAATTTTATACAGAATTCAAATTTTCCAAATTTTCGATTTTTAAAATATATTGGTTTAAGAATTGTTAAGAGACTAACAATCAATCTGACATCGTTTCGCCTTTACAGTAAATTTCACCGAGTGTCCTTTTATAAACACTTCAGCTTGTCGCTTGCCAGTGGTTTTTCTCACCACTCCAGGGCCTTCTCTAGCCTCCATTTCTCAATGGCTACCTTTCTGAACGTGTAGGCAACCCCGCCGAATGGTTCCGGTTTAGTCATTAGGATAGTAGCTCCCGCTCGGACCAATTCATCGGCCTTCTCATTGCCACGAAACCATCACAGTGTCAGAGAAATCCTATTTCGGGCATGTGCCAGGGCCCTAACGCAGTCCCACTTTAACTGTGAGCTTATTTGGCTGTCCGAGTATATGAATGCGGCTTTACCCATTATAGGTACTCTGATCTTCCTTGCACAGTGTTGTATGGCCATTAATTCAGCCTGAAACTCTGTAGCATACGTACCTAGACTTAATTGGATTTGTATCCTGTGTCCCACCCTACCCTGTGCCTTTCTCAGACTTTGAGCCATCGGAATACCAAATTGACTTTCCTTGAATTGGTGGACCAATGTTCCATGAATCGCTTTCCCGTTATATCTGGGCACCATCCTGTCCTGAGGCATACTCATTATTTGATCTGCCTTAACCCTATCATATAGCTCTGCTTGTTTTTCCCCTCATTGAGGTTATTGGATCCTGTGACATCATGTGAGAAGTTGCCATAGCTTTGCCCGGTATGTAGATATTTAATGGTGGTTAAGTTGAGCAGAACCTCAAATGAGTTCGTTGGGACATACCTGCTTTGAATGCTTCCGAGTTGCCTGATCGTCTCAGATTGTTGTGTTCTACTCTACCAAACCATCGAACCATAGGTTAACATCTATATATATATAAAACTCAAAGGTGACTGACACAGCCCAAACCGCTGGACCGATGGGGCTGAAATTTGGCATGCAGATAGATGTGATAACGTAGGCATCCGCTAAGAAAGGATTTTGATTAATTCCACCCCTAAGGGGATAAAATAGGCGATGAAAGTTTGTATAAAAGTTTGTCAATTTTAAACCGATCGGGCTGAGATTTTGCATGCATATAGTTACTATGACGTAGGCATCCCTTAAGAAAGGATTTTGATAAATTCCACCCCTAAGGGATAAAATAGGGGATGAAAGTTTGTATAAAACTGTGTGAATTTCAAACCGATCGAGCTGAGATTTTACATGCATATAGCATGCAAGTTTTTATAGTTTTAAAATAAGAATAGTCTAATACCACTCGCGCTTTAATGTGCGGGGTGTGTGGAGCGGTGTGGCGGTAGAACGCTGCTGCTGGCTGACATGACACTGTCGATAGATGCGTACAGTCTTGAAAATTCGAGAATATTTTTTTTTATTACGTAGCGGTGAACTAAAAAATGACTTTTTTAAATTTCACTCCTAAGGATTTAAAATAGGGGTTGAAAATTTGTATGAAATTCGGTGACAAAAAACTAAAGTTTACGCGGATAAAGTCGCGGGCGACCGCTAGTTATAACTAAATTTGAATATGCAATAATTAGAATTGTTTGTTGGTACGTACCTGATTTATTTTGGAGCTTCACCTTCACCTCCACCTTTTTTATTTTTTAAAAAACCAAGTTGTTGGCTGATCACAGCTACAGTACAACCCACTATAATAAGTATAATCCCAAATATATGGATCCGTTTAGTTTTACATACACAAGTGCATGTTGAACATGTCTCCATTTTTCACAGAGAATTTTAATACTTGTACTACTAATTTACAATATAATTTTGATAATTTACATAAACATATTCAATTTTGTGTTACGTTAAATTTTGATTAACTGTCACTGTGACATTATAGTCTTATACTAACAATATCAAAATTCCAAAAGTTAATATATATTTTTATATTTTTAACTGATAAGCACATACAAATTTTAAATTATTACAATATTGAATATTAAATAATAGAATCTTAAAACAAAAATTTACTTCGAAACATTCTGACATTATTCTTCTCCACCTTCATCATCACCTTTATTGGCATACTGTACTTGGTATGCATATACAGTCATAATACATCCCATTACTATTAATATTACTGCAAATGGATGGAGACGGGCTCCTCGAATTTTTCTACATACCATGTTTTAAAAAATTCAAAAAATACAAAAATATCTGTTAAATTCGTTCTTAGTCGAACGTTGGATCAAAAACGATAAACGCCTAATTGACAATGACATATCACTCATAGTAGAAAGCACGAAGTATAGATACCAGGACTAGGAGTCTAAACGTAATGTTAAACAAATGGTCTCAATTTAGGGCACAGAACTATTGCCGGTAGAGTGCGCCCGTGTGCAAGAGATATTCGTTTAAATCCTTACGCGGGAAGTTTTGTTACTATTGACAGCTTTTATGACAACTTATTTTAAATAAATAAATTAATATTATATATTTAATTTAATTTCGCGACATTTAAATGTCATAATAAAAAAACATCGGTATCTCCTGATTACTCGCGTCGTCAGTGGCAAAAATTAGAACTATGATGTGGTTTGATTATTGGGTACCAGAAATATTATGAATAAGCCTATACTGGTATCTATACTTCGTGGTAGAAAGTATAAGAAAATTAAAGTAGGCCTTATTAAAATTACGAATTTCTCTGTGTACATTTAATTTAATTGTAATTTAATTAATTGCAATAGGGATTTCAAAGAAAATTAATCGTCTACAAGATAACTTGACCCTTAAAGAAAATTCTCTTTTCCTTCCTCACACCGTTCGTAATCTACTAAAAAAATAATATAATGAATCAAGAGAATAAAAAGATTTAGCGAAATTAAAAATTTATAATTTTTAGATTTTACAAAACAATTATTATGTAGAACACATTTTGCCAGTTCTATCTACATAAGCCAGATTTAAAGTAAATATATGGAATTTATTTGCATTAATATCCACTAAATATGTCTTAAGTGCAACGCGAAGTATGGAAATGAAACTAATTGGTGACTGCATAAAATTTAGTCCACCGCGCACAACACTTTTTTGAAAATAATTAATACATACTTGAAACTTTGTGTAAAGCTTCTTCCTATTGACGAGTCCAACAAAGTTTGAAATTATCTAAATTTAAAACTGCTGCTTTTTCGAGCTAGAAATAAACGAAATTTTTTAGCTATCGGACAGCAAAAACGCAGCAATAAATTTGTCGGACAATGTGAGCATTTGATTTAATACTTAATTATAAACAATTTGTGTAAAAATGAATTATATATATATATATATATATATATATATATATATTATATATTAAAAAACGTAACCTCGAAAATGCGAAATTTACCAGGTTACGTTTTTTAATATATATAATACTAGCTGACTCGGCGGACTTCGTACCGCAAATCATCGTCATATTTTCTCATTAGTTATCAGGTTTATACTATTTTTTTTTCGTTATATTTTGTAGTTTATCGATAAAATATATTAGATGCATCACAATACTTAAATTAGTAAGAATTTCTCGTTTAAATATAAATGATATTAACTGCGCCACCTTCCGGTGGCGTCACAATACTTAAGTGAGGATCGCTCGTTTAAATATATATGTGATATTAACTGCGCCACCTTACGGTGGCGTGATATAAAGTAATCAAATAAGTAGTGGTTGCTCGTTTAATGGAAGCGCCATCTGGTGGTAGCTTTCATTAATACGAATATCATATTCATCTTACCCATTAAAAATACATTATCATACCGATTTCAATGACAATCGGTTGAACGGGGTGGAAGTCGATACTTTACTGCGCCGCCTGGTGGCGAGTTACATCAATGGGAATAGCATATAAACCTTCTGCGTGGAAAAATACATGTACATACCAATTTTCATAACGATCGGTCAAATAGTTTCTGAGTCTATCGATTTCATATATACAAACATCCATTTTTATATATATAGATAAGGATTGCTCGTTTAAATATATGTGATATCAATTGCGCCACCTTACGGTGGCGTGATATAAAGTAATCAAATAAGTTGTGGTTGCTCGTTTAATGGAAGCGCCATCTGGTGGTAAATGCCATTATTACCAATATCATATTTATATTCACCATTAAAAATACAGCATCATACTGACTTTCATGACAATCGGTTGAACAGGGCAGAAGTTGCTACTCTGCAGCGCCACCTGGTGGCGAATGGCATCAATGAGCATATCATATAAACCTTTTCCGTCGAAAAATACATATACATACCAATTTTCATGACAATCGGTTGAACGGGGCAGAAGTTGCTACTCTGCAGCGCCACCTGGTGGCAAGTGGCATCAATGTGCATAGCATATTCGTTTTCTCTGTCAAAAAATACATATACATACCAATTTTTATGACAATAGGTTGAACGGGGCAGAAGTTACTACTTTGCGGCGCCACCTGGTGGGCAGTGGCAACAATGTGCATAGTATATTCGTTTTCTCCGTGAAAAAATACATATACATACAAATTTTCATGACAATCGGTTGAACAGGGCAAAAGGTGCTACTCTGCAGCGCCACCTGGTTGCGAGTGGCATCAATGAGCATAGCATATTCGTTTTCTCCGTAAAAAAATACATATACATACCAATTTTCATGACAATCGGTTGAACAGGGCAAAAGGTGCTACTCTGCAGCGCCACCTGGTGGCGAGTGGCATCAATGAGCATAGCATATTCGTTTTCTCCGTGAAGAAATACATATACATACCAATTTTCATGACAATCGGTTGAACGGGGCAGAAGTTGCTACTTTGCAGCGCCACCTGGTGGCGAGTGGCATCAATGGGCATAGCATATTCGTTTTCTCCGTGAAAAAATACATATACATACCAATTTTCATGACAATCGGTTGAACGGGACAGAAGTTGCTACTTTGCAGCGCCACCTGGTGGCGAGTGGCGTCAATGAGCATATGATATAAACCTTCTCCGTGGAAAAATACATATATATATATACCAATTTTTGTAATAATCGGTCCAGTAGTTTTTGAGTTCATTGATTTCTTACATAAAAACACATCCTTTTATATATATATATATATATATATAGTAGTTTGCATACTGTCAACCAAGAAGCAACTTCTGAGGATGCCAACCGCTCGTGTTGGCGAAACGTCAAGTCAGCAAGACAATCGACGCCGGCCTAACAGCCCAAAAACCATTGATACATTAGACAATGGCTGCGAAAGCCTTTCACAGTTTAAAATGTCTTTTGATTCTGAAAGGTTTTTGATTGAAATTTAAAATCGACCCGCCATATGGGATTCACGATGCAATGAGTATAGCAACAAATATTAAGAGGAAAAGCGTGGGAAGAAATATGTGAAATATTTGTTCCTCTTTTTCAAGAAGCGAGCCCTGCCGAAAAAAATAAAGCATGTAAGTAACTTTTCTGTTTTTAACATTTTATGTTTACTTGAAATTAAAGTTTGCCAATGCATTGCCGAGATTACAATCTATACCTGATGGGCTATTGTTTTACAAATTGCCTCTCCTCCTCCTATATTTAAACTGAGGTGCTTAACTGACCGAATTATTTTTCTCACTGATAATAATAAACGCTCATCATTTCCACACGAGCCACTTTGCAGCACCACCGAGACGCGCTACAAAGTCGCTTGTTCTAGCGACTCGGTGGCGCCACTCAGCAGCGCTGCAAAGTGGCCCGTGTGGATGTACCCATAGAGCTGCTAGTGGCGGCCACCAGTGTCGACCACAAGTGGTTGTGTTTGCGAGCAGCCTAACCAAATTGGTAATTTCAATCCCGGGAACGAGTTGATGAACGTCCACTTGTCCATACGTCCAAAGAGTTTTGATATAGCTATAGGGAAAACTTTATGGGCATATCACATGATGCAAAAAAATAACAGCTTTTCCTTAAATTACGGTTCTTCTTATTTAATACAAACAGTTTCCAAATAGAAATTTAGATGTATTCGTACTAAATCTCAAGCTATTGTTGTTAATGCAGTGGCACCTATGGCGATGGGTGACTTAAAAAAGCACCTTCCCGAAAGCCCACTGCATAATATTAATAACGGGTACCTACTTCAAATCATGAAAGGACAAAATTATTTTTTGTGTTTTCATCCACTATTTTTTTATCATACGATTATTTAAGGGAACTGTAATTATGCAATGATTTAAATAATAAAACTATGGCACTTTGTGGAGACAAACAATATTGCAGGAAAGAATAGAAAAGGCATAAATAATGTTTATGTAAAATGTAACCTGTCTCGGATGACAGCTCAATGGAATTAGATGGGGATCCACGTAATTCACAACTCGATCAAAACCGCCGCTGATTGTCTTTGTGTTGACTTCGAATTTATCATTGTGAAAATATATTCGTATTTCTAGATTTACAGCGTTCAAGTACAATCTCTAAAAGAAATATGTGAATCCACTGACACAGAGTATCTGAAACTTTAGGGCTACAGTAAAACAAGGTGAATTGCGTTAATGCGGACACTTGAGATAGTTTTGAAAAAGATTTAAGCTTTTGAAAAGCTACTTTTTGGACATCGAAAAATTTCCAAATATTTTAAAAACCCTGCTCTGAGTTGTCGTTATATTTTATGCATGCACAAGCAGCGACATTTATCAAATTGTGTGGAAAATCGAGATTCGTATACGTATACGATATAATTTAAAGTATTTTGAAGTTATACTTCTATTCATGCACTCGATTTGTGTGGGGTTAAATGGGAAAAATCATTACATATGTAATGGTGTGAGTAAGAGAGAGACAGAAACACATATAAGGTATATTGGTTTTTTATTCAGTACATTGAAGATAGATATACAAAAAACAGTCTGAGCTAATGTTTTGGAATATCATAGTGACGTATTACATTGTGTTTGACAGATTATTTTATAATTCTGTCACGTAAGTAAACATATAAAGTTTAGTATTTTATATTATTAATATTATTAATAATATCCAGTAATGAGTATTGTATTGTAGTCCATAGTACTGTCACATGGTTGCATTATATCCTGCACTATGCTTTTGAGGTTGTTGGCTACATAAACAGAGTTTTTAAGAATAGTCGAAAAGTGCATTCCGAACAGACAATAGATAGAAAAACTACAACTCGGTAAGTATTCCAAATGGGTTCAATTTATGTACTCGAGGTTTTTGGGGTCGCTGAACACGAATATCATGATGTCGAAAGTCTCCGCGGCACTTGGTGCCTAGAGTATTTACCTCTTCTCCTGGTGTTTTGTGTAAATTCTGTACAAAATTACACTTAGAACTCGGCTGTTTTTTGGGTCGCTGAATACAAATATGATAATGGCGATGGTGTCCGAAACACATGGTAGTTAAGACGGACCTCGTCTCCAAGAAATGTTATGCAAATTTTATACAAAATGAGTGTGTACTCGGTACTAGAAGGTTTTTAAGGTCGCTGAACACGAATATCATATAATGATTTTGCTAAATCATTCGCATAAAAATTTATGAATCCGGTAGCGTGCATAGAAGTATAACTTCTGCCGGCAGTCCCACTGACTGCCACACCCTTTTTTTTCCTCTTTAAACCGTTAGTAATCTACTATTAATACTACAGGCAATTGATGTGAAAACTGTGGCTGAATTTTTAAAACAAGTAAAGAATACTTGGGGCAATTGTGTCAAATTAGTGCAAAACTACAAGTACTTGAACAGAAAAATTTGACCAAACAGTAGGTACCTAACTGCAATATGAATACTCACAGAAGTGTTCAAAGAGTTATCTTATATTAGCAATTACGCCTCAGAACAAAAAATAACAACCTGGAACAGCGAGAATGTTCCTGCTGAAGACCGTTGGATTAAGTTGTTCACTCACTTCCGTGCTAACAATTTTAACTGTACGAGCTTTCGTATAATTATGGAGTACGTTTTATGTCAGTCTGAAAGTAACGCACCTGACCAACAAGTTTTAATTTTCTCTAATGAATTAAATCTGGACAAGTAAAAAACAGATTTAAGTGTTGTACTTTTAAACACCATGTTGATCACCAAGACAAACTTTAACAAATCATGCAAATATAGCAGGAGAGCCAGAGTCGAAATATCGCTGTCATCCGTAATATGAAATTTCTCTGTTGCACAATGTTCATTCAATGCAGGTATTTACGTTTCCGCTCAAGTAGACACCCTAGTCAATACAGGGGGTAGCTAAGAAGGTGAAAGTTGTCAATTTTTACGGTAAATTTTCCCAGTCAAAGGTGTTGATACGAAAGTTCGAAATCTCGGCCGGCGGACACCTGAATGAATACAAAGTAGAGGTGGCGCAGAAACTAAATACAGATGTTCGTAACGTATTTGCCAGCTAGCGCCACATAGTCTCTGGATAAGGTTATTTCGAGTATCTACGTATTTTTTGGCGCTGTTGTTTCGAAGTGTTTTTTAAATGATACAGTTCTATCTAATATTACCCCAAAATATTTTGGATGTCTTTGATAGGGTAGCACTGTGTTATTCGTTTTAACATCTAATTTATAATTTGTCTTATTGTCATTAAGGTAGAAGTAGCTGACTTCAGTTTTATTTAGGTTTAGTATTAACAGTCACTTCGTAAAATATTTGTACAGTTTGTTGAGGGCGTTGTCTATGGTTTGGGTAGATTCAAACTGTTTGTGTTATACAGCTAAGGCTAGATCGTCATCGTATCCAAACTTCGCGTAGGTTTTAGACAAATCTTAAATACATAGATTGAAAAACAGCGGGGCCAGGACTGAGCCTTGAGGCAATTCAATGTGGAGTTTTCTTTGTTTGCTTAAGTTATTACCATGGATTTCTTGGAAGTGTCTCTCAGAGAGCATGTTGTTTATCAGTCGCAGTGTTATATAATAAGAGATTTGTTCAGCCAGCAAGTATAGGAGCCCTTCTTTTCATACTCTTTAAAAGTATAGATTGTGACACAATGAATATTTTTGGCTCCGCTCTCAAGTGTACAAGCATTTTATTTAATCATCTGAGGGTTAGAGGTTTGATTATTGAAAGAATCATTCTTTATTTTAGTAAATTATTAATTATTAATATCAGACATTACAAAATGATAAATACTTAAGTTTAGTAAAATTTTTATACTATATATTAAATTTTTTTCTTTAAAAAATATTTATTTTTGAAACAACAGCATAAATGTTTTCACTTCTCAAATACCACAAGCCATTTTTTAACTGAGGTGTTTTTTGTTTTCGTTACGTATACTCTAGTAATTTCCAACAAATTCAATTATATGATAAGTTGAAAACGTTGACATCCTATATTTATTAATCTATGAATATAATTGGTTTATAATTTAAACACAGGATATGTTTTTGACACAAATTAAAACAATGGCCCTTGGTAAGCCAGGCGCATCAGTAGATTTATATTAATTGAATATATTAAAAGTATACGTTTCAGAAAAAAATGTTTCTGATAAAAGTTGTAGGTCTCTTTAAGACAAACAAAAAAGTCCCCTAACATTTTTTTGTACAGGGTGAAGTAAAAAAGTTACGAACTTTTTTCCATTTTGATTTAATGTCACGCCCAAACGGCTGTACCGATTTGGCCCATTAACGAACTCGACCGAAATTGTGGAACGATTGATTTTTGTACCAAATTTCATATATATATATATATATATATATATATATATATATATATATATATATATATATATATATATATATATATATATATGTTATGATGTAGTGTTTCACGGATGGTAGAATGAACAGTAGTGGTGTTCCGGGTTTCAATCCGTTGGTTGTTTGTGTCTTCACGACGTTTGGCCAACATCTCAGCTGGCATTTTCAAGTGATGCTTCCTTTGCGGCTGCTAAACTTGGAATCATTAAAAAATAAGTTTAAAGAGATTTGAATGATATAATATTGGTACTAAAGTTGAATAGAAGGATTTTGTACGAGTTTGGTGAGAAGAAAGATTATTTAAAGTTATTTTAAAAGATTGAAAAAGTCGAAGAGAAGAGTTATTGTATTAGAAAGAATATTTATCATTGTTAAGAAGATTAAATCGTCAGTTTAAGAAGAGAAGTATTGAAATAAGTACTTACCGATTTTAATTAAAGCAGTTTTACTCAAGAATTAAAGAAAATTCGTCATTTATATGGTTTGAGCAATACTTATATGGTAGAAGATTTGAAGAAGTGGATTAGCGGCAGTTACACGGTATTTTAATCCAAAAATAAATAATTGTGTGTTTAATTTCTGATCGTATAAACTATATTCATTTTTACTTTTATATAAAAAAATAATTTTTCACATCACTAGATTTAAAAATATTTAGAATTTCTTATTTTCATTTTAGAATTTTATTTAAACAATTACTTTTTACATTCACAGTTATTAGATATTAAATAGAATTTTTTAAGGTTATGTATTCAGTTTAAAAGCGATTACCCACGCATCTTTTCATACCATTGGCGTTCCAAATGAAGTATTAAATTAAAATTCTATTTATAATAATATTAAGAGTTAAATTTCAATAATTAATTTTTCTAAATCTTGAACTCTGCTCTGAAGGTAAGGGTAGCACGGGCAATATAAAATATATATTTGGAATTATATAAAAAAAGTCATTTACCTTAATTAAAATATCTTATTAAAAGTTTAAATTTAATTAAAAAGGAAAAAATTTAAATTATAGCATATATACTTAAAAATCAAATACTTAGCAAGTTATATATGTTATAATATATATAAACTTTTGAACGTAAGGTGTTTTTGAGGTCAGGGGGGCCCAAAACGAAAAACTGTAGTGAAATTTTTCCGAAGTCGTGACCTGCGAACCAGCTGAATAGTAGATATAAATCTACTAAAAACTATGTATTTAAAACCCGAAACGTTTATGCATTAAAACTAAAAAGTAATTTATATTTTAATACCCGCTGACGTAATTATATGATTAATATAACCCATTTCATACACTAGATTAGCCTATAATTGCAAAATTTAGCAACTTCTACTGTCTATGATAGAATATCTTAATATATTATATTTTCAGGGCTAGCATATCACGTATAGCAAGGAAATTTTGATAATCCTTGTTGATTTTGGTGACATTTCTTTATTGACTACAACTGATTTATAACATAAATGTAATAAATAGTTATATTATGTTTTCCATCATTATTTATCTACTTTCTGACGTAAAAAATAATCAAAATTCATGTTATACTCTGCGTGTACTTACACTAATGGGTAAAGTTTATAACGGATATTAATTGTGTTTACAGAACTATCATATATCTATTCTATAAAATAATAACTAAATGTTTTAAACAAATTGTAAATATAATTAAACATACTTATTTAATTACTTTTAAATTTTTAGAGATTTTACAAAGGTTGATTCTAAACTGATTAACTGATACGAGGGTTGTTTTTAGTTTTGCATATAGCCGCTTAGAAAGCGATACCGATAGAACCTTCACACACAAATCCAACCGCAATCTTTTTCTGACATGAATCTAGAGTTTCATTGCAATACAACAAGTCGTGTAGTTTCAGTGAATTTTTTGATATTAGCAAGTCGATCGAAATATGGATTTTAGCCTATAACATTTTCGAGAAATATTATTTTTAAATTTTTGAAAAGGGTTATCCCAATAGCAATTTCTCGCTAAAATGGTTTCTTTGTTTGGGAATAAAGCACCTCACTAATCAACTATTTCCCGCTGGTATTGAGAATTTCAACGTGGTTGCTCCAATTTTAGAAACGAATGCAGGCTAAGTCCATCCAAACAGCAGTCACACAGCAAAACATTGATGCGGTTCGTCAGCTAATTAAGTAGGGCCACCGTGTAACATACCGGGAAATATGAGGCATATTAGGGCATTTCAAAGACCTCGATCCAAAAGATCCGACATGAAGAACTCTGTGTTATGGAGTTGGTTTCCCGTTGGATCCCTTATTTGCTTACGGAAGAGCACAGAAGATCGAAGAACGGTTACTTCTGATTGATATACAAACGTTTGTTTATTTTTTTTTCAAATTTAAAAATGTTTTATTGTTTAGCTTACAAATTATTTCTTAGAATTAAATAAGTAATATATTTTATTTCCCTAAACCCTGCTATAGGACTTAGTGTCCTTTTCAGGGTAGTGCTACAGTTTACTGTTTCCTGCTTTTTATTATAGGAGTTGTCCGTGGCAACTTTATCCTGTTTAAGAAAGACCATTTAGCAAGTTCTTCCTGCAACAGCCTATTTCTAGACTGAGACAGGTCGAACTTGGGTCGAGGGAAACCACAGAAAACCTCGGCCTACTTTCTGTACAATTAGTTACTAATGTATTTATTTTATTATTTATAATATACTAGCGGACCCGGCGAACTTTGCATCGCCTAACACTAATGTTTTTTCCAATTTTTTTTTATTTTTACGATTAGTTTTTTGTATTTTTTATCATATTTTCTCGTTAGTTGCCAGTTTTTCTATTATATATAGTACTTTGTAATTTATCGGTTAGGTATATTATATTAACTGCGCCACCTAACGGTGGCGTCATAGTTCTTAGGTAAGTACGTTTTGCTCTTTTAAATATATGAGGTACCAACTGCGCCACCTTACGGTGGCGTCATAGTACTTATTTATGTAAGAATTACAGGTGTAAATTTATAACATCTCAACTGCGCCACCTTACGGTAGCGTCATAATGATTAATTTCGTAATAAACGCGTCCGATCGCTGCAATATTAAAAGTGCTATAGTGAAAATCTCGGCCTCCGACGCGCTATTTATAGGCACGCTGCCGCCGCCCCGCAATTTTAAATCTGCAATATCTTCGAAAATATTCATTTAAGTCTTGTGCTGTAAAGGACCATATAGATCTATATTAAATTAAGAATGTATTTAAGCTATTTAATTGGATAAGGATTAATGCTGTATTGGTTAAAATCGCTTCGAAAATTAGCCATTATTTGTCGTAAAAAGTAAATGACAAAAAAATGTTATTGTGGGATATCCATAAGAGATAGACATATACCATAGCGAAGTTTTCTGTACACCTTTTCAATGTGTACAAATAATTATTACATTATTTTAATAAATCTCGTAGGGTTCAGCCCGCGTTTGCAATGTAAGCGGAAAAAAAAGATAATTAACGACATCACATTAGAAACCTCAAAAATAACAGTAATTCTTTACTATTTATTGGATGTTATTATACATATAAACCTTCCTCTTGAATCACTCTATCTATTAAAAAAACGCATCAAAATCCGTTCCGTAGTTTTAAAGATTTAAGCATACAAAGGGACATAGGGACAGAGAAAGCGACTTTGTTTTATAAGTACTATGTAGTGATTTTTAGGGTTTAACGATCATTTTGCACTGTTTTACACTTTTTTTAAACTTTTTACGCGTTTTTTCGTCGATTTTAAGCGAAATTCGATCACAATTTGTGTTCACTAATCGTAAATGTCAACTTCTGTTAACTGACTGGTTTTAGATGGCGTTTTACTTGTCAGCCGAATTGACAGATAATCGATTTTTTTAATATAATTCGTAAAATTAACGACATCACATTAGAAACCTCAAAAATAACAGTATTTTTCCACTATTTAATGGATGTTATTATACATATAAACCTTCCTCTTAAATCACTCTATCTATTAAAAAAAACCGCATCAAAATCCGTTGCGTAGTTTTAAAGATTTAATCATACAAAGGGAAATAGGGACAGAAAAAGCGACTTTGTTTTATACTATGTATTGATATTTAGAGTATTTTAATTATCTTAGAGCTAGTGGGGCCTCTTCTAGATGGTCCTGGAGCTCCTCTGGAAGTAGCTGTCCTGCAGCTTGGAGTAGCCTCAGCTGGGGAAGCGGAAGTTTCCTTCGAGGCTTCCTCTGGATGGCTCTGTGACCTCCGTTCCAAGGGGTTCGGAGAGTATCCTGAGCCCGGGTGTTGGGGACTTGCAGGGTCCTGGTGGCATACCTCCGTTGGAGTTCCTGTAACCGAAGAGAAATTGGTGTAGTATTTTTGTAGTTTGTGTGAATATATGTGAGATGGGAAGGGTGCCAAGGAGGGAGGAATTGGCACTTTCGTAGGATTTTCCGCTCAGTTGCGGCCAGGTGGTTTTTTTGTTGGGAAGAGAGGGTAATGAATGGTATAGCCCTATAATCGACTATAGGTCGAATGTATGCGTTGTAGGTGTGGAGTAAAGTGCTAGGTTGACATCTTCCAAACCGTCCACATAACGCTCCAAGGAGACAGGCTCGTTTCCTCATTTTATCGAGGGTGCGTTTGACTTCGGATTCCCAGTTGAGGGTGCGCGTAAAGCGCACTCCCAAGTATTCAATCTCGTCCATTACTACAAGTCTCTCACCCCAGAGAGTTATATTGATATTGTCAAATGATTGATTTGGTCTACGGCCGTAGGAAGGGTGGCGAAAGATTATGGTTTGGGTTTTTTGTGGATTGATTGATACCCTCCATTTTCTGCACCAGTCTGTATATTTATTCAGTAAACGTTGGGTTTGGGTGTTTAGAGTAGCCGTAGTTTTGGCGGACGTGTATAGAGCTGTATCGTCAGCATAAAGTTGAATATTTTTGATGTTTGAGACAATCGAGTTTTTGGGGCTTTAAAACATCGAATTGTTAGACCATCCACCGTATAGTCCCGACCTAAGTCCCAACGACTTCTTCACGTTTCCAAAGATTAAGAATTCAATGCGTGGGCAGCGATTAATAAGCCCTCGATACTTTAAAACCAGTGATATTGCAGGTGTCAACTGAAGATTGGAATCGTTTCACCAATTGGTGGGACATATTTTGAAAAGCAATAGAGTAGTTTAAGTCTTTATAGCTGTATGCAGAACTAAAAAGACAAACTTCGTATACCATATGTAGAACTGTGTCGGTTCATACCTTCGAGCACATCCTAACTAGAAACACTTTTCATTGCTTTGAACGCGAAAATAACGACAGAGAGATAGGATTAAACTATATTGTCTTGCCTTTCATTTAGGAAAAGGAAAAGACGCGTGTACCAACTAGAAAATAATTATAGCGAGAGGGAAAGGGAGAGAATATAATTTCATCTCGCCTCGCGCTGAGACTATTGAAGGTTGACTTCAGTTAGTACCTGTTTTTATGGTTCCCACAACTAACACTCCATTTAAAAATAAATATATTTTTATTTAAAATAGTACAAAACTTTTACAAAATTTTATCTTGCAAACTACCTACTCACTATTTCTAAATATTAAATATGATCATAACTGAAGCTCTGTTGGATGTTCTTTTAATCCTGTTATTTTGTCGAACTTCAAGAAGGACGTGTATTTAATGATCATTAATTGACAGAAAGTGAAGAATCTCGCTGCAATCGTTATGGTAGGTGTTAAAAACTATTAAGCTCAATATATTCCCTAAGTTGTCCTGATTCTTAAATCTGTTATTTTTGCTTTAACTGAATTTAAAGTCAAGGAAATAAAGCAGTACCCCTACTGTAAGACGGATCGGGATAAAACTTTATGCGTTCGATTCGGAGAGCTTCAGAAAACTCTTTGAGCCCATGGTATGGGGGACAAATGAAAATTGAATTGTTGCAGGTAAAAAATGCAATTTCCAAAATACCTACTGATGGAAATTTTTCTCTTCGCATCGACGATCCTGTGCAAGGTATCTGGTGTACGTCTTCCCCTGGAGTTTTATAAAAATTCTTTATAAAATTCATACGTCGTATTTGTGTTCAGAGACTTCAAAAACCCCGGGATAATGAATTTTTTAAAGGGCTCCGTCCAACCGACAACTGAAGTATAAAACACCTGCATTTTTTTGAGCAAATGACAAAATATGTCACAATACATTTAAAGAAATCAAAGGTAAAGAATGATGAAAAAATGACAAAATTTGAATAAACCGAATAAGGATTAATTATATAATGAAATCAGAACGAGAAATGCTGAGTTTTCTACTTCTTTCTTGGTGACTGCGCGCTGTTTTAGGCTTCGTCTTACCGACACCTGAAGTATGACAGAATATGGCACACCACATTTAAAGGGAGCTAATGTGGAAAATGATGAAAAAATGACAAAATTCGAATAAACCAGATAAGGATATACATACTATATAATAAAATCAGAAGATGATGATTAAGAAGAAACCCAGAGTTTTCTACATATTTTTTATTGACTGCGCGCTGTATTAGGTTTCGTCTAACCGACACCTGAAGTTTAAAACACCTGCATTTTTGTGGGAAATGGCAGAATATGGCACACTACCTTTACAGACTTCTAAGGTGGAAAATGATGAAAATGTGACAAAATTTTTTGGTGACTGCGCGCTGTGTTAGGCTCCGTCTAACCGACACCTGAAGTATAAAATACCTGCATTTTCGTGGGAAACAGCAGAATATCACACACTACATTTAAAGGGATCTAAGGTGGAGAATGATGAAAAAATACAAAATTCAAAACTATATAATGAAAACAATGCGACAAATGCACTAAAGGTGATTCCGATAACTGACTTTCAAGACTGCTTTGGAAAATGAAAGCATCGATATGAGCTTGTTGTTTAATCAAATGGGTATCACTTCAAAAGATAGGGGTAAGTCGGATACTTTTGGGACAGACCTCGTATATAAATAACACAGCAAGAATCGTGCCTGTAAATATCAACTCGTCATGCAGTTATGTATCTCTTCCACTGTGGTCACTTCATAACATAATGTTGTTGGCCGTCAAGGCCCCAAAAGGATTGTTTTTAAACACATCACTTTTAGGTTTTTTAAGGTTAATACTCGTATTCAGCGCACTGAAAAATATAAAATAAGCCCTTAATTTTCCGGGAACCTAAAAGTGTCACGGAAGGTATTGTCAGCTCCTTAACTATTATCACTGAGACCAAAAAAATTTAACAGGCATAACAAGATAGGTTTAGTAAAGTTACAAATAGACGTATTACAGTATTACTTCTCAGAGTAAGTCAATGAGTGTTAAATGGATAGAATGTTGTGTCCTTATATACTAACGGAATAAAGTAGATAGTGAGTAAAAGTTGTCATTAATCTTTTTAAACTTCCGCTGGCTATACCCGTGATGCAGAAATAGGATTGATGCGTTTTGTAATATTAGCTTAAAGCTCAGTCCGTTGTATTTTTGAACCTTTTAATTAAGAGGCTAATATAATAATAAAACATTATTTATAGGGAACATCCTCTGGATATAAATATGTAAGAGCTTTAAATTTTTATATGCTAAACCATACAAAGCTGATAGTAATTTCATAATGCTTCTTTTATAGGTACCTACTCATTAAACAAAGAGGAAATACGTTTGTAGAATGTACATTATTAATATACAGTATGCTTGCATAACCGACCTTTGCTCGTAACACATCTAAATTATAAGACCTATCTGTTAGTATAATGTTAGTCAAGATTAACACGCTTCTTACTTTAGCAGCAGGTGTGAAACGAGTGAAAACTTGATAAAGTTGTCTTAAAACGATTATTGACTGCGCGAAGTTTGAGAAACTTGGTCTGTTTGTGTTTGATGACGATTGTACTTAAGACGAAATGCGGCTTTGTGACACTAGATTATTTATTCGTCTCTTTCAAAGATGTTTGAACTAACTTTAAAAAACACACGATTTTAAGGATATATATTTTATTAATATAATTTTTTACATTACTGTATCAGTTTTTCATTGCCTGAAAACACAGATGAAATAATTTATCACTGCTAAATTTCATAAAAATCATTTGAACCGTTTTCGAGATTCAAAGTATAAATAAATAAATAAATAAATAAATAAATAAATAAATAAATAAATAAATAAATAAATAAATAAATAAATAAATAAATAAATAAATAAATAAATAAATAAATAAATAAATAAATAAATAAATAAATAAATAAATAAATAAATAAATAAATAAATAAATAAATAAATAAATAAATAAATAAATAAATAAATAAATAAATAAATAAATAAATAAATAAATAAATAAATAAATAAATAAATATTATATGGATTTCATTCAAGGGATTTCTGGGAATGTGATTTACCCTTAAAGAAATCAGTTGCTAGTTTTTAGTTTTGAATTAGGAATAGATAGGTTTTTGTTAAGTGTTTGTATTGTTTTTTATTGATATAGAGATGAGAAATTAATTATTGATTAGATTGTTATAAACAATTTTGTAGAAATGTCAGATGAGTGAAGTTGTTGAATTATTACAAAGAAATTTTATTTAGAAAGTAAATAAAAAGAAAAATAAATAAATATAAGGAGAATTAAAAAGAGCAGGAGCAAACAGAAATAGAATCCAGAATTTGGAAGGTAGGGGAGCTGAGAGAAATAGTTTTGGTAGCATGTATCGGAGCAGAAAGAACGTGATAGCAGGTATAGAGGAGTAGAAAAAGAAGCTAATAAATAGAGGAGTAAATAGAAGACCAGGCAGAGTTATTTAAAAAAATTGAATCAATGACATGACATCTTACAATTAACAATCTCTCTCCTCAACAATCTAACAAAAAAAAATCGAAACTCCTCACCTTAGCAATTGATTTTTTAGGGCGAATCACACTCCTGGGAAAAACGTTTATAGTTTTTCCTCAGGGACCCAATCTGTCGGTGACTCTCTGGGAGTGTGAGTGGCCCTTAAGAAAATCGGTTGCTACGAGGGTTTGTCTTTATAGTTTTGCATATAGAAGCTCAGAAGGCGCCACCAATAGAACCTTTAGAGACAAATCTAACCCTAATCTTTTGTTAACATAAATTCAGACTTTCATTGCGATACAACAAGTCGGAGAGCAACAGCAATATCTCGCTGAAATTGTAAATTAAGAAATGTAATGTCATTGATGGAATTTTTGAAATGTAAAATTTAGTTTAAAGGATATATGTTGGATTAAATCGATAGATTAAATTAAATAATAATAAAATTTTAATAATAGTATATAAATTAAAATAAAAAATACATATATTAAAGAGAAAAGTAATTGAAGCCGTAGAAAGTAACAAATGAAAGAAAAGGAATACCATTAAATAGAAACTAAATAACCAAAAAAAGAAAAAGGAAGAGGGTAAAATTGTATATGTTTGTAATAGCATTAGATTTCCTTAAGTGCAGAATCCACACCCGGAGATTATTATTGATTGAAAGTTGTCCCAAGGAGGAATACCTATATATCTTAGTTTTTTTTTATAAAGTCTGTATTTGTCTGCGTCACATACGGAATACTAAGTATATTGTTTCGCAAATAGAACAATTTGTCCGATTAGATCAAGAAGGTATACTCTTTTAAGAGAACGGCACTGTTTGAGTGTAACAGAAAGTTTTCTGTAGACTTGAGTTGTTTTATTTCATTTTTATTGCATGGAAATCGCGATTGGAATCTCCGAACGAAATAACAAATACCTACCGGAGCAACTCCAGTTTTTAAATTAACAGAAACTTTTTTGCTTACACGGGTGTATTTTTTAATTAGAAAGAATATCAATGGTGTTTTGATATATAATCCTTTTGTTTAACAGTGCGTTTCTCTCGTCTTGAAATTTGTTGGATGCTCATTATTTATTTTATGAGTATAATAAAACATACTTCCATACCCTACCATATTAACGAAATTATAAAGGCAGCGTATACAGCATATGGTTTTATAATCAAGAATTGTAGAAACTTCAATACCCTGCTGGCGCTTATATCTATGTAGGTACTTCTGTTACGTTCGGTCTAAATTAGAATATGGATTCTTAGTGTGGGATGATTGGGGTATATCCGCCGGCTAGAGGATCAGATCATGAACAATTATTAGACCGTTTCGAGTTTACATGTTTGAAGAAACGTAGAGAACAAGCTTCTGTATTATTTCTGTATAAATTGCTACATAATGAAATTGATTGCTCTGAGTTGTCATTAATAAATATTTATAGATAAGCAAAGAATTATATAATTCTAACGCTTTATAAGTTTTTGAAAAAACATTTTCAAAGACAATGACCGTTCAACTAAGAAGAAACAACTACCTCCTGGGCTATATGCCCCAACGGATATTGGATTATACTTCAAAGTCAAACGGGGTTGGCATATCTACAAGATATTTAAACCAACCATTCTGGTTTGCAGTAAGAAGGGACAACATAACTTATAGACCGGTTTCGGTGTATTTGCACCTCGTCAGTATAAGGTATATGTTATCCGTCAGCGAGCTTAAAGCATAATCGCTGACTAAAGATTGCACTAAAATCATAATCTTTATATATCTTTCAATAACGAAAGTGTAAAAGATATGATAGTAGTGACATCTTTACCTCTAACTGTAAACCAAAATTCGATTTGACAACAAGACTTTCGTCTTGATACTATCATATCTTTTACACTTTCGTTATTGAAAGATATATAAAGATTATGATTTTAGTGCAATCTTTAGTCAGCGATTATGCTTTAAGCTCGCTGACGGATAACATATACCTTATACTGACGAGGTGCAAATACACCGAAACCGGTCTATAAGTTATGTTGTCCCTTCTAACTGCAAACCAGAATGGTTGGTTTAAATATCTTGTAGATATGCCAACCCCGTTTGACTTTGAAGTATAATCCAATATCCGTTGGGGCATATAGCCCAGGAGGTAGTTGTTTCTTCTTAGTTGAACGGTCATTGTCTTTGAAAATGTTTTTTCAAAAACTTATAAAGCGTTAGAATTATATAATTCTTTGCTTATCTATTGATAACACGCTTTATTAAATATGACAATGATACAGTTTTCTGTAAAAATACTTTAATAGTATCAAGACGAAAGTCTTGTTGTCAAATCGAATTTTGGTTTACAGTTAGAGGTAAAGATGTCACTACTATCATATCTTTTACACTTTCGTTATTGAAAGATATATAAAGATTATGATTTTAGTGAAATCTTTAGTCAGCGATTATGCTTTAAGCTCGCTGACGGATAACATATACCTTATACTGACGAGGTGCAAATACACCGAAACCGGTCTATAAGTTATATTGTCCCTTCTAACTGCAAACCAGAATGGTTGGTTTAAATATCTTGTAGATATGCCAACCCCGTTTGACTTTGAAGTATAATCCAATATCCGTTGGGGCATATAGCCCAGGAGGTAGTTGTTTCTTCTTAGTTGAACGGTCATTGTCTTTGAAAATGTTTTTTCAAAAACTTATAAAGTGTTAGAATTATATAATTCTTTGCTTATCTATTGATAACACGCTTTATTAAATATGACAATGATACAGTTTTCTGTAAAAATACTTTAATAATAAATATTTTTTTACCAAGGCTAACGACTAGATACAGCTTGTCTTTTTTATGCCATAGGGCACATACTAATCTTTTATTAAAGAAACCAACTAATGTTATGTGCAGTAGGGGAGATGGGGGTAAGACGGGGCACCATGCGAAATTCTCAGTTCAAACTGACCAATCACGCCCGTTTATTCATCGTTCGGCGCGCCGCCATGACACTTGTCAATCGCCCGGCGGTCAATGGTTGACAAGTGCACGCTTGTCAAAAAAAATTTAAAAACAGTGTTTAACTACAAAGTGTTTAACATATTTTGTTCTGGTTTGACACGTGAACGTGTGAACGTGACTGTGGTTTGTAAAATAACGTTAGCTGATGAGGTGTTGCTGTGATTGACGCTTAAACTAACCTATAATAAGGTAGGCATTGTGTTTCGGTACGATTGTTGACTGTTTTTCTTTATTTTTTTTTATTTTTAGAAAATGGCTTTGTAGGCAAGATGGGGTAACGGGGTACCCCATGCTGCCACCCTCTTGGAAATGTTTTTGTGCAAGCAGCCACTATGTCTACAGCAGTAAATGGATTTCGTAATTGTGGAATTTGGCGCTTTTATCCAAACGTGTTTCTCGAAACAGATTTTGCCCCTTCTTTTGCAACTGAAATCCAGTTAAATGACAGTGAAACTTCCATAAACCGAGAAGTATTTCAAGATATAAGCAATGTCATTACTACCCAAACTTCAGACACAATAGGTGCACAAACAGCTGATAGTGCTGCGACGTTAACCAGAGACGCTATTGATGACTCTTTGCCAGGATGTTCCCACTGGAGCCCCAGACTAGTTAATCAGGAACCACCAACAGCACCATATCAAACTAAGGATCAACCAAAGACATCTCAAGCAGACCAATATCAATCCGACCAGTACAAACACCCATTAGAACCAGCTGATAACCCTGTTGGCCAGGATCCAGAGACATCACAACCAGCTAAAATGCCCACATGCGATAAAAGCGACAGTAGCTTTGTTTTGATTGCTCCAAAACAACTTCTTCCACATCCACTTGCTAAAAAATCCTCTCGTATTACTAAAAACCGTGGAAAAACAGCAATTATCACGTCACCACACTACAAACAAGAACTAGAAGTAATCGCCCAGAAGAAAAAATATGCCGAATAGAAAAAACTAGAGCAAAAGAAAAAAAAAGACAAAAGATGAATTAAAAAAACAAAATAAAATTACTACAAAAGATCAAAACGACGAAAAGTCTCATCATCTGTAGATGAAAGTGAAGAAGAGGAGACACACCATGTATGTATTGTGAGGAAGTATATTCCGTTTCCATTGAAGGGTGGATATCATGCTCATCATGTGGAAGACGGGCTCATAATAGCTGTGCAGGAATAGATAATGATGATGACGAAGCCTTCCACGTCTGCGAATTCTGCCAGCCCAAATAATAATCTTTTTCCGTGACTATGGTTATCACCCCATCCTACCTCAGTTGGTACCCCATTTTACCACCACCATGGGAGGGGGCAAGACGGGGCAAAACATCATTTTTTTATTTTAATTTTTTTCTCTTAAGTGTGTAATCAAAAGTTCCTAATGACAATAAATATTAGAAGAGTAATAATTAGTGGTCAATTAAAAAATAAATATAATTGTTTCACTATGTATTTTTTTATATTATTGACATTTAAAGCTTAAGTACCCCATCTTGCCACCCTCTCCCCTAATTATAATAGATTTTGCAGGCATTGTGATATTTTTACTTGTAGTATAAATTAAGAAAAATCTCCGGGGATCACCTTTAATTTTAATTTCAATATTAATTTTTATTTTTAATTCTTAGTCTTCATTTTGTTTTAGATTTCTTTGGTAATTTGATGAAATTGTTATTTCCTTTTATATTTCTATTGTTATTTTGTCTGATATTCTAAATAATTGTAAATATGCATTGCTCTGTAAATGGTGTTTTACTGTTGGGCAATAAAGCTATTATTATTATTATTATTATTATTATTATTATTAATATTATTATTATTATACTTCAATGCATCGGGATTTCCGTTTAAAATATTTGTTTAATGCATTGGTTATATATTATCTATTATTCTTCTTATGCTTGTTTGCAGTGGAAACTATTTTTTCCACATCTCCGCATCAGTTATAGATACCAGCAAATAATGAGGTAATAATTACTGTTCACTACAGAATAATGATTTACATTAAGGACGACTAGTCTATACATTTTCGAGTTTCATTGAAACATTGTTACAAATGCAAATCATCTTGTTAGATTTATTGATAAAGTAGTTTAAACCTAGATATTAAATCATTATTTATATATTTTACTGTAATAGTTTGTTTTGAAATCAATTAGTTCATAGTCCAGAGTTCATAGGTCAAGTCTGAGATTGCCTTTAAGAGCAATTCTTTGAGGAGTATTTGGAAGTACCCTTGGGTCTGGTGCCGTTGTGACTATTGACCTCTTTTCATGTATTAGTGACATATTACCATAAAGTTAGAAAGATTTATTGTTATTATTCCTTATTTGTTAAAGAATTGCTGTTCGTTTCCAATTGTTTATCTTTTTTTCCTCTTGGTTAAGATACTGTACTCACCAAGATGCTAACCAGGAGGCAAGATAATCAGTGTGTGGAATACCTTTCTTATTTCAAACTACAAGTGCAAACCCCATTCCCCTAGGCGAGACAATCTTTTTAGTGAGTCAGTTATCTACTTCCATAAATATTCCATTTTTAAAAGGATTTAAAATTATGGTGAATGCGCCATTCACTCTGTTTTAGATTTTAACGGATACGCCCAGAATATTTAATCGTATATATACATAGGTACATAAGGTACATAAGGGGAAAGAATAGTATATTGTTATACAAGTGTTACAATGACAGAGGTTTCGTAGTACGAGTTCAGTTTGTGAAACGAACCGCGAAGCGGTGAGTTTCGCAAAGAACGAGTACTACAAACCGTCATTGTAATTCGAGTGTTACATACTTTTTTTTATAATGAACTTTTAAAAGTATAAAAAAAATAAAATGAGAGTTTTTCGAAATATTTATTTATGTTGGCAATCTTGACAGTTTTGACACTTGTCAGTTTTAATGATTTTAAATTAGAATGTTTGTCACATTTGTATAAAATATTCCGAATTTAGCAATAACGCTGATTATGTAGTTAATAATTTACTACAACATACTTTTTGATTTACTACCTGAACTCTTTCGTTGAAAATCAGTGCAGTGCAACCAATTGTGTAAAACAAAAAGTTACCAAAAACAGTGTTACAATGAATCTATTTCGATACTGTTTTTAGTGTCGAAATAGAAACTTTGTGAACGTGAATTATAAAAAATATATTTCAGCTTTATATAAACCATATACACATTTACCACTTTTTGTACACAAACAGCTTATTATCTATATTTACGTTAAAAAGTGTTTATTTTGATTTTTTGCCATTTTTGACGGTTTGATACTCGCAAAGTACCTAAAAAACATTAATAGCCTTACTCCAGTAATGCACATAAATGCGATGCTAAATTTTAGTTTAATAATAAGATTTATAAAAACAGAATATAGGTACACTTGTATTTTGAACAACGTAAGAAACCATAGTGATTTATAGAAAAATGTGTATCAGACATCTTCAAAGAGCAGGAGAGCTTTGCATGCTGATAAAATTTCGTTTTTTGAATCAGTGGGTGGCCGCATTCTTCATGTCTTACATGATTATATCTGAATTTAATATAACACAGGAATGCTTTGTTGAAAGAACTTGGCAGCCGTGGAACTGACCGACAGGAGCTGTTTCTGTTTTGCATGTAAAAATCATTTATAATAGCTCTCTTTGATCATTTCATTTCACGGTTTTTCATTGTACATTATTACTATTATTACATTATTTTTTACGATTTTTCCAATTTTTAAGATACTTTAAATTTTTCACGACTTTTTCAATTGTTACCAGTATTTACAATTTTGTCATCTATTCATGATTTTATTCTGCTTTTTTAACATTTTCTCGGTTTTTTGTAATTTTCAAATTTTAATTTTCTCTTTTTTGTTATTTTCCACATAATTGACTATTACAACTGTTCTTATTTTTATTTTATTTTTTTAATTACAATGTTAATAATAAACAAAAAAATTATTACACCAAAATTTTATATTCCAGCAGAACGGTGCTGCATGCCAAACGGTTTAAAACAACTAAAAAATGGTTTGGAGACAAAAACATTAAAGTCCTCTCATGCCCTCCAAACAATCCGGAACTTAATCTTATTAAGATCGTGTGGCATAACATGAAACAGAAATTTCAAAATGATCCCCAGACAACCGTTGCCGACTTTAAGAGAAAAATAAGGAAAATTTTGACCCTGATGACTTGTGTCAATCTTTAGTAAGAAAAATGCCAGACAGGATTGCTGCGGTTGTAAAAACGCGTTTTGATGTAACGCCGTATTAAAAGAGTAATTTCTTAAATGGTCCAAACATTTGTAGACATCATAGGTAATATGCAATATTCTCGTTTATTTTTCTGCCAACCATGCAATTCGATGTTAAAAGAAACCAAGCTATTTTAATATTTTATTGATAATTATAGACTGTTAATTCAATAAACGAGGTTGTGAAGATGAACGTTTTCAATAAATTTTCGTTTGTTCGAACATTGAATTGTATATCTTAACCACACAAGTAATTTTGTATTTTACCGAAAGAATTTTAAAAGTTGTTTGTTAAATTCAGTACAAACTCCGGGATATACTTTACAAATCTATAAAGTAGATCAAAATGTTAATATTTCATTCTTTAGTGCTTTCTTCTTGTATACATATGTCTTAGTTATATTCGTTAGGCCTGTCGAAACGCATTTCACAAAGAATTTTCCAATAAGGTTTTACTTTCGCTTTGACTTTATCAGAGTATTTTCATATTTTCTACACGGCAAACATTTTATATCGACGCCAGAAACCGTTCTTACGTGATATAATTTTTGCATTTTAACTTCTGAAGTGTTATGCCTTTGGATAAAGCAATCGACTACAATATATTTTTATACCTGCAATGCCCACCGTGCAATGAATTGTTTGTATACAATTAATTCTAGTTTCCAAAAACAAAAAATTGACTGATTACATTACACGACAATCTAAACATTTAATCTACAAGCAAACAATAGTATTATACGTTACAAGGTCGGTAGGTGACTTATTACAGTCCGAGTTAGTTTACGGACAAGACGACGTAGGAGCCGAGTCTGGAAATAAAAATGAGTACTTTAATAACACCTAACGACCATTATTATATTTTATTTCATCCTGTTTTTATAAATTAATAAATTCATAAGAATTTTAAAAATAGTTCGTAACTTGACTAGTTACGTCAAATTACCTTAAGTGTCAGTTACTATCAAATTTTTATTTTATAGTTATTACAGTGTTGTTAAATGTCAAAAATTACAAGTAATTGTCTTCCCTAAAGCAATCAGAGCAGAATTGCTAGGCAACACATCACATTACAGTACATGATACCGTAATGTTTTACTTATCGGCGCCGAATTGATTATGGGGAAGTTTATTTACTGGACAGGATGAAATAAATCAATTTTGTATGGCAACCTCTGCAGTTTCACTCTCTCATGTCATATTCATTCAAATTACATATTTAATACGTGGATCAAACCTAAACGAGACTCTCCAAGTTTTCCACCCGTGGGCAACATGAGAGGCCGCACTGGAAGCTGAAGGAATGTATAGTTTTTTTTTTTAATTTACTGCTTTTACTACTATAGCTGACCCAAAATAAAAACTGTAAAATGTAACAAATTTTATTTAAAACAACAAACCCTCAGATCGGTAAGATAATTGACAGAAAATCTAAATAACCTTATGCCAACGAACGAGCAAAAATTCATTACCATAATTAACAACCTAAAAAATATTCGTGCAGAAACAATAAAACAAATATTATATTTTTAATAAAAGTCTTGGGAAAGGGACATTTCCTAGTTGTCTAAAATTGGGAATTATCAAACCACTATTCAAGAGTGGAGAGAAAAATAAAATGAAAAATTATCGCCCAGTCTCCATGATGTCGGTATATTGGAAAACATAAGTTGACTAGGAATACTTATCTATTAAAATTACGATAAAAATGTACCATCAGTGTTTATTAAAAACCTTCGATACCGTTTGCTATAAAAGTCGCTCCAGGAACTCTTCAAATATACATTACGAGAAATACTATAACAGTTGATGAAAGAACAGAAACAAACAACTAGTAAATTTACAAGGGACTTTTAGTAATCTTTTAAATGTTTTGTATATATATATACATATATATATATATATATATATATATGATCAGCCTTGCAGAAAATAATTGGTTTAAATTATAAAAAATAACATTAAATAGTCACAAGCTCTACTAACTATCATTTTCCTTTTATTATACTAACCTACCCAATTTAGGACAACTAATAATTAATAGTGAAATAATACATAACTAAAAAAAATAACTTGAAGTACCTACCCCAGCATAATTATCGTTGGAAGTTTTAATATTCACGTGTTAATAAATTTACGAACAGTGTGATACGTGTTCAGAATCACTGCCTTCTGAATGTTGATATGGAATTTTAGCTTATCCAAGCTTTCTAAGAGACTCTTGGGGATCAGCCCTGTAAATGACACTATCACTGAATAACAAGATCGGTGCATCTTGCCACCTTCTCGTTATATTTATCAAATATGTTGTTAATATTTTGCACAAAAACATGCACTAGACGAACTGAGTTAGCCTTTTTATCCACTACCATAATATCTGGCTGAATATGCGTCACCTGTCTATCGGCGATAACAGGCGTTTTGTATTAGAGTCTAATATCACCATTCTCAAGAACTGCCTGCGTATGGTACTTGTAATAAAGAGGTATGTTCTAAGTACCTAATCAAAATTTATGGACCAACTTCTGGTGTATGATGTTGCACACCTAGTTGTGTCTGTGTAGAGAATCGGTGCTAGCTAAGGTTGAACGTGTTGTATGGTTTCCGTGGTTTGTTGGCACTTTTTACACTTGGCCGATGCACACTTTGGATCACCTATAATAAATATTTTATAATTGTTGGTATTAATGACTTGATCCTGAATTTAAATCCTAAACACTTTAATCTCAGAGAATAATGTGCCTTAAGAAAGCCACGTTTTTGACGCTTCCTTGTCGATGTGGTGTTGGTTTAGGTCATGAAGGTGCTTAAAGATTTACGTCTGCGTTTGCAAGGTTTAGAGACGAGTAGATTTTATCTGCTTTTACTACAACATCATGTAAGCTGAATGTTTAAGTTTTCCTAAAAAATACATCTCCTTATGTCTCTATCTCTCCGTAATATTTGTTTACAATGTCAGTAAGAGCTATTCCTAAAGAGTGATGACTTCTGGTGATAACATATCTATTTTGTCATCATAGTTCAAGGCAATCGCTAAATTTCTTCTAAGTCAGTCTTTGGCGATTTTAGGACTTCAAAAGAGTATATCAAGACCAGTACAGCATCTGTGTTGATTGAATCAGGTTTTCTGCGTTTAAATAAGATTTTAGTAAAAAAATGTTGCCTAATTCTTTGTTCTTTGTTCTTTTGGTCAATCATCTTAGCCTCATAATATACTAGGTATCTGTAGGTGTTTTCATTTTCTATGGCTTCTATGATATCTCCAGTTGGCAGTACCACATCGTTGTTAACCACTTATCCTTTTTTCGATCTATTATTATTATTATTTTCGGTTATCACACAGTCATGGTTCTGTGGTAGGTTTAGAGGATTACCGAGTGATCCTTCTCTTCTTATAGCACCTTGCGAATGATGTGCGCAGTGCTCAGAATTACAGTCTTCTGAAGGGAGATCAGATTGTGTTCACCGGGTAATTGTTGGATGGCTTCACTTCTTTTCTTTGAGACCAGACCAGTGGCTCCAAATACAATATCGAAGTTTTCATGTTCTACATCCTTTGAATCTCAATTTGGAGATCTTTGTATTTGAGATTTTTTTCGGCTTCTTTAATTGTGATGTCGTAATCGGATGGGATAGCGACATCTATGAGTTGACATTTTCTTTGTTTCTTGTCTTTGATTATTAGGTATGTCCGGTTTATTTGCTTTGATGGATCGATCTGGTTGAACCTGTGTGTCCCAAATGATGGTGACGTCTTGGGTGTTCACAACAGGTTCTGGCGCGTGTTCTTACCACTTTTCTGCGACTGGTATGTTGTAGATAAGCTTTACATATGCTGTAGTGAAGGTGTGCTGCTACAAAGTTGTGACGCTCTAGGTATGCCCTTTTTGCCAGGATCGGACATCCTGATATAATATGGTGTATCGTCTCATCCTGTATCCGGCAAAGTCTACAGTCTTTGTCGGTTTTCATGATTTTGACTTGCATGTAGTTTGTGGCCAGCACCTGTTCTTGACAGGCCGTGATGAGTGTCTCTGTTTCTTTTTTTATATTCGCGGTTGTCAGCCATTTCCAAGTTATTGGTCTATTTATTGTGTTCTTTTCAGCTTCTACTGCTATTTGCCCATGCATGTTTTTCTTTTTCCATTTTGTTAGTTGTTCCTGTTTTATTTTTTTCTTTATCTTTTGTTTATTGTTTTGACTCTTTTTGTTTCAGGTTCAGGTTCTGCAGGGTTAGTGTCTTCTGTATCTTCTTGGCGTTCTATCTTTTGTTTCTGTTTGTCAGAATTTCTTTTATTGTGTCTGTATACCATGCCAAGATGACTATCTTTTTGTTCTTTTAGTTTCAGGTAGCTGTTAAGACCTTCTCTTTCTATGGTGTAACTAGTTTCTATGCTTATCATCCCTCGTCCACCGTCTTTCCTGGAGATGTATAATCGGTCAACGTCCGCTCTTGGGTGTAATGCTCCGTGCATGTTCATTTGTTTTTTAGTTTTCGTGTCAATTTTTCGCAATTCTGCCTGTGTCCATTTTAATATACTGTAACTGTACTGGATGACGGGTACCGCTAAGGAGTTTATGGCAGTAATGGTGTTTTTAGCATTTAGCTCTGAGTTTAATTTGCTTCGGATTCTTCTGATGTATTCGTTTCTTAATTTAATTTTTATATTTTTCTGTTGTACTCCATCATGTTCATCTATGCCAAAGTATTTGTACACTTCGTACTGGTCTTGAGCTGTTATGGTTGTTTCAAGATCAATTTTTATATTCTCTGATCGTACTAGTTTCCTTATCAGGAACCTTGTCTTTGCGCATTTGCGCATTTATTAAGGCCAAATTCCATTTTAATATCATTGCTGAATCGTTTTACTATTTGGAGTTGTTCTGCTAGCTCTTTGTCTGATTTAGCGATTAGTTTGAGGTCGTCGATGTACAGAAGGTGGTGTATTTTCTGTTTCTCATTCCTACAAGTGTATCCTGTGTTTGTGGCTTTAAGTAGGAAGGTCAAGGGGTATAACGCCATACAGAAGGGCAAGAGGGATAGCGAATGTCCTTGATAGATACCACATTGTATGTGTATATCCTTTATGATCACCGTTTTTTCTTTAGTCTTTAGGTTTAGGTCTGTTTTCCAGTTTTTCATTGATTTTGATATGAATGAGAGGAGTGTGGAATTTGTTTTGTAAATATTTAGTGCTTCTATTAGCCAGGTGTGCGGTACGCTGTCAAACGGCCTTTTTATAATCTATCCAGGCAAGGGATAGATTTTTCCCGTTTTCCCTGCTATCTTTGTGTATCATCATGCTCGTCATAAGTTGATCCTTACATCCATATGTGTTTTTAACGCAACCCTTTCTGCTTCTTTGGCATTAGGTTGTTTTCTTCCAAGTGGTGTTGAATTCTCTTTGCAATGATCTTGGTAAGCAGTTTATAGGTGTTATTCAGACATGTGATTGGTCTTGTGTCTTTGGGATGGCTTGAATTCTCTTTCTTGGGGATCAGGTATGTCTTTCCCTTGGTTAGCCACTCTGGTAGTTTATTATTATTATTATAAAAACTATTATATATTTTCTCTTTATTAAAAAATAGAGCAGTAAGTACAAATAGTTATTGCCATCAATATCTTTGTTATTTATCAATTCTGATTCTAAGCAGGGAAAATTTTATGAGCAGGAATTTATTTCCACAATTTAGTTTTAAACTATCCCGTTCAAGGTCTAAAACACATTTCAAGAGAGTTTAGTTTAAAAGAAACTAGTTAAAGAGGCATTAAAGTAATGTAGTGTGAAGAATTCAGTCTGGCTTTCCTTAATTCATACGGAGAATGCATTCAGCTTTTCGTCAGTGTTTTTGTACTGAAACCTATCTGGTCAAGATAAAGGAATTGATCGCTTGGAATTTCTATGAAGTTCGATAAAGTAGCTTTTCCAAATTTAACATAATGGAAGAAAAGTTTGGTAAGTTTAAATGGAATTGAATAACGAAGTTTGTGTTTGTTTCAATGTCGTTTGTTTCTGATGCATTTATAAATACAAATGAAAAAAAAGTTTAAATATATATTTGGTATATGTTAATCTTTTAGGTATATTGAAAATATTATTATATTATTTTACATAATTTGCTTTAAGTTATTTTTTTTTAAAACCGGCCATAAATTAGTACTTTCCGGTTTATTTTTAGGTCAGAAAATCTCATTTTGTCAAACAAGGCCAGAAAATAAAAATGATTCCGGTAATAGTTATTTGTGACACAAGGACGGAAAATGACATTTTGCAAGAGCGAGTAAAGTTGTGTAGCCGAGGTGCGTAGCACCGAGGCGAAACAATACGAGCACTTGCAAAATATTTTCCGGACGTGTAACACACACAATTCTTTGGTTCGACTAATTTTTAATATTTTCAAAAGTTCTGTTATGTTCAAGACTTGACTGCTTGTGCTAACTGAACTAAGACCACTGACTAGAAGATAGCCGACAAAATGTCAGCTGGTAATTAATTTTTATACATATAAATACTGTGCTAATAACATAGACAAATTAATTAATTAATTCTATTATCTCTGGCTAATAAGCAGCACAGAGAAAATTGTTATATTGAAAATATTAAAATCAATATCTAATAATTTTATATAAAAATAGCAGAGACAATGAACTATATCCATAATCGAATGATAAGTAGTTGTAAATTGACATAAATGTCAAATTTTATAATACAAGTTGTGAGAGAAATTAAATGTAAATTAGAATCCTGCTTACATTTAGAAAAAGTTATAGGTAAGTTTAGTATATTGTACGTTGTTTTTAATTAAATTTAATTAAAAGTTATATTTATTATGTATTTTTTGTGACTTAAAATTTAAACTCATAGCGCCATCTCTTTAGATAATCTAAAAGCTACTTTGCCGGCCTAGGCCGGAAAATGCCATTTTCCGGACGATTTTGAAGTAATTAATAGTATTGTTTCTGGACGGAGGACCAAAAAAGCTTTTACCGGACTCATTTTTATTTACTTTCCGGCCTATCTTTAATGAAAAAAAAACAATAAAATAGTTAGTCTAAGATAGCGGTCAATTGATTTCTATGGTAACCGAGTTTTGTATATATTTAAAACTATACAATAACTTGACATATTTTGACGTTTACTTGAAAACGTGAAATTTATTATAAAATGAATATTCAAAATGATGCATTTGATTGTGAATTAATGGAAGATGAAATTATACCAGATGAAATTGTTAAGGCGGCCACCCAAGCAACGTTTGTTACAAAAAAAGTGTTAAAATTAGTTAATAAAGAGTTCTTGTTATAAAAATGTAAACTGAATAATATGAAGCTTATGGTACAATAATGCCCCTTTTTAAAAAAAAAAATATTGTACGTAATACGTCCCAAAAGTGCTTTTACTGAACTTGTAGGCTTGCAGGTCTCGCCTGCGGCTCGCCCTGCAATTTGCCCGCTAGTCCAGTAAAAGACCACTTTCGGGACTTGTTACGTAAACTACTATTATAGTATGTAGGGTTCGAAGTAAGAATTAATTACAAATTAAACGGGTGATTATTTCTCGAATAGTTGAAATTTCAGTTAAGGTGAAGAGGTATAGAAGCGATCCTAACTTCTATAAATTCTTTTGAGTTATATAGAAGCGTTATATTATTTTATTTACTTGTAATGTTTATTTTCAATCAATTTAGTTAATTTAAAAGTACTTCAAAATTATTTTGTACTTCTCACAATTCTTATTGTTTATTACAGGAAAAAGTACAGAACCTTCATATGGGACCTGTAAAGAGTACAACCATGAATTTCACATTAGATGTTACAACACATGAATCAACTCTAGATATTGGAGTAGAGAATTCTTTTATCGATAGAGATGAGAGTTTAGCCAGACTTGAAATAGCTACTTTGGCAATCATTTTCATAGTGACCGTTATTGGGAACAGTACAGTTTTACTGGCACTTTGGACCAGGAGGAGGTAAGCAATGATATGATAGTAAATATGTTAAATTTTATAAACGAAAATCCAAGACAGACATTTATTGTTTCCGAAAAATTACTTACATTTTTCATAACAAGAAGTTTGGTATGATTTTTTGAATGAAGAATAATACTAAAGTTAACAAGCTTAAGTATACACTGTTCTTTAATTTTTAAGGAACGCAATTTCATTACATTCCAAATGTGATTGAAGATCGACTTAGCAGCTTTAGCGGTAAATCTATAAGTTCATTATGATTTCTCACACTTTAAATTAGCAGGTCTCATTGCAGAGTGTATGGGGCAGTCAAAAAGTTTTATATAAATTTTGATTGCAAACACAGCAAATCTCATTAGAGTTGATTGAATAAATATAACCTTTAATATTTAATTTTAGATATTAAGTATTAGATAATCGTGCACTGTGTTTTGGTAAAAACATAAATAATGGAGCGATGAAACTAGAGTGTAGCGGAGAGGGTAGTCGATAGAGTAGCCGAGGTCGAGAGAGTAGCCGAGGTCGAGAGGTTTTAAAACATAGTAGAGCGGGGATGGGTGCTGGTTCCTGTCTCGACACGCTAGCCTCTCCGCCCTGGTATTCGCACCGATTTCTTTACATCGAGGATTTACTAGAGCCTTATGAATTTAACTTTTGAAGCTGAAAGTTTTATTTTATCAATTCGCGGACTGTTTGGGACCAATAAATACCTCAACACCATAATCGATATACTCTTGACTGTTTCTGCAAGGAAATGAGTAAATGTATTCACGTAAAAGCATTGCTGCAGTTAGGTGTCGGATCCTTCGTCTTGATACAGGTTTGATATCTACTAAGCTATAAATGCTGTTAGAGCGTTGCCACGTAGAGGCAAAAGTTGCGGGTTCAAATCCTAATGGATGTATGTATGTATGTATGTATGTATGAGCAGTTAGGGGTAACAGATACACCTGCGACCTATAAGATCTATTGTGTCCCCCTTTTCTTGCTATATTTCTAATGATTTCTCAGACTCATAGCAGCTCTTCTAGTCCTAGATTCCTTAGAAAGTTTAGGATATCATTGGGTTTTAAGTTAGGTTGTTCTTCCTTTTCTATTTCGTATGACCCTAGGTATTTGACACTAGAATTACTTAATGCGATGCATTCTGAGAGTATGTGTATTGAGGTTTCATCCTCTACAGCACGGAATCTGCAGTTTGCTTCATCTACTAATCCTAGTTTCTTTATGTATTCGCTTAATCGGCAGTGTCCGGTTAGTATTCCTGTTATAATTCGGAGGTTCTTCTTACTAAGGTTAAGACAGCTGTGAGATCTCTTCTGGTTATAGTTTCCCAGGAGCGTCTTCGATTGTCTTAGTCCTTCTAGATCATTCCAGTACTTGGATTTTTCGCTATCCATTTTTATCCTGATGGATGCGACATCTTTCCATTTTCTCCTTAATGTCATTTAATATATGTATTCTTATTTCCATACTTTCTAAAATTTTACTAATTTCAAAAATGTTCTTTGAATTATGTAGGAGTCCACGAAACTGAGTGAATAGGATGGTGACAGTCAATTTCAATATTTATTACAATGTCGTAACTTCAAGTTCATTAAAAAATATATAAATAGAATGAATGGTCAATAAAGTTGTAGTATAATAAATGAAGAATATTTGAAATACAATTTTTTACTTTTTTAAAAGAAGTAGATCTCTGTGTAATAAGAGGTATATAGTGAAATAAAAGAAGAAATAAAACACTTTTTTTTCCACTTCATAACCGACTTTTATCTCACTTTATAGCGGTAATTTCGTATTTAATTGATAATTTAAGTTCCGCTTTATGAGCTTGGGACGTAATAAACAACTTGCTTCGACTGTTCTGTATTAAATTTGACTGTTCCTACTAAAATGACCTAATTAGAAGAATGAAGTAATCTATACAGATAATTTGAAATTAGAGATATATTGTAGCGTTTTAAAAAACCCTGTTAATTAAAATTCTTTTTTAACAATCTGTTTTTATCTAAGCCTATCTGTACTCGTAACATATTAAATAGAACATTTGAGTTCTTGAAATCGAACGAACTTTTCAGAACGACGTTATTGATTTTTTTTCTGAACAATCAGATTTCACGTTTAAAATCAGGCGATTCTTTTGCGGGGGTATCTTACGGCTTTTTGTTTCTAACGGAATTCATTCTAGGTAGGGCGGTGGACTCATTAACATCATCACGAGCCACCTAGTTTCAATTCTCCCGGGTTTTTTTGATTTTATCTTAAAATTACAAAGCAGTTAAGGGTTTCTAGTGCCTATTATTGTTTTTCTACCTGAAGGTTTATCTGAAGATTTCCAGACAGTGCTATCTTTAAGATTACCTCATATATCGTGTAATTATGACTGTTGATTAGCCAGAACTACAGTATTTCGATGATAGACACCTATGAAGAGTAAGTTTATGGTTTATTCTCTAAATACCTATTAATCTAGATCAGAGTGGAGTCTAGATTATATCTTATCGTACCGATCTTTTACCGAGAGAATGAAGCCATCTGATCTCCAAACTATCTTAGAAACATTTAGAAGCTAACGTAAGTTTTTGTAATTTTTTTATACCTTTATCGAATATGAGAGTACCGTTTATTTCTCTGGAAAATTTTATTTTAATTGTATTTACCGTATCAGCAATAAAAAAGTGCAGTGCCGTAATGAGAGTAACCGGGATGTGATTTTTTTTCGTGTATTGCTTACCTGTATTTTTGTTACTTATATTTTTTGTATCTCTTACTCGTAAAATTTTTTACTTCTATCTTTTATTTGTATTTCGTACCTATTTATTTAAGATTTATACCTTCATATATGAGTACTGTTTTAACTCGAGTTAATACAAAAAGCAAACGGTGAAGTTTGTCTAAATTTTAATTGTTTTACTTTTCGCTTCGCAGGGTACACAAAATAACAAAATAATATACCTAGCTGTTATTTTAAGTATAATGAAAGATATGTTTTTGAACTAATTGCAAAGGTGATTGGTAATGTGTACTTATTTACTGTTTCTAACATAGATATCTATTTTTTTTATTTTTTTTGTTTGTCTCATTTATTATTGAACCAAATAATAAATATTGTTTATTGTTTAAATAGATATTTTTCTTTTCCTAGTTAGAGCATGTTACTCTGATCAATATTTTCAGTTTATCTGGTATATATTTTATTAAAGTAACTAAATTTGGATTTATCAAAATATTTTTATCTTACAAGTTTGAATTATAACCATAAGGATAAGCAAAGAAAAGTGTAAGTATAATTATTTTTTTTGTTTCTTAAATAAAAGTGTGTAATTTCAATTTTAGCAAGAACAATCTGCCGGGTTATCTAAATTTATCTTATCTATCTTTTATCTTTTAACTGGGTTTCTTATATTTCTCCATCCTCAGGATAAAAAACATAAGTGGCGCCCATTTTCCTTTCTCTTTCATTTCTTTCTCTTCCTCTCTTTTGTCCCTTTTAACTTTTATTATTATGTTAAATACATCTTTCTTATCTTTTCAATATTTTGTCATCTAGCTCGGTCGAATCCACGCTCGCTCTCCACCAACCAACTGAGTGTCGTTCGCACTAGTTAACCTTTTCAAACGAGCATTTACCACCTTCCGATAAAAAGAGGTTACAATATTTTAATGAGTACTGCTCTGTTTGTAGTGAATTAGGTTTTTATGTCTGATGCTCCGAGAGAACTTAATGCGTATATCAACAAAAAAGGGTTTTTCCATTAAAATAAAATTGTATTGCATGTGTAAGTAATGATTATTAATTCTGTGTACACCGTTTTAATTGTTGGATGTTTTAGGCTAATGTTTAGCGTGATTGTAAAGAGAGTGATAAATGCATAAAGGTATAATCATGTATTAATTTCTAATGTTGCGATTTAAAAGAACGGTTCAGAAGTTTACTTGAAATTGCTAACTGCGTAAGGTCAAATGTCAAGTAAAATCAACAGCAATTGTTTATACCTCTAGGGATCTCATTATTTTTATTCACCGAGAATGTGGATCTGCAAAATTGAAGAGAGGCAAGCAAGTGTTTTGTTGGCTCTGAGGCCACATATGGCCCATTGTATATCCTCTCGTGTGTAGGGAAATCCACACCTCAGGCTGTCATCAGGCCTAAAGATTTAAAATAGGTGATAAGACTCTAGAGGGGGAATTGCCTGACATCGGCTGTTCTAAGCCAGTAGATACTCATCCAACATGGATCTGAGTTCAGAAAAAGCAGAGCAGTCATACAGTATATGATCTACTGTTTCCTGTTCTTGTTCTGAACTTCTGTATAGGGGCGATTCTGCTAATTTCATTGTTGTCGCAATCGGCAATGACCTGTTATGATTCCTACAGCTGTTCGCCGGAGATTTTGTCTGGTCAATGCTTTAAATTTTCCTGGTGTTTTCTCGCCAGGATTAGGGAATAACTTTTTGGTGAGTCTACTGTTTGTTGTTTCATCCCAGCACTGTATAAATTTTGGTAAGAGTGCTGTTTGATAAGGTCCACGTGAACATTGTTAGCTTGGTAGATATTTACAATCCTGCCTGATTCACCGAGGAAATTTCATTTGATTACCTGGAAGTTTTATCACTTAATTTATGGCAAAATCCTAACTTTAGTTTTCTGTCGATGTACTTACTGTTTACTTTTTCTCCTGGAAGTGTTCTGAGCTCGCTGAAACCGTTATTAATATCGAAAGAGGTGAACGAAGTATCTAGTGCCCAGCACAGCGACCTTTACTTCATCTCATAGAGTTTCATTGAATATATTTAAAAACCCGTTTTTTAAATTTAGTGCAAAAACCATTGAGTTATGAATTTTGACTAATTCTATAATAATATTACCAAAAAAATCCAGGAGACAAGGTAAACAGTTAGTATTCTGGGCACCAAGTACTCCGGAGATTACTTTTAATGTCATATTGGTTTTACGAATGCCCAAAAATGTCTGGTTATTACATTCAGACTAATTATATAATGATATTACCAAAAACTACAGAAGAAGACGTTAACAGTAGGTATCTTGGGCACCAGGTACACCGGAAATCACTTTTAATGTTATATTTGTTTTCAGCAAGACGAAAAACCGCTACGTATTGAATTTCGACTACTTGTTAACCGATATGAACCAAAAATTTAGGAAAAGACGTAAACATTAGGTACCCTGTGCACCAGTCACTCTGGAGATAACTTTTAATGACTGTACGCAACCCCAACAACCGTGTAATAAAATTAAACTCATTTCCGCCAATAAATAACGAGTTTTGTATTAGATGCACTTTAAAAATGCGTTTTAAGGATACACAAATGCAGTTTCCCAATATTATATGATTGCGGTAGGTCACAAAGTTTTCTGACGTCCTCACGAATCGAATAAAAAAAAAAGCATTGTGTGGTTTTATGAAACCACGGTAAAAGTAAAACTTTTTTTCACACTATAGACATTTAGCTAAAAATTTTTCGAATAATATTCCATTAAGGGTATAAAAATCGCTTTATCAATCTTAATTTTATACTTGGAAAATTGGAATGGACCGAATATAAATAAAATTAAACACAAATAATATAGCTTTGAGCACACTACACTGTCAGCTGCTGCAAACTATAGGCGTTGAAATCGAAATCAAAATCGAAATCGAAATTGAAATTGAAATTGAAATTGAAATCGAAATCTAAATCGAAATCGAAATCAAAATCGAAATCAAAATCAAAAGGTGTGTGTGCGATTCACACAAGATAGAAGTGAAAACTTCAGTAAATCGACAAAAGAATGAGATGAATATATATAACAAGGGTAGGATAATTACAAAGTTTATTTGTTTAAAAATGAAAGTGTTTTGATTAATTTTAAAAGATATTTTATTTAATATATGTTACATAATTTATTGCTCAAGTTCCATATTTTCAGTTTAAAAAATTATTATTTACGACTGTAATATTTTTAAAACGTTACATGTCGTAGATACTTACGCAGTCGAAGTTCGTATTAATACGAATAGGTAGAATATAACAGTCGACGTTACATGTCGTAGATACTTACGCAGTTGAAGTTCGTATTAATACGAATAGGTAGAATATAAGCGTCGACGTTACATGTCGTAGATACTTACGCAGTCGAAGTTCGTATTAATACGAATAGGTAGAATATAACCGTCGACGTTACATATCGTAGATACTTACGCAGTCGAAGGTCGTAATAATACGAATAGGTAGAATTGTTTAATTAGCAGATCTGCTCACTCTCGTAAATTTTTGTATTAAACTAGAGGCGCCGCCTACTTTATACTTTATACCTACTCGGCGGTCGACCGACATACGACATGCGCTAACACAGACCAAAAAACGATGTAATAAAAGTTTCACTTTAAAAACATTAAAATTCGTTTAAATGTTGAAGGTAACTGTATTGCCTCGACTATTTTTCTAAGAGTGGTATTAATAATAATAATAAGACTCAAATCATAACAATTTATCTATTTTCCTCTAGAAGTCACTAATTAAATAATATTATATAGAGTCTAAAACTTATTTTTAATTCTATGAACTTTTTTTAACAAAATAACATGCTCTTAAATTTGGAATTAAAACTAAGAATTTTGTTAATTATGTTTGGTATTCGTAAATAGTATTTTCAGTTTCTACGCGGTTAAACTAAACCACTTTTATTTTGTAACCAATTTTAAATTATACCTAAATAAAATGAATTCCCGATTTAACCACAAGGGAGCGAGGACGAAATCTATACAAATGATAATAGCCGAAGGCGATGCTGTTTCTTTTCAACATTCGATTTTATGCTACGTAGATTGTATTAATTTAATTCCGAATACAAATTTCTCTAAGGTATTAAGTTAATATAGTAAGGCGAAAATTTTATATAAGTCGGTATCTTTTGGTTAAGAAAAACATTTTTTAGAAGGAATCATCATTATTCTGAAAACATATTTTTCCAGTTTTCTGTCTAACATAAGCAATTATATTTTAATATACATTAATTTGGAAGAAAGACACGAAGCATAAACAAGAAAATCTGAAATATCACGGAATTGAATATACAAATTTTAAAATTGTTCCTGCAAGTTATGTAAATTACAATAGCTATTTTATTGATCTTATTTGAATAAATTTAAACGAATAAATACCGTCACTGATGTATTGAAATATATAAAAAAACTCATGTATAACACTTCATTGCTTATTTATTCATTTTTAGTTTTTAGTTTTCCAGGAGCTTCTTCGGTTGTCTGAGTTCTTCTAGATCGTTACAGTCCTTGGTTTTTCTCTATCCACTTCTCTTCTTAGTTTTTCTAAGACTGTAGGTACTACTGCTGATTCCACAAGATAGTTCTGGTCCCAAGTATGAGGTTTCAGCTCCTTTTTTTGCCAGCTTATCTGCTCTTTCGTTTCGTTCCATTCCTATGTGTCCTGTAACCTATAAGAGGGCAAGATTGTTGGAAATCGTGAAAAAAGATTAAAAATTGTGAGAGTTGTTAATAATCTTAAAAAATTGCTAAAAATTATGAAAAACATTTGAAAAACCTGTTATAATGTTAAATATCGTGAAAAATTATGTTGAAAATCTTAAAAATAGATTTTATTTACTCTACCTCTTATTATGTATCAATTTTTAGTTCGTGAAAACTGTCATTATAGACAGCAGTGCGTGAAGGATTGAAAGTGTGCGTGAAGTAACAATGTATTTTAAATGGGATTTACTTTTTCGCACTGTTTTTGACACACCTTCATATAATCAAATATCCTTAGCATTCGCGTTGCCATGGTGTTGCTATGAGAGCATTAGTCTTTTAAATAAATTGAAAATAAATTACTTTCTTGTAATTATTTTTTTGTTTGATTATCGTAGATAAAATATTGTATGAAACTGTGCGTGAAGTGCTTTTTGCGCACTCACGCGATATATACCTAAACATCGCGTGCGTGCGCAAAACGCATACTCCACGAACTGTTTCATAAATAAATAATGTAAAACGTGAAAAAATGTAGAAAATTGTAAGAAATTCTTCACAATTGTAAAATTAATAAAATGGTTAAAAAACGGACAAAAATCATAAAAAAATGTTGAAAATTGTAAAAACAATTGACAATTAAAAAAAACTAAAAATTGTATGAGTCGTTAATAATCTTAAGAGTATGAAAAATATTTGAAAATCTTGATATAATGTTAAAAATCGAAAAAACAGAAAATGATGAAAAATTAGCAATAAAAATAACAATAAAAAAAAGGAACAATATAACAAAAATTGTAAATAAAAGAAAAATGGAAAAAATTAAAAAATGAACAAAAGCGTCAAAATTACAAAATACAACGAAGAATAAAGTATAAATCTTAAAATAAAAAAATTTATGATAAAATCGGCAAAAATAGTAATAAAAAAAAACAAGAAAAAATCGTAAAAATTGGGAAAACCAGAAAAAAAAGGTGAGAGGTGTCAAGGGACACCCGGATGGAACGAAGTTCCTTTCGGTTAATTAGTTAAGGAATTGTAATTTGCAAACACAACAGAGTGTTTATACATTTATTATTATCTGTATAAAATCTTCACTTACCTAACTCCATCAGCAATATCAATAATTTGTGGAGAACCACAAATGTCAGGATACATTATTGGTATTATTTTCTATTATTTTATTATTTATTATCTACAAAAACCTGTATAAACTTAACAAAGTCGCGACACTACACTGTAGAAAATAGTAAATCCATTATACCTGAATATTTTCAACAGTTTGTTTCTTTTAACAAAAGTGTCCATTTATACAATACCAGAGGTTTAGATGACATACATATATCTAGAATTACTTTTTATTTCAATTTAATTTAAAACAGGAATTAACGATTTAATTCAAAATTTTAAAATTAAAATATTTGACAGTAACTGACAGCTAAGGTATTTTGACGTAGTCAAGTTACGAACTATTTTTTAAATGTTTATGAATTTATTAATTTATAAAAACAGGATGTAATAAAATATAATACTATATATTATAGGTAATTATTTTTTTTTTCTACAGTATTTTCTTTTTAATATACATTTTCTTTTAATTTAAAATAGTGTCTTTTAAATTGTAATATATCTATCTATGAGAGAGAGAGAGAGAGAGAGAGAGTTTTTTATTTTTTGGTCTGTGAGAGAGAGACAGACAGAGAAACATGCGTGTGTCGTGTCGTGACAACTTTTGGTCTGAATTTTTTTTTTGCTAGCTCCTAGCCTCAGTCGTAACTGGTCGTAACGCCCGAAAGGGAACTTCGTTCCAATAAGAAAAAAATCATTTATTTTTAGGTTAGCCAGTTAAATATAAAAGTAAAAATTTCATCCCGCCACTGTTTACTGTTTAAACATTTAAATGAATCTGTAAAAAGAAATTAACATACGACTTTGTTCAGCGATAGCATTCTATCTTTGCTCTAACTAACTATTTATCTTCATTTAGTAATTTCTTGAACGAAAATGACAAAACCTACCACGTGCTTGTTTTTTTTCTAATTAAAATCAAAAAAAAACTCGCTCATGATCCAATTAGCCAGTTCCTAACTGTAATTAGGGAGTCGGAACAAACATGTAGTGTTAGTAAGAGAAAGAACAAAAGATTCGAGGAAACAGTAACATATAGTGGTAGGTTTTTTAGTAAACGATTATTTGAGAGAAATCTCAAATAATCGTTTACTAAAGAATCCATGGTTCCGATCTCCTAACCGAATAAAAATATAAGACAGGGTACTAAAAAAATGACTTAGAGTTTGATATTTTAATTGTCGATTTGACAAAGTCTCTCTCTCATTAACGTTATACTATATGTGCTTAAGGAGAAAGTGAGTAAGTGTCACATGTGGCATGAGTTGAATTTAACGACCGTTCGACGATTTGATGGCTAAGCACCTATAGCGTCAGCGCGTAGAGCTGAATGTAGCGAGTTCGAGTTCGCTGGGTGCGACATTTTTTCAATTTCTCCTTAATGTCATTTAATATATTCTTGTTTTGTATACTTTCTAAAAACTTAGTGGTAGGTGTTTAAACTTACCTACAATATTTACAGTTTGAACTGTAAAGTTTTAAATAAATGTTTTTATCTACTTTTTATCATCACTTTACATTAATCATTTTTTACCCACGACTCATAAGTAAAATGCCTATTTTTTAACCTATATCTGTGTCAGTAAGTGTCAAATTATTGAGCAGTTGTGTTATAGTTTCATTTACTCAACTAGTGGAGTAAGTAAATAGAAACCTGTATTATTATGTTGGTTGCCTACAGTATACATTAAATTAAACTAACATTTGACTTTTCTCAGACAGAACTGAATCGAATATTTTTGACAACTTATGCCAAAATTTGAATTTTGTTTGATTTTTAGTTTTATACAAAACCATTTGGTAAGTCGTGGGTAAAGCATAGTACTTCACTCGAGGAAAAAAATTGCATATTTAGCTCGTTTCTTTAGCCCATTCGCTCGCAAGCTCGCTCATGGGCCAAACACACTCGCTGTAATATGCAATTTACTCCACTCGTAAAGTAATATACTATTAAATCTATATAGCTATTAGTATTTTTGTTTTATTTAATTATAAAGGTTTTTTAACTGTTTTCCATCGTTGGTTAATCGGTGCACTTAATTTTTTTTTATTATATAATTCGTTTTTGTGGCAAACTTGTTTAAACCCACTACCAGATTTCCACTTAATAACTGAGTACCGTTCTCGTTTTACTTTTCATTTTGTCCAATTAAGATTCGCAGGGCAATCAACGTCTTTCGCCAATTTGATTTCAATATGGATCTTACTGTGGTTTTGGCAGGAAATTAAAAATCCTATAATTTTTTATCAATTTAAAAAAAAATCCGTGCTATAGCGTTTTAGTCCTGAAAAAGTCATTCATCTCGTGAGAGAGGTTGATGGAGTAGAAGCTGAATATCGTAGGAATGTATTTGCAGATTTTTTTCGTTTCAGTGATGCTTTGTCGAATTATAGAGTTGCTTCGTCGAGGAACGTAAGCTTTATAAAAACTGCTATGTATATTATCAAAATCAGTTCGCAAATAAAAAAGTTTTAGCGATTAATCGGAAAAAACTCTCAAACTTTTATAGATTTGTCAATAAAATAAAAAAGATAGCGAGGAGCTTTATTTTCGTTCGATAGGAAATTGAAATAAAAAACACTATAATTTTTTTAAATCGTAAAAAAGTACTTTTCTGCAAATAAATTTAGTGTAGAAAAAGTAAAATATCTCAAAAAACTATTGGCAAATGTTACTTTAAATGACAGTTTCCTTTAGAAAGTAAAGTTATTCAATGGAATTTGAATAATTCACATAAAATATACAAACTTGGTAACTAACATAATAAGACCAGCATTATTAGAAGGACATACGAAGGTTGTCTTCTAAGTTTTGCATATAGCCATAAAGACAAAAAATATATAGACTTAAAGTACTTTATTGCTTTTCAAAATATGTCACACCAAGATCGATACACTTTTGCATACGTTTAAACCAATTGGTAAAACAGTTATTTCAGTCTTCTGTTGACATCTATAAAATCGCTGTTTTAAAAGCATCAGTGGCTTTTTTGGTAACTGGAATTGCTGCCCACGCATTAAATTCTTGATCTTTCGGAACGTGAAAAAGTCGTTGTGACTTAGGTCGGGACTATACGGTGAAGTTGCGAGCATTTGATTTGGCATGCTTTGAGAACGCACTTTTTGTTGGTTTTTTCTTATCTTGAAACACCCACACTGCGGATTGGCGTTTATTTTCCGGTTCGTAGGAGTAAATCCAAGATTCATCGCGACTAACAATACTATAAACGTTTTTTTGAGCTTCCTTTGATGTACTGTTCCAACGTTTTTCGACACCAACTGACGCGAACCGCCTTTTGCTCTTCTGTGATCAAATGAGGAAATTAATCTCGTAACACCCAGTTCTTTATGTAGGATCTAATGGATTGAGGTCTTTGAAATGCTCAAAGATCGCTCTATCTCCCGTTATGTTACACGACAGTCATCCTTAATTACCTGACAAACCGCATCAATGTTTTGCTGTGTGACTACTGTTTTGGGTGGACCTAGCCTGGATCAGTCGCTGAGACTGTAGCAACCTCGTTTTAATTCGCAATTCTAGCGAGAAATAGTTGACTGGTGTGGTACTTCATTCCCAAATACAAAAACCATTTAAGCGAGGCATTGCTATTGGGATAATCCTCTCCGAAAAAATTCTTGCTCGAAAATGTTCTCAGCTAAGATCCATTTTTCGACCGACCTGTTAATTTCAAAAATTCACTGTACCTACACGACTTGTATCCCTACAAAATTTATGTCAACAAAAGATTGAGGTTTGATTTCTGTCTGAAGGTTTTATTGGTGGTGTCTTCTAAGCGGCTATATGCAAAACTAAAAATACAACCCTCGTAGAAGGTCCACAAATAACTAGTAGGTAATGAGATTTAACTTTGTGAGAATTTTTCACTTGTAAAAGGAATCACGTTTTTGTTAAAAGTATTTTATTACAAAATTACGTCTTTTTGTCACAATTGTAGACAAAAAAGTTTTTCTTATTTTTTTTTCTTAGGTTTTAAAATAATTATTACAATCGTTTTTACTAATTTGTTAACAGTTTACTTAAGAAGTAAAACTCAACAATTATTAATATTAAATAAAAAATATTAGGACAAAAACAACTGAGTCCACCGGGATTGTAAATTATTTGTTAAAATAGTTTGCAACTGGAGAATTCCCATGAAAGCGAAGCTTTTAATGCCATCTTTGGCGTGAACGACTCAACTGAAAAGTTTCGTTCTGAATATTTATTGCGGACAAAGAAAGCAAAAAAAAAATATCCTACCTTTTAACAGTTTTTTAAGTATTAAAACACTTGACGAAATTAGAGTGATTTTATGAATTAAATTGAATCATCACTGTCTCTATTCGAATCCACCACAACTACAATAATAATATTTTATTTGATATTTTTAACCATATTCATACAATAAAAATGAACTTGTTTTTTACATATATACCTACTTATAACTCATTTTATACCACATGTACCGCTTAAACAACACTATATCAATCACCAATACCAACACAAATTAGATTATTGTCAAATATCAAATGTTATTACCTCTCAAAAAAATACAAATTATTTAATTACATCGTTTTCTGGTAATTTCCAATTTATTTATACTATGCTATCAATCCTTTAGTACCTATATAATACGTTGTCTATACGAGGTCTGTCGCAAAGTAAACAGGACTTATAAGAAATATCCGATACTACTAGCGCCATCTGTTATTGAAACTAGTGTTTGATAGGTCCATCTTTCTTTGATATTCTGTCAAAATTTCATGACCACTTCACGCCGAGTTATAGCGTTCAAAGTGATAGTACCTTTTTAACATCGGTTGAAAAATAAGCATCGAACAAAGAGTCAATATTAAGTTCTGTTTTAAACTTGGTAAAACATTTACCAAAACGCATCTATTGTCAAAACAAATTTATGGTTATGATTGTTTATTTCGTAGGAAAAACACGAGTGGACGATTTAAAGAGGCAAAGAAAGATAAAGCTTTCTGTACAACATTGTGACTGGTGACGAATATTTTCAATACAATCACGAAACCAAGAGCCCAAGTTCCGCAAGGAAGTACCCAAGCGACAAATCAGAAAAAAATCCGTTTGGAAAAGTCAAAAGTGAAGACAATGTTAATTTGTTTCTATGATTCGAAGGGAGTTATTTACAAAGAATTCGTTCCAGCGGGCCAATCGGTTAATGCTGTGTATAATCTTCGGGTTATGACGCGTTTGCTCACGCGTATCCGTCGTGTTCGGTCAGAATATCGCGAAGAAGGAAGTTGGCGCTTGTTGCACGATAATGCACCATCATCGATCAACACTTGTGTTCGTTTTTTTGACAAAAAATGGCATTTTAACATCGATCGACACTTGTGTTCGTTTTTTGACAAAAAATGGCATTTTAACTATAAACCACTCCTCAGATTCTCCAGTTATGGCACCGTGCGCCTTTTTTCTGTTCGGTAGACTATATTTGGCCATAAAGGCCATCCAAAAGTCGTCGACAGGATTACAAAAAAAAAAAGAAAAAAAAAACTGATCCCTTGACGAAAGTTTCTGTGGTTCCCGTCGTCCTTGCCAAATGGGAGGCATCATGCCAGAGGAGACACGCTACAGCGTCAATCTCCCAATTCCACATTGCACCACATGGGATTAAACACCTACACGCACTTACACTCACACCAAAAAAATGTTTTTTAGTTATTCACGTTCCAGGAACCGGGAACCAGGAAACATCGAAACAGTCAGAAAAACCATTCCAAACTCCACAATCCAACCATAAAAAGGTCACTAAATTATATAACAGGGTCCTTACTAACACCCAAAACACATCCACATCACACTCCTGTAAACCGACTATTCCTTGTATCCTTGTAACTTTATGCAAAAGAGACCGGAATATTTTAATAAAATTATTAAGGACCCATTATTTCTAACAATTTATCAAATATTCTTTTATACATTCGAAAATAATTAAAAAAACTATCTTCATACATTGTCACGTATTGCCCCTTTAAATACCTTTCTTATTCAAATGATGTACCCAAAATGCCTTTTGTTTTCTTTTTCGTCTTCTAGCAATATAAATTGTTATTGCTAACTATTTGGCACTAACCATTTCTACACCTTACTGTCGCGAGGGGCGAGACAAGACAAGACAAGAGTGGATTAACAACGTTCGAATACTTTCATAAAGAACGATGGAAAAACATCAAGGCAGAAATTTAACGGAATGCTTTTATAACTCCCGTGCGAATGAGGTCTAAAGGAACTATCCGCTATAGATAGAAATCGCAGGCTCAAGCCCTGATAGGATATAATATTTTTTCGATTTCTTCTAAATGTGAATCAGATATATAAAATTATATTTCGTGTAAAGCTTTTTAACACACAAACTATAATGTTCCAGGAATATTTTTATTAAATGAAATTAAAAATGGTAAAAATAAATAGAGAAAGTTCTTAAAAAGTATATATTACTTAACATCGACTAGTATACAGTTGCATACAAAAATTTTGAACAAATTGAAAACAACAAAAAAGTTACTTGCTTCCTAAATCTTACATTAACTTCTAATATAAAGTATTACCTTGCTTGCATTAAGCACCTATTCTTACTTAACATCAAATTGTCTAATTCATTTTCAGCTAACTGCTGTTATTTGCGGAAAGTTCTTCGTTAAAGCATATCTCATGCATGCTTTATCGGATTTAGGTCTGGCGATTCAGCAGGTTATAGCTTGCTCTTCTAAAAATGTTCTTGTTTCTCTAGCGAGATGTGGTTGTGCATTATCGTGCATTAAAATGAAACTAGGTTCAACAATTTTGCTTCGTGGATGTAGAATATGTTCGATATAAAATTTAGTGGTTAACAATTTTTCTAACAAAACGAGATTTATTCTTCTTCCCAGTGTTATGCCAGCCCACAGCACTACAGTACCCCTTCTATTGCTGTGCACTGCCTAAACATTTTAAAGAACCGCTGAACTGGTAGTTTCTCTCCATAATCTTATCCTACGTAAACCTGGATGTAAATAAAACTGAGGCCCATTGATTTTCTGTCCAAATTTACATGTTCGTTGACCCAATTTAATCGAAGTGTGCGATTCCCTTGTGATAAAGGTTGACATCTTAGAGGGCGTCTACTTCTTAAACTACTATCGTGTAATCTGATTCTAATGGTACACTCCGATATTTATAATTATTAGTATCCTGGAAGCTACTTATTACTTAGAAGCTGTTATTTGAGGGTTGCGAAGTGCCATTTGAATAATGAAACGATCTTTTGCTGAGCTAATACGTGAAGGACCTAAATATTATTTATAAATACGAATGTACTCGCGATAGAGCGACCACAGATGCGAAATAACGCTTTGCGATGTTTGCAAGACTTCCGCAACATTAATTTGATGAGCTCCATTTTCGAGTCTTCCAACAGCTCGTAACATTTGATCACGAATTAGATGATTTCGGTTCATGATAGAAAATAGTCTATTTTTTACTGTATAATATACCAAACTATCGAAGAATTTACAAATAAGTTAAAAATTTTAAATCTTAACTTTAACTTCTTTACAGGTTTGGCAAATTCTTGTTTTTCTTGACCAAACAAAAATTAAAAACAATTTATAATGACGAAACAATTCTTACCATTATTTGTTATTAACAGATATTAATAATAAAATATTTCTTAAACATTTAAACAACTTAGCTACATAAAGAATATCTCTGACCATTGCGGATTTTGTAATATTAATGTAATAATTTGGTTAAATAATGATAGGCTTAATATTGTGTAGTGCATTTATATTCAATTTAAATCGACAATTATACAACATTGTATGGCAGCTTAGTTAAACTTTATGTTTTTGTTAATTTTAGCGGGCATTATTATGGAGCTTTTATACAACAATTTGTTTCCATAAAATACAATAAGGTATAATTATTATTGTATAAACGTATATAGAGCAGTTTTTTCTTTATAACATAAATAGCAAACAACTATTACGGAAAATAAAAAAGTAGTCCTTAAAAGTGCAATACAACCAGCTTGTAACCTAATTATTTTTTGAGATATCTCTCATGCAATTTTTAAAATGTAGAAAGTATACAAAATGAGATTCAGGAGAAATTGAAAAAACGTCCCATCCGGCAGAAACTGGAAGCTACAACCTTTACTTTAACGCGGTAACGCTGTAACCAGTAAGCTACAGATGCCTTATTCATTGGTAAGCCTTTTGTTCATTAAATTCAACTCATGTCTCATGTGACCCTTACTCACATTTTCCTTACGGAAAGTATGCATGACGATAATTGCTTGTCAAATCGACAATTACACATCAAAGTCTGACTTAATTTTATTCGATTACGATCCGAGACCATAGAGATTTAGTAAACCAATTATCTTTTAAGAAATGTCTCATGGGATTTTTGAAATTTAGAAACAATATCTAATATATTAAATGGCATAAAAGAGAAATTAAAAAAACTAGTGCGGCAGTCAGTCAGACTGCCGACAGAAGTTATACTTCTATGCACGCGCATGGATTCATAAATTTGTATGCGAATGATTTAGCAAACTCATTATATAATATTCGTGGTAAGCGACCCCAAAAACCTCCTAGTACCGTGTGCACACTCTTTTTGTATCGAATTTGCATAAAATTCCTGGAGACGAGGTCCGTCTTAAGCACCAGGTGTTTCGAACACCGTCGCCATTATTATAATCGTATTTAGCGACTTAAAACCGAGTACCAAGTGTGCACTGATTCCCCAGGAAAAGAGGTAAATACCCTAGACACCAACTGCCGCGGAGACTTTCGGAATCGTGATATTCGTGTTCAGCGACTCCAAAAACTCCAAGTATATAAATTGAACACATTTTCAGCAATACTTACCGAGTTGTAAGTTTTCTCTCTATTGTCTGTTCGGAATGTACTTTTTAAATGCAGAAATGCAATTTCCATTTTTACATTATAAAATATAGCGACAAATTTCCTGATACTTTAACGAATCCAATGCAAAAAAACGCATTCCGATCCATCTTACGTTACAAAATTCGGAGGTTTTGGTGCTTTATTTCCTCGACTATTCGTAAAAACTCTGTTTATGTAGCCAACAACCTCAAAAGCATAGTGCAGAATATACTGCAACCATGTGACGGTATTTTAGACTACAATACAATACTTATTACTGAATATTATTATTAATATTATAAATATAAAATACTAAACTTAATATGTTAACTTACGTGACAGAATTATAAAATAATCTGTCAAATAATCATGTGGTCCGTCACTATCATATTCATACATTAGTTCAGACTGTTTTTTGTATATCTATCCCTTTTCAATGTACTGAATGTTGAAACGGTATTCAAAGGACTTATAGTTATGATTAATAACATGTTATAAATATTTCATCTTTGTTTTTACCGACCAATATCCCTTATAAGTGTGTCTGTCCCTCTCTTACTCACACCATTACATATGTAATGATTTTTCCGATTTAACTGTACACAAATCTTTTCCATCGAGTGCATGAATAGAAGTATAACTTCAAAAATGTCGCATCAATGTGACAAAAGTTGAATTTAATGACCAAAAGGCTTATTAATGACTAAGCCATCTGCAGCTTAGTGGTTAGAGCAGCACCGCATTAAGGTAAAGGTTGCGCGTTCAAGTCATTATGCCGGATGCAACCTTTTTTTAATTTCATTGAATATATTCTTATTATTATACTGTCTAAATAACAGCAAACTTGTATTAAAAGCCGAAATGTAGTCAATAAAAAAAAAAGTAGTAGATAGATAAGTAAAAAATTTCACAGCTATTTTACACAGCGTGTCTGTAAATGATGCTTCAATGTTTTAGGAGATGATTACTTACAAAAAATTAATGCTATCACATTTCTCGAAAACTTAGTATGAACTGAGTTACAAAGTGTCAAAGGAAAAAATATATTTCTTTGAATAACCTTTTTATCGGTGGTTTGATTACTTTCCACTTGTCCAATTCACAAGTGCCTTCCTAGATTACGTTCCAAATGTAATGTAAAGACTCAAGTGCCAAAGGGCATAACCTGACCTTAACTCTTTTTCTTATAGTAGACAACTGCTTTTTGTTACCGATTCAGTAATTCAAATAGGTATTCAGGTATTAGCATATCACATTAAAATAAAAGTATATTAAAATCAAGAATAAACGCACTAATTTGATTCGAAATAAAAACAAACAATTAAATTAAGAATAAACATTTCCAATTTAAGTCTGGTCAAAATTATTATTCTGAGATCAAATAAACGATTTTATTTTTTGATTGTGTATTCGTATACTCAATCGTATTGAAACCAATCAAATTATAGTCGTAGCCAATGGTTTGGAAAGTGTTCATTTAAAAAAAATATGAATGCGCTAAAAAAATAATTGTATATTGAGATAAAAAAATTGTATAATTTATTCTTGTTGTAATTTGCAGAAACGTTATCTGTTTTGTATTAAATATTTGAAAATATTTCCCTTGCTCCCTAAGTAATTGATTCTGATCGTAAATATAGTCCAGGGAAGTTACGAAAAATAGCGGAAAAATTTACATCCAGCAGATATCGAAATGCGGTTTTTTGCATTGTGTTCAGGAAGGTCCCAGGAAAAAAGTCTACAACGTCTGGTTTGGCGCATTTTTGAAAAATGCCTTCTGGGCCGGAAAATGCATTTTCAAATTGCATCATTCCTTGCAACATTATAGGAACGACTGGAAACTCGGAAAAATCGTTTGCAAATGGTTACTCGGAGGGTTTTTGGGGCTGCCGAACTCGATTCTGGCATTAGAATTACCCGGGGGTGGCTCTGTGGGGGTGCGCAGGGGAGAATTTGGGGAGAAATGGCAGCGTGCATGAAATCGCTTCAAACCCGTTACTCGCGGGTTTTCGGGGATGACGAATTCAATTCTGGCATTGGAATTACTCGGGGGCGGCTTTACGGTGGTATCCGGGGGGACATTCTGGGGGAGAAACTGCATAGTCCATGAAAATCGCTCCAAACTCGACACTCGGGGAGTTTTCGGGGATGACGAATTTAATTCTGGCATTGGAATTACACGGGAGTGTTCGGGGGGCGGCTCTGCGGGGGTATCCGGGGGTCATTCTGGAGGGGAAATTGCATAGTTCATGAAAACCGCTCCAAAGTTATTACTTGGGGGTTTTCGGGAATGACAAATTTAATTCTAGCATTAGATTTCCCCGCGGGCGCTCGGCGTTCCCTCTTTGGGGTGCGTGGGGGGTGAATTGAGGGAGAAATGTTAGGTGCTTGAAAATCACTACAAACTCGTTACTTGGGGGTTGTCGGTGATGCCGATTTCAATTCCGGCATTAGAGTTCTGCGATGGTGCTCGGGGTTGGTGCTGTGAAAAATGGTAAAGGAGAAAGTGAAATATCACAAATTATAAAAATAGTATTTTATTCAAATAACAAATAAGAGTTTTTATTAATGTTGAATTATTCATTATAAACTTAGATACTAAACATCTTGTTTAAACTCTTAAACTCTAAATTCTTCTGCATCTTCTCCCCCTTCTTTATCTTCTTCGTCACTATTCTCGGCCCCGTTGCAGAAATATTTAAGCAAACACATGTATCCATGGATAATTTAATAGATCATGGGCCTCGTCTAGCTTTGGTTTTTTACGGGGCACCCAAAGATGTGCGCACGAGCGATAAACCAGCGATTGAGCTCGTCCAAAGCTATCGAGCAAAAATGTATGCTGAAGCCACCGATTCTAACAAAGTCGATCTTGCACGCATAATTCCGACTACCAATGTGTTAACCGAGCATATTAAGCGAGTCTATTTTCAAGTACAGGCTTGGTATGGTTCACAAGGTCAAGACGAGACCTTAGATCCGTTGGAATGGGGGTGGGAATTGGTGGATGTAGAGCTCAGTCCTGTCACCATGACCCAGAAAGCCGGTCCTGGGAATATTTTAAGCAAAATTTCTTGTTCTTGTGAAACCGACTGTGGCACTACGAGGTGCGGGTGCCGCCGAAGTGGGTTGGAGTGCTCACTTGCATGCAAGCATTGCAATGGCAATTGCTCAAAACTAAAAAGCCACTTCTAACGGGACCGAGAAAAGTGACGAGGAAGACGATAAAGAAGGGGGAGAAGATGCAGAAGGATAAAGAAGGGGGAGAAGATGCAGAAGAATAAGAGTTTGAACTAAATGTTAAGTATCTAAGTTTATAATGAATAATTCAACATTAATATAAATTCTTATTTGTTATTTGAATAAAATACTATTTTTATAAATTGTGATTTTTCACTTTCTCCTTTACCATTTCGCACAGCACAAACCCCGAGCACCCCCGCAGAAGTCTAATGCCGGAATTGAAATCGGCATCACCGACAAACCCCGAGTAATTAGTTTGTAGTGATTTTCAGACACCCCCTGCGCACCCCCCTAAAGGGAACCCCGAGCGCCCCCGGAAAAATCTAATGCTAGAATTGAATTTTACATCTCCAAAAACCCCTAAGTAATGAATTTGGAGCGGTTTTCATGAACTATGCAATTTCCCCTCCAGAATGACCCCCGGATACCCCCGCAGAGCCGCCTCCCGAGCGCTCCCGGGTAATTCCAATGCCAGAATTAAATTCGTCATCTCCGAAAACCCCCAGTTTGGAGCGATTTTCATGCACGCTGCCATTTCTCCCCTAATTCACCCCCTGCGCACCCCCACAGACCCACCCCTGGGTGATTCTAATGCCAGAATCGAGTTCAGCAGCCCCAAAAACCCCCTGAGTAACCATTTCCAAACGATTTTTCCGAGTTTCCATTCGTTCCTAGAATGTTGCAAGGAATGATGCAATTGGAAAATGCATTTTCCGCCCCAGAAGGCATTTTTCAAAAAATGCGCCAAACCAGACGTTGTAGACTTTTTTCCTGTGACCTTCCTGAACACAACGCACAAAACCGCATTTCGATATCTGCTGGATGTAAATTTTTCCGCTATTCGGGCGATTTTAATCTAAATGCCCTGGACTAATAATTTTTGTTCTCGGTATAGTCCGGTCAAGTTAGCATCAAAAATAGGGGTAAGGTTACATTAATTCGCACCTTGCTAAAAATTGGTATGAATGTTGGGTACCCTATTATACACAATTTGTCAATTATCCACATCAATGCGAAGTGTGGAAAAAAATTTATTCAAGGTCAAATGTTGCAAAAATTGGTTTTTTGAGTTTTCCAGCTAAACGGTAAGTTTTATAATAAAAATAGGTGAGACAAAAATTATTCATCATGCAATTATTTATAAAAATTGTTCTTACACTTTTTTTCCTAAAAATCACCATTTCGGAGATACAGCGATGCAAAATGTTGAAAAAGTTGTATTCTTCATAATATGCATGTCAATTACCGTAATATACGTTACAGAACGATAATATAAGTAAAAATATTAATTTTCTTAGCGTATACATACATATTATACAGTTCATTTCAATGTTGAAAGAAAAATATCTCTGTAAAGCAAGCTGATAATGATGTTGATGTCCTGATAGTTGAAACAGCAATAGAACAATTTAACTCGACAAATCCAACTATTCTTGTTGGTGAAGATGTTGGTTTGTTGGTATTACTTACTGCTCGAACGCCAACTGAAAAAATTATTTATTTTTTAAAACCTGGGAAGGCTCAACAACAATTAAAAATATATTCATCCAAGATTTATCTGCTTTTTCAAAATGCCAAATTCATATCTTATTTCTACATGCAGTAACTGGTTGCGACACGACATCAGTATTTTTCAGGAGAGGTAAAAGATCAGTTTTGAAATTGTTTGAGAGACAAGATTTAGTTGATTGTGCTGACGTTTTCAAAGAAAGTACCTCTACTCCACAAGCTGTAATCACCAACGAAATTCGCTTTCTTCTTTTAATTTACGGAGCTCCAAAAAAAATTACGTGCTTAGATAAGTTTTGATACGTATCTTTTGCAAAAAATACGTATAAAAAGAAACAAGTACAATTAGCTTGTCTTCCTCCAACCTCTGCTTCTGCTCATCAACATCTATTTCGGGTATATTATCAAGTTTAAGTATGGCATGGTAATAAACTAAACCCAGAAGACTGGGAATGGAAGTTAATTGTCAATATATTGAAACCAGTTCAGACTTTACTCTCTCTTGCACCTGAAAAACTCCTCAATTCAATTTTTTGCAATTGCAAAACGTGTAATGCTAAATGCGGCTTTAAAAAAATTGGTTTGTTTTGTTCATTAGCATGTATCAGTTGTCGAGGCCAATCGTGGTCCAATGTTGAATCGCCAGTAGAAGAGAATTCTTACGATATAGGCGAGGAGACATCTGATGCATCTCTCTTTGAACAATTTATTTGTACCCAACAGGAAGAAGAAGAAGAAGAAGAAGGAGAAGAGCAAGACAGTATGGATTATGTTCCATTAGAAGAGTATCGATCAGACGCATAATTTTCTCAATTTACGCATTACTTACACCGCTCTTGCTATTTACAATAGTACCATTTTCAATTTAATACAATAGCTTTTTAACTCAACAGAAGCACAATAGATCGTGGGATAGGCCTACCAGGGAAACGACGTAAAAAAACGCGCCATGTACACTCACGGGTGGCGCGGAAACCTGTGCATATTATGAAGAATACAACTTTTTCAAAATTTTGCATCGCTGTATCTCCGAAATGGTGATTCTTAGGAAAAAAAGTGTAAGAACAATTTTTATAGATAATTGCATGATGAATAATTTTTGTCTCACCTATTTTTATTATAAAACTTACCGTTTAGCTGGAAAACTCAAAAACCGATTTTTGCAACATTTGACCTTGAATAATTGTTTTTCCACACTTCGCATTGATGTGGATAATTGACAAATTGGGTATAATAGGGATCCCAACATTCATGCCAATTTTTAGCAAGGTGCAAATTAATGTAACCTTCAATGTCTATTTTGACCGGAGTAGTATATGTTGGTTGTCAGACAAAAAAAAACAAATCGATACAATTTACTTGTTAGTGTTATTAATGGAATTTTTATGTAGATTTGTTAATTCAATTCTAAGCAAGTTCATACATTAATAAAAAAGCATGAAAACAGAATCAAAATCAGATGTATTTTCTAATGAATGTTAATTTTCGTTAAAATTATCAATTGTATTTTATCTGCATCAGCAAATTTAAATTATGTATGTTTTAATGTATTTTGTTGTTTCTTTTCTCTGATTATTTAAATAACAACGGAGGAGTTCTGGAGATTTAAAATATTTCATGAGCTGCTATACGAATTAAAACTACCAATAACGGATTATATGTTTAGTAATTGTTAACAATGTATTCTAAACAGATTTTATAAAACCAAATAAAATCTAAAAACATGTACATGAAATAACGTAAGCATCATTCAGTTGTTGTCCGATATCAAAGTATAAATTAATTATATTAACGATTCAACGTTTATTTATATCAAGCAGTCTATCTTTTTATTTATTCACGTTGGTATTGGTTTTTGTCATGTTGGTGTTTGAAAGTTACCAAGTCATTGCAAGTCACAAACTGACAAAGCTTGACAACAAATATTATAAATATAAAATATAATGGTTAAATGCATTTAAAAAAATAATATGCCGAAAAAAAATTGTGTAGAGATAAAAAAATGAATACAAAGATGATATTACATGTTTAGAAAATTTCAGAAGAGTGATTTATATAAGATCTCTTAGGTTTTGAATGTAAGTATTTATTGTGTTTCTATACAAGATTATTTGCAATGTTTTCATCAGCAAATAGTTCCAAACATTTTTAATTTCATTAATAGTAGTTGTATTTGAAGTTATTTGTTACATTAAATACACTTTTACATTCTTATTACATTTAAATTACTTATAATTTATTAAGCATACCTAACCTCACATTTCTTCTGTCAGTCATTATTTTACAATGTTGCCAGATTACACACTATAGTAAAAGTTAAAAATGTTTAAGAATAAAGTATTTTCATTAATTTCTTTAATAACAATGATCCATAATATTAATTAAAATGTAATTTGATAGGACATGGACGAATCGATGTTTTATTCATTAATCTATGACCAATCAAATATCATTTAAATTTTAATTTAATACATTTTTTAAATATTTCGTATTTTTTTAGGTTAGTGTTAAATGTAAACGAAAAATCTTAAAAAAAGATTTAGTTAATGATAAAGAAGCGGCAAATAAGAGAAAGAAAGATAAAGCAGATACATTTAAGAACTTCATTTAAAAAAAAATTGCAGAGGCAGATTTGGACGTACCTACAATTACAAAAACGAATATTTTACTTCAGATAAACTTTTGACTAACGCAAAACAAAACTGAGATTTAAACGGTGAACAAACTTATTTATACAAAATTAGTGATATATAAACTTAAAAACGTGAACTGACGACAAATTTTAAGTGAGCGAAGACAGCAAAATCTTTGTCCTTCAGAAATTTATGGAATTAAAAAAGCGCAATGAAATCATCAGATTCGTGTACCTAGACATGGATATAAAAAAATGGTACTCCAACGCGTCGATGGGTACAGTAATCTTATCTTATCTTAATATATATAAATTACGTGTCACGTTGTTTGTCCGCAATGGACTCATAAACTACTAAACCGATTTTAATCAAATTTGCACACCGTGTGCAGTTTGATCCAGCTTGAAAGATAGGATAGCTTACATTTTAATTTATAGTCGCAATATTATTTTATTGCAAATTATTTGTTTATTGAATTGTTATTATATTAAATATGATATTATCATTTTGAAAGTCTTTATGTAAAGTCTTGGTAGCTAATTTGGATCAGCGGCTGATTATGACATTTCGGTTGGGTTATCGTAATGGGATCGATTACGCCAGAGGGAAGTTTTTTTTTTTGTTTTCACATGTGAAAACAGTAATTATTATTTTAATTTTAACTGTTAATAAAATAAACTATTTTAGAAAGTTTTTAGATACAACTACCCTTGATTTTGTTAACAAGGAAACAATCCTCTTTATAATCAATCACAGCGTTGTATGACTTAATATTTTTGCAATATCAAGGATGCTGTGCATTGTTGAGATGACACTTAAATTCAGGTTTAATTATTGAAAAGTTTTAACATAAAAAGTTGGGGTGTCCCTAAAACAGACCCTGGGGTCTGGGCCATTGTAACTCTTGACGTATTTTCGTGAGTAAGTGTGACATGCCACCATGTAGTTTATTTGGTAAGACTCCCTATTCTTAATGTTTATTACTCATTCTTATTGCTTCTTTATTCATTAATATATTTGTTGTTTGTTTCCTGCTGTTTATTTCATCTTACCCTTGGTTAGTTTTCTGCCTTCAGCAGTATACCTGGCCGGGAGTGCCTTTAGTAAGCTACTCCTTATCCTATAACACAAAGGCACATTCTCCCAAATCTCTCCCGGCGTGACAGTAATATACTCATTTCTTAGAAACTTGAATAAAAATAATAATAAATTTTAAAATTCTTTTGTATTGATTGTATTTCGTCTTAATTCGTAAATAATAATTTCATTGTATTAAGGGGTTGCAGTAGTAGAAAATCTGTCATGGAGGTCGCCATATTTTTTACAAATGGCATCTATGTAAACAAGCATGGTGGTCCCCATGACTGATGTTCTCCTACTGTTCCTCTTAAATAGATTACTACAATGTAATATAACAAAAACCTTAGCCACAGCAACGCGTGGCCGGGTCAGCTAGTTTCAAACGTAATCCATTGCATGTGTAATCCGAAGAAAAGCGATTTACAATTTTACTCGCAGGAGCAAATGGTGGGTCAATAGGGATGTGATTTGTTATTAGACTCTTCAAATACTGACATTGACTATCACAAAACTATAAATGGTGATATTTTCAAAAACTGGATTTTTAATTAACTTATTCCTGCTTTATTCAATTTTCCAGAGAAATGTGTATAAAGTAAACATGGATAATGCTTCAGTTCATTCTGTACAACAAAACAGACCACCTACAATTTCAGCAACAAAATAGATATAACAGAGATGGTTAAGCAGCAATAATATCGAATTTGATAAAAGTATTAAAAAAAAGACAATTATACTTGCACAATACAGAAGCAACGATAAGACATGTAACAGATGAAATATTAAACCAACATAGACATGATTTACTTCGATTACCTCCATTTTGCATTTTTATATTTGGACAAAACTTGGACAGAACCGTTAAGACAATGTAGGTACACCAGACATGTGGAAAAAATTTTGTAGACATACAGAAGAAATTATTTTGACGGATTGGACTTATTACATGAAAAATTGTTCACTTGACAACATTTTACCTGTGATACTGGAGGTGAATTGAAAATAAATAACGAATAGATGAACCTGACAATAATTTTAACCAAATCTGTTACTTCAATTTTTGTTTATATGTTTTTTTAATATTGTATGTTTCATTTTTTTTACTTTGCTTATTTTACTATTAGTGTATCTGCTTTTCTGCTAAATTATTGCACTATAACTATTGAACACATATTAAACGGATTTCCATTATTTGAAGCATAAAATTTTGTGGGAATTTTTATCTTTGTTTTACTTATCAAAATACCAATTGGTGTGTCATAATGCCGCACTACCTGGAAAGCTCCACGAAAAATTCTTTAATATATAGCTGCTGTAATACTTATCGACAAAATGAAATATTTTGTATTTTCTCATTTATAGCTGGTCCAATTTAAATGTTTTATAATATCGTTATATAGACATAGAAAATTTGTTCTAAATTGCAATTGAAGACTTTTTTGTAAATGTTTTTATTGTTTGCTTTCATTTAATTAAGTACTATTATTTTGTAAATGCATTCATTATATCTAAAAATATATTTTTAAATTGACGATTTTCGTTTTTTGTGAAAGTACTAATTTTTAATGATTTGATGGCGCTGAAATGGAGTACACAATTGTTATTTTATTTATTGTCACTAACACTATGATTTTATTGAGGACGTGACAACAGCGCATTTACAACTGAAAATAAGATTAAATATACAGGGCGAAATTCATCACCCTAACAAGGCCTACTTTAATAAAAATAAGCTTTGAATGATGTATATGAGCCTGTATTTGTGTTGATTTTCAGAATGAAAGTAAATACGAGTTTGTTATTCATTTTTTTCCAATCAAAGCATTTTGGTTGCAGGTAAATATGTACATTAAATAAGTTTAATGTTTGAAGTAAAAATTGTAAGTGTATTTGACTTGAAATATTGTGTGAAATGTTTTTAAACGTTGTCTCAAAAAATAACGTTGGATAAAGCTTTTTCAGTAAAAATCTTTTAAAAGACATATATCTACAACTTGAATAAATGTATACGAGATCTGCCTAAAAACCTACTTTTAAATTACTACGGTAGCGTAATTTTTCGATATTGGGTGAGTGGCATCCCCATGTAATTGAATCACACGCTCCCAGCGGTGTTTTTACTTTCCGAAGCGATCCTGGAAGTCAGTTTTTGAAATATCCTTGAGTGCCCTCCTCGCATTATCTTTTACTGTCTTTTTGTCATGGAACACGTGTCCTTTGAGCGTTGTTTTTTAAATTCGTTAACAACCATATGTCCAAGGAAGCTATAACGAGACTATACGGAGATTGGCGAAGCAGTATTAAATTGTGTTTCGTTAAAAACGTTTGACAAAATTCTATAAATGCGCTCGTACATTATCGTTGGGGAGAAACCAATCTCAGTTTCATTAAAAATTCATCCGATTTTTTAAGTAAAACTTCTTTAGTCGCGACTAGGGGTAACTCAGTAATTCTAACGGACGTGACGTCATTCTAATGTACCGCGTACCGGAAACAAACCCTGATACAATATACCTAACACGATTCGGCCTACTATATTAAATAAAATTAAATCTGTAATTATATGAATTGACAGCTTGTCAACCAAAATACATTGGTGGTAAATAGTTTAAATTTGTGTATAAAGTGTTTGTTTTAAATATGAATAAACAAAGTGGATTTATTAATGAAGAAAGTGATAAAAAAATATTGAATGAAAATGAGTGAGTACCTACTCTATATGCATACATTTTATTTTTGGTGTGTAATTACACTATTTATACCTAATTATTTATACCTATTTATTATACCTAGCTATTTTCGTTTTATACACTTAAAGAGCTAAAAAGAAAAAGAAATTGTGAACGTCAAAGGGCATATTATCAGCGCCAGAAAGATTTGAAGAAAAATGAAAACGAAAATAAGACGAGACAGCGACATTCATTATGATTTGATTAAGTAAGTTTATATAACATCCATACATATTATGATAGTAAATAATTGTTTATAGGGAAGCTTTACGTTAAGTAAAGAAGCATGTTGCACGTTTTTGTTCATAAAATAATAATATTCGAAATGTTTTAACACTTGCTTATACTTCTTTTAGGTTTGGTTAGGTAGCCATAAAGGCCATAAAACCACTAGTCAGGATGGCTGATCTTATACCAGCAATAACAGATCCTTCGTAGAACTGAAGAAAACAAACTCAACTCAGGATTTTAAATTTTATGGAATAGGCTATAAAACGCTACAAAATGAAATGGTTATCTAACTATCGAAGGCTCTTGTGTTGTGTTGTATTACAATAAGGTAGATACAGCTACAAAATCACACATTCTAAAAGTAATGTGTGTATATTTTTAATATTGTTTACCTATTATTAAAGCAAAACTCCTTTAGGCGCGACTAGGGGTAACTGTAACGTTATATTCTAATGGAAGATTCTGATGGAAGTAACGGTGTGATTTCAGCTATGGGAGGAGCTTAAATTTTCAAAATTTATTTATAAAATTTTCAAAATTTATTTATGAAATTTTCAAAATTTTCAAACGGTTTCAAATACATTAATGGTATTTAGAGAGTAAAATCTATGTTTCACATTTTAGTTATCATAAACCTATTATTTCATATAAATAATGATAACTTTCAAATTCCCATTTCTAATGAATAATATAAATATAACATCTCATTTTTTGTAAAGTATATAGACAATACATATAATTGAATTGTAATTAGATATTTATTTTCCGATACGGACGTCAAAAAGTTTTACTTCAATCGCGCGTAAAGGTTACACGCACACTCTTTTTTTTACTGCGTCACGTAATCATTTTTGATTTACAGAGTTTTGAAATGTTTCTAAATTACTTTTCTTTTTCAGCTATGGTCTCATATCATATGTGTCCGGTTACCCTATCCATTTCATAGGTCCCAATTATGCATGCATAATCATATTTTATTGCTAATTTATTGTTAATTTATTACATAAAAAAATATTGCTTTAACCCTTTTCAATAAAAAATGGTTATTCTAGCTTGACAATAATTGCTCTTGAATGTTATATTGACCAAACTTCAAAAAATACCCTAACATGTCTTAACGTGAATCTGACCCCCAAAAAAATAAACTCTACATAACACAGTATTTTAGTCAGTGGCGGATCCACGGGGGGGGGGGTTCGGGTCTGGACCCCCCCCCCCCATCGGGAAAATAAGAGATTTTTTTTTGTAATTTTTATCGGCTCCTAATTTCCAAATTTTGTTAGGGAACAAAAAAATGAGCAAGACAAAAAAATAAAATAGAATAAATTTTTTTGCTTTAAAATTGAAGAACTTTAATAATTATTATTACATTCCATTTAAAACTAAAGAGCAGGCTACATTTAAACATTAGTAAATTTTCGAGGTTTTTTGAAAAATTCTACTAAAATTTCGTCCTCGGTGGGTTCAATATGGGTATGGATATTTAAAGAAGCAAGACCATTCAGTCGTTCCTGTCCCATCGTACTTCTCAGGTAATTTTTGATCCTCCTTAAAGTCGAAAATGATCGTTCTGGAGTTGGTGTAGTTACAGGTAATACTGCCACGATTCGCAAAATTTTATCCACATTCTTGAATGACTTGCTATTGATGACCTGAAAAATATCGTCAGATTGGTGTTTGCACAATTTTGACTCTATCCGAGAAAAGGGACCTACTAGGCATCAAAAACTCGATTGTTGGATCATGATTGATTACGCAAGTTCTTTTTACTGAATAATCACGAGGTGCAATCAGAAATTATAAGATCGCTATTCTATTATTTAACAAAATATAAATACATAGAAAAGATTCTTTACATGGGTTTGAATGGTACATCAGCACCTTCCAGAGCGTGCCGTGTAAAATGCTTCAACCGCTCCGATAGTTCCTAACGCGTTTTTAATTCCTGATACTTCGCATGCTGCATTCACTGCCAAACTGAAGCTATGTGCAGCGCAATGTACATAAATTGCCAGGGGGAAATAAGATCTCAGATGAGCCTGCGTACCATTGAATTAGCCACTCATTGCCGGAGCTCCGTCGCATCCTTGACCATACATCATGCAAGTAATTCCTGATTGAATCTGCTAAGCCTTGTCCAGACACGTTGGTAACTGGCACAAATCCAAGAAAATCTTCACAGATATTCGATTTTGAGTCCAAGTATCGGATGCAAATGGAAAATTGTTCTATGCTTGATATATCAGTCGATTCATCTGCTAAAACCGAGAATCCTTTGGATCTATTAACTTTATCAACAATTTTTCCTCTTATCAATTTGTGACAGATTTTAATTATTTCGTTTTGAGTAGTTTTGCTCAAATATGTTGCATTTTTTGGCATCGACAAAAGATTTTCCTCAAAATTTCATCACTCTCAGCTCGATATTTCAGAACAGCCCGAAAATTTCCTTCGTGAAAATTTTCTCTTTCATCAGTTTCATTATTAGCGTTTGGCCATTCTTGAAAGAAAGGTCCGTCGTCTCTATGACCTCGAAGAGCAATTCCTTGTCGCCCACACAAAACAATAGTTTTAACTATAGGTTTCAATCTCTCATAATTTTCTTTTCTCGCTTTTTCTTTCTGCTGGTCAAGTTGCAGATCAATAGCTTTGCGTTTTCCAAGCTCAACATCGCGTAAATTTTCAATTTCTAAAATTGATTTTCTATGGTACTCATTTTTCTCGTGATTTCGGAAGATTTCTTTTGCGTGCTTCCAAACATTGAAAGGCTTGTTAACGAGTTTTCCCAGCTTCGCATCAGCTACTCCACCACTTTTCACACCAAAAGCTATGCAGTATTTACAATATCCACCATCATTCTTGGCAGAATATGATAGCCAGCTGAACTCTTCTAACCATTTTGTTTGGAAAGACAAATTTTTCACCCCTGATTTTGGAAACTTGAATGTGGCCGGTGGTATCCATGTTTCATCGATTACTTTAAGTATTTCAATTGCGTTTTTTGGGCTTCGATGTGTATCAACAATGACTCCAATATCATTCTTGGGAAAACTCAAAATTTTTGTAAATCAAAATATTTTTAACACAAATACAAAGTAAAGAATGCTTTAATTTTCTTTAAACTTCAAGAATGTACAAATAATTATAAAAGTCAATTTTTGGACTTACCGATTGTTCTTTCCTTTTTTTCTGGTTCAGTCGGTTCAGACGCTGGATCAAGCCGAGTAAAATATGAAAATAGAGTCCTCTTCATGTTGTAGGTTTTTTAACTATCAAATTGCAATTTTTCTCGATGGCACTTTAAAGAAAATTGACACTTGTCAGGCTTATCGAGGTAAAGTTCATCTTTTTTTTGGTCTTGACTAGTTGTTGCTATACGGTAGCTCATAATTTTCTGTTATATATATATACATTTGAGTTATAGACCCCCCTTCACCTGATCCTGGATCCGCCACTGATTTTAGTATATTTATATTGCGATAAAAAACAGTTATGCATTGACTACCAGAAAAATAAAGCTGTATTAAATTGGAGACTCGGAAAAAATCTGAAACGAATAAGAAGATTCCGCAAAAAAAAAAATCAAAAACGATAAGTAAGGCGATTTCCACATATGTAGGTATATTTATTTCTATAAAATCAAAGAACTACAAACTTCAGATCTTTTTTATGCTTTAGAGTAGAACAGTAACGAGCTAATTATTATGTTTTTATGTTATACATTATAATTAACTCATTAACATAACTGTAGAGCTTATTCTATTGATTTTTGTGGTATTTCCTCGAATATCTTTTTCTGGTCACTTCCAAGTCAACTTCTCCGGCTTAAAACTAAGGTTTTTTGTTGTTGATCGTGTCCAGCGACAGTAGGGTACATGCGACGTTATTTTACGCCCGTGGGTATTGACTTGATTTTCCTGTCGAGTGTGTGTCGTCCAAAGAACCTCATGTCCACGCGACGTCATTTCACGTCTGTGAAAACATATTTTGCTATATAAGTAAGTCTATGTGGCTCTCAGCAATGAAAAAAGTTTGGACTTAAGTACTGATTTAATCGTTAATTTTGAAACATTTTACCATGGGTTGTTGGTAACGCGCTGAACTTTCTATTTAAATCTCTTAGTTCAATCGCTGCTTAGTGTGACATTTTTAATTTGAACTAATCAACTTTTTCATTTTTTTTATACGTATTGCGTAATATTTTACCAATAGCTTCTTCAGCATCCTGGTGTTGCATTATAAAATTTTACTTTGATAGTTTCAAAATTTTATTGTATGGTGGCTGATTTAACTTTATTGAAGAAACCTATTTCACATTAAGTTTCATATTCCGGCGCCGGCGGTACAAAATGCAGGAATGACATCGATGCCATGCTAAACTAAAAAAAATTATTGTAGTAATAAAAAAAAATCTGTTTATATACAGGAAAATAATTTGAATTTGTCCAATAGATTTAAACAGAAATAAAACAATATATCAATACTTAAAAATACGCATATAATAGTAATCCAAAATTCAATTAAAAAGTATTTTTTATAAAATCGTTTGTCTACGAGTTATAGTAAAACAGATAAATTTCGTTCCCAAACAATAAATTTTAAGATAAAGTAGCCAAAAACATCTGAAGCAATTACGTAATCGTCCAAGTATTTTCGAAAGGGTCCATTTATTTACCACTGCAACTTTTATAGTGGCCATAATATACTTTTATGTTTTCCCGTATTTTCCCCTCCACTCGCCATTTATCAGGAATTTCTCCAGATGGAACCTCAGGGAAATGAGATGAAAGTATCTCCAAATCGTATCATTGTATCTAAACTGCCTTCGGCATCATTTAAGACCTCCAGTTTTCTAATAAATCCTCCCAAATGTAAATAGAACAGAAATGACCCGACAAATGTCTGATATTTCAAATAATTCAACAAAAATTATTTTAAAAATGATTAATTTATATAAAATGTTTAACATATTAAATTAAACATAATATTGTTAACTAAATATATAGAAAGTATAAGTATTCGGTGCTTTTGCTTGTTTTATTGATTAAGTTACTTTCCATATACCCTGCTGTAGGACCTACTATCCTTTTAAGGGTACTGCTAAAATTTATTGTTTCCTGCGTTTACTACGTTGATCGTGGCACGTTATCCTTTAGACTTTAGACCATTTGAAAGTTCTTCCTGAAATAAGCTGTTTTGAGGCTGAGACAGGTCGAGCTTGAGTAAGAAAAACCATACAAAACCTCAGTGTATTTTCTGTTCAATTTGTTGTTATGATAGTATTAGATAAGTATTTTTATTTTATATTTAAGTTATCTTAGGTCAAGTGGTGCCTCTTCAAGTTGGTTTGATTTTTTGTTTGTTCGTTTAAAATTAATAGGCTTTGAAACTACTGGACCGATTTTAAAAATTCTTTCACCGTTGGCAAGCTACACTATTCCCGAGTGACATAGGCTATGTTTCGTTTTCAAAAAAAATAGGTATCCTTACTAAAATGCCATTAATGTAACCAAAAATGACCTTAAAATCCTTACATCGCGTGCGCTGAAAATACTTTTATATACTATATACTATATACTAATATACTAATATTATAAAGAGAAAAGGTTTGATTTTTTGTTTGTTTGTTTGTTTGTTTGTTTGTTTGTTTGTTTGTTTGTTTGAAATGAATAGGCTCCGAAACTACTGGACCGATTTCAAAAATTCTTTTACCGTTGGCAAGCTACACTATTCCCGAGTGACATAGGCTATGTTTCGTTTTTAAAAAAAATAGGGATCCTTACTAAAATGCCATTAATGTAACCAAAAATGACCTTAAAATCCTTACATCGCGTGCGCTGAGAATACTATTGATTATAGAATAAAATAATGTACTACGATTTATGTAAATATGTAAATATCTACAAAAAATGCCGCGACAGCATATGTCTAACGGTTATAGTTACGTCACAATAACTATTTTTTAATTTTTTAAAAGTTTTTATCTTGATATTAATCTTTATCAAAATAACTTATTTCATAATCACGACAGATATCACGAATTTAGCATGTGCAATGGGACGAGGCTACTTATAAAGAAATTAAAGGATAATTAAGTTGTAGCCACCATTATAACTGAACCACCAGCTGGTCAACTAGCTCATACACTGAGGATACCGATGATCCCAACTGATCTACCAAATCCATTTAAACCGCTTCAATTTCCTATCGCTTTTACTAATAATAAATCTCAAGGTCAAACCTTCCAATTAGTAGGGATCGGTTTTCCTTATGGCCTAAGGCGGGTCGGATTACCTAAAAATCAATTTATTTTGCTGCCAGAAAATAAAACAACATGTAATATTGTTTACAGGAAAGCGTTGACCCAATAAATTTAATGGCTTTTGTTATTTTTCTTTAATCCCCGTGCAAAGCCGGGGCGGGCTGCTAGTTTACTATATTTTATTTTTTTTATTCTGTAAAAATTAATTAACAAGATGAGTGTTATAAACTAATGAGAAAATTATATCATACATTTTCCGATAACTACAATTAGCTGCTTTTTAATTAATCAATTTATATTCAATTAATTAAAGTTGTGTTCCAATGACGATAAAATTGTTAATTAAATTACAAAATTTTTTTGCAACCTAAATTACAATTTTAAATTTTATTTAAGCTGTAATAACCTTATCAGATATGTTTATAAACTGTATTTTAATCTTTTATTGTGTATTCTCTCGTGTGTAGGAATATATATACCTCAGACTGTTGTCAGGCCTAAAAATTTAAAATAGGCGTTGCCTCTTTTAGTTTGCAATTTCTGCATAGGGAAGATTCTGTTAATTTCATCCTATAGAGATGTTATCGCAATTGACACTGCCACGATTCCCACTGCTGTTCGGAGATTTTGTCTGGTCAATGCCTTAAATTTTCTTGCTGTTTTCTTGCCAAGATAAGGTAAAATTCTCTGGCCAGGCTACAAATCGCTGTTTCATACCAGCACTGTATAAATTTTTGGTAAGAGTGCCGTTTAATAAGGTCCTCGACAGCTTGGTAGATGAGCGATGGCTAACATATTTGTACTCCGCAGCCCTCCTTGCTATATTGTCCGCTATGCGTTTGCCTTTAGCGTTCCCATGTCATTTGATCCAGCTCAGAGTGACCACGAAGAACTGGGTGTTACAAAGTTGGTTTCCCGTTAGATCCCTTATTTACTTACAGAAGACGATCCACCGTATAGAGCCGATGTAGGTCTTAACGACTTCTTCACGTTCTCAAAGATCAAGAATTCAATACGTTGGCAGCGATTTCAGTCTTCAGAAGAAGCCATCGATACCTTTAAAACAGCAATTTTAAAGGTGTCAGCAGAAGATTGGAATAACCTTTTACCAATTGGTTTGAATGTATGAAAAAGTGTATCGATCTTGATATTTTAAAAAGTAATTTAAGTCTATTTTTTGTCTAAAATTTAAAAATAATGGTTTTATACAACAAATGAACGGAAATATTTTTTCAATGTTGTAAAATGAAAGTTTTGATGCTGAAAGCAGAAAAAGCCAAATAATTTTAAGTACATACAATTCAAAACAATAAATTTTTTATGGTATTATTTGGCCAGCACAGCATATTTTACTGTTAAATATATATAATATTTACATTAAAAATTTTTCGTGTTATATATTGTTAAAATTCTATTAAAAATGCCAAATTTTTATCCACTGTAAAGCAATAGGAAAATCAGTGTTTATTTTTAGAAAGTTTTTTATATTTTCGCCGTGTTCTGTGTCTCTGTGTCATTCCGTGGAATTTGCAATCGAATTTAAACCTATTTCCCGACTACCTAGAGCTCCGAAATTTTCAGGATAGCTAAGAACTGGATGACAATGCATGTTTCAAGTGTGTTTAGGCATATACACAGATTTCGAAATTTATACTGAATTGTTATTAAATTAAATATGTATACATATTATCATTTTGAAAGACTTCATATAAGTTTGCGGTGGCCTATTTGGATAAGGGGTGAAGCGGTAGATTGTGACAATTCTGTTGGGTTATTGTAATAGGATCGAACTCGCGAGAGAGAAGTTTTTTTTCTTTTTTTTTTTTGTTTATACATGTGAAAACAGTAATTATTATTTTAACTGGTAATAAAATAAACTGTTTTAGAAAGTTTTTAGATACAACTACCCTTGATTTTGTTAACAAGGAAACAATCTTCTCTATGATCAATCACAGCGTTGTATGACTTAATCTTTTTACAATGTCAGGGATGCTGTGCATTGTTGAGATGACACAAAATATGACCTATAAATCAGTAAAAAACTTTCTATTATAAAAAGTTCTTTTTGTAAATTGTGCTTATTTAAAATTTTATCCAATTAAATCGAAAATAAATGCCTAACTAGAAAATAATTTTGTTGCTCAAAAAACTATTATAGGCAAGACAAAATCGATTTTATATATATTTTTTCTGATCTAATTTAGTAAACGAGAACATGTCCAACTTATCTTCTAAACCGCTTTAAGGATTTTCCTGAAAATTGATATTTCAGACCCAGAAATTGACAGGGCTATAGATTTATTTATTATATTTTTAGTCATAGAACGGTTTCTACATACAAAGGGTTAAAGGTAAATAGAAGAAAATAGACATTGCGATAATACATTTTTCGTAATCCTATACCTACTGTTATTTTGTTTCAAGGATATTCGTATGACAGTTGATAAGTCAACGTTAACAAACTTCGTCCGTTAAGATTTTCTAATAGCCGGCATTTGTTAAGGAAAGTCTTGTTTAAATAAATAAAACTCTGTTAACAATAACAATTATAAAACTTTTTATAAATTTGAAATGTAATTTGACAATTTCTATTATTTGAAACTACTCCATCGAAGATTTACCATCTATAGCACCAGTACTTGAACTTGTCGGTGGGGCCTCTGAACAACTATTAAATAATTGTTTTCGTTATCTTAGTTAAGCTAAATTCTCATTATACGACTCCGGTACCGTAGAGGAGCACCAACGTTCAAGTTCTTTTACCGATGGTAGATCGCCACCATTTTTTACAAGCATAGTCGCGGAGTGGCCTATGTAGAGCTCAGGATTTTCCAATTTTAGGAACGTGGCAATTTTCTTTGGGAGAACTTCAATGGTATGAATGCCCCCAACTTGTTTCGTACACTTACCATTTCTATAACCAATAACTGTGTGCATCAAAAGGAAGTCCTTTCTTCGGAATCATGTTTTTTTATTTTTCGTATACCTCAATGTAACTAAAACACTAGTATTGGTGCTTTGAAAATCATCTACAGTCAGCTTGACAACAAGTTCGTCATGTCTAAAGGCACCAAAAATATCACACATTAGAACAAATTTTTAAAACAACCATATATGATAATCTGCCTCCAACAAAAGCCTAATTACTTTTTCTTCAGACAAAATTTTAGCCTTCTTTGGTGTGTATTCATCAGACTTTAAGTGTTTTAAATCTGAAAATACATTTTCGGTAGTACATTAACTAATTTTGAAATATCAATGTTGTCAAAAACTCTCACAGCCATTTTCAACATTGAAATCTTCGTCCAAAGAGAGTTGGGAGAATAAGCCTCCGATTTTCCTTTTACATAGGCTAGTAGTACATCTTTATTAACCACTTTTACATTCTTACTTTTACGCCACTCTTCAAAATTTTCATATTCGTTCTCATATCAGTGTCTTGCGTTATATTCGGCAGTAAATCGAAGATCGTTTCGTGTGACTTCCAACAATACTTCTAATAAAAGTTTCTCAAACTCATCAATTTTATCTATCCTTACTTACAACGAACTTTCAAACACAAAAAAATTTACGTTTTTTATAAAATTGTCAAAACTGTTCTATGACAACACAGTACTCGCCGTTGGGATTTTTCTATAGAATATTAATATACGGGATTCGGAATTAAAATTTAAAGTTATTTTTTAAAGGGATTACACAAAATCTTGAACGAGACACGGCCAATACGCAAATAACGGATGAGGTTAAATATTGTAATCCGAGGCGAAGGCGAGGATTATAATAACCAAATCGGCCTTGTAACGTTAATAACTATAATATTACAGTTAGATTAAGAAGCTTACTTTTAGGACCAATTTATCCCGTTCCAATGTAACAATTATTATTAAGGTTGTTTCGAAGAAAATCACCAGTAATGAGAAAAAATTGAAATTAACAGTAAGTATAGTTAACTATTTGAGCCATGTCTCTTTAAAGTTTCAAGTCTATTGTGAGAATATCAACGGAGTAAATAAATCCATAAAGTTGCGTACTTTTAATCGCTTAAGTACAGTGTAATGGAGAGAGTTAATTGTCCACGCAATCAACTCATAATAGCTCTTTTTGTTACATTAAACTTTTATAGAGAAAAAAAGTCACTTATTGTTCGTAACATTCCGCATCCAAATAATACCAAGATCCTAAGCGGATAATAGACTTCCTTAAAAGTCTGGACATTATCGACACATAATTAGACGTAAAGTCACCTGGGCCTATCAACCCCACTTATAATCTACATTCTACAATGTGCAAATAGTCCTAAAAACGAATTATTTCTGCTCGTGATATTTAAAAATATTTTTATATATCCTCAGCAACTAAAAAACTATTTAATAAGATTTGTTTACATAGATAAACTTTACTTTTAAGATACACTATATTTTCTTTATTTTACAACATTAGGAACAGAGTTTAATTTTCACATTATCAATTATTAATAAATCATTGTGAGGAAGTTCGATATTGCTTCATAAATATTAATAGATTGAAAATTTGAAAACATTTTAGAAAATATATAGTGCTAAATGTGAATGTAATCTTATGTACTGTGTTATAATAAGGAATTAAATTTTAATACAATATAGTTGTGATCGAATGTGGACTCACAATTATCTCAATTTCACCTCGTAAAACATCCACAAAATGTATGTATACCGTAAAGTCGTTCCTAAAAAAGTATTTTAATTAAACTTATTTTTCTGTTTCGAAAATAATACTAACCTGTTAACTAAAACAATGACAATTATATTATCAGGTCGCCTAAAAGCAACAAGATCAATTAAATCATCGTCATCACATTGTGTGGAATATATTCTTACTGATCCCTTAGTAATAAATTTCGAAAAATGTCCCATAGCATAAAACGTGGGCTGTTTATAAAATTCTGTATACGTTTGATTGACTATAATTGGAGAATCTACAGGACTAGCTACTCTAGGCCCTCCATCAGTATCTAATACCATATTCCAATCAACCCACCCAGCAAACCAATGATTCAAATCCTACAAAGACGACTTTCTCAATATCAATTTAATTATATAGAAACTATTAATGAACATTAACATGTACAAGAAATATAATAGAATATTCATCTTACAATGGATTTTCGCAGATGCAAATTTCATGTAAATCGCACGTTATAGGTATATTCAAGAGTCATTGACCGCATCCCTTTTTTATATAGGTATTATAATGTCTACGTGTCTAGGGTTAAATCCCTATTTTCTATTCCAAGCGCATATGCTCACTTGAATAAATAATCTCTTTACAGTCGCAAATATCATTAAATATTTAGACAAACCTGTGCAATAAAATGAGCATATTTTTCAGCTCTATCCCATGCTCCTAATCTGATATTATTTTCGAAATTACCTAAAAATATGTTTATTTATTCACTGTTTTTATACAAAATACAAGGTGGGCAATGTATAACTAACTGATTTGAATTGCGCGCCAATTTCGATACATGCATTTCAGTAGGTGGCGCCGTAGTAGTAGATAAAAGCACATGTGTCAAATTCATCATGGAGCACTACACGATTGCACAACGCTTTTATATTATTAAAAAGTTTTGCTTAGATAATGTGTCGATTGTTGCGACTATTCGGAATTTACAAAAAAAAATCGATCGAAATATTGTAGCCGGTATTAACACTATTCGTCAGTTGGTGTGGAAATTTGAACAAAAAGATGAAGTTAAAGACTTGTCAAGATCGGGCCGTGTCCGAACTGTTCGTAGGGTAGACCGGGGATAGTTGAAACAGGGGACAATAGAAACAGACGCCATATTGAAATAATTCCTTATTTAAATCTCGCGCCATTCTACCAAAGTATGCCTTTCGGTATGCCACGTGCCACAATCAGTGTTTTACGGGTTGTGTTCGAGTGCAGATGTGCTTATTTTGATTAGTTTAAAATTGTTACACAGAATAAATCCTAGAATAAATTATAACAGAATCAATTAAAACGTAAGTATCTAGATTTTATTATGTTTAGGTATATCTGCTTTACCTAGAACCCATCAAATCATTGTTTTTTTTCTTAAATAAAAAACATGACTATGCGTTGACTAAAATTTTTATGCGGGGACAATTGAAACAAAGGAAGTTGGGGACAGTTAAAATATGTTTCAATAATTGTCCCCATTTTTTTGTGTCTAAGAGTGTTATTTTTTTTAGGATGCCTCGAGTAAGAGTTAGAAAAACCGAAAAAGGTTTAAAACCTGTTTCTACATACAGCCTCCTCGTATGATAAAGAAATTACCGAAAAAAATGCATCCATAAGGTTTGCTGCAAGTAAGTTTGAGCTACACTATGTATCATTGAGCAGGTTTATTAAAAAGAAAAAGCTCGCCATTGAGCAAGGGTCCAATATTCCTATCACGATGGGTTATCATTGTGTAAGACGAGTATTTGATGTAAATCAGGAAGAAGACATTGTTAAATACATTATTAAAGCATCTCATATATTTTACGGGTTACCACCTAAAGAGATTCGGAAGTTAGCATTTGAAATGGCTGTAAAGTATGAACTAGACATGCCTGATACATGGAGACAGAATGAGATGGCTGGAGAAGATTGGTTCTCTGGATTTATGAAGCGTCACCCACAACTTTCAATCCGCTGCGCCCAGGCTACCAGTCTTTCCAGGGCGACTAGTTTTAATATTACAAATGTAAAACTATTTTATGACAACCTAGCTGACGTAATGGATAGATACAAATTTGAACCGAAAGAAATTTATAATATAGATGAGACGGGGGTCACAACGGTAAAGAAGCCTAGAAAGGTTGTAGCTGAAAAAGGGACCAAACAAGTAGGCGCACTTACATCGGGGGAAAGAGGGACGCTGGTAACAATAGCTTTAGCTGTGAATGCAATCGGTAACAGCGTGCCTCCAATTTTTATATTTCCGCGTATAAGATATAAGGATCATTTTATCCGTGATGGTCCAGTTGGAAGTATTGGAGCAGGAAACGCAAGCGGTTGGATGCATGAGGATGAGTTTTTATTATATCTTAAACATTTCCAAAAACATACCCAAGCTTCACTTGAAAATAAGGTGCTACTTTTACTTGACAATCATCAGTCACACATAAGTATACAGTGCTTGGACTTCTGTAAAGCAAACAGGATTGTCGTCTTGTCGTTTCCCCCACATTGTTCCCATAAGCTTCAACCACTAGATCGATTAGTGTACGGTACATTCAAAAAGGCAATCAATTCATTTAGTGATTCTTGGATGAGAAACAACCCAGGCAAAACAATATCAATCTATAATATTCCTAGCATTGTTAAACAGGCTCTGCCATTGGCTCTGACACAATCAAACATTGTAGCTGGATTTATTTGCACGGGTATATGTCCCTTTAATAGAAATGTGTTTACAGACATAGATTACGCTCCTTCATTTGTGACCGATAGACCAGCCCCTGATTTTACAACCCCAACTCCTTCTGAAGTTTTACCAGAAAGAATCACCAGTGAAGCTCTTCCATCTGTCAGTTCTGATAATGTAGTAGCACTACTAACCACTTACAGTAAAATTTCAGCAAGCACATCTGAGAGTGCAAACCTATGCTATAATCCAGGCCCTAGCACCTCAGAAGCTGTATTTTTTCTAGAACTCGTGAGACCTTTGCCCAAAGCTGCTGCTAGGAAAACCAATTGCAGACGTAAAACAAGAAAGTCTGCAATTTATACGGACACTCCGGAAAAAGATGCCATTCAAGAGGAATATGACTTTAAAAAGAAAAGAGGCGAAATCTTACAGAACTGAGTGATAAACCAAAAATTTCTCGACCCCCGAAAAAAAATAAACAACTACAAAAAAATGAACTGCAGACTGAAAGCGATGAAGATGACTACTTTTGTCTAGTCTGCTTGGAGTCATATAGTGATAGTCGTCCTGGAGAGAAATGGGTGCAGTGTCTGGAATGTCGCCGTTGGTCCCATGAGGATTGTACTCGACAGGAAGACCTATATGTGTGTCACAATTGCTTATCAGAATAAATATTTTTGTTTTTTGTAATTACTATGGATAATATGTTAAATTTTGCATTAATGCAAACATTAGAATAAATATTTTTTTCATTTAAATATTGTTTCAATTGTCCCCGACATATGTTTCAATCGTACCCGATGCAGGGACGATTGAAACATTTGGCAAGCCAAACATTATTTAATATATCTTATTTAAAAGTCATTGTGGGAACACTTTATTTTGCAAAATATAAACTTAAATGTAGGTATATACTTGTCTATGATATGAACGAAAGTTTTAAAATTGTTGTTGGCCGAGGAGAAAAAAATCAGATAGAAAAAATGTTTCAACTGTCCCCGGTCTACCCTACTGCGGAAAATATAGAGAGAGTTCGTGAAAGTGTTGTGGAGCGCCCTGAGACTTCTACCAGATATCATTCTCATGAACTGGGTATTCGTCGCACGTTATTACGCACTATTTTAAAGAAGACCCTACAAAATTTAGTTAACTCAAGAACTGCAGCCAGAGGACCCCTATTTTCGAACGTGTGATGTGAAGTGAAAGTAAAGTGAGTCGGGAAGGGATCGATCCCTGACAGAACCTTTCATGGGTCGTATTTTCGATATTGCAGCGTTGCCTCGTTATATTTATGAAAATTGAAAGAATTTTCTTCAAAAAACTCCATTTTTTTGCACAACAATAAGGAATCAGACCACAAGTAACTATATTCTTTTATTTATGAAAGACAAGTTTCAAAACAAAACTACAATAACAACTCTAATAAACATATGATTTTGACAATACGCTGACGCCTGAATACATACAACGATAATGCGCATGTTTCACTGTTTCGACTGGGTCTGACCAGGCGAAGTGTGATGTGAGTTATTATAGTCTAAAAATACGGTTCGCTGGCTTCTCAACAGTGATCTATCACATCACATATTCGAAAATAGGGGTCCAGGAGACCATAAAAGTCGCCGACACCCATTTCGATATAACGGGATTTGTTAATAAGAAGTGTCATTGGACCTTACTTCTTTGAAGATGCTGCATGTAATTCTCTGACTGTCACTGGCGAGCGCTACCGTAATATGTTGCAAATCTTTCTGGTATCTTAATTTTAACAATTAAACCTGCAAAATAGGTGTTTTCAGCAGGACAGCAACCTGTCACACAGCTAGGGAAACAATCTTTCCGGGACGTTTAATTTCTCGATTTGGTAATGTGATCTGGTCACCGGATTTAACGGCTCCTGACTTCTTTTGAAGGGGATTTTTAAAAGATAGTGTTTATGCCAACAAACCCAATACTGTCGATAAGCTGGAGAACAATATTACAGAAGCGATTAAAAGTATTCCTCTGGAAATCTACCAAAAAGTGATGAAAAATATAGTCCGGAGGGCTCAGGTTTGCGCGATTTCTAGAGGCGAACATTTGTTTGATATTATTTTTCATACATAATTTGTTTGTTTCAATAAAGTATAAAGATAAAAAAATTGAAGTATGTTATTTCTAGTAACAAATATTCAAGAAACAAATTAGTCAGTTACATATTGCCCACCTTGTATAAGGATTTTTACCAACGCATGCTTCGGTAGCTAATAGGAACAAATTTGGGTATAATTTATGAAACTCATCTAGTATCCAAGTATTATTGTCGTCATTTAAGTACCAATGTACTCCTACTCCTTGAATAAGTTTATCGGCATTACCAGTAAGAACCTATAAATGTTGAATGTTATTCATATAAAAAACATTATATTGATTCGTAATATTTACCTTTGGCAAACCGTTTAATAGAAATGGTCTTTGATCATCTAAAGCTAAAACATTTATATTTGTATGTACTGATTTTCGAATGGTTGGCAACAAATTTTCCACTATCCATTTACGCTAGAAGAAAAATAATTCAATATCAAAAAAGGTTTTATCTTCTGTAGTAGATCTTAAAAGAAAATTATTATATTACAAAGATTAGCACAGTGATAGGTAATTTTATTGCATATGTTTGACGAGCTTTCATCCAGAATATCAGAGAAAGACCCAGAATAATATATTGTGATACACGTGTATTCGTGTATACGTGACCTTTTAAAGCACGCGTTCGTGTCATGCCTTTTACATTACAAATGCTTTACAGAGATTTATACACAAGTGTTACATTAACATTATTTTTTATTAGGTAGTATACATCCACTTCAATACTAGGGTAGTCTCTTAAGGTTTTACAAATGACCACAAGATAACGCTACTGAAATGTGTATTAGTAAAATTCGTCTTTTATACAAAAATCGGCGGCATCTTAGAAATTAATTGCGTAAATTGTTAACAGAGAGTGTTGAAAAAGGCAAGTATGTGAGGAAACATAAATCTTGAAGATTTTTGTTGGATAATTTTAAAGGGTGCCATACACGCTACGATAAATTGATAACGATTTAACGTTATCGTTAAAACTGTACAGTTCATCGTTTAGTCCACTACCATACAGGCTACGATAAATCGTTAGGTACGATAAATCTTTACTATTTAACGGTACCGTATAAACTGTCAACAATTGTTAACGCCATTCACGAGACCCCATTTTTATTTTATACTAGCTGACCCAGCGGACTTCGTACCGCATAAAACTGATGTCTTTTTCGATTTTTTCAATTTTTTACGATTTTATTTTGTTTTCAATTATTTTTTTTTATTTTATCGTTTTCATCATATTTTCTCGTAACTTATCAGGTGTATACTATTTTTTTATTATATTTTGTAATTTATCGATTAAATATATTAGGTAGCAATTGCGACATCTTATGTCATATTATTTAATTTAGCAAGAATTTGTTGACTGCGCCACCTTCCGGTGGCGTCATAAACCTTAAATAAGAATTGCTCGTTTAAATAGATGTGATATTAACTGGTCCACCTTACGGTGGCACCATAGTACTTTATTAAGTCGTAATTGCTAGTTCAAATAAAGATATTAACTGCGTCACCTAACGGTGGCCTACTCAGGGTTGAAAAATCATTACTGAACCGCTAGATGGCGTTGAAGAAGCTAGTTTTCAAGATTTTTTGACAAACAATTTTTTTATTTTTCGAAAAAAAAAAAATTTTTTAATAAAAAGTATCCTATGTTAATTCTAATACCTCCAAGAATATGTGTACAAAGCTTCATGATGATCGGTTAAGTAGTTTTCGCGTGAAAGCGTAACAAACAAACTTACATTCTATTTATAATATTATATATGAGATATATGTGAAATAAACCTTAAGTAAGAATTGCTCGTTTAAATATATGTAATATTAACTGCTCCACCTCACGGTGGCATACTCAGGCTTGTAACTTCATTACTGAACCGCTAGATGGCGTTGAAGAAGCTAGTTTTTGTGATTTTTTTAATAAAAATATCCTATGTTAATTCTAATACCTCCAAGAATATGTGTACAAATTTTCATGATGATCGGTTAAGTAGTTTTCGCGTGAAAGCGTAACAAACAAACTTACATTCACATTTATAATATTATAGAAGATAGATAGAAGAAGATAGGGAAGGGATGTAAACTATCTATCTATGCAAAAACTGAACGATTTATTGCATACACGTACCGATAAAACTGCGCAGTTTTATCCGATTCCGATAAATCTATTGAAATTTTTGTACTGTTCCGTTCGACGGTACCGTTCTTAAAAATCGTAGAAAACTGTGCAGTTCTACCCCATACACCTACCGATTATCGGTGTAATTTGAACGGTACAGTTAAATCGTAACAATTTATCTTAGCATGTATGGCGTACTTAAGCTAACTCGACAAGAATGCATAGAATCGCTTCGTTGAACTTTCGGTAGGTAATAAAGCAACATCTAAAAAGATTGTTTGCAATTATTGGCTAGCGGAATGTCGTCGTGGTCGTGATGAAAGAATTTCGACCAGAATCGGTCGTGATTCTAAGCAATATGATTGTAGAAGATTCACATGAGATGAGAGGTATTGTAAGAAGCGTCCTGGACATTGATGTACGTGTAAAAAAGATTTATTCCAAAAGAATTCCGCACCATTTGACCAACGTTTTAAAAAAAAGACTGTGTTATTGGTGTAAGGTAATGCCCAAAGAATCCAATGTATACAACATTGTTACAGGTGACGAAATATATTCGTATAAATTTGAATTTGAATAACAATCCACTGTTTAACTTTTTCCAGTTAATTCGAATCTCATAGAAGGTTCGATGGTTCTTTGGGTTTCACTGAATATGCGTAATCGTACCTTTGGAGGACCAAAAAACGGTTAACTGTGAATGGTATACAACAATTTTTGTCAAAAGTCATCAACGAAATTAGGGAAAACAACTATCAACCTCGCATGATAATAGAAGTCCAAATAGAACGTTAAATAATTAATTTTAATGAGGAAGAAACATATCGAATTAATGTCGTATTCTTCGGATTTATCGCCTAACGCCTTTTTTCTTATGTCAACTAAGTATTGCAAACTTCCAAAACCATGTTTATAATTTTGATAATTGGTTTGAATGCAAGAAAATATTTATAATATGATTATATTAAATGACATTAAGGAGAAACTGAAAAAAGTCTTATCCAGCAGGACTCGAAGCCCCAACCTTTGCCTCTACGCGGCAACGATCTAACAACTAAGCTATGAATGCTTAGTACATATATCGCTTTTTGGTCGTTAAATTCAACTCATATTAGATGTGACACTAACTCACTTTCTCTTTATGCACATTGTAACGTTCGTTTTCGAGCATACCATCCGGACTATATATATATTTATATTATCTATTGTTATCGCGCCGATACGAGAGGGGATTGCCAGTTTGGTAGGAGAGAATATGTCTCTTCGAGAGTTTTTGATTTAAATTCGTGCATTTTATCGGTGAATCTGATTAAATTCAGTTATTTCCGACTACCTTCGCCCTTCTGTCTGGGTTATTGCCAACTTTAAAAAGGGCCCAATTAGGGACCAGCTAAAAACATATCAGAAATTACGCAGTCAGTCGACAATCAGTTGAAGCCGACGCCATTTTGCAGTTCCGTTCCGCCATTAACGAAAATTCGACAAGAAGTCCCTTAAAGGGAAAGTACAATCCAATTGCAGATTCATTCCGCACCAAAAGAAAATCTGACAGGAAATTCCCTGGAAGGAACTCCATCCATCTTCCAGTTTCGTTCCACAAGTTATCGAAACTCCGTCAGAAGCCATCGAAAATCACCAAAGATAAGAGAATTAATTAATTCATTTTATTAATTTTTTTACTAATCATAATTAAAATAATAAACCATTTTAAAACTGATTTTTCGAATTTTATTTGTGTGTCTGTACTTTGCGCCCTTTAATTAATGTTTGGAGGGAATTAAGCAAAACACAGAAGGAAGCCACGACCCTCCGGAGCTAGCCTAGGGTAATTTTAAGGTTACAACATATAGCATGACGTTAGTGAGAGATAGAGAGAGGTTTTGTCAATTCGACAATTGAAACTCTAATTCACTTTCATTGTGCTATTAAAAAATTTAAAAAATGTCATTAAATTTATTCTTGTTTGTATAGCTTCTAAAATTTCAAAAATTCCATTAAAGATACCTCATAAATAACTGTTTACTAAAAACTCATGGTTTCGATCTTCTAACCAAATAAAAATATTACAGGGAACAAAAAAAAATAACTTAGAGTTTGATTTTCCAATTGTCGATTGGACAAAATTTCTGTTTCCCTCTCATTATCGTCATGCAATATGTAAAAAATCTAAATAATGTCGAAGCATTCATAGCTTAGAGGTTAGAACGTTGCCGAATAGAGACAAAAGTTGCAGGTACAAGTCCTGATGGACAGATATATTCTTGTTTTTATACTTTCTAAAATTTCCATAAAATAGTTTATTTCAAGAAAAAATGGTTTCTTACATTTCGGAAAAACTTTAAAGGTAACTCTCATATTACTAATATACTAATATATATAATATATCTAAAATCGCCAATTATTCTGAGTCTTGAAAACGGTCCAAATACAAACTAATACATAGCCTTATAATCAAATGTAAGATATAAAACTCACGTGATCATCGGGCCACCAAATATTCGCAGGTATACCATAATATTGCATCATTGAAACATAAGGTTCATTACCAGTAGTAATACCCCAAAAATCAATACCTTGTGCTTTATATAAATCTAAAAATTTAAGAAAATAATCTGCCCACAATTGATACAAGCTTTTTTTTATAAATCCTAAAGTTCCTCTGTAGTTATTATTTTCTTTAAACGCTTTTGGAGCTACCCATGTAGATGTAAAGAGCTGCAGTTTATTTTGTGTCAGTTGAATAGCTTCTTGTATCATTGGTATCTAAAATTACTATTTCTATAAATACAATAGGTCGTATTAAATACTTTACGGTACCTTGTACAAAATATCTTCAGATTGTAAATAAAAATTGCTTAAGGTCGGATCTACACAATCTACTGTATTTTGGTCGCTATCAATATAAGAATATTTTCGACTTGAAAAATCTGTTCCACCCATAGGCACTCTACCCATATTATATTTTATTCCGTCTTCAGAAAAATATGATCTAACCAAATTAAAAAATATATAAATGACTCGGGAATAACGGGGAATTGGAAGGAGGAAGTATAGCTTTCTTATTATATAAACGTTATAAAAGAGGGTGCTTTTATTAAAAATTATATTTCAATATAAAATATGATAACAAACATTACATAAAAACATAAGCTTGTAAACAAAGAGAGACCGAATGTTCGCGCTCGAATTATAAACAGTTAGTAGACCAGGCAAGTTATGATTAAGTTATCTAAACGGAATGCACTTTTCAAATGTAATTTCCCATTCTTACCTTATAAAAAATAGCGACAAAATTTTGTAATGCAAAAAACCGCATCCGATGCATCTTACTTTACAAATTTCTGAGGTTTTGCTGATTTTAGTGTTTTATTTATATATATATATATATATATATATATATATATATCCAAAGATGATACATAAAGTATCTAGTGCCTTACTGTCAAAAGTAATAATTTCAGTTTTGAACTGAAATGGTGTCGGTTAGAAATTTCTAACACTTTAAAAGACACCTTGGATGCTGCGATATAAATAGATATAAATATCATTCAACCTATATCAGGGCAAAACCAAACTACAGACACGTGTTTCGCTCTTAGTTTGAGCTCGTCAGTGTAGTACAGGCTATGTCTCTCAAGTCACTAATCAAGAGACATCCCTGCCATAAATTGAACGACATTTATAAATGTATATATATATAACGAAAGGCAGAAAATTTATTTATATATATATATACATATATATATATATATATATATATATGAGCACTACAGGCCATTTAGGCCCTTGGCTTCGAGCGGCTCTATTCTTCTATTTCTCTATATTTTTTATTATCTCTTTCCATTCTTTTCTGCTCTCTGTCTTTTGTTTCCATCTTTCCCCTCCTACTTTTCTTAAATCTGATGTTACTGCTTCTATCCATTTTCTTTTGGGTCGTCCTTTCTTTTTCTTTCCCCCTCTACTTTCTAATAACTGCTTTGCGATTCTACAAGGGTTCATGCGCATTACATGCCCTAACCAACCTGCTCTATTCTTCCTAATTTTTTGTGTAATTGTTGGTTTATCATAAATATCCCTAATTTCTTTATTTGTTCGTCTTCTCCATATTCCATCTTGTTCCTTAATTCCTCCATAGATTCCTCTCAATATCTTTCGTTCCCAGATTTCCAATTTATTTGTTTCTTGTTGGTTTAATACCCATAACTCAGAGCAGTACATTACTGACGGACATATTACTGTGTTATAAAGTCGTATCTTCGCTGCTAATGAAACATTTTTTGATTTTAGTATCTCCTTCATAGCTCCTGTTGCTTTACACCCCTTTTCTAGTCTTTTATCTATTTCTTGTTGTTCTTCATTGCAGTTTGTAATTATTACCCCCAGATATTCAAAATGATCCACTTGTTGGAAACAGTAACTTTTTTCGTCTACTTTTATTCTTAGATTGCTTGTTTCTTTTGAAATTCCCATTGTTATATATTTTGTTTTCAACTCATTTATCCTTAATCCGTATTCTTTTGCTTGCCTCTCGAAACTTTTGAATATTCTGCGTAATTCTTCTTCTGACCTGGTTAATAACACCACATCGTCCGCATATGCTATACATTGATGTCTCTTGCTATATATAGTTCCTCTTGTTTGCATTCCACACTTCCTCATTATAACTTCCAGGACAATATTAAATAGCATGGTTGAGAGCGGATCCCCTTGTTTCAAACCCCCCTTGACTTCAAATTTTCTTGATAACTTTCCATCCACTGCTACTTTACTTCTAGTACTTTCGAATGTTGTATGTACTAGTCTTATTAGTTTAGCAGGCACCCCAATTTCCATCATTGCTTCATATACTTTTACTCTGTCAATTCTGTCATAAGCTTGTTGAAAATCTATAAACAACATATGAACGGGCAAACCTTGTTCGTAGGTGGAGCTTTTATTTCTGAGGTTTTGCTGATTTTAGTGTTTTATTTATTTATTTATTTATTTATTTATTTATTTATTTATTTATTTATTTATTTATTTATTTATTTATTTATTTATTTATTTATTTATTTATTTATTTATTTATTTATTTATTTATTTATTTATTTATTTATTTATTTATTTATTTATTTATTTATTTATTTATTTATTTATTTATTTATTTATTTATTTATTTATTTTATTTATTTATTTATTTATTTATTTATTTATTTATTTATTTATTTATTTATATAATTTATTGATACAGGTATTTAACAATTGTTTTTAATAAATTTGGTGATAAAAATGTGCAATAGTATTCATTTATACTTAAAAACAATATATAAACCATATAGGATACTCTTTTATTGAAAAAACATGGAAAATCCTTTATAATGTCAGTTTGTAAACTTATTTTGTCAATTTGTAGCTTAATAATTGCGAAAATAGGTTCAAACGTCGTTTTTTAGAAACAATACTATGATCCTTAGAAACACAAGTTATGTATTTTTTTTATAAATTCACAGGGCATTATTTATAAACATTAAGAAATTGGAAGGGCGCAATTTAAAAAATTAAAATTCCAAGTTTTGCTGTAAAAAAAATTAAATCTATTCCTTCAAAAATGAATTTTCCACAAAACGTCAATGATGAAGAGCGTATGAACAGAACGATGTCTTTTTTATTTTAAAAACTGAATTTACAACTTCAAATTTATTAAAGTTCCGGTTCTAGTCAAATAAAAATTAACGTTTTTTTTTCTTTAATTTGAGGTACCCTTTTGCCAAGTAAAAAATGCATATATCTACAAGTTGTTCGTTTTTTAGCATTCATTGCTCTCCGCTTTTCGTGTGAATTGCGGCATAAAAGAGTTATGCTTCCAAAAACGGTTCAACGGCATTAGAAACAGTAAATATAAATACTGCCCGCTGTCTGATATGCAGATGAGAATAAATTATTTTCTATATAGATATTTATCGTGTGTTTATTGCATAAAAATGTTATATAATAAATATTCATTACTCTTAAGAAAAAGCCTCTACATAAAGAAAAAGAATAATAATTTTTTATAAATATATACATATATATTTATAAAATGTTTAAAAAACAATCCCATTCAGAGTTACGCAGATGAGTACAGTTAAGTGGAGAATTTAGTTATAATTATCTAGTTGTTATCTCTTATCAAGGATCTACACAAAATAGTGGCTTTTATTTGTTAAAAAGACAAATCAAAAAGCCTTTAAAGAAAAAGTCGATTTTTTAAACATAAATTTTACTGTACATTTTCGAATAAAATTCTTAGGAAGCTTTCGGATTGTACGAGAAATTTTACGCCAAATAAGGATTTATCATTTTTTGCATTCTTACTAATAATCTATAATCAAAATCAAAATCTTTTACATACTTTTTACGTAGCGAACAAAAAAAAAGTAGGAATAGTTAACAAACTGCTAAACGGCAAAAATACATTAAATACTTATAGAAATAACTATTTCGCAGGAAATATCGCAAAATTTGAATTTTATCTCGCAAAAACACGCAGGAATTCTACGTTTCTCTCCAATAACATTGATTTTTCGTTTTTTACTTTGGCGTAAATTTCAGGACTTTAGTTTTTCTAATGCTTTATAGGAAAGAAAATCGAAAAGAGGTTGACTTTAAAGGCCATCCTTGCAACTTCCCGCTAGTTTTAACCGCAAAGCGTAACGAGTCGTATTTTGACGTTTTTCAGCTTTTTTTGAGATGTTTAAAAAGCAATAACTTTTTAACGCGTGATAAGAGATTGATTGTCTTGAAACTTAAAAATGTTATTCGAAGTGCAAAATCGATTAGTCAAAAAATCCCAAAAATTTGTAACCCCTTTTTTTGATGTTAAAGGCTCACAAAGGGTTAGCCAAATGCGGACGGCACTCAGGGGGTAGGAGGAGAGCGAGTCGTGGGTCGAAGGAGCAATTGGGCGAGTATCTAGGAAGAAGGAAACATAGAAAATATTTACAAATCGGTAAAGGGCGCCACTTATTTTTTTTTTTGTAGAGAAATAGGAAAGAAAATAAGAAACCTATTGAGAAATAGTTTATTAAATCTGTAATGGTTAGGGAACGCACTTTAATTAAGCTATATCCTTAAATCAATAATTATTTTAAACTTACCTTATTGATTCTACAATCCCTTGAATCCTTTTGTCTTATTAAAATCTAAATCTTTATTAAGTAAGAGGTTTGAATCAGAACAGTTACTGGGAAGGTATAAGAAATAAATACTCAACGATATCAATAAAAACAATAAAACAATGTATTTAAAAAAAAAAAAAATCACCAGTATTAGCGAGTACGGTTATCACCAAAATACTAATACTTCTGTTTATACAGTGAAAGATATTAACCGGTATTTGACAATACGGTTATTAAAAAACTAATATTCCTGCACATATAGTATTACAGATCTTATCTAAATTGCATAACTTATTTTCGATAAACGAAAGTATGTAGAGAACTCAATTAAAACAAAATATATACTGAAGGTATATTTCCTTTCTTTAAAAACAAAATTCAGTTCTCTAAAGAGTGCACTCTGAGTGTTCTAAATATCTAAAGATTACCATATACATGAATACAAATATGAAATTTATCAATACAAGTACCATAGAGGCAATAATCATGTAAGATTACGCTTGAACACCAACACTTTGAAGAAAGTTAAAAACAAAATTTAAAAGCACTACATAGTTATCATTCAATCATAGTTCTATAGATTTTAATAGTAACTAATGTTATTAACTGATTTAATGCCGCTAAAAGCTTATAACAATTTAAATTTAACTAGGATCACTATAAAAAGTTTCCAAAAGCATATTCTTCCGAATAAGCACCAAAATTGTGACTGTTTCTTAGAATATTCGCAGTTCAACTAATTATCGAACATAGAGAAATAACAGAAAGAATAGTCGAAAGTTTACCTTGTAATCCGGAACCAAAAATCATACTCCGTGACCGGGTAGTCATGCTTCTACTATAAAAAAGCTTCTTTAAACATACCATAATTAACCAAGAACCAGGTAGAATTAAACACCAGCACATAGGAAATCATCTATAAAACCATCCATAAGGTTTTTAGATCACTAGGTATCCATTTACCTCGGTACCATATAATTTTATAAAAATTTCAAAATGGAGTCTTCCAACAGGCAGCACGTAGCACCAAAATTTTATTGATACCATAAATCAAACAGATTGTACTTCCAATTTAAGCACATCTACATCCAAATTGAAATGCAGTATTTTTTCATACACTTCCGATACGGAATAAACCAAGAACAAACGGTAATCTTAATACTGTGAATTAACCGGCAGCCATTAATTTTCGCAAACGAGGAAATAAGCTTCCTCCCGCTTGCCACTTAAAATCGTAAGTGCCGCTAAAAGTGCGTTCTCTTACCCCGGTTGCTTATCTCGGTTCTTCTCGAGTATTTACGATATGTATCTGTCTTTGAATAGGTAAAGTTGGTTGCATACCGACAAAAGTGTAAACGAGAATATAATATTATTTAAGGTGGTTTTTTGGGAATGCTACAAATTAAAAAAAAAACATTTTTTTGAAATTTTTCGACGACGATATCTCACGAACGAATCAGCCGATTTTAATGTGCAAAATGGCATTCGACGTGGTTTTTTAAACTTGAGAGCTGATAAGGTTATGAAATTGATCAATAAAATATCCAAAACGATATGCTCAAAAAACATCATTTTTAAAAATATTTTTTTTCGTTTTTCTTTTAAATTTCTTAAAATCTACCTGTCCGAATCGGCTCAAACTTACAAGGAATCTAAGTTAGATGAAACTCTTTAGAACGCTCTTCAGTTCATTTCGATCGGTCAATCTGTTCAAAACACACACACACACACACACACACACACACACACACACACACACACACACACACACACACACACACACACACACACACACACACACACACACACACACACACACACACACACACACACACACACACACACACAAACGCACGCACGCACACACACACACACACACACACACGCACACACACACACACACACACACAAAGACCTCAAAACGTTGAGATCCGATGAAAACTCGATTTTTGAAAAACGGGGTAAAAACAATAACTTACCGATTTAAAAAAAAAATAATTTTTTAAGCCGGGAAGTTAAATAATCTACATTTTTGCTATTCCTTATTAAAAAATTAAAATTAGTAATTTTATTTAAAAAAAAGTAGTTATGTGCTATAAACATATTTAAATTTTATGTAGGTATTTGATAAATATTTTCATTTTAAATAATCATTAAAAATGCAGAAAAAAATGGGTAAAAATCTTATTTGGTGTAAAATTTTCTGTCGAATCCGCAGGTTTAGCAAGAATTTTATTTGAATTTAAAATGATGCTTTTTATGAAAAACCTCGAAAAATGCCTCAAAATGAAAAGGAGCGCGTATAACTTTATTTAAAGCTGCCATATAAGATTTGCGACATTTTTTTCAATAAAGTACATATATTTTGATATAGTTGGAGTTGTTAAGATCGGAAAATGGGTATTTTTAATATATAAATGTTTCATGTAAAATTGTTTTTCTAAAATCGCTTGGTAAATAGTCCACCGCGCACAACACTTTTTTCGAAATGATTAATACATTCTTGAAATTTTGTGTATAGCTTCCTATTGACGAGTCCAACAAAGGTTGAAATTATCTAAATTTAAAACTGCTACTTTTTCGAGCTAGAAATAAACGAAATTTTTAAGCTGTCGGACAGCAAAAACGCAGCAATAAATTTGTGGGACAATGTGAGCATTTGATTTAATACTTAATTATAAACAAATTGTGTAAAAATGAATTATATATATATAATATATATATAATTCATTTTCACACAATTTTTTTATAAGTAAGTATTACATCAAATGCTCACATTGTCCGACAAATTTATTGCTGCGTTTTTGCTGTCCGACAACTTAAAAATTTCGTTTATTTCTAGCTCGAAAAAGCAGCAGTTTTGAATTTAGATAATTTCAACCTTTGTTGGACTCGTCAATAGGAAGCTATACACAAAATTTCAAGAATGTATTAATCATTTCGAAAAAAGTGTTGTGCGCGGTGGACTATCAATTTTAACAAAGGAATAGAATTCTATAAATGTTGTATTTAATGTTTTTTTAACAAATAATGGAACCTTATGTAAAAAATGCAACTTGGAATGCAATTTGGAAATCATGTATATTTTAAACAAACATGGCAACGCTTTACTTTTTAAGTGCCTACCCTGAGTTATATGCTGTTAAGTAAATTAGTTAAAATTTGTCGTTCATAGTAATTGTGTCCCTATTGGTGTAACTTTTGTTGATTTTGGTTTTCCTTAATATCACAAATTTCATAAAAAAACGTAGTTTTGATAATTAGGCCAACTTCTCTGAGACTTTATTAAGACTTGATTTTACTACTATTCTAGAACTACTAACTGATCATATTTCTCATACACATCTAACATTACACTTTCGTGTAAACTCAGTCTTATATCTAAGTTATCTGTACTTTCTGCACTAGCAGTACATACCTAATTACTTATTTTTAAAGAAAAGTACAATTAAAAAATATATACAAGGCTTTCATAACTTTCTCTAATCTATATCTATCTATATATATAAAAAAGGATGTGTTTTTATGTACGAAATCGATGAACTCAAAAACTACTGGACCGATTATTATGAAAATTGGTATATGTATGTAATTTTCCACGGAGAAGGTTTATATGATATGCTTATTAATGCCACTCGCCACCAGGTGGCGCTGCAAAGTAGCAACTTCTGCCCTGTTCAACCGATTGTCATGAAAATTGGTATGTATATGTATTTTTTACGAAGAAAACGAATATGCTATACCCATTGATGCCACTCGCCACCAGGTGGCGCTGCAAAGTAGCAACTTCTGCCCCGTTCAACCGATTGTCATAAAAATTGGTATGTATATGTATTTTTTCACGGAGAAAACGAATATGCTATGCACATTGATGTAACTCGCCACCAGGTGGCGCTGCAGAGTGATAACTTCTGCCCCGTTCAACCGATTGTCATGAAAATTGGTATTGTCACATACGATAATAGGGTTGTTTAATTGTTTTAGATTTCATTGTATTGTTTTGTATTATTTTTAATTATAATTATCCAGGCCAAAGTCACTACGTTAGATTTCAAGGCGACCTTATATAGTTTAATTCTTATTCTCACGTAGCGTAAGAATTGGCTATAAAAGTGCGTCGTTGAGGTCGTACTCGAGGAGTTCGGAGTCAAAGGTTGTCTGTAAGTGTCACCCTTCGGGGTGTCCCTAAAACAGACCCTTGGGTCTGGGCCGTTGTGACTCTTGACTTATTTTCGTGAGTAAGTGTGACATGCCACCATATAGTTTTATTTGGTAAGATTAGTTAAGATTTGTATTTTGTTATTCGTTAGTTATATTTAATTATTCATTGTTATTGTTTCTTCGTTAATATATTTGTTGTTTGTTTCCTGTTGTTTATCTCATCTTCCCCTTGGTTAGTTTTCTGCCTTCAGCAGGATACCTAACCAGGGGTTAGATAACCACGACCTGGGTGGGAAGTGCCGTCAGTTAGCTACCCCTCATCCCAAAACACTATGGCACATTTCTTCTATCCCCCCAGGCGTGACAGTATCCATATGTATTTTTCCACGGAGAAGGTTTGTATGATATGCTCATTGATGCCATTCACCACCAGGTGGCGCTGCAGAGTAACAACTTTTGCTCTGTTCAACCGATTGTCATGAAAATCAGTAGGATGCTGTATTTTTAATGGGTAATATGACTGTGATATTCGTATTTGTGGAAGTTAACACCGGATGTTGCTTCCATTAAACGAGCAATCTTTATATATATATATATATATATATATATATATATATATATATATATATATATATATATATATATATATATATATATATTAATATATATATATATAACTTAAATTATAAGGTCCTTTGAAGTGCTTTTTAAAAAACGTTTATTGAAAAATCTACAATTAAATTCACCCGACAAGTTTTGCGGTAAAACTCTGACTAACTACCATAATGAATTATTCTATTAAAAACGATTATAATAAAAAATGCTAAATAATAATAAAATGTATTACACTAGGAAACACGTGTACCGATGTCAGCGGTTTTCTAGTTGGCGCCGGAGGTATTGTCCCTATAACTTATATATATATATATATATATATATATATATATATATATATATATATATATATATATATATATATATAAGGATGTTTGTATGTATGAAATCGATAGAATCAGAAACTATTTGACCGATCATTATTAAAATTGGTATGTACATGTATTTTTCCACGGAGAAGCTTTATATGCTATGCCCATTGATGTAACTCGCTACCAGGCGGCGCTGAGAAGTATCGACTTCCGCCCCGTTCAACCGATTGTCATGAAAATCAGTATGATGATGTATTTTTAATGAGTAAGATGAGTATGATATTCGTATTATTGGAAGTTACTACCAGATGGTGCTTTTATTAAACGAGCAACCACTACTTATTTGATTACTTTATATTACGCCACCATAAGGTGGCGCAGTTAATATCACTTATTTTTAAACGAGAAATTCTTACTAAATTAAGTATTGTTATGCATCTAATATATTTTATCAATAAACTACAAAATATCACGAAAAAAAATAGTATGAACCTGATAACTAACGAGAAAATATGATGAAAACGATAAAATCAAAATAAATTGAAAAAACAAAAAATTAAAGAATGACATAAATGATTTGCGGTACGAAGTCCGCCGGGTCAGCTAGTCTATGCAATAAAAAAAACTTAATTATATTTTACTTATTTTATTAAACAGTACATACCGCATCAGATAGTTTCTTAGATTTGGACTCAAAGCTAGTGTATTGAAAGCAGTAGCATCAGTGAATGCTCCACCAAATCCAATAATATCTTGAAACGTTCTAGTTGCATCAATAATAACTTGTTTGGCTTCCTTAGCTCTTAAGTGTTTATAATATTTTTTAAGATATCGTTTATAAGTTTGGTTAAATTTTGGATAATACTTATTTAAATAAGTATCGCATAATTCATAATCTACATGTTGTTCTTCGACACAATGATCGTTTAACTTACTATAATATGAGTGCTTCGATATGGTAAATTTGTTAACATTTTTATTTAATCTCAAACCGTCTTTGTTGGAAGTGTAGGTTACATAGGAATTTGCAGGAATTATACCTAACGGTGTCACTGAATCACAGTGGTTCTCATTACACACACATACTGTACCACCATTACCATAGTCTCTACTAAGACATTCTTGAGAGAAAACATTGGCTGTTCCTTAAAATTATAATAAAACATATGAAACACAGCTAAAAGCTTACTAAAAAAATATAGAGCAAGTAAACAATGTCAGATTTAAATATGAGATTGGATCACTTAAAATTTTGAATAAGTATTAGGTAAATGTGGTATAAGATGGCAAATGAGATAACATTAATGTTATCTTCTTCAAAATATTTTCTTTGAACAGCTATATACCACACCACAACGTTGTTCCCATTTTTGCAAGCAACGCTGAAAGACTTCAAAGTTGTAATGTGTTACACCCTGTTACACATGTTTTGAATTTTTTTAACGTCCTAATATGAAGTTCTTTAAGTAGATATTTTAGTTTAGAAAGCAAGGAAACATTTACAAGGGTAAGGTAAAGAAACGGAACCAAAAACCTTTTAAGGTCAAAAATTTTGTAACAAAAAGGGAAGTGTGATATGAAGCGTTGTCATCATGGCAATTCTATTTTTATGCAATGTCTGGTTTCACGTGAATGACCTTTTTAAAGCACAAAAAAAAAACCGATTGCTTAAGAAGATAAAGACCTACGTTCCATTTAGTACATGGGTTCGTAAAGTCATTTCCGCTCTAGCCAATGCCAAGATTGTTTAGTTGCTTATAAACTATTTTTACTGCAGTATGGATATTACTTTCAATAAAACTGCGCATTTTCATAAAATCAATCCTTCGATATTATTTTCAAGGATATGTGTTAAAGTTTTTCTCTTATATAAATAATCCATCCCAAACTAGGAAAAATATATCTTTATTTTAAAGATCAGAAGGGAACTTAACGACTTGTTGCTGTTTATTTTATAAATAGAGATGAAGGTTTAATCTAAGAAATACAGCAATAGAAAACAAAACGTAGGAACACAATGATGATATTTAATGTACTATAAAATAGAAACAGAAAAATTGTAAGTATGTATAACAAGAAATCTGTCACTTACCCAACAGCACAAACAGCAAAAATTTTATGGAAACCATAGTTATGAAATTGGTTTTCATCATAACACAGACTAGCCAAAACCAAATTTAAAATTAACTAACTTAGTTTTTTATGTAAGCATGTTGATAACAAACCTAATTTTTACGAATAGCTGATAAACGCCTTAAGACGAACATGCGCAATCAAGTATTGATAAAATAAAATAACTATTGAATACAAAGTGTATAATTACAAAAAATTATGAGTATTTTTTTCATTTTGGTAATATGAATTAAGTTTGATTTTTACCTATTAATCCAACATCAATTTACATGACTTATCGTGATTTATGGGGAGTATCTACACGAGCAATTAATTTACTATTAGTAAAGTTATTCAACACTCGTACATACGAAAAATATTGGGTTAGTTTCTCATCTATAATTATTATAATAAAACAGTAATAAATAACAAATTTCAAATTAAATAATAAAAAAATTACCCAATGGTCTTTCGAGCTTTAGGATTTTATTATATAGAATAAGCTACCGTATAAGATAAAAGCGCGTGTGTAACTAAGAGAATCCCGATGGAATATATTATCTTCCATCGGGATCCTCTTAGTTAAAAAATAGATTTTTCCAGCTAACTCCTCTGTTAAAAATAGAATAGAAAGCTTATTAAGCTTTCTATTCTATCTTTAACAGAGGAGTTAGTAGTCGCGTCAAAATAGGCCTAAAAACCCAAAAACTTAAAACTTTGGCCAGAAAGGTCCGATCGAAATCATTTTTTTTAAATGTTCATTGAGACCTCCCCCCCCAAATTCGACCCAAGTTGGGGGGTTTTCAAGATACATGATGAGACTGCCCTCCCAACCCGGCCAAATGTTCCACTCGGGGGGTTTTGAAGTCCCCTTCATCCATTTGTTCGGTCAGGTCGCTTTTTCGACCGTCCCAGGGGCGTCTAGAAGGGCCTCCAAGGGTCCAAAATATGAGATATCTACAGAAATGTGCTCGGACTGCAATATTGCGTGAGGGGGATTCCGAAGGGCGGGGTTCTCATTTCTGTCGAAAATGAAGGCTTTTTAACCCATTAGGGCCGTATAAAAAGGGGCCCATGGGGTCTCAAAATTATGATTAGGCCGGATTGAATTTCAGTGTACAGAATTGGTACGATCAAGTGGTATAAGGCTACCAACCTTTTATTTGAGCAGCCTGCGATTCTGTGACCCATCCAGGGGTGGACAAAAGGGGTGCCGGGGCCCAAACAATGTGATTTGATTGGATTCGATACCAACGTGAAAAGTTGATATAATCTGCCCAGCGAGTAGGCTTCTTAGCCTTTTTGAGACCATGTCATACCCTGTCGCAGCCAGGTATATGCGAACGGGGTTTCAAGGGCCTTAAATTCAGCCCTTTTGTCCACCCCTGGGTCACACAAGTCACTTTGTTAGATGCTAGTACTTGGCTGCAGAGATAATATAATAATAATAATAATAATAATAATAATAATAATATAATATATATAGAAGAAGAAGAAAACAGAGGAAGTTTAAAGGAATGTGGAGTTGGTGGATGTGTTAGATGTAAGGACCCTGTTGTAGGATTTATGTGGATGGAAAAGTTTGGATGGTGTTAGCATCAGTCATCGGGCCCGCCCCCGCAATCTTCCTCATCTTGTTGCAAGTTGGTGTTGCTTCCTTTGTTGCTCCGGTGTCTTCTGGTTCCAAAGCTCCTTGAAATTCTTTCTTTTCTTTGGTGTAAGTGTAAGTGATGTTTGGAGTGTGACCCACGCGGAGCAATGTGGGTTTGGGAGATTGACGCTGTGGCGTGTCTCCTCCGTCGCGAGGCCTCCCATTTGGCAAGGACGAAGAAAACCACAGAAACCTTCACCTTTTTTTATTTAGTGTGGTCTCCGTCCGTTGATTATGTTCACATCTACCATTTATCTTTAGAAGAGAAGGGTTTGATCAAGGAGATCTTCTAGGTCTACAGGAAGGTCCCTGTTTAATGTTTGGTGGAGTCTTAGAAAAGGAGGACTTTGGAGTCCTCCATCCCAGTTGGTATGAAGGGTCCTCCAGGCTGCGATGTTCGTTCCCTGTAGAGCCCGAGTGACGTAGCGTTGCTGTAGAGTCTGAAATCGAAAAGGGAGAGACAGTATATTTGTGTTCTGGTAGACAAGGCAGCTTGGGTAAAGGTGGTGTAGGTTTTTGGCTTTGGGTATGATTGCTCTCTCTGTGGCAGAGACGAGGACAATGGTAGGAGTCTCTGAGAGAGAAAGGGCAGCATATGGGACGACCTGACAGTTGTCAATGCGTTACAAGGATCGAATTTAATATTATGCTTGTTTTGTCTAAAGTAAATAACCAGAATTATAAGATTTGTACAAGGTATGGCATTTTTGTAGGATACTACAGGTAAAAGTAAATTTTTATTGCAAAGATAGTTGTTGTTCTGTTCTATAAAATACTATATTAAAATTACTTAAAAACATAGATATACTATATTGTTAAAAAATCACCAAAAGTTTACTTGCACGTTAAAACTTCTTAAACAACACCCATATTTCGATAAAACTCATCAGATATTTAGGTACAGGTATAAAGATTAGCAAACAACAAGAATTTTCATGGAACGGGATTATGTCCGAGGGAAGACTTGACTTCAAATATTTGTCAAACAAATACTTCTAGACTGAATAGAAAAAAATCTCAATTTCAGTTGACGTAACGCACTTAATGTCTTGAAACTTAAGAAGAGAAAACACATGGAAACGTGAAAATCGAGGAACTACGTCAAAAAACGTATTAATTTATTAGATTTATTTAGAAATTGGAAAAGGTTGTTTGATATGTAAATATATATATTTAAGTAACCTATATATCAATTTATCAAAGATATTATTTGTTATTTCAGCATTTTTACAAAACAGAACAAATCTAATAAAAAGATTAGACAGTTTCTGATTCTCTTCGAACTTTTTATCTGCGATTTCATAAAATTTATCCGAACTTTTAAAAAAATGATTCGTGACAATTGTATAAATTACAATATCAGACAGTTGCAGTTTGTTGTATACGATTACATACTCCAATGATTTTTTTTACTATTTTATTTGTGAAAATTAAACTATTTATTTATCTGATTTTAACACAATTAAATCTATTTCATTATTTGAACACCAGATTTTAACACACATAAAAAACGTATGTTTAAAAGGTTTACATTAATTTAAACTTTTATTTCTAGATATGCTGGTAGAAAAAAGCTGTCTCGTATGTACTTCTTTATTCTCCATTTGAGTGTGGCTGACCTTATAACAGCATTCTTAAGCGATCTTCCACAACTGGGCTGGGAAGTTACTTACCGATTCAAAGGAGGTTATCTCATGTGCAAACTGGTAAAATATGGACAGACATTGGGCCCTTATCTCAGTTCCTACGTGCTAATGGCGACAGCTCTTGACAGGCATCAGGCAATTTGTTATCCTCTGACGTATTGTTCCTGGACTTCCCGAAGGTCGAAGGTTATGGTATATGCCGCATGGGCGGTCAGTTTAGCGTTTTGTATTCCCCAGGTAAGAGTAGTGAATTTGGGGGAGAGAACTGTTGGAAAATATTCTTTCCGCATCAGCCTGAAATATTTTATATACGGATCGTTTTTAAAATAAGTATAATATACAAGGATTGTTCGTTAAATAAAAATATTTTTGGACAATAACCTTTTTACTATTCAACTTGGTCTCCTGTAGGGTAAGTCAAGGGGTAGTTGGCCACAGATTTTTCAAGATCCAATTACAATAAAAGTACAAGTATTTAGATTGTTATTTTTTATTAAACTTTGAACGGTACTTTATAGAATAATTAACAAAAGACTAGTTTCTTGTACTCGAATCAACTTAAAAAAATATATTAAAAAAAACACAATTGGCCATCTCTACCAGAGCATTTGGGTGAGATGGTTACAGTATTGCAGGAGTCTTGACAAGTACTTGTTTCTCCTTTTTAGCCCTATATTTTATTAGTTTCTGTTCGGTGTTTTTTATGTGTCCGCATTTTGAAAACATGTCGAAATCAGTGCAATTTTCGTGCAGCCAAAGATGACAAACTGAAGCCACTCTTTAATAAGAAGTGTTTCAGAGTACTTATCTCCACAGCGAGTAAAAAACTATTACTGTTGCTTCAGATTTAACATAGTGTGTGATGGCCACAAGACTATTTAACTGCTGCAAAATGTGGCCATCTCTCCTAGTTTTCCGGGGAAGATGGCCACAACCAGCTACGTGATATTAAATTGAAATATTATAAAGTATGTAAAACCTTCAAAAAATTAAATTAAGTTTTGCTTGATTGTAAGCAAACACGTCACACAAGGCGCAAGGCAGTTAAAATTCTGTACTAAGGTGTTGTTGAAAATATCACTATGTCTGCCATTTTACGCCTTTTTTACTTGTCAATCATAATTCACAGTTTACATTTCAAAACATATTTAGACAAGAATAAAACGTGTGTTACCTGGACTACATTTAAATTTAAAGAAGATTCTAATAACGTTAAATCCAGCAATGTTGCATCCAGTTCTGCTTTTATTTTCGTTATTTTTAAGCCTTTCAAATAACAATACTACTGCTCTTCACTAAGTTTATTTCCCATTTGACAAAATCACTTTGGTGTATTGTCAAAGACAGACTAAGTGACAGTATAGATAGACAGATAAATATTCATTAGGTTGGTTGTTAGCCTGTATCACTACAACTTTTACAAATCAACATTGAACACCCGTCATCTCTAGAATAGGATTAGAGCACCTTGTCTATCCCCCCTGTCCTCTTAATAAGACTTGACAGTGACCTCTCCACGTAACTTGGAGCAGTCAGTTTCTCATCTTTTAATACCAAATACCAAGTCCTTACAAGGATTTCACATTCGCAAAGGACATGAAATGCGTTTTCCCCCTCCTCTTGGCGGTATAGACAGATGTTAGATGACTCATGTGTTTTCTGAACCGACAATGTCCTGAAAAGAGAGTGACAATCAGTCTGACATCGTTTCGCCTTTGTGATAACAGCTCTGCAGTAAATTTCACCGAGTGTTCTTTTATGAACACTTTAATTTGTCGCATGTCCGGGGATTTTTCCAACCACTTCTGGGCCTTTTCTAGCCTTCATTTCTTAATGGCTGCCTTTCTGAAAGTGTCAGCAACCTCGCCGAATCGTTCCGGGCCAATTATTGCGATATTGGCTCCCGCTTGGGCCAATTCATCAGCTTTCTCATTGCCCCAAAAACCCTGAGTGTCCTGATAACCATGCTAGTGTAAGAGAACGACTTGCGGCATGTGTCAGTCCCACACGAACTGTGAGCTAATTTGTGCTGAGACTATCGCCTTCAAAGCTGTTTGACTCTCCGATTATATGACTACGGTTTTACCCGTTATACTCTGACTTGCAATCTATGTTGCAGTGTTGTATGGTCATTACTTTAGCCTGAAACACTGTAGCATACCCAACTAGACTGAATTGGACTTGGATCCTGTGTCGTCTTCTATATATACCCGACCCTGTGCCTTTCTCAGTCTTTGAGCCTTTGGGATACCAGATTGACTTCCCTTTGATTGGGGTGCCATTGTTCCACGAACCCCATTCCAGTAATTCTACTCCCGCAAAGTTATACCTGGGGACTATTCTCTATATTTAGGCATACTCATTATTTAATTCGCCTTAACCCTACCATATAGCCTTGTAGCAGCCTGTGAGCAGTTGCCATAGCCTCGCCCTGTATATAGATATGCAATGGTGGTAAGCTAGCAGAACCTGTAAGGTGACAGGATACTTTATATTTTCATATTTAACCCAAGTATAGATGACGACGACGGTAGAGAGAAATAAAACAGATATAAAGGGTAAGAGAGAGAAAATGAGAGGTTGATGATTGTCCATAATCGTAAAAATGATTCCTCCGCATTCATGTTATGTTTGTATTGAATTTCAGATTTACCGAATAATCCTCGTTTTGTTGTAAAATTTTAGAATATTAACCTTTTATATTCGGAAAAATTTACTATCCATCTGAAATCAACTCATAGAGCATATCGTAAAAACAGTGATTAAAAAAATACAGCGATAAAATTGATGTTCAACAATACTTCCTGTAAACACTCTGATAAAAAATGTCAATGCCAGAGTTATATAGAAATCCGGAAACGATTTAATATTTTCACTAACATTTTACGTTACGTACTTAGTACGAATAGTAAATATGGAATCCTAACGATTAATTATTTTTAATGTACCTGATAAAAAACGGTAGGTACATTGTAATATTTTTAATGAATGTAGAAGTAGTACAAATGATAAAGGGAATAAATAATAACATTGGAAATGTATTTCCACTCCCATTTTCTAATTACAGAAAATGGAAAAAAAGCTAAAAAACTGATAAATAGCAAAAATCTGATTTAATCTCTATTTATCGCATTTTCTAAAATGCCTTCTAAAATTGCACGGTGCAGATCTTGGTGGTAGTAGCAAATACTCCAGCGAGGCCCTGGAGGACTGACGTGGAGAAGGGTTTCGTGTGAACAGCCGTTGCACACGAGTCAGTCGATCCTAAGCCCTAGGCGAAAGCCGATGTTGACGTGGTGTAGCTTAATTTATTCAAATTTATTATTATGAATGATAAGTATGTACACACCCGTCGGGCGAAAGGGAATCCGGTTCCTATTCCGGAACCCGGCAGCGGAACCGTCAAAAAGTCGGGCCCTCGCAAGAGAGTTCGTCGGGGCAACCCAAAAGGACCTGGAGACGCCGTCGGGAGATCCGGGAAGAGTTTTCTTTTCTGCATAAGCGTTCGAGTTCCATGGAATCCTCTAGCAGGGAGATATGGTTTGGAACGCGAAGAGCACCGCAGTTGCAGCGGTGTCCGGATCTTCCCCTCGGACCTTGAAAATCCAGGAGAGGGCCACGTGGAGGCGTCGCGCCGGTTCGTACCCATATCCGCAGCAGGTCTCCAAGGTGAAGAGCCTCTAGTCGATAGAATAATGTAGGTAAGGGAAGTCGGCAAATTGGATCCGTAACTTCGGGATAAGGATTGGCTCTGAGGATCGGGGCGTGTCAAGCTTGGCGAGGAAGCGGGTCGCGGCTGACGTGCCGGGCCTGTGCGAGGTGAAGTGTCTGATTCCGCAAGGATAAGGATATGGATCCGAGTTCGGTCCCGTGCTTTGGCCTCCCGCGGAACCGTCTTGCTGCGAGGCTCTGGTTTACCTTCGAGGGTGACTAGATGTCCTCTTCGGCCGCCATTCAACGGTCAGCTCAGAACTGGCACGGACTAGGGGAATCCGACTGTCTAATTAAAACAAAGCATTGTGATGGCCCCAGCGGGTGTTGACACAATGTGATTTCTGCCCAGTGCTCTGAATGTCAAAGTGAAGAAATTCAAGCAAGCGCGGGTAAACGGCGGGAGTAACTATGACTCTCTGTTCATATTTTTCTTTGCATGAACAATAACCAATTTCTCCATTACTTGTTTTACTTTGTATTAGTGTATTTCTTTTTGACATTCTGTACAATATTTTACTTTTATTAGGAATGGCTCCCATGTAAACTTAAGCCAAAATAAGCTATATTACATTATTGTAAAATTATTGTAAAATTTTTCTGAATAAAGCTCTATACTAGCCAAATGCCTCGTCATCTAATTAGTGACGCGCATGAATGGATTAACGAGATTCCCACTGTCCCTACTCCTACCCCTACTCACTGGCATATGGAACAGCCTCATCTTTACACTGGACACTGTTTTCGACGTTCTTCTGCTTCTATTCTTTCCGACAGTGGTGCAGATTTTTCAGCAATTAAACGTCTTGGTGGTTGGAAATCTACATCTGTGGCGGAAGGCTATATTGAAAACTCCTTACAAAATAAAGTAGAAACCGCCACATTTTTTAGTAACACTTCTACATTTGATCCTGCCATAACTTTGTTGTTTTAGTTCATGCTATTTCAATATTTCATTAATAAAATTTAAGGTTATGTTTCCATTGTCAATTCAGTCAATTGTCATTCATTAAACCAAAACCATAAAAAAGTCAAAAATTATTTTTAACTAGCTGTACCCGCGACATAGTTCGCGTGGCGTGTTGATTGTTATATAAAAATTTTACCCCCGACATCGTTAAAGGGGTGGCGAGAGAAATTTTTATATACCAGATGTTAAGTTGAAAGAAGACAAATACATCTGTGAAAACCGCATTCGAATCGGATCAGTAGTTTTAATGTGATGCGCGCACAACCATACAGACAGACAGACAAAAAAAATCTAACCACATTTGTGGGTTCTATATCGATGTAGTCACCCCCCCCCCCCCCCCGCTAATGATATTTTAAATATCTTTAATGTACAGAATTTTAATTTCTACAGATTTATTATATGTATAGATTATTTTTTACGCCCCCGCATGCCCCCTTGTGGGAGGAATTTTCTAAAATCCGTTCACAATTCACCTCAAAATTATAAATATAACTATTGTGCAAAGTTTCAAACCTGTAGGACTTATATAGGTCTCCCAACGAAAGTTTGTGACAGCCACGTGTTAGTCGGCGCAGGTAGGCGGAGTCTTTCTATCAGTGGCGGACGGAAATAAAAAAATATTATACATCTTAAATTAATTTTTAATGTATGATGCCAACATAATTAAGAAGAATTTATTTTATATAAATTTGTTACTGCCTAATTTAAACTAAAAAAATACATACATTTAAAAAACAACTCAGAAACTCTCTCAGCATATTTCGTAGCTAAATACAGTTTACAAAACCATTCTAGCTACCACACTGACAAGCTTTCAGAACGGTCGTTGTTATCGTAACGCTCTTAAAAAAACCACTGCGCATTGAACGAGAAGCCACGTGGCTGTCCCAAACTTTCGTTGGGCGATCTATAGATTATAAATTTTTATTTTTATTTTACACGCCCCCGCAACCCCCCTGAGGGTGAAATTTCGTAAAATCAATTCACTATTGACCTTAAACCTATAAAAATAACGATTTTGCAAAGTTTTAAACCTGTAGGATTTATAGATTTTAATTTTTTTTCACACCCCCGCAACCCCCCATGTAGGTGGAATTTCGTACAAACCGTTCACAATTGACCTCAAAATTATAAAAATAACTATTTTGCAAAGTTTCAAAAACCTGTAGGCCTCATAGATTTTTATTTTTATTTTTATTTTTCACGCCGCCGCAACCCACCCTGTGTGTGAAATTTTGTAAAATCCGTTGACAGTTGACCTCCAAATTATAAAAATAACTATCTTGCAAAGTTTTAAACCTGTAGGACTTATAAATTTAATTTTACTTTTATTTTTCTCGCCCCCCTTCCCTACTTCCCTTGTGGGTGAAATATTGTAAAATCCGTTTACAGTTAACCTCCAAATTATAAAAATAAGATGATTTCTGTACAGCTTTAACCATTAATGTTGCACACGCGACGGAAGCTTAAAAAATGGAGTAACTTCTCCCGTTTTCCCAACATTTCCCTTCACTGCTCTGCTCCTATTAATTGTAGCGTGATGAAAAGGATACTATAACCAGCACAGGAGTATAATAAAATAATTGTACCAAGTTTCGTTAAAATCCGTCGAGTAGTTTTTGTTTCTATAGCGGTTATACAGACAGACAGACAGACAGACAGACAAAAATTTTACTGATCGCATTTTTGGTATCAGTATTGATCCCTAATCACCCCCTGATAGTTATTTTGAAAATATATTTCATGTACAGAATTGACCTCTCTACAGATTTATTATAAGTATAGATATTTATTTATAAGTTATTTTATTCTTAAAAAAGTTGACGGAAAAATGTTGTAACCAATTCGTTAATTAATAGAAAGTTTTATAATATCAAACATTATTGCGCTCACTATAAATATTTCGATTATTAAACTTCTATATTAATTGACTCGTTGTGTAGGGGAATTCTACACTTGCTTCGAAGGACCTTTATAATTATATGAAATAAAGAAACTCCAACAAACTTGGTAACAATCTATTTCATATATACAATATAATACAAAAAGTTAAAAATAATTATACGGCCACAACTGGCTCGGTCAAAGTATATTAAAGGAATGATGTTAAAAATTAAAAAGTATACAAAATCTAAACCTAATCTTTGCCTTTTACAAAACATATAAATCTTGCGAAACAAAGACACAAAGAAAACACATGCAACGGACGCATGTATTCTCTTAACTTAAGGGTGGTATCCCAGTCAAGTGTTTCCACGAAAACCCCTCAGCAGGCTGTCCAATATAAATTATAATGACAACTTTTAAAACAAATTTATTGAATTTACAACAGCTAGTATTACATTATTCGTTAATAAAAACTTGTTGCCAACCATTTTATAACTCACTAGCAGCCCGCCCCGGGTTTGCACGGGGATTACAGAAAAATAACAAAAGCAACTAAATATATTGGGTCAACGCTTCCCTGTAAACAATATTACATGTTGTTTTATTTTCTGGCAACAAAATAAATTAATTTTCAGGTGCTCGACCCGCCTTAGGCGGTTGGCCATGAGAAAAACCAATCCCTACTAATTGGAAGGTTTGACCTTGAGGCTAGTATTCTCAGCGCACGCGATGTAAGGGTTTTAAGGTCATTTTTGGTTACATTAATGGCCTTTTAGTAAGGATCCCTATTTTTTTGAAAATAAAACATAGCCTATGTCACTCGGGAATAGTGTAGCTTGCCAACGGTAAAAGAATTTTTAAAATCGGACCTTTCCTCTTTATAATATTAGTATAGACAACTTAAATTAAATTTACAGTCATATTAAATTCTTAGCTTTTATGTTAAGCGAGATCAACATTCTTCATATCACAGAATCTCTTTAATAAAAAAACAGAAAGCAAAATAACTGTAATATTAAAATAGGATGAGTAACGGTCAGTATAAAATTTTCTTTCTTTTCATACTTTCATTACACAAGAGATTAGAACATAAGAAAAATTTCAGATTTGCTGTACAAAAAACGTCTAGACATATGTAACCGAAAATAGACAAAGAATATAAAAGATATCAAAGATCTAAAAAAAGTTGACAATGTTAAGCTTTCGAATTTATTCTCGAAGAGTGTTGGGGAATAAAAGGGTTACGCTCCTTTCACATTATACGGTTTTGATCGTGCGGTAAAAAGCCGTACGAGTTTTTGCCGTCACATGATTAATTTCACATTGCACGGATTTTTGCCGTGTCCTATTGTAAATATTTTTATTTCATTTGTCTTAAGATGAATCGTAAACAAATTATTGCTTTGTGGTTACTTCATCGTCGACGAAAAAGAGCAAAACGAAATCGTCTTTTTTGGATATATCCGATTAATTAGAGGAGAGAGAAAGTACGATTATTTCACACACTTTTTCAAGATTTAAGAAACGACGAAAATAAATTCTTTAACTATTTCCGAATGTCTATTACCTGTTTTGCTGAGCAAACTTTCCGCCATGCATTTTTTGTCGCAATTCGATCTTTATACAGATCTAAAGTTTTATCCCACAACACAGGTCTTACTCGATCAAGGTTATTAAAACTTCAGCGTCAATTTCATCCATTTTTCAACAATTTTCAGTAAACTCAACACAAATAAACAACAAATACGACAGAGGTGTCGATTCCGTACGACTCAAAACCGTGTAATGTGGAAGCATACATTAAGTCACGTATGCCACACTGTCTCGAAAAACCGTACGGCGCCCGTCAAGTCTAGTAGCAAAACACGGCTGTTGCACGGCACGGCACCGGCTTTTTGCCGTCACCGTATAATGTGAATGATCCCATTCTATTCTTCACTTCCACGGCACGGCTTTTTACCGCACGATCAAAACCGTACAATGTGAAAGGAGCGTTACTGCGAAAACTTTTATGCAGACAACTTTCCGTTTCGCAAATAAAGAAGATTTTTTCACTGAGATTCAGCTATTGTACTCAATGGTGAAAGCTGGTCTCAACTATTGTCTTACTGAAATATATCTCGCAATGAATGACTTTATTTTTACTTTCCAGATGAACGTTTTTTTTTTATTCTTTATCTCAAACAATCTGAATTCTTCTCGCAAATTTTGCTGACTGTCAACGACACTAAATAGGCATTTATTATTAGGTACCTACTTTTTTTGCTATTTTCTTATATTATTTTTTAGGATTGTGTATTTTATACTTCCAGATGCACTTTACTGCTTTTTACATATATTTTAACATATCTGAAGATTCCTTCAGCGATTCTTCACTATAACATTTTTCTAGGTAAGTGTTACTTAAAGTATAAATAGGAAGTGCAGCTAAAAAGGGACAGTTAAGAAAAAATCTGTCTTAAAAAAAGAATTAAAGCTTTATTAAATATATTTTTATCAAGAATTACTTATTATCTTATTAGTCTTCAATTTTGCTTATTTAGACTTTGAATCAAATTACTAATTCTGGAGATAATGGATGATTTTCAAAATTTTCCTTTGGTCGATTTTGCCAACATGAGCGGGCAAAATGGACCTAATACATGTAATGGAGGAAATAATAGGAATTCAATCTGTAGAACAGTTCTAGCATACAAATATTGTCTCTGCGTCGCGCGTCGTCACCCGCACAGCTGCAATGAGCCCAGTGACTACAAGTAGGGCACTACCACAGCCGGACTTTACTATAGTAAAGTCCGGCTGTGGCACTACACCCAGCCTTCATAGGATTCAGAATATAGATGAGACTAATAGAAGAATTCTGCATCTTCATTTTCTTTATCAGATGTGTAATCTTTTCTGTTGATTTTCTTGGTGCCTGTTCTTTTTGTTCCTGATTTATAAGAATTTCCATTCGTTGTCTTTTTTCATCAACAGATACCGCTAATGATCCTAGATTTAAACAAACGGTTTGTTGCTTGCAAGGTCCGCTGTGCCTGTACTTCCCCTATTATATACTTTTTCAAGAGCTATGACTGGTTGATCGAAAGATATCCTATTTTTTCGATAGGAATTTTATACTGTGCTTGTCAAGGTTATAATTTTGATAGTTGTGACAGGTACCTACTATTCCTCAGAGACATTGTCTGAATTTTTATCTTTTGATTTCAACTTTGAAAAATAATTGAAAAAACTACAGTATAATAAATATTGTTGCAAAGTAAACAGGACTTTTAAGAAATATCCGATACTAGTAGCGACATCTGTTATTGGGGCTAGCGTTCGATAGGTACATTTTTCTTTGATGGTCTGTCAAAATTTTTTAACAATCCAATCACTTCACGCCGAGTTATCGCACTTAATATTACCTTTTTAACATCCTTCGAAAAATGAGCTTCGAACAAAGTGCCAATATTAAGTTCAATTTTAAGCTTGGTAAAACATTTACCGAAACGCATAGATTATGGTGATGATTGTTTATTTCGTAGCCGAGTTCACGAGTGATTTACATGGTTCTAAGAGGGTAGTAAGCCGCTGGAAGACGCTAATCATGTTGGCCAGCCGAAATTTGTGATAATCCAAAAACTGTCGAAAAAGTACGTCTGTTTATTAAAGATGATCCAAAGTCTTCATTCAGATACATGCAAATGGAATTAAATATCTCCAAAGATTCGATATGTCTCATTTTCATCGGGAATTTTGGCATTAGAAAGGTGTGTTTAAGGTTTGTTCCACACAAGCTCATGGATGACCAAAAAATGCTTCGAATTCGACATTAAAGAGGCCAAGAAAGATAAAAAAAATCTGTACACATTATAACTGGTGACGAAACGTGGTGTTTTCAATACGATCCCAAAACCAAGCGTCAAAGATCCACATAAAAGCACCCAAACAAGCCAAATAAAAAAAAAGCTGTTTGGAAAAGTCAAAAGTGAAATCGATTTGTTTCTACGATTCGAAGAAAATTATTCACAAAGAATCCTTTCCAGCAAGCCAAAGAGTTAATGCTGTGTATTATCAGGCGTTTGATCTCGCGTATTTGCGTGTTCCACCAGGATATCGCAAACAAGGAATCTGGAGCTCGTTGCACGATAATGCACCATCACATCGATTTTTTGAAAAAAGAATGGCATTTTAACCAACAACCACTACTCATATTCACCGGATATGGCACCGTGCGACTTTTTTCTGTTTGGTAGACTATATTTGCCCAAAAAGAGACAGTTGTATGCCGACGTAGAGGCCATTCCGGTCAATGAGCTGAAATCTTCATTCGAAATACTTGTGGACCGTGCAAATCGCTGTATTAACTCTGAAGGGGTCTATTTTGAATTTTCGCCGAAAACAAATTGTTCTATTTATTTTGCGAAAGACCTAGTAGGTCTTGAATGTAGATTGTAATCTCAACTTTTTATATACAAATATGTATGCTGAGATGTACTTACTGATGCTAAGTGGTGCCAGTACCGAGTTGTCCCGTGCCGAGCTTTCTCGCTTCGTGTTGGACGCCAAGTTGCTAGCGTCAAGTTGGTTGCGCTCAGATGTCTTATACCACTTTGTCAAATGAATCTGAAACTTACCTCAATTTTTTACATTGAAACGGAGATTATTTTCTTCTTTCTACAATTGTTCTGAAACGTCGTAAATTTTCACAGTAGTTTTCTCCCATTTACATTTATAAAACAAAGTTCGCGTTGGCACCAAACCAAACAAAGTGCAAACGTTAATAACTTTAATGCAAAAACATTTCGTAAACAATCGCGCTACAAATGTGTTGAGGCATAAAAGTTATTCGGATATGAAAATTATTATTAACTAAACAGATAATCTTAAAAAGACATTAAAATTACATTAGGTATTCGTTTAATGATTAAAACCATATTGCAAATTTTAGTACAGTTTTCCCTTATAGAATTAACATACCCACCCTCCCAGATATTCTTACACTTTTATTAGTGCAGTTAAAGTTGTGTTAGGACAAGAAACATATTTTCATGTTGCGAATATATAGTTTCTTGAAAATTTTGTACCTTAAAGTCAGTTTATTACGTTATAAAATATTTTACGTTTAGAGTTGTCACAAAGAAACGAATTTCGGGAAATAAGTGTGTAAAATATTCAGTAGCACCTGTAGCTTCTTTCGCTTCTAGTTATTACATCATTGTGGATTACAAAAAAACAAAATATTCTGTCCTGAGGCAGCTGTGACGTAAAAAAATTCTAGAAGAATTTCATATTTTATACAGCATGCTGTTAGTCCAGTCAAAAACTGGTAAGCAAAAAATATGGTTTTCTATTAGGTACTTTTTAATTTGATTAGAATTTTATTTAATATAAAATAGACTCTCAAACGTTATATTTCTACTAAGGCCTGACAAAATCAGATACAAAAAAAAGAGTGTGCGTGTAACCTTTACGCGCGATTGAAGTAAAACTTTTTGACGTACGTATCGGAAAATATCTAATTACAATTCAATTATATTTATTGTCTATATACTTTACAAAAAATGATATAATGTTATATTTATATTATTCATTAGAAATAGGAATTTGAAAGTTATCATTATTTTTTATATATGAAATAATAGGTTTATGATAACTAAAATGTGAAACATAGATTTTACTCTCTAAATACCATTAACGTATTTGAAACCGTTTAAAAATTTTGAAAATTTCATAAATAAATTTTGAAAATTTAAGCTCCTCCCATAGCTGAAATCACACCGTTACTTCCATCAGAATCTTCCGTTAGAATCTAACGTTAGAGTTACCCCTAGTCGCGCCTAAAGAAGTTTTGCTTCAATAATAGGTAAACAATATTAAAAATATACACACATTACGTTTAGAATGTGTGATTTTGTAGCTGTATCTACGTTATTGTAATACAAACCAACACAAGAGCCTTCGATAGTTAGATAACCATTTTATTTTGTAGCATTTTATAGCATATTCCATAAAATTTAAAATCCTGAGTTGAGTTTGTTTTCTTCAGTTCTACGAAGGATCTGTTATTGCTGGTATAAGATCAGCCATCCTGACTACTGGTTTTATGGCCTTTATGGCTACCTAACCAAACCTAAAATAAGTATAAGCAAGTGTTAAAACATTTCGAATATTATTATTTTAGGAACAAAAACGTGCAACATGCTTCTTTACTTAACGTAAAGCTTCCCTATAAACAATTATTTACTATCATAATATGTATGTATGTTATATAAACTTACTTAATCAAATCATAATTAATGTCGCTGTCTCGTCTTTTTTTCATTTTCATTTTTCTTCAAATCTTTCTGGCGCTGATAATAGGCCCTTTGACGTTCACAATTTCTTTTTCTTTTTAGCTCTTTAAGTCTATAAAACGAAAATAGCTATGTATAAATAATAGGTATAAATAATTAGGTATAATTAGTGTAATTACACACCAAAAATAAAATGTATGCTTATAGAGTAGGTACTCACTCATTTTCATTCAATATTTTTTCATCACTTTTTTCATTAATAAATCCACTTTGCTTATTCATATTTAAAACAAACACTTTATACACAAATTTAAACTATTTACCACCAATGTATTTTGGTTGACAAGCTGTCAATTCATACAATTACAGATTTAATTTTATTTAATATAGTAGGCGGAATCGTGTTAGGTATTTTGTATCAGGTTTTGTTTCCGGTACGCGGTACATTAGAATGACGTCACGTCCGTTAAAATTACTGAGTTACCACTAGTCGCGACTAAAGAAGTTTTACTTCAAAAAAAAATTCTATATAACATTACATACACATGTGAGGCTGACATTTTTCAAATGAAATTCTAGGTACCATTAGAATATAATTTAACGTTAATGTAACATGAGGTTTTAATTTGAAACACGTTTTTTTAATATTTACTTTTTTTTGCATTCCGCTTTAGATAGATAAGATGTAATAAAAAAATTAGTATATTTAAAATCTGTATTGGAAAAATGATTTATATAAATAGAAAAAAATGAAATTGCACTTAGACTCGTTTGTTCATTTAAAGATATTTCAAGCTTTTATCCCCACCCTCGTCGTCATGAGTGAAACCTGAAGACCTTACATATACGTCACTAAAGAAGCTACATATACCGAAGTTCGTGACCAAAATTATTCCAAAAGCATTAATAAAAAAAATAGTTTAAAAAAAGGAGTGTGATGAAAGCGAATCTTTCCATGCTATCTTTGACAGAGGAGTACCTAAGCCGGAAATAGTTATTTGTGACACAAGGACGGAAAATGACATTTTGCAAGAGCGAGTAAAGTTGTGTAGCCGAGGTGCGTAGCACCGAGGCGAAACAATACGAGCACTTGCAAAACATTTTCCAGACGTGTAACACACACCATTTTTTGGTCCGACTAATTTTTAATATTTTCAAAAGTTCAAAAACTTTTTACTTTGTGACGTACAAGATTAGATGTTTATTGACATCTAGTGCACGATTAAAAGAATTAGTAATAAGGAATGATTTTCTGATAATCGATTTCAACATCCTTAATTTTTATACATACGAATACTGTGCTAATAAGCAGCACAGTAAAAATTGTTATATTAAAAATATTAATATCTAACAATATTATATAAATAAGCACAATTTACAAAAAGAACCTTTTATAATAGAAAGTTTTTTACTGATTTATAGCTCATATTTTGTGTCATCTCAACAATGGACAGCATCCCTGACATTGTAAAAATATTAAGTCATACAACGCTGTGATTGATCATAGAGAAGATTGTTTCCTTGTTAACAAAATCAAGGGTAGTTGTATCTAAAAACTTTCTAAAACAGTTTATTTTATTACCAGTTAAAATAATAATTACTGTTTTCACATGTAAGAACAAAAAAAAAAAGAAAAAAAAACTTCTCTGTCGCGTAATCGATCCCATTATGATAACATAACAGAACTGTCACAAGTGGACTGATCCGCCGCCTAACCAACTACGCTACGAACGATTTATTTAATAACTTTCAAAATAATATTATCTATACACAACTTAGATCATGTTTAATATCAATTCGGTATAAATTTCGAAATCTATGTATATGCCTAAACACACTTGAAACATGCATTGTCATCCAGTTCTTAGCTATCCTGAAAATTTCAGAGCTCTAGGTAGTCGGGAAATAGGTTTAAATTCGATTACAAATTCCACGGAATGACACAGAGACACAGAACACGGCGAAAATATAAAATACTTTCTAAAATAGCAGAGACAATGAACTATCTTAGTTCAATGAGCAAAAATAAAATCGAGATATGTATTTTCATAATCGAATGATAAGTAGTTGTGAATTGACATAAATGTCAAATCTATACTTATAATAAATCTGTAGAGAGGTCAATTCTGTACATAAAATATATTTCCAAAATAACTATCAGGGGGTGATTGGGGATCGATACTGATTCCAAAAATGCAATCAGTAAAATTTTTGTCTGTCTGTCTGTCTGTCTGTATAACCGCTATAGAAACAAAAACTACTCGACGGATTTTAACGAAACTTGGTACTATTATTTTTTATACTCCTGTGCTGGTTATAGTATAGTTTTCATCACGCTACAATTAATTGGAGCAGAGCAGTGAAGGGAAATGTTGGGAAAACGGGAGAAGTTACTCCATTTTTTAAGCTGCCGTCGCGTGTGCAACCTTAATGGTTGAAATCATCATATGTTTATAATTTGGAGGTCAACTGTAACGGATTTTACAAAATTTCACCAACAGGGGGGTTGCGGGGGCGTGAAAAATAAAAATAAATAAAAATTAAAATCTATGAGTCCTACAGGTTTGAAACTTTGCAAAATAGATATTTTTATAATTTTGAGGTCAATTGTGAATGGATTTTACGAAATTCCACCCACAAGGGAGGATGCGGGGGCGTGAAAAAAATAAAATAAAATTTAAAATCTATAAGTCCTACAGGTTTGACACTTTGCAAAATACATATTTTTATAATTTTGAGGTCAATTGTGAACGGATTTTACGAAATTCCACCCACATGGGGGTTGCGGGGGCGTAAAAAAATTAAAATCTATAAGTCCTACAGGTTTAAAACTTTGCAAAATACTTATTTTTATAAGTTTAAGGTCAATTGTGAACTGATTTTACGAAATTTTACCCACAGGGGTGTTGCGGTGGCGTGAAAATTAAAAATAAAAATTTAAAATCTATAAGTCCTACAGGTTTGAAACTTTGCACAATAGTTATTTTTATAATGTTGAGGTCAATTGTGAACGGATTTTAGAAAATTCCACCCACAAGGGGCCATGCGAGAGCGTCAAAGATAATTTATACATATAATAAATCTGTAGAAATGAAAATTCTGTACATTAAAGATATTTAAAAAATAATTAGCGGGGGGTGTTACTACATCGATATAGAACCCAAAAATGTGGTTAGATTTTTTTGTCTGTCTGTATGTATGTTAGTGCGAGCATCACATTAAAACTACTGATCCGATTCGAATCCGGTTTTCACAGATGTATTTGTCTTCTTTCAACTTAACATCTGGTATATAAAAATTTCTCCCCCCACCCCTTTAACGAATTCAGGGAAGAAATTTTTATATAACAATCAACACGCCACGCGAACTACGTCGCGGGTACAGCTAGTTTAAAATAAAAGTTGTGAGAGAAATTAAATGTAAATTAGAATCCTGTTTACCTTTAGAAAAAGTTATTAGTTTAGTATATTATACGCTGTTTTTAAATAAATTTAATTAAAATTTGTATTATTTATTATGTATTTTTGATGACTTATAGCGCCATCTCTTTAGATAATCTAAAAGCTACTTTGCCGGCCTAGGCCGGAAAATGTCATTTTCCGGACGATTTTGAAGTAATTAATAGCATTGTTTCTGGACGGAGGACCAAAAAGTATATTTTTTAAAGATATATTTTGGATAACAAAATTTATTAAATAAGTATAATAAAGCAGTAAACATAAATTTTAAATAAACACTATTTTTATGAATACTATAATGATATATTGTTAAATACAAAAATTGAAAATACTAATACTACTTGTATTTTGAGGCTTTGACATTTTTAAACATAACCTTCATTAGAACATTTTGTAATTTTAACACGATTTGTTTTGTTTACTGTGGCTTCAAAATTTTGTGTCAGCAAAAAATGGAACTAACACCATATTAGGGCTAAGCCAAATTTTCATAAAATGATATATAGATGGCTCCAAGACCGATAAAGGAACAGAGTTTTTGGACCTAGAGCCATATACTCAGAAAGCCGGGCTGCATACCCAATCATTTTTCAAGCGGAAATCCACACCATTAAAAGATGTGTAGAATTTAATATAGAAAGGAACTATCGTAGACAAAAGATTGTAATCATGTCAGATAGTCAAGCTGCCAAGCACACAATCAGTTCAACTAGTAGATAATAACACAGTTAACCTCTTATGGGTTCTAGAACACATAGGAATAGAAGGAAACGAAACAGCAGATAATCTGGCATAAAAGGGAGCTGAAACCTCATACTTGGGACCAGAAAATTCTTGTGAAATCAGCAGTAGTACAGTCTTAGAAAAATTAAGGAAAGAAGTGGATAGAAAAAATCCAAGTACTGGAATGATCTAGAACTACTAAGACAATCAAAGAAGCTCCTGGGAAACTATAACCAGAAGAGATCTTTCAGGTGTCTAAACCATAGTTAACAAACCTCCGTATTATAAAGGAAATTCATGGAGGACTCATGAAGAAACTAGGATTGGTGATTCTATAAGATAGAAGATAAAACCTCAATACACATAGGTAATCTCAAAATGCATTTCACCACTACAGAATGCGATTGCGCCTCCAGGAATGCGCACAAACATGTTGGCGCCTTTGGGCTATGTTTCGAAAAATCTTTTAATTTTTGTCTATGGTTTCCGCTCTCGGCTAACGCCTCAAGCGTTAATATCCCTTCTCGACTGTAAACATCTACTTCCCTTGTATACGTAAATAACTATATACATAGAATTGGAAATACATAAATTTTACACGCACGGATTATAATTTAACTGGATTATCGCTAAAATAAAGAGATATTTGCTCTTGTATTTACTAGAGGTAAATATCGCAAACAAGTAGGTATATGGGTTTGTTTCACATGCAAATTTTACATCATATTCCCTGAGACTGGGTTCAAAATATTTGATCATTAAATAATATTTGATGAAAGATATAACTTTATTTAACTTGTAATTTATAATTTCATAAAGCATAACCATTTTATCGTTTGGGGGTTGTGTGTCATAAAGAGATCTTCAATAAAAATATCTGTTTTAGAACAAACAAAGCCCGTATTCTATTCTATGCTATAAATTTTCAAAGTTGGAAACTTAATTTAATTCTTAAACTTATTGCTTTAGCTTTGTACTAAAAGCTCTTCGAAATTTAAACACGTTAACGTAACTTCGTGTAAACACCTGACTTAAAATTAACAAAATGTAACAAATCATAACATAACATATACCATAACATAGGTAAGTATGGATATCATGAAAACTGGTAATTAAACCAAATGTGAAAATTTTAATATTGTTTGCAGTCGTTTATGTTTACACGAATTTACGTGTTTGTTAAACACCATTTTCATACAATTAATTATGTTTAATGTTATTTCGAAAATCGACAACAATGGATGAGCTCTTACAATTATTAAGTTTAGAGAAACTGTTCATAAAAGTATGTATGACACGCTAAATTGTTTTTGGTAACAAAGTAGTTGCATATTATTGAAACCTAATCAACACAATTAAAAAAAATGTTTTTTTAATTCCTATTTTTAGAGTTTCTTTATCAGTAAACAAGATTAGGTAATCACAGTTTCAGCCTGTTTTTTTTTTTTAATATAAAAATATATTATAATATATTACAATAATTGGTAATGATGATTTCGTATAATAATTTTATACTTACATGCACTCATAATTATTTTAAAGCTACACACATGCTCAAAATGTAGGGATATTTACAATAAAAACGTTATTTATAAAATGGTTCAAAAGTATTTTTTGGAATAGTCTGTGTAAGCCTGATACGTGGGAGGTAAATGAACGAAGATGTCAAAATGACTCATTTTCATAAAAAATTTAAAATGTATGCGAAGAACCAAAATTTATTAATCTAATTTTTTATAAAAAATTGACAATGGAACAAAGAAAAGAATATTCTTATAAGGAATGTAACCTGCTCGTGCATTTATGATGGCTCTGCAGAGTCTTTTTAAACTGAGGATCAAGTTATCCAGATCTTCTTGAGGAATCGCCATCCAGCACTGTTAAATTGATTTTGCTCCTATATCACATGTTCTTGTACCTAACGTAGTCGACTGGCGCGATTCCCTCAATTTAAAGGTTGGCATTTCCATGATCTTCGGCTATAACTAAATTACCTTCTCTCGACCCTCTGTAGATGGTATGTTTAAAAACAGTCACATTATGAGCTCGTGAGTGGTTTCAGTTTGGCGCATTCCTGCCTCAATCATCCCCACATCTCTCAACATTTCGTTTTTAGTCAAATGACGTCGAGTCATGTTAAAACAATCTTTCAAAATACCTTTTCAAGAAAACAATTGATAAACAACTAATGAGATCTAATGACTAAAATTGTAAATTATCAAAATAATTTCTTATCATTAATTCTTTTATTTTGTATTTCTTTGTAAAAACATTTTTTTTATATGAACTTTCTTTGCGAATCAATTTTATTTGTATACTAGGTGTCGTTCGCGTGGCGTGTTGATTGTTGTATAAAAATTTCTCCCCCACCCCTTTAACCAGATGTTAAGTTGAAAGAAGACAAATACATCTGTGAAAACCGCATTCGAATGAGATCAGTAGTTTTTATGTGATGTGCGCACAAACATAGAGGCAAAAACACAGACAAAAAAATCTAACCACATTTTTGGGTTCTATATCGATGTACCCGCGTCGTCGTTTGCTCGAGGTGTTGATATTTGCATAAAAATTTCTTCCCCTCTCCCTTAAAGGGGACAAATACATCTCTGAAAACCTGATTCGTATCGGATCAGTAGTTTTTATGTAACGCGTGCACAAACATACAGACAGACAAAAAAATCTAACCACATTTTTGGGTTCTATATCGATGTAGTAACACCCCCGCTAATTATTTTTTAAATATCTTTAATGTACAGAGTTTCTATTTCTACAGTTTTATTATATGTATAGATTTACATTTATACATATTGCTAGAATTATGTAACACTGTCCAAAGTGTCCAACATAGCTTAATCTATACTTATAATAAATCTGTAGAGAGGTCCATTCTGTACATGAAATATATTTCCAAAATAACTATCAGGGGGTGATTAGGGATCGATACTGATGCCAAAAATGAAATCAGTAAAATTTTTGTCTGTCTGTCTGTCTGTCTGTATAACCGTTATAGAAACAAAAACTACTCGACGGATTTTAACGAAACTTGGTACAATTATTTTTCATACTCCTGAGGTGGTTATAGGATACTTTTACATCACGCTACAATCAATAGGAGAGGAGCAGAGCAATGAAGGGAAATGTTGGGAAAACCACTTTTACGGTGTGGGGGAGAAATTTTTATACAACAATCTATACGTCACGTGAACGACGTCGCGGGTACGTCGATATAGAACCCAAAATTGTGGTTAGATTTTTTGTTGTACGTCTGTCTGTCCATCTATATGTTTGTGCGCGCATCACGTGAAAACTACTGATCCGATTCGACTGCGGTTTTCACATATGTATTTGTCTTCTTTTATCTTAATATCTGGTGTATAAAAATTTCTCCCCCACCCCTTTTACGGTGTGGGGGGAGAAATTTTTATACAACAATGTATACATTACGCGAACGACGTCGCGGGTACATCGATATACTTAGAACCCAAAAATGCGGTTATTTTTTTTGTACGTCATCGTCAGTCTGTCCATCTATATGTTTTTGCGCGCATCACATGAAAACTACTGATCCGATTCAAATGCGTTTTTCACAGATGTATTTGTCTTCTTTTAACTTAAAATCTGGTGTATAAAAATTTCTCCTCCAACCCCTTTAACGGTGTGAGGGGATCAATTTTTATACAACAATTAACACGCCACGTGAACAACGTCGCGGGTACACCTAGTATGTAAAATATATTTGAAATATTTAATATCCGTAGATTTTGAGCATTTGTTTATTTTCATGATATTTAAATCAGTGAACTCAAGCGCACTGAAGACTGAAGATTGATTTAATTCTGAACTCATCAAAAATCCTCTTTGATATAGGTAAGGTAGATTTGGAATTGGAAATTAGAAAAACAATTAGGAAAACAAGTTACTTACAACCAAGCGAATAAATATAAAGTTTGCATTACAGTTATCAATATTTGCATATACACAAATCACTATGTAAATATACTTTATACATGGGTTTTTAAGTACCTACTTAGGTATTGATATAGACATGTCATTACCTAAAGTTTACATACTTTTGTGATTGTGGTGCCCTCTTATTGAAAGTCTCAAGACTTTTTACCTCATATAGTAGCAGGAGACCTTAGTTTATAAAATATTAGGTACACGAATAACTCCGGTATGTATTCCATTATCAAAATTTCCGAAATTTTGTCCCTAAAGATCGGATTCCGCTACTGAATTTCTACAGGACAGTTATAAATCTGCATAAATATAAACAGAAATTTGATTAACTCCATTGTTTTTACGGATGCAAGGATTCTGACAAAATAAGCATTGATGTAAGGAAAATGTAAGTATATTTAACAGTAGAACGTGAATTCAAGAATCGGGGGAAATATTTTAGTTGGGCCACATTTTTTCATACAAAATTTGACATTGATGATTACCAACAATTTCTTTTAAAGTATATCCTTTGTGGAGTTTTTAAATTTTTAAATTATATCAGCAGATTTTGTATCAGTTATTTTTAGAATATACTAAGTATACCTATACGTTAAATTTAGATGAAGATTTTAGATAAAGTGGTAAACTTAATATAATTTTATATTTTAGACAAATACTGCTAGATAAAATGATCTAACCATGTTAGGACAGTAGTAGGTGGAAGACATATAAAAAGGAACAAAGAAAGAACAAACTAAAGAGAACAAGGTTTAACAACTTAAAACCCACATAAAATCATTGATCTGTATTATACAGCTTCTTCTCTTTTCTTATTCTTTTATAAGATCTGTTGATTTGTTAATTTCGAAAGTTGCGCTGTAGCATTTCCTGTGATGGGGACTGCCAGCTGTCCCTCCATCTCTTTGGGGGTTTCCCCAGCCGTCGTTTTTCTGCTAGTCTTCCAACTAACGCTATTTTCGGTAACCTGTTTTCATCCATTCTTCTTACTTGGCTGTGCCACTGCCTTCTTCTTTGTTTTCCCCATCTTACTACATCCTGTATTCCGCAATTGCTCTGTTACTTCTGTGTTCCTGACTCAATCTCTTCTTATTTTCCCTACTATTGTTTTTAGTATGTTTATTTCAGCAACTCTCAACATACTTTTGGTCTTATTCGTGTCCTCGCGAGCTTCTATTCCGTATGTCATGATTGGCCTCACACATGTCTTGTAGATTTTGATTTTGCTATCCATCCGCATATTCTTACTTATTTACCCATACTGTCTTTCTTAGACTACCTGCTACATCTAATTTTAAAAATAAAAATTCGCTTCATTACTTGAGTCAAATTCATCGATCTAGGCTTCATTCCTTTTCTTCTTGTACCAAATTTATCGATCTAGGCTTGCCTCTGTACATTACGAGGGTTGTCTGTTTAGTTTTGCATATAGCCATGAAGATAAAAAATATATAAACATAAAGTACTTGATTGCTATTAAATCACACTTTTATTAAAGTGAATATTGAAAAGTACTCGTGTGATTTTACCGTTAACATGGATATTCATCAATTAAAAGCCACCTCCATTCAATACTTTAATATGGTTTAGAACCCCATTATGTTTGTTTACACTTATTATATTTTATCTTGCAAATTTCCGGTCAGATTTCCTCTTGCTTCCGTAAGCTTGTTAAAACTCTTTAATGTTTATAAAATATTCTACATTAGTTTCTATAAAAATATAAGACTGATGAAGTTTAAACTTGATTTTAAATATAATCAATTATTTCTTTGATATATGTAATGTCACCATTATCAACTAATGAAAATTAGTACCTACATACCGGAGAAACTAATATCCCATGTATCCGATTACATAATTTCGATTAAACGACAACTTTAGAGTTATGCGCAAGCAATTATTAGCGTTTGTGAATGTTTTAGCAAATCGAATTCCCAAGAAGGGTTACATTACAATGTACATTTCCGTGCTATTTTCATTAAAATTTGTTTTAGTAGGTACGTAAGTGCCATTATAACAAAAATATCTTTAAACGGAGGAAATTCGAAGTTCAGGTAGACATAATTGAAAAGAGGTGATTACATTCTCGTATCTTTAAGAATTTAAAACTTTAGTTTGAAGCTTTAAAATGAATTCCGTACTTTGTAAAGAATAATTCCTTTACTATACAGAACACGTAAGGCATTCATAATGAGCATACCAAAAGATTAGTGGTAAAATAATTCAAACTGTTAGTCCAATTATTAAATGAAATTTAAATTAAATAAATCACAGTAGCGTTACTGTAATAACTTTTGTATTAATATGTAGATAATTAAATGACATACATAGGAAGGTTGTCTTTTTTAGTTTTGTATATAACTGCTTAGTAGGCTCCACCAATAGAATCTTCGGAGACAAATCTAACCTCAATTTTTGATTACATAATTTCATGATTTAATAGCAAGTTAGTCAAATGGATCTTAGCCAAGAACATTTTCCAGCAATAATTTTTTACAATTTTCGGAAAGAATTATCCCAACTGCAATTTCTCGGTTTTTGTGTTTGGAAATAAAGCACTACATCAGAGTAATATTTGGGGATTTTAAAGACCTCGATCCAAAAGAAGAATTGGGTGTTACGAAGTTGGTTTCCCGTTGGATGCCTCATTTGCTCACAGAAGAGCAAAAAGCGATTCGCATCAATTGGTGACGAACAACATTAAAACAGTTCAAAAAAAGGATGCTCAAAAATCGTTTATAATATTGTTAGTGGTGATGAATCTTGGAATTACTTCTAAGAACCAGAAAATAAACCGCTGTGTGTGTTTCACGATGAGGAAAAACCAACAAAAGTGTGTCAAAAAAATGATCGGAACTTTTGCTTTAGATAATCGAAGAATGGTTACTTCTGATTGATATATAAACGTATATTGACCAGAAGTTATTGCGAAACTCCGACAAAGCAAAACAAAACAAAGAATCATCATACATCATTACAAGTACTCACACTGCCCGAAGACGATCGAGTTTTTGAAGTTTCAAAATATCCAATTGTTAGACCATCGACCGTATAGTCTCGAACTAAGTCCCAACGACTTCACGTTTTTAAAGAATGCGTGGGCAGAAGAAGCCATCGATAGCCGTTAAGACTGGAATAACTGTTTTACCAATTAGTTTATACATATGCAGAAGTATTTTTGTGGCTATATGCAAAACAAAAAGACAACTTTCGTATACTAATCAATAAGGTCAGTACTTCCAAAATCCTTTTTTTTTTCATTATCTTTAAAATAAATTGTTATATTATTTCATCACCATTAAGTATAATTAATCGTAATCAACAAGTTCTTTAGGACAACCATTTTCTTCGCTGTCTACCACAAAAGTAATAAATCTTTTGAAAGTTACCGTCTCCAAAACATTATTATGGAAGTTAGTTTCGGTTTACGAACATTTAAGCGATTCTGAGGATTTTCCTGTTTTTTAACATAATTTATGACCTATAGAAATGCATATTTTTTGACTATGCGGAAATGAAACACAGAATATTTCGTGCAAAAGATAATTAATTTCAATTGCTGTTATCAACGCTGCGAGATAAATGGAATATAGTACATTAATTGTTTTCTCATGGGATTTTTGAAATAAAAAAAAAAGAATTTGAAATAAAATTAAGGATAAATGTTAGGACTCAAACTTGAGACATAAGTTAAATTAAGATACGATCGAAAACGCCGACTAACCACTAAGATATTTGTAGCCGAATGGTTAAAACCGTCATCGGCTATATGTAGAAATCGCAGGTTTGAGTCCAGTTGGATGTGATTTTTGTTCGATTTTTCTTAATGTTGTAACCTCTTTTTTCTCAAGTGATGTTAAATGCTCGTTTATAGAGGCTAACCAATGCGAACGGCACTCAGGGGGTAGGAGGAGAGCGAGCGTGGATTCGAACGAGCTAGATGATATCGTAGTGGAAAGATATAAGGGGATATATTCACTAGAAAAAATAAAAGATAAAAGAATTTAAAAGGGACTAAAGAGAAAATGAGAGAAATGATGGAAAAGGGAAAGGTAAATGGGCGCCACTTATTTTTTTATCATAAGGATGGGGAAATATAAGAAACCCAGATGAAAAAGAAATATTGAATATATATGTTGGATAAAATGATTTATCAGATGTTGTAGATAAAGTTAAAATAAGAAAGATATAAGAGATATGAGATAAGATAAGGTAAAATTAGGTAACCCGGCAGATGTTCTTGCTAAAAATTTAAATTACACACTCTTATTTAAGATACTAAAAAAAAAATGATACTTACACTTTTCTTTTACTCATCCTTATGGTTATCAGTCTAATCGGTAAGATAAAGATAGATTCAAAAAAAACACAATCTATTGCTTTAATAAAATAATATATGCTTAAGAAATGAAATCTATTACTTCAATAAAATAAGGTATATTTAAGAAACAAAATCTATTACTTTGGTAAAGTATAGATTAGAGAAACTGAAGGTATTGATCAGAGTAGCAGGCTCTAGCTAGGAAAAGAAAATCTATGTAAATAATAAACAGACTTTATTATCTGGTTTGATAATAAATAAGAGATACAATAAACAAAATAGCATAAAGAAAATATCAGTGTTATAAACAGTAAATCATATATCGGTATCATAAACAGTAAATAATATTTTTAAACACATTTGTGTTTAAATTTAAAAACATAACTTTTACAACCATAAAACAACAGCTAAGTATAATTCTATTGTTATTTTTGGTATGTTCAAAACTAAAAGTGAGAGAGAAAAATTTAGATAAAAAAATCAAAAATATCACTTTTGGTTTTTTAATTATCTCGAGATAAAACGTACCCATATAGAAAAATATAGAGAGATCTTAATTAAATAAGGCGAGATAATAATTAAAAGATAAAAAAAATATGTAAAACAGTTTACAAATAGCAGGTACAAAAATATGAGCAAAAAAATTACAGATAAGCTAAAACACAAAAAAAATCACATCCCGGATATTCTCATTACGACACTGGCACTATGCTTATGGATGTTACTGATAAGTACAATTACGATAAAATGATCCATAGAAATAAATGGTACTTCTGGCTCGATACAGATATAAAAAATTGTTAAAAACTTACATTGTCTCCTAAATGTTTCTGAGAGATATTTATAGTAGATGGTTTCTTTCTCTCGGTAATTGGTGTTAACGATACGAGATAATCTAAACCCATTCTTGTTTAGATTAATAGGTAATAAGAGAAAACCATAAACTCATCCTTCGAAGCGTGGGTTCGAAAAAGGAAGCGGTAAACGTATAACAATGGCGATCATGCTGTTGTTACATCGAACACCCAGGAAAACATAAAAAAACACTATCTGGAATATTTAAGTGATTCCTCGGTACAATAAACGGTAAACGGAAACAGAAACACTTAATTGAAAGTAATTTTTAAAAATCTTAAGAAAATTTGCCGGTACTTGAATCTAGGGGTTGTACATTTCGTCTGTATCGCACAAAAACCCAAACTAGACTGACCAGGAAAATGGCGGTACTCCGGGGTGCTGTATCTCGCGTCCCCTCATGTGATGTTAAAATCGGAACCTTATTGGTTGATACACCGATCGATAATCCTCTTAGCAACTGAGACCGTTAAAGATGTACAGCGTCTAATCAGTTGAGAATACAGGGCGGTAATAAGTACGGAAGAATTATAAAAAAAAATAAAAAAATAAAGTTTTATACTTAGAGTTTTTTGAACACGCTACAATGTCATTTCTTGTTTGTCTAATTTTTAAATTTCAAGTATCTTATAATAATTAGTTAACTAAAAATCTATGGTTTCGGTCTCCTAAATATAAGACGATATAAAAAACTAACCTAGAGTTTGCTGTTTCAATTGTCAATTAAAGTCATGAGGTGTCCCATGTTTTGCTGTTTTTAGAGCGCGTTAGTTTGGCAACGATGTAGAGAAGGGAACGAATTTGTATTTGGCAAGTCGAGGAATATTGCGGATTATTAGAAACGATGGAAGGTGGACGGAAGAACATAGCGGGCTCTTCGTAGAGCTATTTTTAAAAATCACGAATCGTACATTACGGCACGCCGGCGCCGCCTTTTTTACAATCTTTTAAATATTCGCAGTGTGGACGATGCGCCGAGTCGTAGTTTGGTACAGTCACCGTTACAGAATACAGAAGTTTAAAACAACAGTTTCGTGTGTAAACAAGAAGCCGTCGAGCCGTCCTTGATCTGTAAACGCACCTGAGAACATCGCTACTGTTCGATTTGCAACCAGGCGAAATCCACGCAAGTCAGTAAGGAAACATGCACAACCGTTGCGTTTGTCCGAGTCATCTGTGCATCGAATGTTGTCAAAGGAGCTGAAGTTTTATTCTTACAAAATTTAAATTGGGCACGCTTTAAATCCGGACGACTACAAAATTCGGCGTAATTTTGCATAAGCAATAATTCATAATTTTTTCGATAATGTCTTATTTAGCAACGAGGCTTATTTTCATTAAAATAGGGCAAACAGAACTGTCGCTATTGGAACGATGAGATTCTTAAACAGAAACCTGAAACTTCACTACACAGTCCCAAAGTCACGGTGTTGTGATCAATATATGCGCGGGAATTATTTATAGTCCATTCTTATTTGAGAGCGACCGGGGCCAACTTCTTACAGTAAATAGCGACCGTTATGTTTATATATTAAATGAGTTTTTTAGCCCAGCGCTTCAAAAATTCGTAGGGTTTGATGCCAATTCCTGGTTTTAGCAAAATGGGGCGACAGTCCACACCGCTAGAAGATCTTTCGCCACGATAAGAGACATTTTTCCAGAAAAACTTATTTCCAAGTGGGGAAACTACGTTGGCCCCCAAGAAGTCCCGACTTGAGTCCTCTCGACCTTTTTTTGTGGGGCTATCTAAAGTTCAAGGTATATGAAACACAACCACGCACTTTGAAAGATTTAAAATTGCGAATTCAAGCTGCAATAAAGACTATTCCATAAGAAATGGTGTTTTTCACAATTCAAAATCCAGACTACAAGAATGTGTGGCACAAGACGGGAGACAACTTGATAACATTATTTTTAATAAATACAAATCCGCATTTAAAAAAAAATTAAATCATTTTTAAGGGAAAACATTTGTTTTACTTATGTAACTTTAAAAGCAGAAAATCATTATAAGACACCCCTTATGTATGTGCTTAGGAAGGAATAAAGTATAAGTATCCTATTTGACATTAAATAAATCAAAAAAGCCGACTAACCATAGAGAAATCTGTAGCCGAATGGTTAAAGGCACTACCGGTTATAGGTAAAGATTAGATGTGTCTAATTTTTAAACTTCATAAATAGTATATATCTATAGCCGTGATAAAAATTCTTTCCTTATGTTGATTTTCATGAAATATAGATTCTATTATGCAAAGACTTTATTTAATAATGTTGAGCAGAAATTATAAAAGCAGCAGCGTGTGAACTCTAAACAAGATCGTATGTACGACGAAGATTCATACGTGACTTAGCATTTCAGTTTCAGGATTTATATTCAATGAAATATGGCATTTTTAGGATACTCCTCTACAATTTTATTCGTATATTACTGTAACTAATTGTTTTCCTTTTTTTATATTCGCTGTTTTATCACAAAAGTCCAAAACAAAAGCAACTACAGCGTTTTTGTAACATTATTCTGAATTTTATTAAATTTTAAATATTTCGTTCAAAAGATAATCATTTTTAATGGTTGTTATCAACGTTGTTTGGTATATGGTTTATAATACCTTTATTAGGTACTGTTAAAAAATCCAAAATAAAACAATTTGGATAAAAATGGTATCTTAACTTTCATCAAATTTGAAAGATGACAGTCTTATTGGATATTATCCTTATAGAACCTTAATAAATAATGTCAAACAGAGATAATAAGAGCAGCAGCGTTTGAAGTTCGTGTGTTCAGTAAAGGTTCCAACTTGATTTTAAGGATCTTAATTCTAATTTCTATTAGTAAATTAATTATTTTGAGGAATCACTTAATTGTTGAAATTTAGAAATTACACAAACAAAAAAAAATGATATTAAGTAGAAATTGAAAAAATGTCGCATTCGACAGGACTCGAACCTGCAACCTTTACCTATAGATGGTGACGCCTTTAACCACTTTAGCTAGATAGATAGATATTCATTGGGTTGGCTGTTAACCTGTATCACTGCGATCTTTTCAAATCTATTGTGAACACCCATCATTTCTATAATAGGATTAGAGCAACTTGTCTATTCATGCCCTCTTAGTGAGACTTATTAGCCTTGACAGTGGCCTCTCCACGTAAATACGATTTCCTCCTCCTCTTGGCAGTATCGATAGGTGTTTTCTAAACCGATAATGTCCTGTCAAGAAGCTGACAATCATTCTGACATCGTTTCGCCTCTGTAATAACAGCTCTGCAGTAAATTTCGCCGAGTGTCCTTTTATAAGGACTTTGGCATGTAGCCTGCCCGGTAATTTTTTCCCAAACTCCTAGTCCTGCCATATCCTCCATTTCTCAAAGCCTGCCTTTCTGAACGTGTCAGCAACCCAGCCGAAAGGTTCCGGGCCAATCATTGGGATCAGCTGCGAATCCAGGCTAGGTCCACCCAAAACAGTGACCTCCTGGTAATATACCTGGAGATAGAGGCATATTTGGGCATTTCAAAGACCTTGATCCATAAGATCCTACATGAAGAACTGGGTGTTTCGAAGTTGGTTTCCGCTTGTATGCGTTAATTGGTGTTGAAAAACATTGGAACGGCTCAACAAAAGAGGCTCAAAAAACGTTTATATTATTGTTGTTGACGATAAATTTTGGATTTACTCCTACGAACCGGAAAATAAACGCCAACTCGCTGTGTAAGTGTTGCACGATAAGGAAAAACCAACAATAGTGATCCGTTCTCAAAGTGTGTCAAAGAAAACGATCGCCAGTTGTGTGTCAAAATCTGGTCATGTGGCAACAATTCCTTTAGGAGATCTTAGAAAAGTTAGGTACTTCTGATTGGTATATAAACGTTTGTTTAACAGAAGTTATCGCGAAACTCCGACAAATCAACACACAACGGCGAATCATCCTATATCAGGACAATGCAAGTCAAGTACTCACACTGCCCCAAAGACAATTTGAGTTTTTGGAACTTCAAAACAGAATTGCTGGACCATCCTCCGTATAATTCCAACGACATCTTCACGTTTACAAAGATCAAGAATTCAATGTGTGAGCAGCAATTCCAGTCTCTAGAAAAGGCATTTAAAACAGCCATTTTGCAGGTGTCAACTGAAGATTGAAATAACCGTTTTACCAATTTGTTTAACCGTATGCAAAAGTGTGTCGATCTTGGTAGGACATGTTTTGAAAAGCAATAAAGTACTTTAAGCTTATATATTTTTTGTCTTTATGGTTATATGCAAAACTCAAAAGATAACCCTCGTATCAACCCTTACGTTTATGTTCGGACCTAATGAGTATATAGTAAATTTAAAAAAAAATGAATTTCATACTTTATATAGTAAAATCTCTATTCATATTTGGTTTATTTTATAAATACAGTAATCCATCAATATCCTCTTGTGTACTTTATCAATTTCATATGTCGGGTATTTGATTAGCTCACGAATTTTTAAAATATCCATATTTCAAAAACATTGAACAGTTTTTAAATGGCTATTGATTATTTTACACTCTGTACTAATATCCGCCATTTTTATCATTATCCTTTAGTTTTTTTATCCTTTATAGATAAAAAGCAGTACTTTTTTACCATTAAAAAGAAAATTAATCATATGTTAGAAACAAACTATTAAGATATATTTCTGCTACGAAAGAATTATTAAACAAAGCTGTTGATGTTATTTGCTCGAAGAAAAAGATTATTAATGATTAACAGCAAACAGCTGCTATAGTAAATTGGTTTATAGACGCTGGCAAATTAGTTTTTGACTAATTTATAATAATATGTAATTATACACATTTTTCTGTATACCAAGCCAACTTTTATAGAATATTAACTATTCTATTTATACACTAAGGTTTCTGAATCAATCACTTACACCCACTTTCTATCACTTCCACTTGAAATTCAACTTGTATTAGTAGATTCCATATTTTTTTGGATTATTTCAGTTATAATTATTTAAAATTCACATTAAATTATAAGAGCTATGACTTTTTTTCTAAAGAAGCCAGCATTTTTTTTATAATTCATATCGTTTACAAAATTAAAATATATCTAATCAAGATTATTTTTTGCCGTCAAAAGTCGCTCCAATGTTGGTCGCTATCAACCGATCTGCGACCATCCTTAAACCGTTTATATTTACGTATTGTATCGTCTCCAAATGCTGCCTTTTACTTTTCGATAGTCTTTTTTCGAGTTTTAAGCAAAAATATAAAAATAATAAAATGCAGGAATCAGAAAAATGCACATGTAAGCAATAAACGCGTCCTATCGGAATTCTGTTAAGGCCTCTTTAAAAGACCTTCTCTCGATATTTCTTTTTTTAAGGTGTAGTTTGGGAGGTGTACTTTTATCAGACCTTGGTCGCTTCTTGGAGGTACTGGGCTGTTGGCCTCTTTGCTTCGGAGTTACCTGTGCTGTAGACTTCGGTTTCTCCTTCTTCTCCCTCTTGTTGTCCACCACTTTCTAACCCGTTTCTAGAGACCTTCTGAAATAGTATCTGATCACCCGTCGTTTTGCTTGGTGAACTCGAGACCTTTCTTCACGAGTATCCGTACCTTGTTCTTTGAGGTACCTGATAGTCGGGTCTGTATCTCGGTTTTCCTTTTACTTCTGGTTCCATATAATTCCGACGAGTAGCTAAGGAAGGGATGGACAGAGCCCAGCATAACCAGGTAAGGCTAATTACACGGGAGTTTTGCTCGGTGTCCCTAGGGTACCGTTCGCGTCCAACTTAACTCGTGGCCATTCAGTACATCAGCACGGTACCTCACGACTTCATTTTGGTTAGTTGGTGTAATTATTAACCGTAAGGTAAGGAGAGACCTCAGGACCCCTTTCAGGTTGACGTTGCCCGGAATGTGCCACAAGGAGGCTATTACACAAGGGGGCCTAGCGATCCGGGGGGTGAGTTGATCCGGATGCCTAGTAACGGTCAGCCACTGAAGGTGTTAAATCCATTACCCTTCACTGCACTCCTCCACCAGCCCACTGTGCATGTAAAACTGAGTTTTAAGTATTAAACGGTTTTTATCATTTTTTAACATTTCTACAGACCTTACATACCAAACTCTTAGGTAATTTATGAAAACTGGAACTTCAACCAAATGCTTTCAACTTCATAAGAGACTTTTCTCTAATTTGAAAATAACCAGAATGAAAGAAATATGAAAATTGTATAAACTATTAAACAAATTATTTGTCAATCTTACTTATTTATCACCTTAGTAACCCACAGTTGAGAACGACATAACAACCAAATAAAAAAAACTAGTGTGGCAGTCAGTGGGACTGCCAGCAGAAGTTATACTTCTATGCACGTGCATGGATTCATAAATTTGTATGCGAATGATTTAGCAAACTCATTATATGATATTTGAGGTAAGCGACCCCAAAAACCTCCTAGTACCGTGTGCACACTCTTTTTGTATCGAATTTGCATAAAATTCCTGCGTCTTAAGCACCAGGTGTTTCGAACACCATCGCCATTATTATAATCGTATTTAGCGACTCAAAAAACCACCGAGTACCAAGTGTGCACTGATTTCGTACAGAATTTACATAAAACCCCAGGAGAAGAGGTAAATACCCTAGACACCAAGTGCCGCGGAGTGTTAAGTTTTCTCTCTATTGTCTGTTCGGAATGTACTTTTTAAATGCAGAAATGCAATTTCCATTTTTACATTATAAAATATAGCGAAAAATTTCCTGATACTTTAACGAATCCAATGCAAAAAAACGCATTCCGATCCATCTTACGTTTCAAAATTCGGAGGTTTTGGTGCTTTATTTCTTCGACTATTCGTAAAAACTCTGTTTATGTAGCCAACAACCTCAAAAGCATAGTGCAGGATATACTGCAACCATGTGACGGTATTTTAGACTACAATACAATACTCATTACTGAATATTATTATTAATATAAAATACTAAACTTAATTCTGTTAACTTACGTGACAGAATTATAAAATAATCATGTGGTCCGTCACTATGATATTCATACATTAGTTCAGACTGTTTTTTGTATATCTATCCCTTTTCAATGTACTGAATGTTGAAACGGAATTCAAAGGACTTATAGTTATGACTAATAACATGTGATAAATATTTCATCTTTGTTTTTACCGACCAATATACCTTATAAGTGTGTCTGTCTCTCTCTTACTCACACCATTACATATGTAATGATTTTTCCCATTTAACTGTACACAAATCTTTTCCACCGAGTGCATGAATAAAAGTATAACTTCAATAAAGACTTAAAAATTCAACAACTGAACAATTCTTTAAATCAAGTTTAAACACTATTTTAATACAAAATTCAATCCTACATATAAACAATAAATCTTACATAATGGTCCAACCGATATCTACAATGTACACACATATCTTTAAAATTTCTAAAAGAAAAAGACACACTCTACATGATATTTCCACCACATTGCACTTGTTCCATTTTACGGTTTCAATACATCCAAAAGCACCCCTTAAACCAATACATACATCACATACCTATATCAATTTTACTCTTCAAAAGCTCGCGATAGCATGAATAATTGGAGAACTGGAGAAACCACAAATTTCTCGCACTACAAAACATTTTCAGCATATCAATCTCTATATAGAACTAAGTTTAACAGACTCTGCACGCTTTTATAGCAAAGATTGTTTATTTACTTTAAATCCTCGCTAAGTTTGAAGATGCATTTAGTTCATTTTAGTTGAGAAACTCATTAAAATCATTTATTTCTAAGAAAAATACAGATTTAATAAAACCAATATAAACACTCACCTCTTTATAAATAAATTGTTCTAATGTCCAATAATTTTGTAAGTAAGAATGTCATAACCATTAGGTACATATTCACTTTAACTTTGTTTTCGCTTATTTTTTAAAGAAAACTTTTATGAAAAGAGATAATCATAAACATAACCATGATAGTAATACTATCAGTCCTTTTTTTGTGTCGTGAAGTAGAAATTTACGCGAACTTCTTTCTTTGCACCCTGAGGGTACAAAGAGCCAATAATCCGCTTGTAATCCTCCTTGACCATCAACTCGCAGACTAGTTCATTATCAGTTTTGGGTCACCGTCTGTATAGTACAGTTTCTATAGATGTATTTAAATTTCAATTCTACAGAAATGGTGAAATTGAATTTCATGATGCAAACTGAATGTAAATTCCCAAATTTAATCAGACAAGTGATTTACTTTTCTCTTTGGAAGCAACATGACATTGAGTGCATTCGAGTGCATTCTATTTAAGTTCTAATTGGAAGATATAGGGGTATCCTCAGTTTTTGTTGGTTGTCGATTTGTTTATTAACTATTTGTTATCTTTTACATAAGTTTATTTATGGAATCTTACAAAAGTGTTTGTGAAATCTTTCTCTATTAAACCCTGTCAAAGTTTACGAATATTACGAATTTTATTGTTAAAAAATAGATATTACACTCGGATGGTTTCATTTTTAGAATTTATTAGTATGTTTACAATTTTAAATAGATTTACTTACTATAAATGCCTATAAGTATTATTTACATTTACACCAGTGGGAGAAGGTACTCAGGGGAATTCGAAAATCATTTTCTTTTCTTCTTACAAGGGTTATAATCCAAAAAAATAGGCATAATAATATATAAACTCGCATGAATTTTTACTCATAGCCAGACAAATTAAACAAATATGGTAGTAGATTTTGGATTACAAATGCGGTGACCTTACTACACCGTGTCCTTAAAGATCTTTGGTGTACACCCTACATCTAATTATGAAGTTTATTATCCGCTTAGGATGTACGTTTGTACATGATAACCTGATGAGAATGCCGGGTTTTAGAGCTTTACTTCTTGTTAGCCTATAGGCTCTTTCCAGAGCAATCCTCTTTACATGTAAATGTACGGAGAAAAGGTCTAGAAGTACTTTAAATGCCGCACTAGGACACGATGTTATTGTGCCAGTGATCCCTATAAAGTTTTTGTACCTTTTGCGACTCTATTATTGCCTTTTGTTGCGTTGTTTTGTTCCACTATAGGTTTTACAACCGTTTGTTATGACCATTAGATTAGTTACGTCGTAAAACCCTATATTTTTCCAAAAAACGTTGGGTGGGTCAACATAGCCCTTGCAGCCTAAGAGGTTATATGTACGAGGTGTGAACTTTCGTTTCTTGTGGAGGTTAACTTACAGTATTTCACCTCTTCTGAGAATGAGAGTGTCACTCTATTGATAAGAGGAGATTAAATCAATCTCGGTGAATGAAAGGAGTATCGTTTTGTTAACATTGGCTGAAAATCCTTCCTTCAAACACCAAGTAGTTATGAGGTTTAGGGCACTTTGCATGTGGTCAACAATAATACAGTTTTATGTTTACCTCTTACCATAATAACTAAAATATCAGCATAACCCAGAGAACAAAACACTTCTCTTTTAAGCTATTCTATCAGATCGTCAACTACCATTGATCACAGTAAGGCGATTGTTTTAAGGTATATATCTCCAAATTTGGTTACAAAATTAAGAAGGTGAAAATAATTGAGATAATATAACTGCCATAACTAGCAAGAACAAAAAAATTGAAACTACAAATCTTTAATTAAAAACAAAAACTCTACGGCCAACAAAATTCAAGAAGCTTACTACAAATAGTCAAATTAAACCTATTTAAATTAAAGAACAGTAACCAAGGGCAGATCATTTTTACATATTATGTCAGTCAAATTGAGGAAGCATTAATACTCTAGTCAACATCTTCAAAAACGTGAAAAATTAAAATAAAGGTCCTAAAAATATGAGCGATAGCTCATTGGATTCGGAATCACCTTTAGAAAAATGTTTTTGAAGGAAAAGTGTGCAGGCAAAAAATTGCAATTGTTATTAACTAAATAAGATGAAAAAAAACAGATGTTTATGTTTTTGTTAATAACTCGAGAAATATTAACATTTAAGCAATTTTGAAAAAAGCTCGTTAAAGAGGAGGAAATTTCCGAAAAAAAGTCCGTCCTCCCGGAACTCTATCTCCATTATTTATAACTTTAATTTGACGTTGAAAATGGGGCTTTGAGTGGCTTTTACGGCATACGCGCGCTACCGTTAAACGGTGTTTGACAGATAAAATATTTTTTTTATAACATAAAATGTTATTTTAAAAATTTGAAAAAAGTCCAGTATTTTCCTAATACTTAAAAGAATCTAAATCAGTTGGAAAAAACTTTTTATCACTGTTTTTCAAAAAGTTATTCAATTGTTAACTAACAAATTTTTTCCTAATCTCTGTTGACATAAACAATGGGATAAAAGGTATAAATAATTGGCCTAAAAATTTGAAACTTCGTGGAGCCCTTTTCATATGTATACTTTACAAGATTCTGTGATAAATGTTTATGAAAGTTTATTAATTTGTTAATTATCATTTTTCATAACTATTGCAAAATATTGCGAAAAAGTAAAGAAAAATATAGAAGTTTTCCAAATAAATGCATGTAGTATCTAATGAACAATAAATACGAATTTGGTCTTAGAATTATTTGAAAGAGAAACTTATTTTCTATAAAAAACTCCTGAATATCCTTTATCATATCTCCAATAGTTTAAAAGATATTTAATTGGCAAGTTATTTGGCGCTACAGTTAACGTGACGTATGATATTAGAAAGTATTATTAACAAATTAATAAACTTTTATAAAGATTTATCGCAGTATCTTGTAAAGTATACATATGAAAAGGGCTCCACGAAGTTTCAAATTTTTAGGCCAATTATTTATACCTTTTATGCCATTGTTTATGTCAACAGAGATTAGGAAAAAATTTGTTAGTTAACAATTGAATAACTTTTTGAAAAACAGTGATAAAAAGTTTTTTCCAACTGATTTAGATTCTTTCAAGTATTAGGAAAATACTGGATTTTTTTCAAATTTTTAAAATAACATTTTATGTCATAAAAAAAATATTTTATCTGATAAACACCGTTTAGCGGTAGCGCGCGCATGCCGTAAAAGCCGCTCAAAGTCCCATTTTTAACGTCAAATTAAAATTATAAATAATGGAGATAGAGTTCCGCGAGGACGGACTTTTTTTTCGGAAATTTCCTCCTCTTTAACGAGCTTTTTTCAAAATTGCTTAAATATTAATTATTTTCGAGTTATTAACAAAAACATAAACATCTGTTTTTTTTATCTTATTTTGTTAATAACAATTGCAATTTTTTCCTTTAAAAACATTTTTCTACAAGTGATTCCGAATCCAATGAGCTATCGCTCATATTTTTAGGACCTTTATTTTAATTTTTCACGTTTTTGAAGATGTTGACTAGAGTATAATTACAGCCATTAAACATAAACCGCATTAACAATATGGCTAGTAAGATCAAGGGAGTAAACATCAAATACATATAATTTTAATCCAGTATTTCTTATATTTTAATTTTAACTTACCTTTTTTTATTAAATAAACACTTTTTTAAATTTGCCGCCATTTTTTTAAAACAACTAAATTCTACCTTTTTTGGATCAATCTACCGATTTCAGAAATTTTAGGTTGGCAAAGTTCTGGTGAGCGACAAAGATACAGACCGAAATATCTAAGAAAACTTCCCAATAAATTAATTTTGTCTAGACACAAATGAAACTGGCCTAAATATAATTTTCATTATCAGTCTATACGTAAAACTTTTGCGATATCTAATGTCCTGTTTCTTAATTTGTCTAGATTCTAGATTCTCTGGTAGTCTAAGCCGTCTAAGGGACCTTTTGTAGGTAATTGAACCTTTCCACATTTATAACGATAAAACGCCACCAATAGAAATATTGATATTTAGTGGATATAAAGCGAAAATATTTGCAAAAATTAATTAGGTATATTTTATAAATTTACAAAAAAAACAAATGTACAACTTATAGTCCAATAAAAAAGGTATCCAATCTCCAAAAATTTTAGGGAGCGTAAACGAGAAGGGATATTTATGTTTTTGACCCTCACCTGGCGCACCAGTAGCGTTGCCAACCTAAAATTTATGAAATCGGTAGATTGATACACAAAAGTAGAAATCGGTGGATTTATAAAATGGCGGTAAATTTAAAAAGTGTTTATTTAATAAAAAAGGTAAGTTTAAATTAAGGTACAAAAAGTTAAATATTTACGAAAGAAAATTATATCGGTAGATTACTTCCCAAATCGGTAGATCTACCGAAAAATCGGTAGAGCTGGCAACGCTGCTCACCAGTTCCCACAAAAACGTCGGCATCCGCAGTGAAATAAAGATCAAAGAATATCAAAGGCGGATCGTAGTGATTCTACTATTCTTGTCTATATACGGTGGAAGGATAGACACCAGGGGCCCTATTCTGTAACTTGTGAGAGTGCTCGTGTACGACTACTCATCGGTGTGAGTACTCTCTTACTCATCGCTCACATGATCCTAAAAAGCCACATTCACGATAGATCGGCGAGTCTACTACTTTTTGCTCAACGTTGCCAAGTTTAACCATCATATTTGAACTATTTATTTAGTACTTTAGGTTTGTAAAATATAAATAGCCACCGGGATGAGAAGAATAATAATAAATCGGACAATCTCAAGAAAGGGTCGTGACGTTGAAAATACAGACGAGGTACCTATATTATTTGCCGCTTGTTCTTTCGCATCGTCAAGATCATTTATTAGCATTTGCATCACTATAAATCATCATCATCCATTTTAAAAACATTTTATAACCCCAAAAAACAACACACTGGCAGAAAATTGTCACTAATAAAACAACAAAAAGACTAACAAAAACTAAATAATCAACAATGAACCAAACAAAAACTCTAGCAATAACAAATTATGAAAAATAAACTGTATTGAAAAATCCCATGTCATGTCTGTCATGAGACAACACCCATTGTGCGCAAGTCCACTCCACTCTCTCAAAATGTATCAATTCTCTTGGTTTTACCCAGTAGAGTACTCGCGTAGGAGCATTCTCTTAGAACGTGAATACGGATTTTATAATTTTAGGGAAGTGACTTGCGCAGTGAAGCTAAATTGTGAGAGAGCTCTCCTACACGAGCATTCACACGGTTAGTGAATAGGGCCCCAGGTAGATGGCACTGTGTTTTGATTTTTAGATTAGTTAACATCTCGGTTGTGGCAAAACCCAGTAGATAGAGTTTAATTTCGATTTGTAAATAAATAGATAATACCTAGATATATCTAAACGAGCAATTCTTACTTAAGAATTAGAACACCACCGAAAGGTGGTGCAGTTAATATCCTATATTTTTAAACAAGAAACTCTTACTAAATTAAGTATTATAACGCCACCGTTAGGTGGCGCAGTTGATATCTAATATATTTAATCGATAAATTATAAAATACAACGAAAAAAATAGTATAAACCTGATAACTAAAGAGAAAATATTATTAAAACGATAAAATCAAAATTAAACTACAAAATATAAAAAAAAGACAAAATCGTAAAAATTTAAAAAAACGAAAAGTGGAAAAAAGACGTCAGTGTTATGCTGTAGAAAGTCCGCCGGGTCAGCTAGTAAAAGTATAAAATTAATACTTAGTTAATTTCATTTTGAATTTTATTATTTCTTTTGTAATGATTTCAATTTCCTTGAAAAACTAAACAATGTGACATATTGTATAAATTCGTAATAGTATTATACGTTACAAGGTCGGTAGGTGACTTAGTTTACGGACGAGGCGAGAGCCAAGTCCGGAAATAAAAAGAGTACTGTAATAAATAAAAATAGTTCGATACTTGATTAGTTAGGTCAAATTACCTTGAAAGCCATCTGCCACTGTCAAATAATTTTTTTATTATTAAGATTTAATTGTTAATATAAAATTGAATAACATTGACTTCTTTTTAAATATGGATGTAAAAGTAAGTAATTAATTATTTTATTTTTATTTTATAGTCATTATAGTATTTTTAAATGTCAAAAATTAAAAGTAATTATCTTTCCTTAAGCAATCAAAACAGCGTTGCTAGGCAACACATTACAGTACCTGATACCGTAATGTTTTACTTACCGGCGCCAAATTGATTATAGGGAAGTGTATTTACTGGACAGGATGAAATAAATGTATTTTATTTGAGTTTATTCGTTCTTGGAAACAAATGGAATCGAAAGCTTAATAAATTTATTTACGAGAACAATTTAAGGAATTTCCACTAATAGAAACATCGATCTATCTTAATGAGAAAACTTAATAAAAAAAACACAGGAAATGAACATTTAATTGAAATTTTGTAGCCTTTAAAAACAGTTTCTAACAGCATTAAATTTTAATTGAATTTTACAATGTAGCTACCCTGAAAAAGTTTAATTAAAAAATAAAGTCTTGTCACCACACTATAATTTTTGTATATAAGACATTTCAAACTAATATACTTGATGTTAAACTTGAAAAAGACTTGTTTGTTTACTTTGTAATCAAATTTTCTGGAAGACCTAAAATCACTGTATTATTTTAAATGAAATACAATTTATTTAAAACAAGAATAAGAAAATTAAGGTAATAGTATTATACGTTACAAGGTCGGTAGGTGACTTATTACAGTACGAGTTAGTTTACGGACGAGGCGACGTAGGAGCCGAGTTTGGAAATGAAAACGAGGACTGTAATAACACCTAACGACCATGTATCGTATTATATTTTATTTCATCCTGTTTTTATAAATTAATAAATTTATAAAAATTTAAAAAATAGTTCGTGACTTGACTAGTTACGTCAACTTACCTTAAGCGTCAGTTACTGTCAAATTTTGATTTTATAATTATTATAGTGTTTTTAAATGCCAAAATTAAAAGTAATTGTCTTCCCCAAAGCAATCAGAGCAGAGTTGCTAGGCAACACATCACATTACAGTACATGATACCGTAATGTTCTACTTACCGGCGCCAAATTGATTATAAGGAAGTTTATTTACTGGACAGGATGAAATAAATACAATTTACAATCTAGGTATCTATTTACCTATTAACTACATATTTATTATTTATATATCAACTTTTTTACTTTTTCGGATACCTATTATAGTAAGCACACTAAAATAGAAAGAATATGTTGATTCTAAAAAGTTATTATTTGCATAATCATATAGGGTGGTCCAGATGTAAAAAATAAAATTTCATGACTGGAATCAGCTCCATTAAGCTGGCAGTGAACAGTCAGCAAAATGAGAATTTTTAGCTAAAACCGATTCCCGAAAAACCGAGTTACTGCTATTTTCAAAAGCAGTAAAATCGCGAAAGCGGGGTGAAACAAAACGATCGGTTGGAATTTGTAACTGAAAAACAGCGACAGAAACGGGGCACTAGAGTCCCTGTGGTCTTAACATGGGGTTCTTGTTGACTTTAAATGGTTGTTCATTTAATAGCTTCAGCAACAAAACATTGGCTGTACCTAGTGACTGAAAAAGGGACACCAGAGTCCTTGCTGTCTTGTCATGCGGTTTTTGTTGACTTTAAATTGTTGTGAATTTTGTTGCTGGCTGCTAATAGCTTTAGAGATGCCCAGAGAACCAGTAACAAAATAAAAACAAAAACTCGGCTGAACCTAGTTACCGAAAACGGGACATCAGAATCCCTGCTCTCTGGTCATGCAGTTTTTGTTGACTTTAAATGGTTGTGAATTTTGTTGCTACCTGCTAATAGCTTTAGCGATGCTCAGAGAACCAGCAATAAAATTGAAACAAAAAATTTACTAGACCTAGTAACCGGGAACGGGACACTAGAGTCCTTGATGTCCTCACAGAGTTTTTGTTTACTTTAAATGGTTGTGAATTTTGTTGCTGTCTGCTACTGGCTGCAGCGATGCCCAAAAAGCCAGCAATTTTTATTAAAAATTACCTTCTTTTTACATCGCTTTCTCGAGTTTTCAGTAATATTGTTATAAAATTAGTTAAAACGCAATGCTCGGTTATTCTTGGGCTCACGGAAAACGACTATCACATAGGATGCCTACTATTTACCTCGTCTTCAAGAGTTTTCGGTAAATTCATTCAGTCAAAACTAAATACCATATATATATATATATATATATATATATATATATATATAATATTTCTGCACATACAGGCCTGTGGTCTAGGTGCCTATATTAAATTTCTTTTTCTTTAAACTTGTAAACACTTGTATCTAATTATATTTGTGATGTTAAATAAATAAATGGGTAAAAAAAAAAAATATATATATATATATATATACTAGCTGACCCGGCCACGCGTTGCTGTGGCTAAGTTTTTTGTTATATTACATTGTAGTAATCTATTTAAGAGAAACAGTAGGAGAACATCAGTCATGGGGATCACCATGCTTATTTACATAGATGCCATTTGTAAAAAATATGGCGACTTCCATGACAGATTTTCTACTACTGCGACACCTTAAAATGAAGAGGGAAACGTTAAAGCTGGTATAAAAATTCACTGGATTGATATTAAGCAAAAATCAATACAAAAGAATTTTAAAATTTATTATTAGTTTTATTCAATGCCTGGAGAGATTTGGGAGAATGTGCCATAGTGTTATAGGATAAGGAGTAGCTTACTAAAGGCACTCCCGGCCAAGTATCCTGCTGAAGGCAGAAAACTAACCAAGGGTAAGATGAAATAAACAACAGGAAACAAACAACAAATATATTAACGAATAAATAAGTAATAAGAATGAGTAATAAACATTAAGAATAGGGAGTCTTACCAAATAAACTACATGGTGGCATGTCACACGTACCCACGAAAATACTTCAAGAGTCACAATGGCCCAGACCCTAGAGTCTGTTTTAGGGACACCCCAAAGGGTGACTTTTGGTTATCCTGTCTTTAGCTAACACAAACAGATTCGACGGTTTCCCTACACATGAACATGCAACATATAGCTGCCCAGTTTATTAAACTGTATAGTTTCAAAGCACATACCACAACTTTTTATGTTAAAACTTTTTAATAATTAAAACTGAATTTAAGTGTCATCTCAACAATGCACAGCATCCTTGATATTGCAAAAATATAAGGTCATACAACGCTGTGATTGATCATAGAGAGGATTGTTTCCTTGTTAACAAAATCAAGGGTAGTTGTATCTAAAAACTTTCTAAAATAGTTTATTTTATTAACAAAAATTATTAATTAAAATAATAATTACTGTTTTCACATGTAAAAACAAAAAAAAAAACTTCCCCCTCTGGCGTAATCGATCCCATTACGATAACCCAACCGAAATGTTATAATCAGCCGCTGATCCAAATTAGCTATCAAGACTTTACATGAAGACTTTCAAAATGATATTTAATATAATAACAATTCAATAAACAAATAATTTGCAATAAAATAATATTGCGACTATAAATTAAAATGTAAGCTATCCTATCTTTCAAGTTGGATCAAACTGCACACGGTGTGCAAATTTGATTAAAATCGGTTTAGTAGTTTAGGAGTCCATTGCGGACAAACAACGTGACACGGAATTTATATATATATTATATATATATTGTTATGATCTCTATACTCATATAATTGTATTCTTGTGACTCTTCAAGGTTGGGTTCTTCGATAATATTAAACTAAAAAATCCATCTCAATTTTAACATCATTTAATATATAAATATATTAATTCTTTACAACATTTTAAAAAACAATATAACATTCATCATTTATCCTGTCATAAACTTAACACTAATTAATTTTAAATGAAATTTTGCCCTCTTTTCCTAAAATCACCGAATAACTATTTCTAATATACCTCTATTACCAGCTGATAACAAATTATACCAGAAATACTTATCTTTATAAACTATGCTTATTTTATTTTGAAAATCCAATCTATGCAAATATCCAATTAATCTTCTCTATATATATCCATTTTATTCCATATTTAACTCTACCATATAGTTATTATAACATTCTATTCATACATTAATCTTCTTTTATAATTTTTATATTTATATTCATTAACATTCAGTATTTATCTTCATTTTCAATTTCTATTATTATTATATTTACTTTATAATGGTTTTTAAATTTTTAAAATTCTATATAATTTCCTAAACTTTTTCTCTGACTTTACTCTCCAAAATTCTATGACATTCTATCAATAATTTTTTTTTTTTTATCCCCCTAGAAACCTCGCAACCCAAATTTTTTTTTTTTTTATTTATGATTCCTTGATAATTTGCATAAATTGATTATTCAATTCTAATATCTAGTTAGTCTTAATTACACTTATATTACATATAAAGACCAACTATTGAATACCATAACAATTTCCCAAATTTAAAATTTTATAAATTTTAGAAAAAAAATTTTAATAATTTAAAATTTAAAGTATATAACAATTAACATATTAACACAAATTCTGAATACTCTAAGTTTCTTCAAAATACCTATATAGGCTTTCAATATTAAATACTCCTCTAACATTTCTTGTTATCGGATCTTCAACAATATAACTATTAACACCTTCCTCATTTACTATTCTATATGGTCCTTCAAATATAGCTTTTAATTTCCCTGATTCATTTTTCTTTAAATTTCCACTTATATATGCTTTTATTATTACCAAATCTCCTTTCTTAAACCTTACAGGATATTTCACTTTTTTCTTAATTTTTTTATAATATTTTTCCCACGCATCCATTAACCTTTTTCTTACTTTTTCTATAATTTCATCATATTTTTTTCTTTCTTCTTCTTCTTCCCAATTTCGTTTTGGTTTTTGACCTAACATTAAATATGTTGGTGTTTCTTCTGTTATTACATTTGGAATATCATTGATATACATTTCTACTTTATTAATATAATTTTCCCATTCTTTATGTTTCTTTCCATTTAAACTTATTCGTAAAAATTTTATCACTTCTTTAATATATCTTTCTGCAGGATTTGCTGCAGGATGTCTTATACTAATACAATTCTTTTTGATTCCTTTCCTTTTTAAAAATTTTTCTAAATTCTGTCCTTGAAAATACGTTGCATTATCCATTACACATGTCCTTGGTTTACCTATTTCTTCTATAAATTTTTGTAAACAATTTTTAATACTTTTATAATTTGTCCTTCTACATGGGTATAATTTTATAAATTTTGTAAAAACATCAACAATTACCAATATATGTTTATTATTATTTTTACTTCTTATTAGATTACTAATGAAATCTATTGCTATTATTTCCAATTTTTCCATTGCTGTAACACTTTTCCCAATATTTTTATTCACTTTATTCTTATTTTTATTCAATTGACATATCTTACATGTTCTTGTTATTCCTTTTGCTATCTTTTGATCTTTTTTCATGATAAAATTTTCTCTAAATAATAACCATAATTTTCTTGAACCTATATGTCCATATGTTACATGTAAATTTTTTAATATTTGTTTTCCTAAATAACTCTCAATTACATAAACTTCTTCATTTCCTATTTCCTTTATATAATATCCATCTTTAATTAAAGTATTCTGTTTTTCTTTTTCTGTTAAATTTTGTTGACTTCTTATTATTTCTTCTTCCGAAAACATACCTTCATCTTCTATTAATTTGTTCATTCCAATTTGTATTATTCTTCCTTTATCCTTATTTTCACTACTTTCTCTTGATAATGTATCTGCAATAATATTTTCCTTTCCTGATAAATATCTAATTTCAAAATCATATTCTTGTAATAATAAACTCCATCGATATATCCTATTATTATTAAATCGATTGACCATTACATTCTTCAAAGCCATGTGATCGGTTTCAATTATAAATTTTTTTCCAATTAAATAAAATCGACATTTTTGCACACAAAAAACTATACTCGCAAATTCCAATTCTGATACACTATAATTTCTTTCATACATTTTTGTGACTCTAGACATAAAACATATTGGTACTTCTATTCCATTTTGTACTTGTATTAAAACCCCTGCTAACTTATTAATTGATGCATCTGTTCTTAATATAAAATCTAATTCATAATTTGGATGATATACCTTCAAATTATTAGTAAACATTTTTTTTAAATCATTGAATGCTTGTTCTCTTTCTTCATTCCAGTTCCATTTTACATTTTTCTTTAATAATTCTACTAATGTAATTAAATTTTGATATTTTTTAAATAACAAATTAATTTCATCTTTATATTTATCATCACTTTTTATATCTTCTCCTTCTTTCATCATTTCCCCATTAATTCTTAGTTCATTTATATGTATTATCTCCTCATTATTGTTTATTTTATTTAATTTGATTTGTTCTTCTTTCAATTTTATCCAACCTTCTTCATAATTAATAATAACATTCATTCTTTCTAATTCATCAGTACCTAATATTATATCATACTCCATATTTCCTATAATCAAACCTTGTATTTTATATATACTATTTCCAATTTTAATACTAATATTTATAGTCTTATTAATTTCCCCTAATTTTTTTCCATTAGCACCTATTAACTTAATTCTTGGAATTTTAATCATTTCTTCTAATTTATTATCCTCAATAATTTTTTCATTTATCAATGTTGCTTCTGATCCGGTATCTATTAAAATTCTAATTTTCTTATTTTCTAAATTTCCTTCAACAACTACTAATCCAATTTTATCTTCTAATTTATTATTATTTTCTTCTAATTTTATAAATTCACTAGGATGTATATAACAACATTTAACATTAAAATTTTGTAGGTGCTTATTTAAAAATTTTCTTGTTCTGGTTCTACCCTAACATTTTCTACATTTTCTTCTATTTCTCTACTTTGCATATTAATTTGATTTATTCTTCTAGGTACATTATTGTTTCCATTTCTATCTTCTCGATTATTATTATTATTATTATGAATTTCATTTATATTTCTATATCTTGATCTTTCATATCTTCCATTATTTACATTTTGAAAACCATTTTCATTTCTGTTATTTCCATTTCTTATATTATTATTATTATCCATATTATTTCCATTTCTATATGTATTTCCGTTTATACGATTTCCATTTTCTCTCCCATTATATCCATAATTATAATTTCCATTGTTTCTATTACGCATTTCTTCTCTTACTCTATTATATCCATTTCTGTTTTGATAATTTCTAAATCTATCATTTTCATAATTTTGTGATCTATTTTCATTAATCTTTAAATTTCTTTCAACTCGATTTAAATACTCAATCAATTGTTCTTTTTTTTTAATATTTTGTATAACTATTGTTTCAGAAACTGTTATATCATAATGTCTAGAAATATATAAAATTATTTCCTCTTCTCTCATAGGAGGTTCCAAATATTGTGCAACATTATATAATTGTAACGCATAATTAGTTAAATTATTCCCTAATCTATAATTGAATTTTCCGAAATATAATTTTTCCCTACTCACCCCTTGTTTTGATTCACCCCAGAAATATTTAAGAAATTCCCTTTCAAAATCATTAAAGGTTAATATTTCATTTTCCTGTGTTGCATACCATAATGCAGCATTATCTTTCAAAGAACTTCTTATAATTTCTTTCCAATCTCTTTTGTTCCTAGTCTTAGTTTTAATCATATTCATATACGTGCATGGATGTAATATACTGATATTCCCTGTAAATTTTACTGCTCCTTCTCCTCCATGTATTATCATATAGGAACCATCCTCAGTTCTTTCATTTTGCATTTCTTGTAATTTTTTTGTTTCATCTTCAAATTTCTTTGCTACTTCCATTACATTCCTTTCCATAGTTTGTAGTATTCTTTCATTTTCTTTCTTATTTTCATTTTTCTGCTCCTTCACATTTTTTTCTATATTATTAATCTTCTCCTGGTGTATATTACCCATTTCCTCCATCGCCTTAATTCCATCTTTCAATTGATCGACTTCTTTTTGTATTTTGATATTTTCTTCTTTAATAATATTTTTCATTTCATCTTTAAATGTTTCCATATTCTTGTTCATATCTTTTATTTCTTTTTTCATAGAATCCATTTTTCTATTATTTTCATCAAATTTATTTTCCAAAAATTTAAACATTTTCTCCATCTCTGTTTCTTGATGTGGTTTTGAACTAGTCGCATCTCCTATCACATCAGCTTGTACCACTTGAAACATTGTTTTTTCTTCTCCTTCCGACGATCCATCATTACTTTCTGTTTCATGCATATTTTCATTAGATTCCTGTATTCCATCTTCTCTCCTTCTATTTCTTCTATTTTGTCTTGTATTCATTTTATTCAAATCTTTTAATTATTTTATATATTTATTTAATTTATAATGTTAACTTATTATATTACTTTATTATATTTATTCGATTTGTATTTAGTTTTAAAATTTTCAAAATTTTATGGTCTTTATATATAAATATAAATATACTTAAAACTCTCACCTAATCCTCTTATTTCTATTATAATGTATTTATGTTTTATTTCAATTCTTCACTGTTCTAATTTTCTAATCACTTCAATTGTCTATATCACCCTCTCAATTTCAATATACTGTTCTATTTTAAACTGGATTCTTGTTTTATTCACGCCACACGTTGGCTCGCCATAATTGTTATGATCTCTATACTCATATAATTGTATTCTTGTGACTCTTCAAGGTTGGGTTCTTCGATAATATTAAACTAAAAAATCCATCTCAATTTTAACATCATTTAATATATAAATATATTAATTCTTTACAACATTTTAAAAAACAATATAACATTCATCATTTATCCTGTCATAAACTTAACACTAATTAATTTTAAATGAAATTTTGCCCTCTTTTCCTAAAATCACCGAATAACTATTTCTAATATACCTCTATTACCAGCTGATAACAAATTATACCAGAAATACTTATCTTTATAAACTATGCTTATTTTATTTTGAAAATCCAATCTATGCAAATATCCAATTAATCTTCTCTATATATATCCATTTTATTCCATATTTAACTCTACCATATAGTTATTATAACATTCTATTCATACATTAATCTTCTTTTATAATTTTTATATTTATATTCATTAACATTCAGTATTTATCTTCATTTTCAATTTCTATTATTATTATATTTACTTTATAATGGTTTTTAAATTTTTAAAATTCTATATAATTTCCTAAACTTTTTCTCTGACTTTACTCTCCAAAATTCTATGACATTCTATCAATAATTTTTTTTTTTTTATCCCCCTAGAAACCTCGCAACCCAAATTTTTTTTTTTTTTATTTATGATTCCTTGATAATTTGCATAAATTGATTATTCAATTCTAATATCTAGTTAGTCTTAATTACACTTATATTACATATAAAGACCAACTATTGAATACCATAACAATATATATATATATATATATATATATATATATATATATATATAAAATTCTCAATATATTGGGGTGACAGCAATAACGCAAGTGTACTCTTTATAATATTTAATCCAAGCTTTCGGGTATGCACATACCCATCATCAGGGAAACTACAATAGTGATTATATTTTAAGAAAATTTATAAATTATATAATTTACAATATTACTTACATTATATGAGAATGGTCGTAATGATGTTAGTTACAAAATGTAAAAGATAAAAATACATATATCAAGACGATGACACTTTCATGTAAAATCGTTATACAAACATTATTATAATAAAACTAATAAAACATTAAGGATGAAATTGAAAAATTTTTTAAAATCACAAAAAGAAAGCCATGTGCAAAACTACTGGTACTCATGTCAATGTCATGTAAAAGTGCGAAATGTCAACCAAGAGAATCAAAAAAGAAGAATACTACATATTCACACTGGCCTAAGGCTAATGAGACCTCTAGTCAGTATTCAAATGTTAATATTAAGTTTTTTTTAAAAAATTTTATTAATTCTAAACAGTGGTATTAATTTATATTAATTCGATGAATGAGAACCATATGTTAATTCTTATTATTATACAATATCATTGACAATATGTATCAGAAGATTGCTATTGACTCTATACATAAAAGTATTGACTATTTGAATTTAGTAACAAAAGATAAAATTGACATTAATATTACCAAAATATAATATGAAAATTAAGCTTCATATATCGAAAATTTTTAAATATCTATTGAAATTGAAATTTAATCATTATTAAACCTGAATTTTTAATTATTATGTGGATTGAAGGGAGAGAAAGAAGACAACCAATGCACGAATAGCATGACCGTTAAGCTGATGAGACCATATAATCAGCCATTATATGCATAATTATCTTCACCCTCGACCCTCAATAGGGTGATATTCAAGAAACCCGACCAGAAGTAAAAAAGGCTAATGAGACCCCATAAGTCCAAGACAAGGTGACAGAGATATCGACCCTGAAGATGAGCTATTATCTCTTAATTCGAATTGATATCAACAGATGAGGAGTTAGAATTATATGCAATGTGTATTTTTTCAAAATTAAGTAAATATGAATATATTTCACTTAAATGACCAATGTCAGATTTACGATTTATAGTATTATCATGTTGGTATATATAAGTCATTTCTAAAAAAATTCTTTTTTTGGTATTTTTTTCTTTATCCAAAATAATAGCATTCTCAAAGTTCATAGTATGATTATTGTTATGAACATGTTCTGCTAGAGCGCATCTTTCGGGATGAAGTCTACAGTCACTCTTGTGGGCAACGATACGGTCTTTAAGTTTTCTAGATGTTTGACCAATGTATATTTGATTACAGTCACTGCAAGAGATACTGTATACTACACCCGATTGGCTATCCTTAGGCGTTAAATCTTTAATATTTGAGAAAATGCTATTTAAAGTTAGAGCTGATTTATTGGCTATTTTAATGTTACCAAAAGGTTTTAATAATCTAGTTAGTTCAGGGGTGATATCCTTGATAAAAGGTAAAGAGGCAAAAATAATTTGGTCATCAAGATGGTCATTATCAGTGGGACGTGCTCTATTAGTATTACTATTCGTTAAATTTGATAGATTAGATTCGTTATAAATCAACTTTTTCACCAATTTTGGAGGATATGCATTGTCTATAAACAGGTTATATAGTAATTTAAGATTTTTTTTTTATGGAAGGATAAGTCACTTATTGTTAAAACTCTATTTTTCATTTCTTTTATTAAGTTCACTTTCATGGAAAATTTGTGATATGACCAAAAATTCATAAATCTACCTGAGCTCACAGGTTTTCTATACCAATCAACCAACAAAAGGGTACCCCTACGTAACACCTTCGTGTCTAGAAAGGCTATAGAATTTTGATCATCTTCTTTTTCCAGCGTAAACTGTATATGTGAATTAAAACTATTGAAATACCAAAGTATTTCATCTAAATGTTCATAGGGTAGAGATAATAAAATATCATCCACATATTTTTTAATGAAATAGAGTTTAAAAGGAAGGACTTGGATGACAGTATCTAAGATATAGTCCATTGCATATCCTGCCAAAATTGGTGAAACCGTACTACCCATAGGGGTTCCGAAAGTTTGTTTGTAAAATTTACCATTAAAACTGAAATAGTTACTATCGAATAGAATCAGTTTTAATGGTAAATTTTACAAACAAACTTTCGGAACCCCTATGGGTAGTACGGTTTCACCAATTTTGGCAGGATATGCAATGGACTATATCTTAGATACTGTCATCCAAGTCCTTCCTTTTAAACTCTATTTCATTAAAAAATATGTGGATGATATTTTATTATCTCTACCCTATGAACATTTAGATGAAATACTTTGGTATTTCAATAGTTTTAATTCACATATACAGTTTACGCTGGAAAAAGAAGATGATCAAAATTCTATAGCCTTTCTAGACACGAAGGTGTTACGTAGGGGTACCCTTTTGTTGGTTGATTGGTATAGAAAACCTGTGAGCTCAGGTAGATTTATGAATTTTTGGTCATATCACAAATTTTCCATGAAAGTGAACTTAATAAAAGAAATGAAAAATAGAGTTTTAACAATAAGTGACTTATCCTTCCATAAAAAAAATCTTAAATTACTATATAACCTGTTTATAGACAATGCATATCCTCCAAAATTGGTGAAAAAGTTGATTTATAACGAATCTAATCTATCAAATTTAACGAATAGTAATACTAATAGAGCACGTCCCACTGATAATGACCATCTTGATGACCAAATTATTTTTGCCTCTTTACCTTTTATCAAGGATATCACCCCTGAACTAACTAGATTATTAAAACCTTTTGGTAACATTAAAATAGCCAATAAATCAGCTCTAACTTTAAATAGCATTTTCTCAAATATTAAAGATTTAACGCCTAAGGATAGCCAATCGGGTGTAGTATACAGTATCTCTTGCAGTGACTGTAATCAAATATACATTGGTCAAACATCTAGAAAACTTAAAGACCGTATCGTTGCCCACAAGAGTGACTGTAGACTTCATCCCGAAAGATGCGCTCTAGCAGAACATGTTCATAACAATAATCATACTATGAACTTTGAGAATGCTATTATTTTGGATAAAGAAAAAAATACCAAAAAAAGAATTTTTTTAGAAATGACTTATATATACCAACATGATAATACTATAAATCGTAAATCTGACATTGGTCATTTAAGTGAAATATATTCATATTTACTTAATTTTGAAAAAATACACATTGCATATAATTCTAACTCCTCATCTGTTGATATCAATTCGAATTAAGAGATAATAGCTCATCTTCAGGGTCGATATCTCTGTCACCTTGTCTTGGACTTATGGGGTCTCATTAGCCTTTTTTACTTCTGGTCGGGTTTCTTGAATATCACCCTATTGAGGGTCGAGGGTGAAGATAATTATGCATATAATGGCTGATTATATGGTCTCATCAGCTTAACGGTCATGCTATTCGTGCATTGGTTGTCTTCTTTCTCTCCCTTCAATCCACATAATAATTAAAAATTCAGGTTTAATAATGATTAAATTTCAATTTCAATAGATATTTAAAAATTTTCGATATATGAAGCTTAATTTTCATATTATATTTTGGTAATATTAATGTCAATTTTATCTTTTGTTACTAAATTCAAATAGTCAATACTTTTATGTATAGAGTCAATAGCAATCTTCTGATACATATTGTCAATGATATTGTATAATAATAAGAATTAACATATGGTTCTCATTCATCGAATTAATATAAATTAATACCACTGTTTAGAATTAATAAAATTTTTTAAAAAAAACTTAATATTAACATTTGAATACTGACTAGAGGTCTCATTAGCCTTAGGCCAGTGTGAATATGTAGTATTCTTCTTTTTTGATTCTCTTGGTTGACATTTCGCACTTTTACATGACATTGACATGAGTACCAGTAGTTTTGCACATGGCTTTCTTTTTGTGATTTTAAAAAATTTTTCAATTTCATCCTTAATGTTTTATTAGTTTTATTATAATAATGTTTGTATAACGATTTTACATGAAAGTGTCATCGTCTTGATATATGTATTTTTATCTTTTACATTTTGTAACTAACATCATTACGACCATTCTCATATAATGTAAGTAATATTGTAAATTATATAATTTATAAATTTTCTTAAAATATAATCACTATTGTAGTTTCCCTGATGATGGGTATGTGCATACCCGAAAGCTTGGATTAAATATTATAAAGAGTACACTTGCGTTATTGCTGTCACCCCAATATATTGAGAATTTTATTTCCTGACTAGTCAGCAAAGACTACCTTTCTTCTATATATATATATATATATATATATATTGAGATGAAATATGATTCTATGATATATATAATATGTAAAATTAAATATAAAATGATTAAAAAGCATATTTTTGATCCCAGGGTAGAGTGCAAAGCTTTGGAATTGGCATAATTTAGTTTCATTTTTCAGTATATTAAAAATTATTCTCTTCATTCCTAAAAAAAAAGGAAAAATAAAATAAAAAAAATGAATAAAAACTTAAATATTAAAGATACATTTGTTAGTTTAAAATAATTTAATTAGTCAAATAAATAATTGAATACTTACTTTTAATAGATTGTGTATAAATTTTCACTTCCCTAATTTCTATATTTATTATTTTCATAATATTCATATTTGTCATTTATTAAATTAATAAGAAATTGAGAAATTCTAAAAAAATTAAATTTATATTGAAACATAATAGAAAATAAAATTTATAATTTTTGTTAGAAATCTAGTATGTAGGGTTATAATACAAATTTGCAAAATAATGTTATAAATCTAGTATGTATGATGGTAGAAATTGTTAAAAAATTTAAGACAAGTAATCTAGGTGGGCTGATTTGTTTTATTTGTATAGAATCAAGTTTGTTTTGGAAAAATTTATATAGGATTTAGATTGTTAGTGATAGGCTTTTGTTAATTTGTTGATTTTAGAGATTGTTTCTCTTTCCCTTGGTCTTTTCAAGAGAATGGTTGTAATAAATGTTTTGCTGTATTAAAATTGAGTTTTTTGATAAAATAATAAGTTAAAAGAGATTTGAATAATATAATATTGGTACTAAAGTTGAATAAAAGGAGTTGTACGAGTTTGGTAAGAAGAAAGATTATTTAAAGTTATTTTATAAGATTGAAAAGGTCGAAGAGAAGAGATATTGTACTAGAAAGAATATTTATCATTGCTAAGAAGATTAAGTTATCACGTTAAGAAGAGAAGTATTGAAATAAATACTTACCAGTTTTGAATATAGCCGTTTTTCTCAAGAATTGAAGGAAATTCTTCATTTATATGGTTAGAGCAGTTCTTATATTATGGTGGAAGACATGAAGAATTGAATTAGCAGCAGCTATACGGTATTATAGTATAAAAATAAATAATTGTGTGTTTAATTTCTTGTTGTATAAACTATATTCATTTTCACTTTCATTTAAAAAATAATTTTGCACATCACTAGACTTAAGAATATTTAGAATTTCTTATTTTCACTTAAGAATTTCATTAAAACAATTACTTTTCACCATTCACAGTCACTAAATATTAAATTAGAATTTTTAAGGTTAAGTATTCAGTTAAAAATCCAACAATCCATGCGTATGTCTTACCATTAGCGTTTCAAATAAGGTGTTAAAATTAAATTAAAATTAAAATTATATTTATAATAAAATTAAGAGTTAAATTTCAATAATTAATTTTCCTAAATTTTGAACTCTGCTCTGAGGTAAGAGTAGCACAGGCAATATAAAATTCATATTTAGAATCATATATAAAAGTCATTTACCTTAATTAAAATTTTTTATAAAAAGTTTAAATTTAATAAAAAAGAAAAATTTTGAATTATAGCATATATACTTATAAATTAAATACTGAGCAAGTTATATATATGTTATAATATATATATATATATATATATATATATATATATATATATATATACATATATATATATATATATATATATATATATATATATAATTAAATAGTAATATTTGCTGAAAAATTAATTATTAGTAAAAGTGGTTATTGGGTAAACAGCAATACTTAACGTTAAATAAAACTCTTTAGAGTATTTTTAATCCAAGCTTTCGTAATTACTTTATTACATTATCAAGGAGCTACAAAATTAAGAGTGACAGAATGCAAGTAGAAATAAATTATAAATTTATACTTACATCTCTGTGAGGTTATAACGTTGTTGTTTTAAAAGAAATTAACATGAGTAAATAATAAATTATAAAATTAAAATGATGTTTTTTATAAGTATTATCAAATTGATGTTTCTCACAAGATATGACATTAATGATTAAATAGTCATGTAACTATGATATCAAAAGTAATAAATTAGAGAACTAACTATAAGGTATTAGGAATAATAAAAAAAAAAAAATTTATAAATTATGGAAGTATTAAGATATAACAATATTAAAGCTTAGATGTTATTAGCCCTAAGGGATTATCCTGGATGTATATCCCTCTAAGATCAGTATAACTGTGCAATGATATAGAAAAACCATTTAATGAATTATAATGAAACAAAAATTTTAACTTCTGAAAAAAATTTAACAAAACGAATCTTTCTTGAAATGACATTTATTTATCAAAATAATAATTGCATAAATAAAAAATCAGATATTGACCATTTAAGTAATTTATATTCTTATTTACTTCATTTAGATTCAAATCCTTTTTCAAATGTGTAAAAAGAGCGAGCTTTCAAGTTAGTTTATGAGTAAATACTAAAAATTATTAGGAATAATAAGAAAAATAATAAATAAACTACACATTTGTAATTAATAAAAAAACAAAATGTAGATTTTCTTAAAAAACTTAAAATAAAAAAGACATCTAACAAATCTAGAGTTTAAAGTTGTTAATGAACAAATAAATATTACAAATTCTCCACAATTAAACTATCTACTTTAATTGAATTTACATTTTGTGATACATAGATAAGATATAATTATAATTCAAATATATTAAGTTATTGTAAAGATCAGCAGATATAGTTTTTTCCTGGTTTTTCTATATCATTGCACAGTTATACTGATCTTAGAGGGATATACATCCAGGATAATCCCTTAGGGCTAATAACATCTAAGCTTTAATATTGTTATATCTTAATACTTCCATAATTTATAAATTTTTTTTTTTTTTATTATTCCTAATACCTTATAGTTAGTTCTCTAATTTATTACTTTTGATATCATAGTTACATGACTATTTAATCATTAATGTCATATCTTGTGAGAAACATCAATTTGATAATACTTATAAAAAACATCATTTTAATTTTATAATTTATTATTTACTCATGTTAATTTCTTTTAGAACAACAACGTTATAACCTCACAGAGATGTAAGTATAAATTTATAATTTATTTCTACTTGCATTCTGTCACTCTTAATTTTGTAGCTCCTTGATAATGTAATAAAGTAATTACGAAAGCTTGGATTAAAAATACTCTAAAGAGTTTTATTTAACGTTAAGTATTGCTGTTTACCCAATAACCACTTTTACTAATATATATATATATATATAAGGATCAAAATTCTTGGAGATGCAGTCAAGTTAGGCTTTTATAAGAAAACTCTTTGAAGTATGTGTCTAGCTTTCGAATTTATTTAATTCATTATCAAGACTTTCTACAAGATAAAAAATATTGTTAAATACAAATATTTTTTATAAAAATGAAAGTAGGGTATTGCACTTGGCTAGCAAAAGTGTTGGGTACTTGGGAGCAAAGGATGTTGGGGAAACATGTGTAAAGAAACATAAAAACACAAAAACAACGAAAGCTCACACAGGAGTCCTATATATATATATAAATATATATATAAATATTTACGTTTTTCTAAAATTTTCTTTTACGATCTATTTTTTTGAAAGAAAAGCATGAAAAGATATGACTAGAGATATTCTTTAAAAAAAACACATTTTCGTTTAAATATTGTAATCTTCAATGATGATCTTATATAGAATGTGAGGGGAGATTTTTATCAAGTCAATTCAGATATTGAAGTATATTACAGTGTAATTCAGTAAGTTCTTTCTCGTTTGTCTAAAAATACGTTTTTTAAGGTTTTTATTTCTGAAAAAATAACGATCCTGTAAATTTCTTTTGCTGTGTCATCAAAATTATAATTAATACTTTAAAATCCAGCACAATAGATATCAACCGGAAAGAATTGTGCTTTTATTTAAGCGAAAAAATTATTTTCACGAACAATCAATTTTTCTTTCAAATCCTTGTTGTTAAAATACTTTGCAATGTTTTTGTCCTGTTCTCGAGAATTATTTATTAATACATGTTCTTGACACCACAGACATTACACTCTAAAGGGTTTCTACAAAAACGGGAAAGGGATTATTAATTTTCACATATATAATAGTTTACCTACCTGCTTTTATAAACCATATAATTGTTTGCTTGCAGTAGGAACTTCAATCCAGTTGTATATGTTTTCGAATGGTTACGGAACTCTTTTCAATAGGATCTTAACTGTAACTAAAACTCTTAAATCGACACAATATATTTTTGTTAAACTTTCTTTGGGTTATTATGCACTAACCCTTTATCTGCGTCTCGGATTCCTTTGAAATGTTTTTCTTAAGTTTACGGCACCCAAACTCCTATTTCGTTTATAGTGTCAACCGAAAGAGCGATTTCAATGGCGTTGTTAGATTGAAAAATATCTTTAGGCAAGAAAAATTGTTTCCTATCATTTAACGTCAATGTTATTCTTCCACTGTTAAATTATGTTTCGATAATGCAAAAAATATTTTACATAGATTTTCAGGAGGTTGGGTGGGATGGATATTTATATTCAAAGAATATAGTAAATTAGTGATTCTCTATTTCTATATGCATCAATAGGCTCCTGAATGAAAACATATTGTCAGAAGAACAGTAGCAAAGTTCTTGGGAATTTACAGCAAGTATAGGGTGGGGAATAGGAATAATAATAAAACTGTAAGTTTCTACTCTAAAAAAATATTGGTAGCACAATATAGGTAAAAACAAAGCATTTTAAATATAATATGTGGTATGTGATGACTGTTTGTCATTGATGCTCTGGAGGTGTGTGCCATGACCCCATCTTGCTGAAACCACACCTCTTCTTTGTAAGTCAGGAATGAAAAAGTTGTTAACCATATAAATGTAACGATCAGATGTTACAGTAAGGGTAACCCCATTTTCTTCAAAAAAATATGGCCCACTGACGCCAAATCTTGTCACCGCGCACCATATTGTTACCTAAGGAATGTGGAGTGGGTTTTCATGTATTTCTCGCGGATTTTTTATTTGTTCATAAAGTTCAAGCCTTTGTTGAGCAAAAACCAAGAATTGTAGGTAGGTAATCTCTTACATTTAATTCCTGCACAACCCCTATTTTGTACGGATGAAAATGTAATTTGATGATTTAAAGTGCTGCCGATTGACGACAAGTGAAGCGTGGTGTGCACTGCAGTACTGCTTGTCTAACCCTTTCAATGTTCTCTTGAGTACGCACGGTATGCTGCCAGGTGGTTTTCTTTTCATTATCGATCCCCCTGTTCGGAGATTATGAGCCCAACGTAAGATTGTGTCTCGAGCGGGGACAGAGTCATCTCGTTGTATATTGAAACTTCGACGGAATCAACGTTGAACTGCAGTCATCGACTAGCCACTTCTAACAAAATAATCGTAAGCGAATACGCGTTGTTTTAGCGTCCATGACTCCATGGTTGCGACTGAAAGTGAAATAACGGAAACCCTTTGAGTCAAGAAACAGATTGTAATATGGTGTACGCCTCTCCCTTTTCCAATGACCGTGTTTGCTTCTCTTTCTAATGATCTGCATTAAAGACTTCAATTGAGAGCATGCTTGAAGACAATGTTATTATGATCATTGACGTCACAATTTGTTCCGTCACATTTTTGGGCTTATTTTGTGCACTTTTTACCAATTATTTTCTTATTCAAAATGAAATTATATGAAAAAAATATTTATACTTGAGTAAATTCAAAGAAAACAATGTATGTATAAAAAAATTATCATTATTTGAATCAAACGCATATTCCCTATTTGCAGTAACCCAATACCCATCAATTTCAATTTTCGACAAACTAAACATTAAATCTATCCGTAAAAAGAAAAAATAAATATTGTTGACTTAATCATCCCATCCTTCATGTCATCAAAAATAAACAAAACAAGGACACCTAGTCCCTCTTTAATGGTTACGTATATACTACCACTGAGGATCAAGTAGACTTGAATCGGAAATTTCAGTAAGCGATCGCCGAAAAAACTTACCTCAGATTTCCGATTTCAATCATAATCTTTAACTTTATGTCGTTTTTACGTCATTTGTGTCACTGTATTTGTATTTCATTACCATAATAATTTCTGAAGTCTTTGCCTCCTCATTCTATGCCGAGGTGACATCAAATCGTCATCTTTTCTTATAAGCTTAATTAAAATAAATGCGTGTTTCACTTTCGCTTACGCTTACGATGAAATAGGTAGTTGTGTATAAACTTAAGCAGTGAATTTTGATATTTTTGACATGCGGTAACAATTGTAACCCGGAATGGTGAGAGAATAGAACGACTTGACAATTAATTGTAACCGGAAAGAACAAGCGTTAAATACTTTAGAAATAATTTAGTTACCTATATATTAAGTATATTATTTATGTAAGTAATCCTTAACTGTTTATATTACTAAAATAAGTTATTGTATATATGTTTTTTTGTACCTAACGATGGAATCCTGTCACCATAAACTCAAACTAATAACTATTTCAAAGCGATTGCGACGTTCCAAATTAATTGTTTATCAGCATTTGCCCCAATTAAATCTAGACCTTATCAATAATTAACAATCTGTGGTTTATGTGAAGGTATACGTAGAAATTGGGACCTTACCACAAACTAATCCAGAACAATCCTATATACATGTATAGTACATACATACTATATCTATTATTTCTAATTGGTTTCAAATATAAGTAGTTATTTTCAAATATTTGTTGTATTAAATTTTATAGGTTTGTAAATATTATAAAATCGGCACATTTGTCTGAAATGAACATGTTGCACTTTTAAATTTTATACAAACATGTGAGTTAACTGATCTTAAAACCAAATGAAAACTGAAGAGAGTCAAGACAGATGTAGGTCTCACAAGTAGACATCGAAATTTTAGTTGATAGAAAACTATTAAAAATTACTGAACGTTTCCATCTATTTATAACCACAATAGAACCATTTGACGAGATGAATCAGATGAATAGTAAAAAAAAATTTACTATACTTTAGTTTTCTCAAAATATATTTTCTGTAGTTTTAGCTCTAAAATTAGCGAACTTGGTGCGGATAGGGTAATCGTGCAAAAACAATTGATCGCGCGAAAAAAGATCGCGCATTAAGAGGTAGTCGTCAAAAAAAGATCGCCGACGAAAAGTCTACAATTAATCGCGCAAAAAATGGTCAAGTAATTAAATATATATTTTATGTTGAAGTATAAAACGGTAGATTAAAAAATGGCGGCAAATTTAAAAAAGTGTTTATTTATTAAAACATGTAATTTTAAATTAAGTTACAAAAAAAATAATTGTGAAAGAAAATTATAACGGTGATTCGGTAGATTACTTCCTAAATCGGTAGATCTACCGAAAAATCGGTATAGAGTTGGCATCGCTGCTCACCATTTCTCACAAAACTCCACAAAAAACGTCGGCAAACCGAAGCGAAATGTGGTTCAAAGAACGTCCATATACGGTGCAAGGACCATTTTTAAACATATTGATTTATTGTTTATTTAGTGGCAAAAAGTTCCCCAATCAATAGAAGAAAATTATACGTGCATGTTACAATAATAACCCAGTATTTTAATTTGAAATAACAAATACCATTTACATAGATTTAATATAAATAATTACAATAATTCATTACTTACGCTACAAATTTATTTTATTTCAGATATAATTCAATAACAAATAAATTCAAATATTGGATCGGTTGTAACAGTTTGATAAAATATTTACTCTGAAATATTCTAATGCAGTTTGCAGCGCAGTAAAAATATTTAATAACCGTGGAAAACGTGAAAGTAATGAAATAAATTTCTATAAGCAACCAGTTCACCCCTGAAAAGATGCTTAGAAATACAATTTACCGACCATTCTTTTTATAAAAACCTACCTGCTACAGTTACAGATCGCAGGTTCGAGTCCTGTCGTATGTGTGAAATTTTTATGATTTCTCCTTAAGGTCATTTATTATATTTCTATAACTGTTTCTCTTGGAAAATGTTAAAAAATGTTCCATATTACTTTAAGGAAGCCTTTTTTCTTGGAAAGTAAAGCTGAAAAAAAAGAGTGTCTAAGATTTGTTGTATTTATATTTTCTTCACCTTACTTCAGCATACCATTAAAAATAACTTTTCTAAAGAAAAAATACACAAACACGCGAGAACAAGATTCTGATAGCGGCGCATCTAATGCGCTTCTTTAGAAGAGGTATTAATGTAAAATTTTTCCCAAAAAAAGCCAAATACAAAAAAGGACGCCATGTAAATGTAAAGATTTTCTTGTAGTAGGTACATCATAAATTTTTGAAAAATCAATAAGAAATATTATCATCAAGTTATTTGCTTTAAACAATACGAAAATACGATTTATAATTCGTTGCTTAATCATGCGCCAAATACTCTATTTGGCAGACTTGGTCCCTTCGACGTTTTCCTGTTCTCAAAATTGTAAGCACTCATGAAAGAATGAACTAAACTTGGACCTTATGACTTTGAACCTTCTATGCTTTAATGTTGCGAAAACTAAAATTTTGTCACATAACAGTACGTTACAACCTTTTGTGCTTGATAACAATATTGTCGATGTCGTCAAGTCTGTAAAGTTCTTAGGTCTTATTGTGGACAATTCACTGAAGTGGCAAACGCACATTGAAACCCTATAAAAAAACTAAGTTCGGCATATTTTGCATTTCGATCGGTTTCCGGGGAGCTCAACACATCAATAGCTAGAACGGTCTACTTTGCCCTGTTCGAATCACATTTGTGATATGCTCTTCCTTTCTGGGCCACCTGCACTCGGATTCAATTCGATCGTATATTCAGACTTCAAAAAAGAGCTATCCGATATGCTCTGAGATTACACAGAAGAGCCCACTGCCAAAATATTTTCGAAAAATGTAAAATATTAACACTTATTTGTTTATTTATAAATCGATTTGCTTAATCCGCTAGAACCAAACAAATGTTTCGGAAAGTCCCCTACATGGCTATTCAATTAGAAATGTGGATCATAATTTTCATCTCCCAATCAATACATCCGAATTGGGCAAAAATGCAATTCTGTACACTGTACCACTGTACCAAAAAAAATTGCATAATTACCTGCCGTTTGCGAATAATTCCATATCGGTCCCTGTTCTATTTCGTAAGACACTAAAATCATTTGCTGGAAATACCATTTTATGCAGTAAGCGATTTTTTGAATAGTACCTACGAGCATTTCACACACTGGTTAATGTGTGATGCATTATGTTTACTGTTTAGAACTTATGTTTAGGAAATAATATTTAAGTTTTTAAATTGTTTGGTGAAACAATTTTTGTTTTGTTTTGTCAACTGACTATGCTTATACTAAATGTAGTGTAAGATATTTCTTTAAGAAAATCCAATCAACCATAGATGAATTGCGTAGGGGTTGTTAGCGGCCACTCTACTGGCAAATTATGCCCGAGCTCAGCCGTAGAGAGATGATACACAAGTGAGCCGCGCCACCGACTTCGACGGTACAACCCGGAAACCCCTAGATCTAATAGGGACTAACAACTCTTACGCAATCCCACAAAATGAAATAAAGTGAGCTAAATAAAACAGTTCAATTTCAAAACTAGACCCTCCTTTAATAATAATAAAGAACAAACGTTTAAGGTCGACGTAAATTATAAAATTAAAATCAATAAAATAATAATAAACCTCAGTGTGATCACACGCACGACTTAAAACTAAATTTCTACAACAATACCAAGATATAATTTTTTGCAATATACAAAGGCTTATAGCTTATCTGTATTAGCGATGGTAGCTTCCAATCTCCAAAATCCAACGCTGTTTGGTTCCGGTACAGAACCAGGATCAGTTCCAAAACAAAATACTGCTAATACCACGAATATTTAGCCAACTCCAGTAACCCAGTAACCAGGTGATAAGCCTTCGTCAAAGGAATAAGCCGGAACCAATGAATTAAGCTTGTACCGGAAATTTAAGCTTGAGCCAAGGATATAAGCCTGTACCATGGAATTTAATCCTGTACCAAGGAATTTTAATCCTGCACCAAGGACCCTAAATGGAAAAGGGTATATATCTCGAGAACTTCGCTAATTCAGGGCTTGAATTTGAGATTTAAATCACCTTATAACGATTTGCAGTTAAATCAACGGAAAATTTGTAATAAATCCCACACGTGGTAATTTCCAATCGAACCGTAATCCACAAAATAATAACTAATCAAGATTAACCCAATAGTTCGGTTGGAAAAGAAAGGTTCAGTTTCAAAATCCACACATAAGTGCCATCGATGTACGATGATATAAAACTTCACCCACAAAATTTCCTTGTGACACTTTTACTGCTATGTTAGACCTTTAGACCTTCTCGGTGGCTTGTCGAATCACAAATGGCCGAAAATCAATCATATCGGCCGGAAGTACCATGACAGATGGCCCTTACCTATCCCATTATTAATTTGAAGGTCGTGGCCTCGAATTACTTATTGGATGGTCTCTTACTAACACTACGTTCATGTAATGTGGCCTCGGCTTAGTTCCGATTCAACAGAAAGAAAGGAGTAAAAAAAAAAGAAGAAATAGGCAGAACTAACTGTTTACATGTTAAAATATTCAGCTTGACATAATAATAATAATAATTCTAAAATATACTAAAATAGTAAAACCGATGAAGTTAAAACGAAGATGGGATATAATCAAGCTCTAGGAACGTAATAAATTGAAATTATTGAGAGACAAAAGATCAACTGGGATAAAATTCCGAATGACGTTTAACTATAACCTAAGAATTTCAAAGTAAACACAGGTGAGTTTATATTTAAATAAGTATTTAAATAATTGAACTAAGTGAGAAATTAGCCCGTGACATGTGATTTGAAGTTTAGTGACCAAATGAACCAAAAAGCGCATGTCAGATGACTGTAAAAAGAGCTGACACAAGTGTATTATTTTTTATGCACGACCGGGTGGTAAAGTACAGATTATTACATACATTTAGCGGGCGTAAAGTGCCACTTTGGCGCCCATGGACTACTTTAGCGCCCGTGGAATACTTAAAGTGTAAATGGTGGGCGGTAAAGTAATTTTTTGGTCTTAAATATTAAAATACTTGCAATCATCTAAACTGACAATGAGTCTAAATAAAAATGGCCACCATCTATTTTGACTTTGTTGTTAGGGTAACGACAACATAGGTATATAGATTATTGTTTTAAAATATTATCTCTAGCCTCTGTGCATATTACTTTCAATCAAATTATTTATTTTAAATAACGAATGAATACAAATTATTAGGTGAATGGTTATACAGGGTAAGTTGTTAATAATATCGAGGTTCGAGGTATAAAATTCATGCAAGTTGAAATGGCATTTATATTAAATTGTTCAAAAAAAATAAAAATAAAAAATATCCTTTATAAGTTTTATTATTAAAACAATTGTTGACATTGACAGATGACATTTGACAGCTGACAGATAATATTTTATTTTTGACAGTAGAAATTTGACATTTCAAATTTGGCATTTGACAGTTGGAACTTGACAGTTGACGTTTGATATTTGATAGTTACCATTTGACAGTTGACTTTTGTCAATTGACAGTTGCCATTTGACAGTTGACTTTTTTCAATTGACAGTGCATTTTTTTTATAAATGATTATTAAATCGGTCGTGCATAAAAGTTTGTATGTATTTCGGGCGTAAACAGCGTTTATGGACCTTACTTGTTAATAGCCCTCGCCTACGGCTCGGGCTCTTATTTACACGTTGCGGTCCATAAACCCCTGTTTTACGCCCTTGATACATAAATAACTATTATGGTGTTGATGATTAAATAAATATTTTTCGAGGAAAATAAAAAGTTATATTTTTTTTAGTAAAACTGGAATACACAGATCCTTTTTATATTTTACAATGCTTGATTTTCACATTATACTGCATAAACACACAAAAGTTAATCCACTTCAATAAGTTTCTGATTTAAATTGAAATAGCGATGAAACGAAATATATTATCTAAAAAGAGATTTGCCATGTTTCTCAAAAAGGTAATCTCTATTCTTGTAAGTATACCCTCTGGAAAAATCTATTTGTTGAGTGTATATGTAAAAGTGTTTTCAATTTTTTTGTTTGTAGGTATATAAAAAGTAATCAATTTACAAATATACTTCTTTATAGAGACATAATACTATTAATGATCCTTTAGGTTACTGGGGTACAATAATTCATTTATATAAAAATAGAATTGAGCACATTGTACTATAATAAATCTCACATTTCGATCTAATGGGCAAAAGTTAGGGTTCCGATGATTGATTTCTTTATTGGAATCGAACTTTTCCAATTAAAACTTGTTGTTGATGAGAATAACATATCGAAGTATATCGTGACAAGGGGATTTGTCATACTTGTAAATTCAAATCTGAACTTTTTATTTAATTTATCTAGATACTTTGTATTTTGTTTTAAACGTATGTAATTATTAAATAAAAGGAACAAAAAGTAAAAGGGTTTTCAAACCCTTTTTTTAATTTAATGACATACACTAACGAGCATATATGTAGAAAGTTTATTCCTTTTTCTCTCAACGTAGACTTTGATGTTTTAAACTGTTTAACCAGCATCAAGACATTTTTTTTGTCAGTAACTGGTTTAAAAAAAAATAAAACCGTCAAACTGGTTCTGTTCTAAAAATAAACTTCTTTTTATATTTTCTTTCATTTTCTCCAAATTTGTATAAACTATTAAAGGTAAATGTAAAAATAAATAAAAGATTTAAAAAAAGAGCAACAATAAAACTAGTTTGGTAAAATTTACTTTCCGCTTTATTAGAAATAAAAAAATATGTAAAAAACAGAATTGGCCCAACTAACAGAAAGCAAACTGAAATTTAAAAAGTATAGGTTGGTTGAAAAGTTTTCAAAGCGACACCTATTAACCAGTAGAGGAATCAAAATTTTTCCGCTTTTTTCATATTTCATCTTTCATATCAACACAAAAATAAATCTATTTTGATTTGTAAATTCATTCTTTGTTTACAATTTATTCGAAGCTGTCGTGTAAGTATATTTTGTATTTTGTTACAATGGAAAAACTGAATATCGTCAAATGATAAAATTGTTTGTTTTGGAAGATTTATCAGCAACAGAAATTCATACAAAAATAATAAACGAATCTGCCCCAGGCAACAAAATCACGTTCCAAAAACGTGAAAAATACGTTATCGGATACCTAAAATCACGTTTTCAAATGACGTTTAATTGACGGTAATTTAACGTGAATAAGTCCCACCACAATCACGTGATACTAATGACGTTAATAAAACGTTAGCAACTAACGTATTGCTGACGTATAATATACGTATATAAAACGTTAATAAAACGTTAGCAACTGACGTATAATATTCGTATTTAAAACGTTAGCAACTAACGTACTGCTGACGTATAATATACGTAAATATAACGTCTATTTAACATAAGCAGATCACTTGTATGTAACCTTTCACATAAAAGCTGGTTTTTAAAAATAGGAAAATAAAACATCAATATATACTTACTATTTTTTTTTATTAAATAAGATTAATATTCGTTTTCAAACTTAAATCAAATTCTATTTTGAAAAATGAAACTTTTTTAGCTTAATTACAAAAAAATATGTTTTAGCATCATAGATTTTTTATCGCAGTTTCTTGACGTTTTCAAGGTACGAGTTCCGGAAGAATTAAGACCTGAAAAGAATCCGCGAAATTACGTTTTACACTTAAAGCCTATGACATAAAGATAACCTACCTCCAAATTCATCCAACGATCGATCGTCTTCTTTTGGACATCTCTCCGTTAGAGGTTGTTTACGAATGCTGCAACTCTTACTTAAAGACAAATCTCTAAAGCAATAAATCAACTGTAATTACATTTATTAATAACTTAAGCATAAACTTACTTGATTTCTTTCCAAATATAATTTGACGGAGTCGCTTTAATTTCTTACTTTTTTTGAGAAATTAAAAGGTCTTGATCTGGATCTGAATCAGAAGACTCATAAAAAGCTTTTCTCTTTCGATTCCTTTTCACTAATGATTGTGAAACTAATTCTTCAATGATTATGGAATTATAACCTTAAAGAAAATGTAACCATTAATTTCAATATGAAGCATCTACCTAACTATATAATAAAAGATAGATGTACATATATTTAAATAAAGTGTATATGTAATACTTACTTAAAATTTTTATTACTTAATACTAATACAGAGCACACAAACTACGCCAAACAAACACAAATATAAAATGGCTACAGCGACAATGCCGACAATCCTTTTGAACAGTGGTACCAACTGGTACGTAGTACCAACCATAATAAAACCGCGTAAAAAAGATTTTGGCGCACTTATAAAAATGTGTCTCTTTCATCCTTCTTGTTTTATTATTAGAAATGCATATATAAAACGTTATAAAGGTTTGATCCATTTTAAAATTTTAATAAATGCTTAATAAATGAATTTAATAAATATTTTATTATCCGTCACTTTGCTAACTATTTTTCGACGTGTTAATTACGTTTCACAGGTATACGTTTTTTTGGGGGGAGCCGAATCACGTTTTTTTTAGGTCATATTTAAGACATTTTGCGACCTAATGCATTTTTCACGTGATAGTCACGTCTTTATGACGTTTTACGTGATCATGTGGTTGCCTGGGGCTTCTTCATTTCCAACTTTGCATCGATGGGAGTTTAAACGTGGTCGTACAAGCGCCGAAGATGAACCACGTAGTGGACGTCCAAAAAGGACAACAACACCAGAAATCATTGAGCAAGTCTATGATATTGTTTGTAAAGCGTGAAATTGCTGATACCATAGGCATATCAGATGAACGAGTAGGTAATCCATATTTCACGCGAAGAATTGCTTATTAAAATGCTGTTCGGCAAGTGCCACATTCAACAAAAACTGAATCGAAATAGTATATTGTAATAGTGTTACAATGACAGGTTTCGTAGTACGAGTGAAGTTCGTGAAACGAACCGCGAAGCGGTGAGTTTCGCAAAGAACGAGTACTACAAACCGTCATTGTAATTCCAGTTTTACATACTATTTTTTATAATGAACTTTTAAAAGTATAAAAAAATAAATAAAATGAGAGTTTTTCGAAATATTTATTTATGTTGGCGATCTTGACACTTTTGACACTTGACAGTTTTAATGATTTTAAATTTGAATGTTTGTCAAATTTGAATAAACTATTCTGAATTTCGCAATATTGCTGATAATGTACCCTGTTTTCCAATTACAGAGCATAATGCGACTCAGTGACGCACAATGCCGAAATGTGCTAACGCTTAATTGGAACGTGGATTGGTTTTCAAGTGCACCGACAGAGTGCGCAAGGTTCAGTGTTGTGAGACAAAAACATTAATACCTAAACTTAGCAATCTTATTCAAAATAAAATTATACAATAAAATTTTATTTTCACTTTTATCACTTAGTATATAAAATAGCGAAAAATAAATTTGTCATGTTCGTACCTTCATTCATACTTATATTTAGTTTTGTAACACAGTTTCAATTCACTTTTTTACTTTTTCAACAGATTACGTAGAAACTTTCTTTAATAGATCAGTTCAATAATAAAGAATATTACTAACAATAGGCGATAGTGTAAATAAAATTTTTATTAACGCCAACTTAAAGCTCAAACATTTCTTATATTTTCTGCTACTAAGTTGGTATCCCTTGCGCACATCAGACGAAAGCAGTACTTTTTAAATTGCTCGATTGTGCGAAGCGCTGCTGTAGTTGGAACGATCAACTTGAGCATTATGCCGCACAATGCTCTATAATGCTGTAATTGGAAAACAGGGGTGTTAATACAACATAATTCTTGATTTACTACCTGAACTCTTTCATCTTTCGTTGATAATCAGTGCAGTGCAACCAATTGTCTAAAACAAAAAGTTACCAAAAACAGTGTTACAATGAATCTATTTCGATACTGTTTTTAGTGTCGAAATAGAAACTTTGTGAACGTTAATTATAAAAACAAATTTCTTCGCGTAATTTGGAGTGTTTTAAGCAAAATAAAACCGATTTTGTGCGTCGGTTGAAACATTAACGTTTACGGTGGACTGTAGCTGGTTCATTAGCTCCAAAACAGATTAACTCAGAACGATCGGCAAAAAAGCAGATTTTTGGGATACAAAAGGGTTTTTTGTTAATTGATTATCTTGAAAAAGGTAAAATAATTAACACTGACTATTACTGCAACCTGTTAGACCAGTTGGATAAAAAATATGTTAAAACAATTGAAGAAAAGAACCATTTTTTATCAAGACAATGCACGTGTTCATACTAGTTTGTTGACGATGGCTAATTTGAACAAACTAAAGTAGAAATTGCTTGAACACCGACCGTATTCAACATATTTGGCTCCCTCCGACTATTGCGTCTTCAGAAACTTGAAACAATTCCTTCGTGAAGAAGCTATTGCAGCCGTGGAACAATATTTTGCAGAGCTACCGGAAAATCATTACAGAGATAATTAATATAAAATTACTGGAGTATCATTGGAATAAGTGTGTTTAAGCTGAAGGAGAATATATTAAATAAAAAAAACAATTTCATTAAAAAATACACATTTCATTTTTGCTTTGAAAACTTTTCAACCAACTAATATTTCTGTGATTGCAGTTGTTTCAAATATTTATAACCACAGACTTACCTTCTTACAGTTTCATATAGTAAGTTCTAAACAAGAGAAAGACACACCATTTATATTAATGTAGCGACACAACATAGCTTTATTATTCATTTGCATAAATATTAAACTTTTGTTGTAACAATTATGTAGCTTTTATAATTTTATCATTTATCAGGAACTTTTTTCTCAATCGCTAAATACACTTTCTTACACCAATTTCTTGTTTATGTAGTATTATCTTTAGTATGTGTAGTCAGAATTTCAAATCAGCTTAAAATATCATTTTCGTTTACCTTCAACAGATAAGGATAACAATATAATTGCGTTGAGTAACCCACCCGGGAAAACTTTCAATATGACATTTTAATAATATTTAGATAAGATCAACCATTCTCTACATCCCTTCATTTAAATAACAAATCACGTTTGTGATCTTCGCTTTCACCATCATCCTATTATTATTTTCCAGATATCCGCCACGCTACTCATTTTGTTTCTTGACAATTAATACATTACTCAGTTATTAATTATTATTATTAATGGTTTGAATAAACAATTAATTCTGAAATAAACCGTTTCGTGTGTGTGTGTGTTTATTTTTTTTTAGTTGTTAATGGTTGTTTGGGATATGGCATCCATAAACACCCAACAATGATAACATACATTCATAAACATAAGATAGTAAAAATTATTACGTAAATATAAGTAAAAAAAATAGTTTAGTAGCAGTTATGGCGACATATAAAATAAATGACAAGAACAAGAAATTAGTGAATCGCACGCCGCTCAAGTAGATCACCTGGTTTTAAGGAACGAGCTGTTCCCCTTATAGTGATAGGCTGATATGGTCGAAAGTGAGATTTTCACGTCGGCTGAGGTTTGGATGTCAGAAGATGATAGTTTGGTTTTTGGTCGGTTTTAAGGCTACTCTCTAGCTGCTGCACCTGAAGAAGAACTGGTCCAGCAGTTTTTCAGTTTTTCGGGTAAGAATTTCAGTCGACGTTGTGGAGGTGTATAGGGCCCTTGTAGAACTCCTAAAAGGGGTAAAGGGTTCTGAAATTGCATTTCCAACTTTAATACATATTGTTGGAGAGGTAGGAGTGAATTAATTTTATGGCTAGAATGAATAATTGGATGTCATTCAACTTTCTTATAAGTCCAGCGTGCCAAACCTTGTTCAAAGCCTTTTTATTAGTATGGCAGAGACGACTTTTCTCTGATTTAGGGCAGAGGCGGTAAAATTTTGAAGTACTAGAATCGGGTTTCGGGTGGAGTGATTTGGTCTGAATCCATGTTGTAAAGGAGGGATTATAGAGTTGGTGTTAGAAAGTTCCTGATTCTATCTAGGAGCAGGAGTTTAAAATGTTTGCCAACGACGTTTAGCAGGGAGATTGGTCTTTATTTATGTGTGATTGCAGAATTTTTTCCAGGTTTGTAGATTATTTGAGTATTTGAGGTTGCCATTGTAGTGGAAAAGTATGCTTTGCTGAGACAAACCAGACCAGAGAGAAAAAACGGAACGTTAACTAGATGGATGGCATAAAAGGTACTGTTAATTATTATAAATTTCCACTACGTGAATTTATAAAAATAAAAGTAATACTTTTACTGTACTTTATTTTTGCCAAACAAAGAATTTTAACAGGTTGGTATAATTTTTGTACTATAATCTGTTAAAACACGTAGTTTTATATCTAAAATTGACGATTTTTTCGCCTTACTTGTTCAAAAAAAGGAATCCCAAAAAGGTGCTGCACGCTTAGAATATATATTGTACCGGCATCTTCGTAACGGTACCTCGTTTCCGAAACATTCGATACTTATACTGAATAACTGGATAAAAAAGAGGTTGAACTGAGGACGGAGAATTCCCAGCATTTGTTCCACTGTTACCACGCAGGATCATATGAGTTAGAATTATTTTAATGATAAATTAAACTGTAATCTCTGTGCGTGGGCTAACACGACGGAGAGAAATAAATAGAGATAGAGTAACTTGACAAGCAGTTCGAAGAAATGCAATTCCGGCATTAACTTATGAACTTATGATGAAATAATTAAACATAGAATCTACCACTTAATAAAAATATGGTAAAGCTTTCGAACGTTAACTAGAATAACCTGGATTTGGACTGAAAAGTGTAAATAAACTGCTCTATGTATAAAATATATTCCTACTTCAACTAGTAAGAAAAAACTGTTGGATAAATTTTTAAACAATACTTCTCGACAGATCATTACCACTGAAAACTTCAAAAGAATATAAAACTGTATACATAAATTCCAAACGCACAATAACTGTCTTGTAAAAAAATACGGAAATGCAAATGAGGTTTTTACGCTTACAACTCTATCCTGTAATTACCACCAAAGCGTAAAAATTTATGCAGAATGTCTCTTCAAAGTCGAGTTGTCGGTTACGGATTAAAAAAAACCTGTGTTAAGTTACCTCGAATGAGTATTAGTTTAGTTCTGTTTTTTGGGGTTTTTATACTATTTTTAAATTAAGCAAGTGCGTTTGTTTAATTAATGTGTAAGGGCCAGCATTGGTTAGTTTTGAGCACAGATTAAAATAGATACATTTCATGGGATTTATGCTCGGTTACCTTAAACGTTGAAATTATTTTATTGTTGTTTATAAAATTGTTTTCAAAAATGTTTCAATAAATGACCGAAACGTCGACTACAAGGCCGTACCATACTCTGCCATTCCCCAGAGACTTATACACTCCATCCATGCCACAGAGAGAGCGATCTTACGGAAAGTGAAAAACCTACACTACCTCTATCCAAGCCACCTTGTCTACAATAACACAAATATACTGCCTCTCCCTTCTCGTTTCCAGACGCTTCAACACCGCTACGTCGCCCGGACTCTGCAGAGCACCAACATCGTTGCCCAGAGGACCCTCCATACACACTGGAATGGAGGACTCCGAAGAAGATCCAGAGTTCCAAAAAAAAAACCCTCCCCAACCTAAGACTCCTCCAATCCGTTGTAGACAGGGATCTTCCGGAAGACCTGCAAAATCTACTGGATGAAACCCCCCTTTCCTACAGATAGATGGTGCCTCCAACCCCACATAGGACACGAAAATTAAAAAAATAGAAAAAATACAAAAAAAAAAATAAAAAAAACAAAATGGAAATAAAAAGAAATGGGCCCTTGGCGAAGGTTTCTGTGGTTCCCTTCGTCCTTGCCAAATGGAAGTGCTCCACGACGGAGGAGACACGCCACAGCGTCAATCTCCCAACCCCACATTGCACCACGTGGGTTACACTCCTACACACAGTTACACTGACACCAAAAAGAAACTACCTTTTAGCCACGTTCATTCAACAAGGAAGAAAGGAAACGGAAGTAAGAAGACCAACTCCAGGATCAAAGAAGGAGGGTTTGTGAGAGCAGTGCCGATGACAGACAGATACTAACTCCTTCCCAACATTCCATCCATCCCCTGAAAAGGACGCAAGTCCTACAACAGGGTCCTCATACGCACCAAACTTCTAAAAATCTTCATATTTTTCTTCCAAAGAACTCATTCTTTAACTTTAACTTAACTTAACCGAAACGCCTGCACCAAAAGGGACCATCCTCTTTTCAGAAGCCAAATTAAAGACCTGTGCTAAGGCACTTTTGAGTTAATTAAGTTTCTAACAAAATACGTTAAACACTACTAACAAATAATTTTAGATTGTTTCCATTAATAACAAACTATGTTAATTTGCACATATTTTTCATGTCACTTCACAGTCTATTCTGTTCAATAGATTCTTAAAATTATTATTTTATAAAACATACATATTCATTGGCATCGTATACAATTTGTGTTTTATTTTGCAAGCTATTATTCTAGTATAAATAATTCATATTCGTATGTATCTTCCGCTTTAAAAATAACTAAAAATGTAGCTACATATACACATGCAGTAAAAGCTTAGAAAATATTTGAAAGTTTACTGGTTCATTTGGAATAAATAATTCAATAGAATATTTTCTACTCTACCTACGCCTATAACTTGATACACTTTTTCCGGTACAACGACGTTATTGGAAATACTGATTCTGGTCTCACAGAAATGAAATATGTATGCTAAATTTCTACATGTGTTTTATATTTTCAGGAAAACATCTTCGCATCAGGGAGAAACTTTTTCAGTATAAGCCAGTGTAAAAACGTAGAAAAGTTTCTGCTTTTCTTATCAATCACCTTTTTACATAACAATAAAATAGCATACTGTTATTTTCACTGAAAACCAATAATAGAAATGTATCCTTTTTGTAGCGTTAAGTTTTGCTAACGAGAACTTCATATTACAAAGAACAACTAAAAATAATTGGCAAAGTTAGTTAATACTAAGGCGATTTTGTATAAAGTTTCGTCTAGATAAAAGCTCCCAAAACATTTTTATAAGCCTTGTTTGTGAAATAAACTTTAAAAGGCTAATTAAACAAATCGATATATTTACCTTTTTTTTAATTATATGTACTAACTAGTTGTACTCACAACGTCGTTCGCGTGGTGTGTGATTGTTGTAGGTATACAAATTTCTTACCCCACCCCATTTAAGGAATGGGAGAGAAATTTTTATACACAAGATGTTAAGTTGAAAGAAGACAAATACATCTGTAAAAACCGAATTCGAATCGGATCAGTAGTTTTTATGTGATGCGCGCACAAACATATAGACAGACAGACAAAAAAATCTAACCACATTTTTGGGTTCTACTTCGATGTACCCGCGACGTCGTTCGCGTGGCGTGTTGATTTTTGTATAAAAATTTCTTTCCTCACTCCGTTAAAGGGGTGGGGGGAGTAAGTTTTATACACCAGATGTTAAGTTGAAAGAAGACAAATACGTCTTTAAAAACCGCATTCGAATAGGATTAGTAGTTTTCATGTTATGCGCGCACAAACATATACATTTCTACAGTTTTATTATATGTATAGATTAGTTAGGTATATACAATTTTATTTAAACACATGTAGAACTAGAAAATAAATTATCTGTGATGAAATTATATACAAAGCTCTATAAAATCTGAATTTTTACTCTGTAAATAAATTTTAAATTTAATCTAAGACCGCCTCAGTTATAATAAATCTTGTAATAAAAGTACCATTACTTCCAACAAGCGTAAAATATTCTCCCCTGCATTTAAAAAGCGTAAACTTTTGTTCTAGTAATCCTTTTTGACAAGAAAATTGCATGCCAATGCAACTTTTAATTTAAAGTTAAGCGCAAATTTATAATATACCACACAGTAATAATTTTATATTGTATTCTATTCACAAACTACAATTACCATTTCAGAACTGACTTTTAGTAAAATTAATATGTTCCGAAAACCCTATATACAGGGTATTTCATTTGGAAGGGGCCATATCTTAGAAACTTCTGGACAGAAAAGTTGAGAAAAAAAATTATCATAAAAGCGACCATAAGAAAAACTTGGAAATTCCCCTTTCCAACATGGATTCAGACCAAACCACTCTACCCAAAACCTAATTTTAGAACTCTGCCCTAAATCAGAGAAAAATCATCCCTGTCATACTTGTGGATGTCAAAAAGGTGTTTGACATCGTTTGGCACGCTGGCTTTATCAGAAAGTTAAATGAGATCCAATTACCCAATCCGGCCATAAAATTCATTCAAAAGAATAATCCGAATTAAAGTTGGAAATGCATTTTCTATACCATTTACCTCCCTTTCAGGAGTTCCATAAGGGTCAATCTTAGCCCCAATTCTTTACACAATCTCTACTTGCGATATTCCTCAGCTGCAAAATATCCAGCTATACTCCGACCACACGAAATTTTTAACCAAAAAACTTAAAGACTGGTGCAGCAAATGGAGAGTAGCCCTCAATTCAAACAAAACCCAAAGATCACCTGCAGACATGAAACCCTCAGTCAACGAGAGAATCTGACTTCCCATATCAACCTTTCACTATGGGGGAACAGCTCGTTCCTCTAGATCAGGTGACCTACTTGGGCGAGCGGTTCACTCGAATGCTCAGGTGGGACGCCGATGTTGAACTTACAATCAACAAAATGAGAAGACGAGCGTCTCTCCTAGTTCCTCCTTAGACTCGGAAGATGTAAGACTAAAACCCTATTCCATACTTATAAAACTTTTATCCGACCTCTGGCCGATTATAAGGTCGTGTCCTTCGAGACTCCTTGATTCTCTTCTTGCCACAAAGAGAGCATTCATATGCAAAATCAAAGACCTATACCACCTTTACGCAAGCCACCTTGTCTCAGAAATATATTGCCTCTACCCTCTCGATTTCAGACGCGATTTCAAACGAGCTGCACTAATCAAAAACAAATCTTGACTCTTTGCTAGAAAGGTTTTTATACTTTCAAGAACACTTACATGTTTAGAGACAACAATGATTTGGTTTTCCCAGGCGAAATGTTATCCTGCTCCAGAACAATGCTTAGCGCTAAAGCGAAAAATTAATAATTATTAAATTAACACTGGAAACCTCTTCGTACTATACGTATTTATGTTCCTACGATTAGCAACTAAGATTAAACAAAAATCAAATTTATTTTTTGTAAATACAAAACCTCCAAGGTAAGAACGTTAATAAGATTGATGTTTATAACTTTCGCTCTTAATTTTTTATAACTTTGCGGTTTACTCTCATTATTAACTGAACAACTTTTTATACAGTTTTTACTTTAGAAATGTAATTAATAAATGCGTAAAGTATAATAAACCATACGGTAGCTCTCAGACAAATGAGATGTCGAATCACATTAAATGATTAACTTGGGAATAAATTATTCCCTATTACTTATCTACTTAAACTTAAAAGAAATATATATTTGCTAAATTTATGTTTTTAATATTGTTTTGCTAATGTGTAACTTGCAAATCGTATATAAAACATATAAACAAATTCCTATAATTTTATTTTTTGAAAAAGCATACTCGTAACATTTATTATAAACGCAATAAAAAGAAAAATCCCGTAGAACGGTTTGTAGCATTCTGGTAAAATTGGAAACTGTAATGGCTTTCCAACAATATACAATATGTTGAATCCCTATAGCTGAATGTTGTTGTTTATTGTCTAACATCAAAAGTAATTTGTATGATTAAGTATTATATTCAAACACTTCGTATACGGTTAAAAGTTTTATAAATTACAACTCTTATAATTCATTTTCTTTATGTACCATCTCCTCTTGTCTTCAGCGAACTTTTAACATCTACAAAAAAGTTTAATGAGAGGTGAAAACAAAGAAAAACCTCTATAAATTTAAAATAAACGATTTCAGTTTTACGCACAACTTATAACTCAGCACCAGAACAGAACATAAAAACATTTTTAGAGATTCCTTTTTATTTAGTCTTTTCCTCGACCCACTAAAATATTAATGTATAATTTGGAACCATTATAACAGTTAAGAAGAATCTTACATTTATATACATCATGATTAGAAGAATATTTCAAAACACAAAGGTTGTTATTATAGACAAAATCATTTTATTTTTTTAACTGTTTAGGTAGCTTACCAACTTCGATTGCATCATGCTTTCTCTTGAAAGCAAATTAAACCCAAATTTCAAATAATTGTCGTCATAAAACGTTTTTTTTTATTCCACTACTTCCCCTAGAAGTTGATGGCTCTGACAATCTTTTCATGGATTCTCTCTTAAATTCACACACTAATGTCTTTGATTTAGTTAAATGTAATACAAAAAAATATTAGATATGTATAAACAATATTAGTATGAAAATAACATTCTAACAAAGATCGTGCTAAATAGTTGATATCCGTTCTATACATCAATAATTTTTTTTTTCTTCAAGCGTATAATAATAACTATATTACTTTTTGCAACACAGACCGTAGAAATATCCCATTATTTTACTAGTACAAAAATGAATTTTCATTATTGTACTAATAAAATAATGGGGCGTTGTAATCAAGTAGGTAGGAACTGTCATTTTTAAACTTATTTAATTTGACGTTTGTCTGTTTTGAAAATTTTGTGAAAAATGTCTCAAGAATTGCAATGTACGCCTCCGGAATTAGTTGAAATAGCTAATTCCAGTATTGAAACTCTAATTCCAACGAAGTCGCGTAAACTGTATGATTTTGCATACGAAAAATTTCTAAAATGGTGCAATGAATATAATGTACAGCAATACACGGAAAACGTTATGCTTGCATACTTCACGAATTTGTCCAGAAAGTTTAAAAGTTCTACTCTATGGGCACAGTATTCAATGATTAAAAGTCAATTAAACATTAAACATAATGTTAAAATAGAAAAATATAGCAAATTAATTGCATTTATAAAGCGCCAAGGGGAAAATTATACACCGAAAAAATCAAAAGTATTAACACAAGATCAATTTGATAAATTTCTCAAGGATGCACCAAATAATGTTTATTTAGCAACAAAGGTAGGTACTTTCTTATTTCTTTTTAATCATTATTACGTTTATTAAACCGTTGACAGTGATATCTACTAGCAGATCAATATTTAACTTGACAGCAAATATTACCTCATTTCCTACTTATAACATTTAATGACGGTAGCTCAGTGGCAGAGCTTTTGTCTTCGGTCGCAAAGGTCAGCGGTTCTAATCCCGGTGCTACCAGCTTTTTTTTTTATTTATTTCAACGTTTGTTTTAGGTTATATTAATATTTGGAGTCACAGGAGCCCTTAGATGCGATGAACTTGTTAATTTAAAGTCTAGCGAAATCCAAGATTTGGGAAATTTAATTTTGGTTAAAATCATAAACACAAAAAACAACGGTCGTTTACTATAATTGGCGATTTTTATTTGAATTTGGTAAGACAGTATACGGCTCTTCGTCCGGATGATATTGGCCTGCAGCGATTTTTTATTAAATACCAGAATGGTAAATGTCACCGTGTGGTAATGGGTATCCACAAAATATCAAACGTACCAAAAGACGTTGCTACGTTTTTGAAATTAACAAATCCTCATGAATATACAGGACATTGCCTTCGGAGGACTTCCGCAACTATTTTAGTTGACAACGGAGGTGATATTACCGCTTTAAAGCGGCATGGTGGATGGAAATCCACCAGTGTTGCTGAAGGGTACTTAGAGGATTCCATTTCCAGTAAAACACAAACTGCACAAAAAATACTTAATTGGCAAGAACAACCAAGTAATAGTTCTGGAATCGCTGACATAATAATCGACAATCAACTTACTAATAATATGATGTATACCAATGACAAAATTGTAAATGTCGAAGCTGAAAGCGGTGGCAGTGGCTTAAATTTAAACAACTGCAGTATACAAAACTGCACATTTAATATTACTGTTAATAAATAGGTAACACTTTATGTAATTTTTCGTTTGTATTAATTAAATAGTTGAGATATAAACAAAGCCTTCTGTATTTTTTATAAAATGCATATTATTATTACGCTTGAAGAAAAAATAGTATATGTTACTCGGAGCAGAAGGCCCATTATATGTTTCGCCCAGTTTGCACAGCCTCGGCTAGCGCCTCGGCAGTGCAAGAATCTGGGCTCAACAATAATGTTGGCCTTCTACTCCTAGTAACATAATATACTATTTTTGTTTTACCGTGGAATATTGATCCCCATGATCTCAATATTCTCACAAAGCTAACATAACTTAACTTACATTTAGAGGTGTTTCTAGTAAAAGAGACACGTTCTGTTCGTATTTAACGTATTATGAAGTAACGAGAACATTTTACAAACAAACGTATTTTGTATAGGTCGTAATTTCATTGTGAAATCCTGCTCTTCATATTGTATAAAATCTGAGAGTACACAGTCTCGCTTGATGTTTCACGATAATGAAATACCAACAAAAGTGATCCGTTCTTGAAGTGTGTTAAAGAAAATGGTCGCATTTTTTGTGTGAAAATCTGGTCATGTGGCAACAATTGCTTTAGAAGATCGAAGAAAGGTTACTACCGATTGATATATAAACTTTTATTTGCCAGAAGTTATCGCGAAACTCCGACAAACCAACATACAACGGCTAATCAACCTATATAAGGATAATGCAAGTGCTCACACTGCCCAAATGACAATTAAGTTTTTGGAGCTTAAAATCATCGAATTGTTAGACTCCTTCACCGTATAGTCCCGATCTAAGTCCCCGCTACTTCTTTTCGTTCCCAGACATCAAGAATACAATATGTGTGCAGCGATTCCAGTCGCTAGAAGAAACCATTGATGCCTTTAAAACAGCGATTTTGCAGGTGTCAAATGAAGACTGTAATAACTTTTTTTCTAACTGGTTTGAAAGTGTATCGATCTTGGTGGGACATATTTTGAAAAGCAATAAACCCTTGTTTTTGGCATATATACCAGCATTTCAAAATATTTTGTTAAAACAAATTAAGAAATTTAACCATTTTTACTTAGTTAGAAACCTTGTAAACTTTAAAAAATTATACCCGGATCGACTGTAAATGCAATAAATCAAGAACATCGACGGTACCTTCATAATTCAATTTTTTTGTCTTTCATCCTTTATGTTTCTGCATTCTCGCTTACGCAAAGAAAACACAAAGATATCTTGGTATGTTCAAAGAGTGGAATCAAATGGATTGCGAAAGTAAAATTAAAACGAGGGTAACGTAAACGTTCTTTACCCCGAGCAAATCAACCAAACAGAAATTCAACGTAATTGTGTTTTTATTAGATTGTACCTACTTGTCAGACTTTTCGTCAGTTACAGAGAAAGTGGGTCACATTTTTGATTTTGGAAGCTTTAGGTATATCCTTATAATATAAAACAAAATCAATAAGTTTTAATTTAATTATTTATTTTATTTATGTAGATTTTTTTAATAGTAATTACTTAAGCAACAATAGATTATTTAGTATTAAAACTATTGACTTTTTATTGAAAATTTAGTTATAACTTAGCACTTATAAAAGCTTACTTAACTTACTGTGTGACTAAATCTTTTAAGTGTATTAATAGAGACGTAGGTAAAGTTAGCAGTGGAAGTATAGCAGTTTTAAAATTTAACTAGATAATTTCAAAAGGCTCATTAAAGGCTAATTTAGTACCCCATTGCGAAATTAAGTGCTCCAATGGTTTTCGAAAAAATAAGGAAACTGCTAACTTTACGTAAAGTTAGCAGTGGATTCTAGAAACTGCTATAAAAATAGATTTTCAGATTTCAAAAATGGATAGATAATTAAAGGCTAATAAATTAAAGGCTCTAAGAAAATGCAAAAATATTTATAACTTTTTGTGTATAAATAGTATTTTTAGCAAAAAATGAAAAACTGCTGACTTAACCCTATATGACAATTGCCAAAATCCATTAAAGCTCATCTTTTCTAATTACACATGTAGTAAATAATTAAAGGCTAATTAAAGGCTCTACGAAAATGTCAAAATATTTATAATTTGCTAATTATTGATATAATTATTTAACAAAAACTATTCTAGCACCAACTTCAGACCGCTACTGTATTTATTCAAATAAAATAAAAAATAATGTTTTTTGTAAAATAACTGTCAAATAATTAAAGGCTACTTAAAGGCTCTACGAAAATGTAAAAATATTTATAATTTGCTAGGTAATTATTAATATAATTATTTAACAAAAACTATTTTAGCGCCAACTTCAGACCGCTGTTGTAGTTATTCAAATAAAATAAATACAGCAGCGGTTTAAATTTGGCGCTAAAATAGTTTTTGTTGAATTAATATATTAATTATTAGATAATGATAAAAGCTTTTACATTTTAATAGAGCCTTTAATTAGCCTTTAATTATTTGACAGTTATTTTATAACAAATACCTATCATTTTTTATTTTATTTGAATAATTACAACAGCGGTCTGAAGTTGGCGCTAAAATAGTTTTTGTTAAATTATTTTATTAATAATTAGAAAACTATTAATATATGTACATTTTCATAGAGCCTTTAATTAGCCTTTAATTATTTGACAGTTATTTTACAATGTAACGGGATATCCGAATAAGGAAAGGACCTTTAGATGAAAGACTATTTCTAGGTTATTCGAGAATGTTTTCTCTCTTTCTAGTGTGTACTATTTAAGTTCGATTTATGTTTCGCGTTCATTCAAGAATGTTATTTTGTTTTATATAAGGGGATGTCTGGGCAGTTAAGGGGAGTTCAAATAATTTGAATAGTTCATTGTATTTTTAATCAGTTTAAATGTTATCCAGCAGAGTCTTTGTATCTTAACAATTTTGTTAATAAATTGTGTAAAAGTCCCCATAAGTGTTTCAATATCTTTTTTTATTTTATTTAATTAAATACAGCAGCGGTTTGAATTTGGCGCTAAAATAGTTTTTGTTGAATTATTATATTAATAATTAGATAATTATAAATGCTTTTACATTTTCATAGAGCCTTTAATTAGCCTTTAATTATTTGACAGTTATTTTATAACAAATATCATTTTTTCTTTTATTAGAATAACTACAACAGCGGTCTGAAGTTGGCGCTAAAATAGTTTTTGTTAAATTATTATATTAATAATTAGAAAACTATAAATATATTTACATTTTCATAGAGCCTTTAATTAGCCTTTAATTATTTGACAGTTATTTTACAAAATATATCATTTTTTATTTTATTTGAATAAATACAGCAGCAGTCTGAAGTATGGTGCTAGAATATTTTTGTTAAATAATTATATTAATAATTAGCAAATTATAAATATTTTTACATTTTCGTAGAGCCTTTAATTAGCCTTTAATTATTTACTACATGTGTAATTAGAAAAGATAAGCTTTAATGCAGTTTGGCAATTGTCATATAGGGTTAAGTCAGCAGTTTTTCATTTTTTGCTAAAAATACTATTTATACACAAAAAGTTATAAATATTTTTGCATTTTCTTAGAGCCTTTAATTAGCCTTTAATTATCTATCCATTTTTGAATTCTGAAAATCTATTTTTATAGCAGTTTCTAGAATCCACTGCTAACTTTACGTAAAGTTAGCAGTTTCCTTATTTTTTCGAAAACCATTGGAGCACTTAATTTCGTAATGGGGTACCAAATTAGCCTTTAATGAGCCTTTTGAAATTATCTAGTCAACTTTTAAAACTGCTATACTTCCACTGCTAACTTTACCTACATAATGTACGGAACTAATTTGATTAGAACAGAACAGAATTTTGTTAATTTTACAGCATATTAAATTACGTACACAAATCTGTATATTTTTCATTTCTCTTTTCCGAGTAGGTTAAGATATAGAAGTACAATAAAAAGCAATAAGACAAATCACATTTAATTAAATGCCGGTCACAAAAAAAACTTAAATTAAATGTAGTTAAAAATAGCACCTATTGTAGTTGCAATATTCTACGTAAATATATTTTTAGAATAAAAAATATCGATAAATATCTAAAATATATAACCCAATATGTTACGAACGATATTCAGCGTTTACAAATTGCTCCATTTTGTATATCAGACTAAATATATTATCATGTACAAAAAATATTTGCAATATAATAGTATATTGTTTTACGAGCAAGGAATGATACTCATTTCCCACGAGTACGATGTTTGCAGCATGAGCCGCAGGCGAATGCTGCAAATCGTACGAGTGGGAAATGAGTTATTCCTTGCGAGTCAAACACTATACTTTTTCTACGGTTATACCACATAATAATACAATAATTCAAAAATAAATCAAATACAAAACAAAACATAACGATATAAGTTATATTATTTAAGTAAAATTAACTATTATTTACAGTTATCATACCTTAAATTTATTTGTTAATTCAGAAAAATAAGCTAAAAGCACAGTTTCTGAAACGGAATTTGTTGCCTTTTTCTTTTGCCAGGTCACGAAACTTTCACATGCATTCTGGTACTTATGTTTTGAAATTTCGGGAATCAAATTCTGACAAGCTTTGTTTGCCGCTTCTTTTATTTCAGCGGGAGTTAATTCTAATTCATTTTCATCACTACTTAACATTTTTACTTAAATAACCATCTAATTTAAATAATGTATTAAAAACTATCTGTTGTACCTGTCACTTCTTTATTACTGTCAACCTGTAATGTTAGTCAAATATATGAATACATGATTGTCACAGTATACTTGATTAAGTTAAAACAATAAAAAATGAACACTTTGTGTTATCAGATAAAGAAATGAGATATTTCTTTATTAGATATAACAACGTACCCCATTTTTTTAGAGATTACTGTCAAAAAATGATACATTTGTATAATAACCGTAGAAAAAATATTTTTTGGTCCTCCGTCCAGAAACAATGCTATTAATTACTTCAAAATCGTCCGGAAAATGACATTTTCCGGCCTAGGCCGGCAAAGTAGCTTTTAGATTATCTAAAGAGATGGCGCTATGAGTCATCAAAAATACATAATGAATAATACAAATTTTAATTAAATTTATTTAAAAACAACGTATAATATACTAAACTAATAACTTTTTCTAAAGGTAACCAGGATTCTAATTTACATTTAATTTCTCTCACAACTTTTATTTTAAATTTGACATTTATGTCAATTTACAACTACTTATCATTCGATTATGAAAATACATATCTCGATTTTATTTTTGCTCATTGAACTAAAATAGTTCATTGTCTCTGCTATTTTTATATAACATTGTTAGATATTAATGTTAATATTTTCAATATAACAATTTTTACTGTGTTGTATGTATAAAAATTAAGGATCTTGAAATCGATTATCAAAAAATTATTCCTTATTACTGATCCTTTTAATCGTGCAATAGATGTCAATAAACATCTAATCTTGTATGTCATAAAGTAAAAAGTTTTTGAACTTATGAATATATTAAAAATTAGTCGGACCAAAAAATACTGTGTGTTACACGTCCGGGAAATGTTTTACAAGTGCTCGTATTGTATCGTATTGCACAACTTTACTCGCTCTTGCAAAATGTCATTTTCCGTCCTTGTGTCACAAATAACTATTACCTTATTTTTTTATCGATTTATTCCTGACCGTCAGTGTCAATTTAGTTTAGGAAGTCCTGGGTTTCGGTCAATAATGGATTAAAGAGTATAAACAATAATAAAACTGCTTGTTATGACGTTTCGTTTTATTTAAAAATCATCATCAGACCTTTAGTCCTAAAATGTTTTGAAAAATTCTACATTAATTAATAGTCTTTTTTATATGTAAATTAATGCAGAATTTTTCAAAACATTTTAGGACTAAAGGTCTGATGATCATTTTTAAATAAATCGAAACGTCACAACAAGCAGTTTTATTATTGTTTATACTCTTTAATCCATTATTGACCGAAACCCAGGACTTCCTAAACTAAATTTTACCTTATAACACAAAGTGGTGTCTGGAATTTTTCGATTTTATTGCAAATACTTACAGTTTCAGTAGGGACAATTTTTTTAACATTCTAATTAAGTTTTCTCTATTTAATTAAAAACATCAAATAGAACCTATTCCAATTCGCTGTGGGTAGCGATTGGTATCGCCACCTACTGGATTTTATGCGAAGCCAAAGCAGACCGACGAGGGTTGAATTTTTAGTTTTGCATTTAGTCGATAAGCTTAGAAGCCGCCACCAATAGAACCTTCAGACACAAATCTAACCTTAATGTTTTGTTGACAATCCACAAAATAGTTCGAGGGTTGTTGTTATAAACTCTCTCTTTGATGTACCCAAAAAAAATCATTGGGGGTAAGTCGGGTGATTTTGGAATGTCCCCAAACCGACTTATCAATTTTCGGGGGAAAAATTCTTGAAGCATAGACATCGAAGCCCTGGTTGTTTGTGCAGACGCACCCACCAGCTGAAACAACGTGTATGAGGAGTAGGTACAATGGATGAATTCAAAGATTCGGCAAAAAGAAATCCATAATCATACGTTGATAATTTTCACTGTTAACATTTGTCGCCTCCCCTCTAGTATTAAAAAAATCGTCCAATTGTCCGATGGTTAAGGCACACCAAACAGTTATAGTTTAACTAATATTAATGTGAAAACACAACCACGCCTTTTAACCCCAAGAAAGGAACCGACTTTCGAATCTAGGTTGCCAGATATATTTGTGAATATTCCTAAGTTTATATATTTTGAAAATTTTCTCTCTACTTTACTATTCAATTATTCGTCAATGACTCTTAGAAAGATAATATAAACATATTCTTACAAAATATATACTTAAATTAATTAACTAGGTTCTTCATATTTAAACAGTTTTCACTTCTAATGATATCAATTTTGTATATATTACTTAAAGACTTTTTTAAAAAAAGGCAAAATTGTGTATATAGTTTGCAAATTCAAAGTCGGTTCGTACCCCTTTGATATTAATGCAAAGTAATGCCGACGGCTCTTACTAAACACGGTGCTAGATCAAACGAAACATCAAAGAGGAAAATGCGTGCGTTAAATAGCGCGCATAGTCTTGTTCCCCACTACAGTACACAGTATCGTTAGTGATTTTTATTGATTTTTTATATTAGACATATACTACGGTTGGCTTGATAGTACTTAATATAGTAAGAATTTCTCGTTTAAATATATAAGATAATAACTGCGCCACCTTACGGTGGCGTTATATTATTTGATTTAGAAAGGTATTTTTTTAGACTTTATTTTTTTCGCATTTTTTCTGTTTTTAATTTTCTACTTTTTTTTAGTTTTTCGATTATTTATTTATTTATTTATGAATCGAAATTCAACACTATCTATTGGGTTTTCTTACAATTCAGTAATTGTTATGGACAATGCGTCGTATCATTTCCGCATATTAAACAAAATACCTAATAATAACACAAAAAAGAATAAAAATTTAAGATTTATGGCAATCAAAAATATCAATGTTCCTAAAAAGTTCCAGTAAAGAAGGAATTAATAAGAATAATCAAAAGTCAGAATTTTAAAAATAAATACGTCATTGACACCATTTGCAGCAGATATGGTCATACCCTTTTGCGTTTACCTCCATACTAGTGTATTTTTAATACAATCGAAATGATTTGGAGTACTGTAAAGAAACGTTTACGAAAATATAATGAGTCACCAACTTTAAGCGCAGTTGTTTCTTGATAATATTCAAGAGGTAATTAGTGGCATTAATAGCGATGTATGAAAGAAAAAATTGCGAAGCATATGTTATAAAAATAGAAAAGGAATATCCTGTTTTACCGCCAATAGCACCATTAGTTATTGAACCTGGGAACGATTCTACTTCAGAAGACTCTGACAATTCTTGTTAGTCATTCTAACCAATTTTCTTTACAACTATCGTGATGTATCTTGAAAACTTGTTTTCAAAAACAAACTAATTTTATATTCTTACTAACATACCCAACCCTTTCCTTTCCAGGCAAGGAAGGCTCATACCTCCTCGTGGTCCTTGCTGGATAGACAATCTTTTAAGATTGTCTGACAAAATGAGTACTATTTGTAGACAATTGTTATAAAAATATTATGAGTTATGTACTATTTAAATAATACGTCAAATGTTCTTATTAATAACTAAAATTAACAAGTTTTAATTTGAAAGAATTAATTTGTTATTTGACCATTTTCAAATTGATACAAAATTTACAAATATACAAAAACCGTTTTTCTTTTGAAATTTAAAACAAAAATTAATAAAAATTTATGAACCCTTTTTATTTAATTCCACGCCAATGGTCGGCACAGCCATCAAAGGCATTTAAAATCCGACAAAGAGCCAAACATTTCACATTTAGATTGGAAGAGTATACTCGGGGGCAATGCAATCCTATATTATACCTGAATCGAAAAACATATTTTTGCAAATTAATGAAACATAACGCAACCCACAACATCTCGTCGCAACAGTATAAAATTAATATCCATCAACATTCTCTAAGCAAAGCCATAAATTTTTACCGATCACAGCGGAATTGTGATTTAATATTTTATGTCATGTTCATGTGTTCTTTAGGCCTGATGTTACCAAATTCTAACTTTATAACCCGAAAATATTGAAATGACTTTTTTTATCATAACTATCAATATCCACAGATAAGAATTCTACATTTTTTATCAACCAAGCAATAAATCTTTATGTACGTAAGTTTTTAGTTTATTTAAATTAATTGTATCGACCCTTACTACTTGAAAGTTCATTTTTATTGGGAATAATAAAAATAATAAAAAAAAAACGTTAGTTTTTTATATAAAACTTTCACTTTAAATGTATTTTAAAATTTTTTTTAAAATACATTTAAAGTGAAAGTTTTATATAAAAAACTAACGTTTTTTATTATTTTTATTATTTTTAGTTTATGTTTCAAATCAGAAACAATACGCAAATATCTCTTTTATTCGTATAAAACCAATGTATATTATCACCCTTTGGAGACTTGGTAGAATGATGCATTAACAACTTTATTCCACGGAGACTTACTTCTATCGATGTACGTAAAAAAGTTCTACACTCTATGGAAATATAAATTATAAATCGGAAATAGTGCCAACGAATTTTAATCAAAAATTAGGTAGACTGGCCTAATTACAAAACCTCAACTCCTCAGTGAATAAACTTATTCACTCATAAATCGTTTTATTACAACGAATCCTTAAAAAATTTGGCTCTCTTGATCGTATAATTTTTATTGTTAATTGTCATGCTCCATAAAAAAAGTTTCGAAAATAAGGATAATATAAGCATTTTATTACAATACGCACGTTTGGCTTCATTAAAATTTAACGACAAAAAAATTATGTAGGTATTGTAAACATTTTTGAAATTTTTTCCCCTTGTGGTCTTTAAAACTTGATATTCAAATTAACTGTCATGAATCGACCGAAACTATTTTATAATTAATTTATTTCTCTTTTCATTTAAAATAAACCAGTGTGGCAGTCAGTGGGACTGCCGGCACGCGCATGGATTCATAAATTTGTATTCGAATGATTTAGCAAACTCATTATATGATATTCGTGGTAAGCGACCCCAAAAACCTCCTAGTACCGTGTGCACACTCTTTTTGTATCGAATTTGCATTAAATTCCTGGAGACGAGGTCCGTCTTAAACACCATGTGTTTCGAACACCATCGCCATTATTATAATCGTATTTAGCGACTCAAAAAACCACCGAGTACCCAGTGTGCACTGATTTCGTACAGAATTTACATAAAACCCCAGGAGAAGAGGTAAATAGTGTAAATATCCTAGACACCAAGTGCCGCGGAGACTTACGGAATCGTGATATTCGTGTTGAACGACTCCTAAAACCCCGAGTATGTAAATTGAACCCATTTTCAGCAATACTTACCGAGTTGTAAGTTTTCTCTCTATTGTCTGTTCGGAATGTACTTTTCAAATGCAGAAATGCAATTTCCATTTTTACATTATAAAATATAGCGACAAATTTCCTGATACTTTAACGAATCCAATGCAAAAACGCATTCCGATCCATCTTACGTTACAAAATTCGGAGGTTTTGGTGCTTTATTTCCTCGACTATTCGTAAAAACTCTGTTTATGTAGCCAACAACCTTAAAAGTATAGTGCAGGATATACTGCAACCATGTCACGGTATTTTAGACTACAAAACAATACTCATTACTGAATATTATTATTAATATAAAATACTAAACTTAATATGTTAACTTACGTGACAGAATTATAAAATAATCTGTCAAATAAACATGTGGGCCGTCACTATGATATTCATACATTAGTTCAGACTGTTTTTTGTATATCTATCCCTTTTCAATGTACTGAATGTTGAAACGGTATTCAAAGGACTTATAGCTATGACTATTAACATGTGGTAAATATTTCATCTTTGTTTTTACCGACCAATATACCTTATAAGTGTGTCTGTCTCTCTCTTACTCACACCATTATATATGTAATGATTTTTCCCATTTAACTGTACACAAATCTTTTCCACCGAGTGCACGAATAGAAGTATAACTTCAAAAAGGAAACAGTAATTTTGAAATAATATAAACTAAACAAAGATAAAGAATCTCTTTTAATAGCTTCCTACTTATCGTTATACAGAAAATGTTACTAGAAAACCTACCAAAAAAAATACACCATTGTGACTATTTTTAAGATACAATCAAGGAATGTGTTGCAATCAAGTAGTAGGTATTGTTGGGAATCCGAGCGAAATTGATGAAAGGGAATGGGTAACAACATCATCGGACAGAAACCTCTGGCGTTCGAAAATCCACGAGAATATTCAGCAGAAACATGAAGAAAATCTAGAACAAGCTGTCCAGAAAAGACAAGAGAAGCATGCGGATCAAGATCAGTGTGACTGGAAGTGTCCATTTTGTGATTTTAAAAGATTAGGTAGCAGAGGCCGCCAGTATGTAAATTCACACATTTCACAAGCTCACAAAGATAGGATTCCCATAACACAAAACAATATTGCTTGGATTTGTGAATTTTGTGGCCACATATCAAAATCCAAAGCTGGGGTCACCAGCCATATAAGACATCGCCACCCTGAAACTAAACCAAACCTATTAAAACCAATCAAGCTATCCCGAGGCGACAACACAACAACCCATCCCGCGATCCGCGAGTACGCAACAAACATCATCACAATCAACACCAGCGATTGATGATCTATCCTGTCCTGCATGCAACCGGCAGTTTAAATCAAAGGCAGGACTGAAAAGCCATCAACGGGGATTATCTTGCAGAGGAACAGTTCAAAGCCAGACAAAATCGCATCGATGAACGTCTAATATCATGTATGTGTAATGTGTATGTATGTATGTATGTATGTATGTATGTATGTATGTATGTATGTATGTATGTATGTATGTATGTATGTATGTATGTATGTATGTATGTATGTATGTATGTATGTATGTATGTATGTATGTATGTATGTATGTATGTATGTATGTATGTATGTATGTATGTATGTATGTATGTATGTATGTATGTATGTATGTATGTATGTATGTATGTATGTATGTATGTATGTATGTATGTATGTATGTATGTATGTATGTATGTATGTATGTATGTATGTATGTATGTATGTATGTATGTATGTATGTATGTATGTATGTATGTATGTATGTATGTATGTATGTATGTATGTATGTATGTATGTATGTATGTATGTATGTATGTATGTATGTATGTATGTATGTATGTATGTATGTATGTATGTATGTATGTATGTATGTATGTATGTATGTATGTATGTATGTATGTATGTATGTATGTATGTATGTATGTATGTATGTATGTATGTATGTATGTATGTATGTATGTATGTATGTATGTATGTATGTATGTATGTATGTATGTATGTATGTATGTATGTATGTATGTATGTATGTATGTATGTATGTATGTATGTATGTATGTATGTATGTATGATCAAAATTAGGGGTTATACCTTCGACCTATAAGATCTTTTGTGTCCCCCTTTTTTTGCTATGATTCTGATGTTTCATCAGACTTTTTCTAATCCTATCTTTCTTAGAAAATTTAGGATATCGTTAAGCTTCAAGTTAGGTAGGTCTTTCTCTTCTATTTCGTATGATCCTAGGTCTCTGACCCTAAAATTACGAAATGCATTGGATTCTGAGACTATGTGTATTGAAGTTTCATCCTCAACCTCACAGAATCTACACTTTGCTTCATCTACGAATCCTAGTTTCTTCATATGTCCTCTTAGTCAGCATTCCCGTTATAATACGGAGGTTCTTTTTACGAAGACATCTGGAAGATCTCTTCTGGTTATAGTTTCCCAGAAACGTCTGCTATTTTCTTAGTCCTTCTAGATCGTTCGAATATTTGGATTTTTCTCTATGGACTTTTCTCCTAAGTTTTTCTAGGACTGCACTACTGCTCATTCCACAAGATGGTTCTGGTCCAAAATATGGGGTTTCAGCTCCTTTTTTTAAAAGCTTATCTGCTATTTCGTTTGCTTCTATTCCTATGTGTCATTGAACCCAAAGTGTTATTTTGTCCTAGTTCATTTAGTTTTCCTAGCATACACATTTTTGAACTAATTGTGTGTGAGTTTAGATTTTTTATGACAGCTTGACAATCTGACGTGATTACAATTATTGTTTATTATTTTTAAAATAATATCACGGAAAGTGTTGCAATCAAGTAGTAGGTATGAATTCTATTGTTAATACTCCGGTATCTTAACCTACCAGACAACACATTAAACACAGGACCGTCCTTCCGACAGACGTTGACCACTTTATAAGTTAATAGTAGAGGTGACATTATAGGTACAATCAACGCAACACGAGAGTTGGAAAAGTTCTACAAAATTAAAACAGCTATGTAAATATTATTGGAGTTATCGAATACACATCCAGATCTACAAGCTATTCACACCAATCAATAATTAACTATATCAGAATATAGTCACAACACGCCTTCGGAATCGGGTATTATTATTAAAGGTTTTAACTTCAATATTACCGATAACAGGTAAATTTTCTTCGTTTAGTGTGTTATTTGTTTTTCCGTAATAAATTTCGTAAACGAAAATTGTTTCATATTAAGTGACTGTAGAAAAAATTGTGTATGTATTATGAGCAAAAAGTGCCATTATTGCTCTCGGGTAATTACTGCGCTCTTTATACATAAATAACCATTGAATGATACATTAAAACTGTGACAATTAATTAGTATTTTAAAAATTAGTTCATGTAAATTATTTAATATTATACCTTTATTTATTATTACAGGTAACAATCTTTTCATATCAAGAGATAACCCCCGGAGTTTTTGATTGTTGGGCTACATTTAAAGAAGAATGGGGAGAAAGAGCTTACGTAATATGGTAAGTTCATAAAATTTTACAAGCTGCTTGATTACATTCATTTCAGTTGAAACTTTCTCTCCTCTATAATAGCACGAAAAGCATAAAAATCTTATGCTACATAAATTTTAGGTTATTTGTGTTTTAAACGATCATAAATTTTGTAATAGCTACTAAGCTGACATTTGAAAGAAAATTAGTGAAAATTATACTTTCGTATAAAAAAACTATAAAATAATTTTAACTACGCGGCTTTTACCTACTGATCATCTGATCGCATCTACTATAAATTAATGAAATTTTGGAAATACTTATTACCTAATCGTTATTCAAATATTATTAAAGCTGTCGACAACTATAAAATTTATCTAAGCTTTGATATGCAAATAAGTAAAGCATATTCTCTTCCAAACGAATCCAGCATTGTCACATTTATCCCGTTTAATCTACGTTTTAAAATTGCAACTAGCTTTACGTATTTTATGATCCTATTGTAGGTTTTATTGTTGCATGTGAAGAGATAATGGATTGTTTCGATGTTAATTGGTTTTTAATATGTTTATCTTTTGTTTTAATACAAAAAAGCGCATTTAATATAAATAGGAAGGACTTATGCTAATAAAAGATAAATTGCTTAACTAACAATTTATTGCTTTAAGAGAATTGAGAGAACGTTCATTAAAACATACTTAATAAAAGTTAAAATGAGCACAATTTATAAAACAAACATGAAATTATTGTATTAATGCTTTAACAATATTTTTAAAATTATTATATAAAAAAGTATTTATGTCTGGTATAAAATATATTTACTAGGTGGTATAATAATAACCTTCTTTAAAATGATAAACATGTTTTTCCGGAAAATTCTTTTAGTTTATTTGTTATAGTTTTCTTTTGGCTCAATTTATACAACAATTCCTGAGATTTTCAAACTTCTTTATGCCGATCGAATAATACGATTCTGGAAGCTCTATTGTCAATTATCTCTTTGCTTGAGCTGATGTTTGTATTTACGAGCCATCTTCTGAGATTTGAGAACAATAAAAGGGATGGGGACAATTTAAGAGAGTAAGCAATTTAAAGATCAACTCACGAATTTTTACCATTGTCATAACACTCTTTTGAAAAAACATTACTTTTTGTAAAAAAAATACAGCAGCCAACAACCTTTCCGACACATTGAGCCACTATTGGTCGCTTCAGACCCAAAACCATCTTTATTAGCGTACTTTTTAACATTAAAACTCACAAATTTACAAATATTTAAACAGATTTTTAGTCTGGTCGAGAAGTCATTTAAATCGGATTTGGGTTATACCTACTCGAAAAATCTGATTTTGGTGTCAATCGATTTGTAATGACAAATAGAAAAATGTTCCTGAATATCAAAATATTTTTTAAAAAATTTCCTGTTGTTATTAACAATTTAAGATTTTAAAAAAAGGGGGTTTACATTTTTGATAATAACTCAAAAACTATAATAGCTAGAACAAAAAACTGAACGGATTCTTAAAGGGCAGGAAATTTCCAACAAAAAAGTCGTAACTCCCCGAATTGTAGCTCAATTATTAACAGGTGTAAATTAATGTTGAAAATGCCATAGAAAACGGGCGGCGCGGCAGCAGCTCGTCACCGCTGCAACGACCAAATGACATAAATTATTTTTTTTGAGTAAGTAAATATTAATAAAAAAAATTAAAAAACTTCTAGCACTAATAGAACATATCAGAGAACAAATTTCTGCAGTCAAAAATTTTTTTCCGTTATTTTTCACATTTCTATCGATTTGTTAATAAGAAATTTACATCTACATTGTTACTAACTTTAAATTCGTTACTGTGATTAAAATAAAAACACAAGAATTTTTTTAACCCTTGAAATCTTTTATCATAAAGCTACTGAACAAAGTTACATAATAAAATTTTAAAATTTTTCAAAATTGAAATTGTTATTAACAAACAAAGTAAACAAATGCGATTTTAGATGTGAAAAATTAATTTTTTTTTAAACAATTGTTTACAGTCGTTTTTAATACGCAATAAACAATATAAATTCAATTTTTTTTAATTTTTGTGACCAATTGTTTAAAAAAATTTTATAAACAAATGGCTTATTTAACATTTTTTAAAAAAAATTTTTTTGTCATTCTATTGTTTATTAAAAACCATGATTTTTAAAAAAAAAAATTTCTTCAAAAAATTTTTTAACTGTTAATTAACGTTATTGTTAATTACCAATTGTTTAAATTTAATATTAAGAAATGAAAAAAATTCCAAAAATCATAATTTTTTTTTCTCTACAAACTGGTATGTTTTTCGAATTTTTCAGTTAATTATTTAATTGTTTATTAATTAAACAATTTGTTATAAACAATTGCATCAACAATTAATATTTTTTTTATAACACCTTACAACATACTGAATACGATGGTATAAGTTTAATTTTTGAAAAAAATTGTTTTCCATGTTTTTTTAATTTTTAAAATTTCATTTCTCATTTTTTAATCTGAATTTATTATGCAGCAATTGTTTATAAGCCTATAACTCATAAATAATGCAAGATAGGTCAAAAACTTTTGTTCAAGATTCCCTAACAAATAAATCTTGACTAGTTTTAAGTCGATTATATTATTTGTTTAAAAGTTATATGCTTATTTGTTTATAAAAAATCACGGTTTTTCCATGTTTTACCCCCTATTTTCATTTATAACTCATGAACGTTGCAATTTACATCAAAAACTTTTTCAAGCAATATTGTAGAGTATTAATAACTTAAAATTTTGAGCCCAACTGGAAGTCTCTGTCTTTATTATTAAAAAAGTTATGATTAATTGTTGCTTAAATGACACAGAAGCTGAATCGTCAGAACAAATAATTAATTCAGACGAATCCCAAACTTCTGAGCCATTAGCCAAAAAATTAAAAACTAAACAATAATACAACAAAAATTATAATAACATATATAAAAAAAAAGAAGTTCAAATGTAAACTTAAATATTTATAAAATAAAGGGAAAAATAAAAAAAAAATTGGAAACATTGTTTTTTTTAATAAAATTGATTGTTAAATACACAAAAAAATTATAAAAAAGTTTGTAAATGTTATTATTTTATATAGGAACCTATAAAATTATTTTTACAATCATAAATATTCACGAAATGTACATATAAACATAATTTAATAAAAAAAAAATTGACAGGTAAGCAACAATTAATCATAACATTTTTAATAATGAAGACAGATACTTCCGGTTGGGCTCAAAATTTTAAGTTATTAATACTCTACAATATTACTTAAAAAAGTTTTTGAGGTAAATTGCAACGTTCATGAGTTATAAATGAAAATAGGGGGTAAAACATGGAACAACCGTGATTTTTTATAAACAAATAAGTATAACTTTTAAACAAATAATGTAATCGACTTAAAACTAGTCAAGATTTATTTGTTAGGGAATCCTGAACAAAGGTTTTTGACCTATCTTGCATTATTTATGAGTTATAGGCTTATAAACAATTGCTGCATAATAAATTCAGATTAAAAAATGAGAAATAAAATTTTAAAAATTAAAAAAACATGGAAAACAATTTTTTTCAAAAATTAAACGTATACCATCGTATTCAGTATGTTGTAAGGTGTTATAAAAAAAATATTAATTGTTGATGCAATTGTTTATAACAAATTGTTTAATTAATAAACAATTAAATAATTAACTGAAAAATTCGAAAAAAATACCAGTTTGTAGAGAAAAAAAAATTATGATTTTTGGAATGTTTTTCATTTCTTAATATTAAATTTAAACAATTGGTAATTAACAATAACGTTAATTAACAGTTAAAAAATTTTTTGAAAAAATTTTTTTTTTTTAAAAATCATGGTTTTTAATAAACAATAGAATGACAAAAAAATTTTTTTTAAAAAATGTTAAATAAGCCATTTGTTTATAAAATTTTTTTAAACAATTGGTCACAAAAATTAAAAAAAATTGAATTTATATTGTTTATTGCGTATTAAAAACGACTGTAAACAATTGTTTAAAAAAAAATTAATTTTTCACATCTAAAATCGCATTTGTTTACTTTGTTTGTTAATAACAATTTCAATTTTGAAAAATTTTAAAATTTTATTATGTAACTTTGTTCAGTAGCTTTATGATAAAAGATTTCAAGGGTTAAAAAAATTCTTGTGTTTTTATTTTAATCACAGTAACGAATTTAAAGTTAGTAACAATGTAGATGTAAATTTCTTATTAACAAATCGATAGAAATGTGAAAAATAACGGAAAAAAATTTTTGACTGCAGAAATTTGTTCTCTGATATGTTCTATTAGTGCTAGAAGTTTTTTAATTTTTTTTATTAATATTTACTTACTCAAAAAAAATAATTTATGTCATTTGGTCGTTGCAGCGGTGACGAGCTGCTGCCGCGCCGCCCGTTTTCTATGGCATTTTCAACATTAATTTACACCTGTTAATAATTGAGCTACAATTCGGGGAGTTACGACTTTTTTGTTGGAAATTTCCTGCCCTTTAAGAATCCGTTCAGTTTTTTGTTCTAGCTATTATAGTTTTTGAGTTATTATCAAAAATGTAAACCCCCTTTTTTTAAAATCTTAAATTGTTAATAACAACAGGAAATTTTTTAAAAAATATTTTGATATTCAGGAACATTTTTCTCTTTGTCATTACAAATCGATTGACACCAAAATCAGATTTTTCGAGTAGGTATAACCCAAATCCGATTTAAATGACTTCTCGACCAGACTATTTAGTCAACGGCTAATTTAATTGACCTATTAACAAGTTATAATCGGATATTATATAAATTTCTACCTGTAATTTAACGTTAATTGTTTTTTTAATTTTTAGAGAGTTGTACGGTGAGAAACTAACATTAAAAGATTTGCTTTCGATTGAATATGTTGTAAAGTCGGTTGAGTGTTCAGTTTGTACAAAAAATTAGTTTAGTATTGTTAGTGCTTTTCTAACTTTAGAGTGTGTACACTTGCCATTGAATCTACGTGAATCAAATTTACCTTTATTAAATAAAACAATGTGTTTTTTCTTAATGATCTTCAAATAAAAATGTAATGTCAGGTAAATACAAAATAAGATTGCTTAACCAGGCAATAATCACCTGAAGTTTGGAACTCCTTTTATTGTTTCGACTTGATCAGCGAATACTCTTAAATGCTGCATAAGTCAGTTACTATAATTGTGAATGTACTATAATATGAAGACCACAGGGCAAAAACCTGATAAGTCACATTTTTGGTCAAATCAAGTTTTTTATATCATTTTGTAGATCTCAAACAGCGTAATATTTTGGTATCACCCTAAAGGGGAACAACATGTTAAGTTACATTCTACAGCTATTTAAAATAATAGCATACAGGGGAAAAACCTGATGAGTCCAGCAAAATCACGGGAACAACCTGACAAGTCCATTTTATTTTGTTACCTACAGTCTGCCATGCTGTCTTTGTTGATGTATAATAAGTTCAAGGAAATGTATTCAGACAATCAAGTTTCATATAAGAGCTATCGTACAGTATTTAACAGGGACTTCAATATAGCTTTCGGAAGTCCCAGATCAGACACATGTAGTTACTGCGACGCATTTAAAGCAAGACAAACAGCCATAGAAGTTGAAATAAAAGAAACTACTGAAACGGAGGCTAAGCAAAGATTGATTGACGAATTACGAACACTTAATGTTAATCATGAAGTTCAACTAAGAAAACAACAAATTTTCTATGATCGAAAAAGAGAAGCAAGGAAATCAATTTACAAAGAAGCCATTAGCATGGATTTTAGCAAGAATTTTCAGTGCCCAAATATTGCCACAAATGATTTTTATTATAAGCGTCAGCTTTCCATATACATTTTTAATATCCATGTTTTATCTGACAGTTCGAGTTACTTTTACTTTTACCCAGAAACTATTGCGAGGAAAAGTAGTGACGATGTGTCATCCTTCCTGTATGATTTTGTAACCCATATTCTTGACCCCTCTGTGATAGAACTTACAGTGTTTTGTGATTGTTGTGGGGGCCAAAATAAGAACACATCTGTCATTCGGATGTGCCACCATCTTGTCCACACTCAAAAACGATTAAAGGAAATCAAAATGGTGTTTCCTATTAGAGGTCACTGATACTTAGAGTGTGACAAGAACATAGGATTAATAAATCAGAAATGCCAGAAGACTGGTACGAAGTATTTCGTACATCAAGAGAAAAGCCAAGTCCATTCAATGTCATCGAAGTGGACCAAAACATGGTTAGGTGATGGACCAGTCACTTCAATCAGCGTTATTAGTCTAGTAAGCTGTCATTTCCGACAAGACTAATAAGGGAATTAAAGGTTACAGAGACACATCCAGTGCTTGTATCTTATAGGGACTGATACAATGGCCATTGGCTTGAAGCACCAGTATTGCCACCACTACCCAAAGACAAGAAGGGCAAATCTCCTCGTTAGAAAAACGGAAAACAAGAAAAAAACGCCAGAAGAAAGAAAACAGGAAAAAGAAGATGCGGCAAAATCAAGAGAACTTCCTTGTGAGACTTACCAAGGGAAAAAACTCCAAGATGGAACTTTCATCTTACCTGGATTATTGTATGAAGGTGAGATTTTAAACGAGCTGTCTAGTTTAATTCTATACTTACCTTCTATTTACTATACCTATACCTACTTACCTATACTTACTTACACCTATACTTACCTTCTATAACTTACTTAGTTTTTTGAAGTAAAACTTCTTTAGCGACACTAGGAGTAAAAAGTTATTCTAACGGACGTGACGTCATTCTAATAACAGAAACCGGAAACAAAACCTAATACTGACACGATTTTGCATGGGCGCCGGCAGTAGGGTGCAAGAGGATGCGCTTGCACCCCCCTGCTATGAAAGAAAATACCTGAATTTACCAGATAATTATATATTTTTTTAATTTTTTTATTAAATTATTGTTTGAATAAAAACTAAAGGCGTCGCGGTTGTTGTCCAAATCATTCTACATTCTATATATATTAGATCATAATAGTGTGTAGATGCAGATGCACCTCCCTGAAAATAATCCTGGCTGCGCTCATGCGATTCTGCCTACTATATTAAATGAAATTAAATCTGTAATTTTATGAATTGACAGCTTGTTATCTTGTCAACCAAAATACATTGCGTAAATAATTTAAATTTGTGTATAAAGTGTTTGTATTAAATATGAATAAACAAAGTGGATTTATTAATGAAGAAAGTGATGAAAAAATATTGAATGAAAACAGTGAGTACCTACTCTGTATGCATACATTTTATTTTTGGTGTGTAATTACACTATTTATTCCTAATTATTTATACCTATTATTTATACCTAGCTATTTTCGTTTTATAGGTTTAAAGAGCTAAGAGCTAAAAAGAAAAAGAAATTGTGAACGTCAAAAGGCATATTATAAGCGCCAGAAAGATTTGAAGAAAAATGAAAAAAGACGAGACAGCGACATTTATTATGATTTGATTAAGTAAGTTTATATACATACATACATATTACGATAGTAAAGAAGCATGTTGCACGTTTTTGTTCATAAAATAATAATATTCGACATGTTTTAACACTTGCTTATACTTATTTTAGGTTTGGTTAGGTAGCCATAAAGGCCATAAAATCACTAGTCAGGATGGCTGATCTTTTACCAGCAATAACAGATCCTTCGTAGGACTGAAGAAAACAAACTCAACTCAGGATTTTAAATTTTATGGAATATGCTATAAAATGCTACAAAATGAAATGGTTATCTAACTATCGAAGGCTCTTGTGTTGTGTTGTATTACAATAAGGTAGATACATCTACAAAATCACACATTCTAAACGTAATATGTGTATATTTTTAATAGTGTTTACCTATTATTAAAGCAAAACTTCTTTAGGCGCGACTAGGGGTAACTCTAACGTTAGATTCTAACGGAAGATTCTGATGGAAGTAACGGTGTGATTTCAGCTATGGGAGGAGCTTAAATTTTCAAAATTTTCAAACGGTTTCAAATACATTAATGTTATTTAGAGAGTAAAATCTATGTTTCACATTTTAGTTTTCATAAACCTATTATTTCATATATAAAAAATAATGATAATTTTCAAATTCCTATTTCTAATATAAATATAACATCTCATTTTTTGTAAGGTATATAGGCAATAAATATGATTGAATTGTAATTAAATATTTATTTTCCTATACGTACGTCAACAAGTTTTACTTCAATCGCGCGTAAAGGTTACACGCACACTCTTTTTTTTTATAATATACCTATAATACGTATAGGCCCTACCTATACCTATACTTACCTATACTATACCTATAGGTACTTACCTTCTGTACCTAAGGTTTTTTTTACATCTACCTATACTACCTATACCTATACCGATGATTACCTATACTTACCTAAACCTATACTTACCTATACTATACCTATACTTACCGTCTATACTTACCGTTTTTCGTAGTGGCCATGCGTCCGTACAGCGCTCTGCGGAGTTAGGTTAGGTTAGGTTATTGACGTACGGTTGATGGACGTTAAGCCACTACGTAAGTTTTTTTTTAACATCTCATGTAAGCCTAAAAATAGTTCTTTTCAAGAGGTATCTTGCCCATCTCCAAAGAAAAATACTTGAATCTTCAGGACCTCAAAAAGTTTTGCAGCCCAAAAGCTCAAGAGTTTTACACAAACTTACCACATCAATAACTTAATCACCATCAGTATGTAAATAAATTTGAGTTTTTTCTGAATATTTCCTGATTTTTTACAATACCTCATCATAATAACAGGGAAAACTATGTAAGACCAATAGACTTACCATGTTCTTCCCCAGTAAACCATGTACTTAGGCTATTAAAGTTAAAATAAAACTGCACATGTTAACAAAAATTGTTTTTAGACTATATAGTTTACTTAATAATGAATGAGGCCACAGTTTGATGTAAATTTATAAACAATTTGTGCAATAACTTTAACCCTATAATAGATATAAACATTAAAACGGCTCTCCTGAAAAATCTTCAAAATGTGACTTATCAGGTTTTCCCCTGTGGTCTTCATATATATATTATTAAATAATAAACAAAAAATTATATGTTGGCCCATTTTTAAAATATAAACAAAATGAACAAAACTTACCGAACCTCTAATCGAAGTTTCAAAATTAAGTTTGTGATATTACAAATAGCTTCCTCGACATATTAAAGCGTAGATAGGGATTCATAGAAAGAGATCAAATGAATTGTAATCTCTGTTTATAACTTCTAATTATACATTGCTTCTAACAAAACAAAGTTCTTCCCTGATATGGGTATACGTATAATAAGACTTTAACTTTAGGTATATGAAGCTAGAATTGTTTCTAGCTTGAACTTTGATATTATAGAACTTTCAAACTTTTAAACCACATGTTTCCCTTGAAAATAACAGGTCCCTTATTATATTCAGATTGTTTATATCCATGCACAATTCCCATAAAATCAGTACGTTAACCATTTATAATCCAACTGTACACACGCGTATATCCACGGTTAAAATTAGTTCTTTGCCGCCCCTATCGTTTCCTTGCTTTAGATTTATTGGTACTGATAACTATCGCGTAGAACCATAAAGCTAATCTAAAAAAATCAGGATGTTGAGCGTAAGTACGAAATATTGAAGCCCAATCGTAAACAAAATTACAACGCGCGCTCAATGGTTGTTTACAGATTTAACTTATGAGTTCCAGTTTATGACAGGGATCCTTGTAAGCTATACAGCGGTGGATCATTTAAGGGAAGTAAGAAATTTTAGATACATAAACTTATCATTGGATGATAATTTGGTCTAATTGTAGCATTTTAAAAAAACAAACCTCTAACACAAGTTATTTAAAAAATTATTTTAATTCTTAACCATCCATTCATTGTTTATACAACAACTTATCAGCCTTTCTATATGGATGAATATCTACGACAGTATACGGGCTTTTTGTTTTATCGCTTAATAAAAAAAGAAGCGGCATTGGCGAAAAATCCTGAATCGTAAAATGTGGCATGTAGGATCCGGTTTAAATTCATGACAATTTCTTTTGTAACAAATTTAACCGCAACTTAAAATCGTTTTATGCGTAAGATATATATCTTTCCTTATCAGTAGGGCACATGTGTGAATACCTAAATGTATTGCGGGTAACACAAACGCAGATAGTTTTTTTTTGTTTATTTAAAATTATATTTCAGGACACAACGCAAAAAAAGCATTTAAGATGTACCTACTTACGTACACTTATAAGAGCTGCTTTTTATATAACACTTTAAACTTAAGCTGCTTACATCGAGGCTATCAGTATTTCAGAATTTCTTTTATATATCTGAGATTAAACCACTTGTCACTCAAATCCTTTAGACTTTAACAAAAAGCTGTTTTTTTTATAAACCACTTTATTTTCTTTAAAGTCTCGACGACTCTTAAACCTTTAAAAAAATCTAACTGGAAGGTTATTACCCTGTCAATAAGTAAAAAAAAACTTACAACTTTAGTTTTACAAGCTTTAATAAAAAATGTAGAATTATCCCTTTTGCTGCAATTTGACATCGTCATCCTTTTCAGATTGCTGCCTCTAAAAATAAGGCTGAAATTTGGCTAATATGATTTATTTTGCACCATAAAAAGTATTTTAACTTCCCGCTAAAAAAAATTAAAATTTTTTTTAAAATCGGGAAGTTATTGGTTTCACCCCGTTTTTCGAAAATCGAGTTTTCATCGGATCTCAACGTTTTGAGGTCTTAGGAACCTCCTCTGACTATTTTTACGAGGGTGTCTGTATGTCTGTATGTACGTGTGGATGTGTGTGTGTGTGGATGTATGTAAACCTCTTATAACTTTTGAACGGCTTGACCGATCGGAATGAAATAAAAAGCGTTCAAAAGAGTTCCACCTAACTTAGATTCCCTGTAAGTTTGAACCGATTCGAGCAGGTAGATTTCGAGAAATTTCAAAATAACCGAAAAAAACAATTGGTTTTTTTTTTTCAATAACTTAGAGATTTTTTGACTAACTGATTTTGCACTCCCAGTAACGTTTTTAGGTCTCAAAAACTGCGTTGAATGCCATCTTGAACATCAAAATCGAATAATGCGTTAAAAAGTTATGGCTTTTTAAACATTTCAAAAAAAGTCAAAAACGTCAAAATACGTCACGTTACTATAGCTTTGCGGTTAAAACTAGCGGGAAGTTGCAAGGATGGCCTTTAAGGTCAACCTCTTTTCAATTTTTTTTTTTTTTCGAAACATCCAATGTATAATATAAATTCAGAAAGAGGAGAGTGAAAATTAGATGCTTCATATAAAGAAAGGTAAAGGAGGGAACTAAGAAATATCTGTCAGCAAATAGTGATGAATGACTTAAAAATTCAGACATTGATATTCCAACATTACCCAGAATTACAATTAAGATATCCGTCACAATGGAGAAGATGCATCCTTACAAGATTACGAAAATTAAACAGACTTAGACTTTTCCATTCAACAGGAATATCATAAGACGACCCCATTATTTATCAAATCAAAGGAACCAACTGTTAGAATGACAAGGTATAGAAAGAAGACTACGATGGTGTAGGTTTAGATTGTGAAAGACGCTTAAACAAATATGGTGGACTCATAAACTAAAATCTTCTGAAAAAAACTCAACACATGAATCCTACGCCGACCCTCCATATTCACCCAGTCAGAAATCCTCAGGACAGCAGAGACATACCTAATTACGAGGAGGGATATCATATATATAAAGCACAAACAGGAATTCTGAACCTTTTCAATCCCAGAAGAAGTAAAGCGATTAATACAAGGGCCGTAAACAACATCACAGAAATTAAAATGACTCAGGACAAGGGAGTCACATATTGGCTTACGTACACCAATTGGTAAACACTTACGAAAGGGATAAATTTGTCTTAAAGATTAATGGGCTATTTTAACGGAAATGGAAATATGCTCTTTAAAGCGAAGACTAACATTCACCATCAAAACCCAATCCCTGGCCACCTATGAAAAACCCAATATATCATTGCTGAGCTTCAAACGTAGATTTTGCTGAAGAAAATTACGGTCTCGATTCTTGCAGAAAAAGAGCACAGTCGAATTATCGAAATTATAAAATACTTATCAGTCTTATATTTAAAAGAGGTAATAAAACAGATAGCAAGACAGCTGAAGCATTTTACCCGTAATACAATCAATGCAAAACAGAGTTCGACTTTATTCCGAAAACCAAATTATAAACATACTCGGGAGAAACAAGAGAAAACGAAAACTTGTCATCTTAAAATAGAATGGTTTTATTGAAATAATCCAACAAATCCAGAGAAGGTAGGGAATTGACATTAAAGGATACAAAATAGGAGTTAACACGATCAACATCCTGCAAATTTCCCGATCTAATTTTCTACAAAAATTAAATTAAGTAATTTTTCCACAAAGACTTCGCATTACCCCGATTCTTATCCGCAATATATGTATTCGAAATAGGGTTTCTTCTCACGACGAATTGAGGAGGTAACAAAACGAAAGTTTAAAATAAAGTTTAATATATAACATTAAATTGTACATACATATATTAAAAAAAGAAAATCTCCAAAAATAATACTGTTTTATAGAAAATATAATTTTGAATTAAATTTACGAATACAGGTCGATATCGATTTACATGTTTTTTTTTCAGGTATAGCGTTTCAATCTTTATCGTTCCACTCATAGTACTTGTCTACACATACAGCTGCATTTGCAAAGAAATCTGGCAAAGCTCGGAATCCAGCTTAAGACCACGAAGCTCGCAAAAATATTCTAATAAAAGGACCCCATTTATCTCCAGAGCAAAAATAAACACGGTCAAACAAACCATTGCTGTCATTGTAATGTACATAATATGTTCAACACCTTTCATCGTGGGACAATTGTGGGCCACAATCGATCCACAGAATCCTTTTCTGGATAGTAAGTACAATTCTTTGGTAATTTTATATATCACAAACGTTCTTATTAATGTTTTTAGAGATATCAAATATATTTAAAAACAAGATGTGCCAGAAAAGTAATGAAACCGATTATTAACCAAATTTTTTTTTTTTTTAATTTTATCTCATTCAAACTAGTTTTCTTGGGCAGTTGGAGACGTTGTTCACTTTTTGGAACGAAGTTCCCTTTCGCGCGTTACGAACAGTTACGACTGACGCTAGGAGCTAGCCAAAAAAAAAATTCATACCAAAAGTTGTCACGACACTATGACACGACACACGCATGTTTCTCTCTCACAGACCAAAAAATAAATAACTCTCTCTCCCTCTCTCTCATAGATAGATATATTACAATTAAAAAGACACCATTTTAAAGTAAAAGAAAATGTACATTAAAAAGAAAATACTGTAGGAAAAATAATAATTAACTATAATAGTATTACATTTTATTTCATCCTGTTTTTATAAATTAATAAATTCATAAACATTTTAAAAATAGTTCGTAACTTGACTATTTAGGTACCTACGTCAAATTACCTTAACTGTCAGTTACTGTCAAATATTTTAATTTTAAAATTTTGTAATGAATTGTTAATTCCTGTTTTAAATTGTAAAAAGTAATTCTAAAAAGATGTGTTATCTAAAGCTCTGGTATTGTATAAATGGACACTTTTGTTAAAAGAAACGAACTGTTAGGTAAGTAGAGATTTTATACAGACAATAATAAATGCATATGTATGTATAAACACTCTGTTGTGTTTACAAATTACTAATTCCTTCACTAATTAATCGAAAGGAACTTCGTTCCATCCGGGTGTCCCTTGACACCTCACACTTTTTTTTATAGTAGACCTGAAAGTCTTCAACTGGTATGGTTTTTAGAATATCCGTTACACTCTTTGACTATTTTCAGAACTCCCAATATGACATCCTTTGAGGATATTTTTCAGTTAAGAATCAAACAGTCACAGGGACTGGCATAAGTTGAATAGGGGGGCTGTGGAACCACAGGAATGCCTTTGTAACGGATAAAATTTTACATAGAGCGTTTTCATTTGTCTTACTCATTGACCCTTATTTAAAGACGTCTTTATGGTAAACTAGGTTGAAGGTTTGTCCTGAAGGTACAAATTCTTTGTGGATGATTCTTCTTCTGTCAAAAAAAAAACAAATTCGCATTGATTTGATCTTCGATTTGCTGATTACTATCGAGGAAGGCTCACAGTGTGTCACTATTGGTCTCAGGATGGTTATCCACAGGTCTTTTTCATTTGCAAATGTTTACTTAACATTCTTAATGTTAAACGACGCGACGGTCTGTTGTTACAATAATGGTCACAACTGCGGTGTTTTCGGCGTTTGCCAGATCGCTTGTAATATTGCTAGTCTTTACTTCTCTACCACACCTTGTATAATATATTTTGTTAACAATTGATTAAACACTTTACCAAAACCTCATTTCTGGTCGCAAATTTCAAATTAATATGAAGAAACTGTTATTTATTAAATATTCTACGCCGATTTTCCGAATCTTTACCGATAACAAACCGTAGAAAAGCACGCTTTATTAAACCAGTTATTACCCGAGTTGTATGAGTCGAAAACAAAGGTGCGAAAGAAAAGTTGTTCAAAAAGAGCTGTAGGTATTTTACGATTCGAAATTGACTCAAAACCGTTTTTATTGGAGATCCGTATAAGCACATTTTCGTTTGTTCATATATCCGCATAGGTCATACAAACTTCCGGTTTAAATGACATGGGACCAAATACATATGAACGTTGAAACTTATAGCTAAAATTTCCGCCACGGAATAGATTCGTAATGGTGTAGATAAACCCAAGCAACACTCTCTTGAAAATGGGGATTTTTGTATCTAAAATTAGTGACCCTGTTTTGTGATAGTATAATTTTGATTCATTTGCTTGGTTTATTCAGTGCCTTTTGTATCGTTTACATGAATTTCTGATTGAGTCATCTATTGAAATTCTCGCAAATGCATAAATCATTAATCGGGTCCTTGTATTTCTACACTCCTTCTTAATTAAGTGTATAAAATACAAGAAACTATCGCTTAACCCCTTTTCACTTCAAAAGGTGTATTAAAATCAAACTTGAATCTAATGAAAATCCTTGTTATAGTTTATATTCCAAGTTCTCCAAGGATTAACAAAGACAAGGACAAAACCTCTAAAATTCGGTATTTATCTACATTAAATTGTGGTATTGTTTCTGAAGCATTATGAAATTAGTTTTGTATCAAACGTGAGAAGTTGCTTTAAGATAGCCATTCCTGACCTGAATTCAGAATCCTTTCAAGGGTTGTTTGTTGAAATTTAAATTAACGCAGCTTTATATAATACTTCTAAAAACCAAATAGGAATCCGTTTCATTTACTGACCACATGAATTAATTAATATAAAACCAAGCCAGAGCTTTAAATGTTAAATGTGACGATTATACTGACTATCTAAAAGCGAATATAAATTAGTATTTTATAATTTTATTAAAAGATATAACATATAATTTATATTTCGCTTATATTATGTTAAGCGATTATCTAAATTCGTCATTGGTTCTATATTGTTTAAAATATAGAAACTCGAACTAGAGAGTGTAATAATTTTAATTACAACCCATAATGTTTTGTATGAGAGTCAAAATAAAGTCTGGAACTATTTCTCAGTTACTAGGAAAATACTCGGATTTAATTTAAATCTTTTTATAGTCCAAGCAATAGAGCATTAAAATCAGCCTTACCTCCGAAATTTAAAGGACAAGACGGATTTTAATGTTCTTTTTGCATTCGATTCGCGAGAGCGTCAGGAAACTTTGTGAGCCTATGCTATCATGTAATATTGGAAAACTGCATTTGTGCATACCAAAAACCTATTTTTAAAGTGCATTTCAAACATTACTCGTTATGTATTGGCGGAAATGAGTTCAATTCTGTTATTCGGCGATTTTTGCCGTCGCTCAAAACGAATTAAAAGTAATCTCCGGCGTATCTGGTGCCCAGGATACTTACTGTTTACCTTGTCTCCTGAAGGTATATTTATTGTCTACATTATCTTTTTCTGTTCTTACAAATGAATATTAATATAAGAAGTACTTACACAATTCTGGATTTATTTGTGTATTGAAGATAAAAGACAATGGATAGCAAATACAGTACATGTAAGGATGAAAGGAATAATCGATTGAGACTAGAGTAATGTTAGTAAGGTTTAGGTGTTAGGTCGAAGGACCCTGTTGTTGGACTTGGTGTCCTTTTCAGGGATGGATGGTGACTTTGGGATGGAGTCAGTATCAGTCGGTCGGTACGATTTGGTGCCCGCTTTCTGGTTTTCCTGGTTCTGTTTTCCTGTTTCCTGTACCGCAACGTGCCCAAACTGTTGTGTAAGTGTGTGTGGCTGTGTAATCTCACGTTGCGCAATGTGGGTTTGGGAGATTGATGCTGTAGGTAGCGTATCTCTTCCGGCGTAAGGCCTTCCATTTAGCACGGACGAAGGAAACCACAGAAACCTTCGTCAAGGGCTTTTTTTCTTCCTGTTTCTACCTGTAGGAGAGAAGGGTCTCGTCAAGAAGGTCTTAAGGAGTCTTAAGGAGGAAAGGAGAATCTTATTCTTCGGAATTGAGGTTCTCTGGAGTCCTCCATTCCAGTAGGTATTGCGGGTCCTCTGGGCTGTGATATTGGTTCCCTGTAAATTCCGAGTGACCTATCGATGTAGCGTCTGAAATGGAGGAGGAAGAGGAAGTATTTTTGTATTTTGGTAGACAAGGCGGCTTGGGTAAAGGTGGTGTAGCTGTTTTGCTTTGCGGATAATGGCTCTCTCTGTGGCAAGAAGCGAATGGACGAGTCTCTGAGGAAGGACAGAATGTAGCACAACCTTATAGTCGACAAGAGGTCGAATAAAAGTTTTGTAAAGTATGAAGTAAGGTTTTGGAGTGACATCTTCCGAGTCTACCACCCAGAGTACCTACGAGGGACGCTCGCTTTTTCATTTTATTGTCCCACCTGAGTGTTCGAGTGATTCGCACGCCCAAGTAGGTCACCTGGTCTCGAGGAACGAGCTGTTCCCCTCATAGTAAGAGGCTGATATTGTCGAAAGTGAGATTTTCTGGTCGGCTGACGTAAGGATGTCTAAAGATGATGGTTTGGGTTTTAGTGGGGTTGAGTGCTACTCTCCAACTGCCGCACCAGGGGGAGAATTGATAGCAGTCTTTTTTATTGAGGACTTCAGTCGACGTTAAGGAGGTGTATAGGGCCGTGTCGTCGGCGTATAGTTGGATATTTTGAAGATGAGGAATATCACTAGCGTAGATGGTGCAGAGAATAAGAGCTAAGATGGACCTTGTGAAATACAGTAGAACGCATTACGAATATGTAAAGATACTTAAACTATACATATATTTTTATTTGGAAAGAAAGTTAGAGATTTGTAATCATCGTTAAAGCAGGAATTGGCCAATCTTATGTGTATTATCTTTAATCACAGTATCCTTGAAGAAGATTTCAAGAATATTTTTACTATTATTTAAATAATAAAAAAACGTAATTATGTATATTTTTAAATTATATTTCTACATTTATCTAACTGGGGGTAAACAAATATTAGCAACGTTGGAGGGATATTCTCCGTCGATAACAACTTCGCACCCAACCGTGCCAACCTCTGAATCCATTTTCTGATTCAACTTTTCTTGCACAGACAGCATCATCAGTTATATCTTCATTAAGTAGGTCTAAAATATCAAATGGATACTAATACTTTTCTAAATACCTGTTGTATACAAATAAATCACCGTAATAAAAAAAGATGTAAAATTAAATCAAATTCATGCTTAGTTTCTTAGTTTTAATGCTAATTGACATGCAGTAAAGGAATTTTATTATGATTAACTGTTGTTTTATTATTTAACACATTAAGATGTTACTAAATTTCAGTATTAGTACCTATATATAATGGTATAAAAAAAATTAAATTTATTTTCAGTCTATTTAAGATAATCTCTGCAGAAATGTTACTAAAGTTGTAAGCAGGTATAATTATTTAAAATGAAGATATAATGAGAATAACTCGTATTTAACAATCGTAGTATAACAAATAACGATATAACTCAAAGAGTAAAGGGGATAGGACACTTCGAGCGCAAAAACGACCTTTTTTACGTATAAGTCTCAATCAGAAAATCTATGATTCATTCTGGTAATTTTTGGACCCAAGGGACATTCGCAGTGGTTTTTTTTTGTCTCTACTTTCACTTCTATAAGGCAGGGCCCCCGCTACCATATGTGCAAAGTGTGCAATGCACACGGGCGCCATCCTTTAGGGGCGCCAAAACCCAGGGCAAAAATTGCAATAATTTTTAAAAAAAAACAAAAATTAATTTGACAACACAAGTTGAGAAATTAAATAGGATTAGGTATAAATACATACGAAATTTTATTAGGATATCATCCAGTTACTGCCGATTGCTATGTTGCGAGAACTAGTCAGGCGGTAGTTTCTTGATTTTTTCTGTTTAGAGTAGTTTAGACATAAACAATACCCGGAGCGCTATAAAAGTATCGTCAGAGGCGTTTTTAAACAAAAAGATGGAATATTCTGGGAAAAATGTCCCTGGGTTAAGTTTAAAGCATCTAAGTGAGACAAGATTGTCCAGCAGAATTAATTCAATAGAACCCCTTAAACTTTATTTAATTTAGGTTTGCGAAAGTCTGCTAGGAGTAGCTGAAGATAATTTCTTTCACTTTAACGCAACACACAAAGCGAAGTTCCCTCTTAACGTCTGTACAAAATTTTCAATTTATTTGTGGAATTATTATTTGGCATGACGTTTTATTTCATATAAATATTGTTTGCAAACAAATGCAAAGTGTTACATTTAATATTAAAGTGTGCCAAACTTACCTAAAAAATTTAGTTGATCACATGCAGCAATATAGATCTGTACAAATTCTTGTACAAGCAAAAGAAGTGGCACAAGAAATTGAAGAAGACTTTCCACCGTTACCAACGGTCAGAAGGAAATTTAAACCAAAACTGTTTGACTATGAACACCAAGATAAGACCCCTCTTGATCCAAAACTTGCCTTTAAAATTAGTTTTTTCTTAAAAATTATAGATCAAACTTTAAGCTTTCTAAAAAACCGATTTGACTGATTACCTGGTGATACTGAGCCCTTAAGTATTTTACAATATATATTTAAAAACAATTTAATATCCACCCTTAAGTATTTTACAATATATATTTAAAAACAATTTAATATCCACCCTTCCAAACGTAAACATTTCACTAAGAATTCTTCTGAGATTACCTGTATCTGTAGCTTCAACCGAGCAATCTTTTTCAAAGTTAAAAATCAATAAAAAATATTTAAGATCGACAATACTTCAAAAAAGATTGTCTAGCCAACGATATTAGCAATTGAACAAGAAACTTTTGATAACCCAGTTATATTAGGTAAAATAAGGGATCAACCTCGGAATGAAAGATAATAAGCTGAAAATTGGTAAAAACCTTTGTTTTGTCGTCCTTAATATTGTGTCAAAAGTCACAATTGCTATCGTGCCGGCGTCTTAAGATATTAAAGGTCAAAGGTCACAAAAAACGATTTTTCGCGAATATATCGGTTCCTATTGCTTAAATGGTATTTTATAAAACTTGTAGAGCATAAAATTCTCTATAACTTTTGTTAAAACTTTTTTTTATACGATTAACCGTTTTTTATGTAGAGCGCGAAGAGTGCGCTGCGTACAGTCATATATGGGCTAATGCAAGGTCAAGCGTGAGTTACGGTTATCAGTACGTTGTATAAAGTCAATTATTAGTGTATTATTAATTCTGGATTATCTATTTTAATTATATTTTAAAATAAAAAGACAGTAAGGAGATATATTTTATAAATATCTTTATTAAAGTGTGACTTTAAATAAAATTGCGAAGGGAAGCTAGTCATCTTCTTCTTCGTCGTCTTCTTCTTGTTGTCGCTCAAAAATGTTCAATTCACTGTCTTTGTCTATGGGTTTTTACCAATTTTCAGCTTATTATCTTTCATTCCGAGGTGAAACCCTTATATGACTGGGCTATGATGGTATAAATTTTAGTGATGTTATTAATGAGTTTGTAGTAGCAAAGGCTCGGAAATTATCGCTGCTACAATGGATATTTTGTATTTTTCTATTGTACCAAGCAATCATTTTTGATTTTGTAACAAAGTTAGCTAGAGATTTTTTATCAGAAGTATATGCATATTGCGTATTTTTTAAAATATTTAAGCATTAGTAAAAAGTAATACTTATTTTAGTTTACAGATAAATATAACTCACTTTTTTGCTTTATTGCAAGCACCTACCTACCCACCTTCAAAAAAAATAAATAAAAAAACATTATCCAAAATACCTTAAGGGGCGCCACACTCCTTTTTTGCACACAGGCGCCAGTAGCCCTTACGGGGGCCCTGCTATAAGGTATTGTGTGATGAATCGTTGTAAAGAAGATGAGTGGTAGGATGAGTTGTTAAAAAGACCGTATTGAAAGTGTCATACGTTAACAGCTTTAAACAGCTTTATACAGCTTTAGACAGGTCTATAAACAGCTTTTAACATCTTTAAACAGCTTTAGACAGGTCTACAAACAGCTTCAACACTCATCTTCTTTACAACGGTGTAACAAAGCTGTCTTTAGAGCTGTCTAAATCTGTTTTTGGAGCACTCTTAAGCTGTTTATAGAGCTGTTTCAAGCTGTTAACTTTTGACACTTTCATTTTGGCAGCAACCCACCACTCATCTTCTTTACAAAGATACGTCATACGATACCTTATAGCAGTGGAAGTAGTGGAGCCGCGGAGACAAAAGATCTATTGCGCATATCCGTTGGGTAAAAAAATTACCAGAATGAACATTAGATTTTCTTATGGAGATTTATATATATAAATTACTTCTCCCGCAATGCAATGTAGAATTAAAAGCAAATAAATAAAACCAAATGACTGATAAAAAAATTTGATTATCAAAAACAAAAATGACAAATCATTTCAATGAAATTGGTACCAGTAAAATAAAAACGGAGCAGAAATAAGAATTTTTTGTTTGTATTTTGATTTTCATGAAAAACAAATATTTGCTTAAAAGTCTCTTATCTTGCAATACTATCAGACATTTTTAACGTTTTTGAGTATTCTCAGACTCATTTTTAACAATTTATCATATAAATGTTGTATAATTAGCATATCCTTAATTTTACAGAAAATTAATGGACCTGAATAGTTGGTATGGGTTACATGCTGTCTACCAGCATATTTGATCCATTAAGTATTAATTATAAGGAACACATTAGACCTTATATGCACCTCTTGTTCACATTCCCTACATAGAAGTATCTCATCTAGTTCCATCCTGAAGAGATATTGTTTTTCCAATTCTCATAATTATACGAAAATTTTGTCTGGTTAGACAGGAAAAGGGAGTCAGTCGGTTTCTAGCAAGTCACAACACTTGATAACATTCTGATGTAAGTGTTGTTTAATAAAATAATTGCCAAATTGTACTCAATAGGATTACGTTTATAGTTACTATGCCTCCGTATATAGACAAGAATAGAAGGATCACTCTGTCCGCTTCCTTTGAAGTTCTTTCTCCCACATTTCACTCCGGTTTGCTGACGTTTTTTGTGTAATTTTGTGAGAACTGGTGAGGTTGCAGTATTGCTCTAGGAGGGCTGGACACTAAAAGTACTCCATAAACAGACACGAAGCATTCGAATTGTGGATATACATGCGGATAGTAAAAGTCCCATGAACAGCTAAAAAAACCAACGAGGTAATCTTACAAACAGATCGCGAATTACTTAACACCATTAAAGTTATCAAATATTCTAACTGGTAATCAAGAACGTTCGAAGGGAAAAGAGTAGTTGGTAGAAAGAAAATGTCATGGCTCAGAAATGTGAGACAATGGACAGGGGTAAAAACAATTGTTCAGCACCATCAGAAACAAGAAAAAGTGGACCCATTAATGGAAAGTAGCGCTGATGATCGACAACGATACAGACCAAAATGCGGAACGAGAGCTTCGGTGGCATGGCACAAGTTTTTGTGAGAGTGATCCTACTATTCTTGTCTATATACGGTGACTATGCCCTTTGATCCGGCATTGTGTAACTGTGTTTTTCTATATAGCCTCTGTAAGATTATGGTAACTTTCTAGTACTTGTCTGGAGGGAATTCTTGGTCTATTCAAAGATTGTAGTGCTTATCGGCAATCTGTGTAAATACGTACGTTCCTGCCTGTTAGTCAGTTTTTTAGGGATGTGGTTATACTTATAAATTCAGACTAAACGGCGTTAATAAAGCTGTTCACAACCCATTTCAGTTTTAAGTTGAAGGATCTGGAATATATACTACGCCCCATCTATTGTTCTAGTGTAAGATCAATCCAGGAAAATGTTTAATACATTCAATATTTTAGGATTTGTTGTCTATTTAAATGATATACCGTAGAGTTTGTCATGAGTAAATATTAACCTATCTAATTACGATTTGTAGGTTCTTTCATAGAAATATTTACTCAAAATCAAATACCAATATTAACCCAACGAATGTCATGATTGTACCAATTATATACACCAATATTGACACAAATACGAAGGTCAATATTAACTAATAAAATACAATGCTAATGACCAAAGAATGTTTATGTTGTTTTTAATCTGGTTTGATGAAATAGGTAACAAGATCAATGTGGTAGTTGTGTATGGGAACAATATTGGTGTAAAATAATTTTTTAATATTCTTTAACCAATTAAAATAATATATGAAAAAAAATGTTTTAACTTGTATTGAATTACATCACTGTTTAACTGCTACATAAACATAACTGTTCTATATACCAGGTCTGTCTTAAAGTTAACAGGACTTTTAAGAAATACTTGTAGCGCCATCTGTTATTGGGGCTAGCGTTCAATAGGTACATCTTTCAATGCTATTCTCTTAAAATTACATGACAATCTAACCACCTCACGCCGAGTTATAGCGCTTAAAGTGACAGTACCTTTCTAACATCGGTCGAAAAATGAGCATCGAACACAGAGCCAATATTAAGTTCCAACATATGCCGAAACATATCGATGGTTGAAACAAGTTTATGGCGATGATTGTATATCTCGTAGCCGAATCCACAAGTGGTTTAAACTGTTCAAAAATGGGTCATGAGTCGCTGGAAGACTAGGAACATGTTGGCTAATAGCTGAAATTTGTTATTACGAACTGTTGAAAAAGTGCGTCTGTTTATTAAAAATGAGCCAAAATCTTCATTGAGATACATGCAAATGAAATTAAATATCTCCAAAGATTCGATCTATAGCATTTTGACCGGAAATTTGGGCATGAGAAATGTGTGTTTACAGTTTCTTTCGCACAATCTCACGAATGACCAAAAAATGCTTCGAATTCAGAATTCGAGAGACATCATTATAGAGACCAAGAAAGATAAAAACTTTCTGTACAACATTGTGACTGGTAACGTAATGTGGTGTTTTCAATACGATCCTGAAACCAAGCGTCAATGGTCAAAGTTCCACATGGAAGCACCCAAGCGAGCTAAATGCGAAAAAAAGCCGTTTGGAAAAGTCAAAAGTGAAGATAATGTAGATTTTTTTCTACGATTTGAAGGGAATTATTCACAAAGAAATCGTTCCAGCGGGACAAACGGTTAAAGCTGTGTATTATCGTAGCGCTGGTTTCACGACAATGAACCATCACATCGAAATGGCATTTTAACCGTATTGGCCCCGTGCGACTTTTTTCTGTTCGGTAGACTACATTGTCCCATGAAGGTATGTCGACGTCAATAAGCTGAAATCCTCATTCGAAAAACTTGCGGACCGTGCAAATTGCTGTAGTAGCTCTAAAGAGGTCAATTTGAATAAAATTGACGAAAAAAAATTTTTTCTTTGTCTTGTTTACTTTGCGATAGACCTCGTACATAAAAGTAAAAATTTATGCGTCGCAAAGTATCATTAAAGTAAATTATTATATCTGTTTTATCAATGTAAGTGGACTAATACATTTCAAAGGATTTGAAATACTAATTGAATAGAGACCTGCTAGCCATAATTGTAATATTAATACTTTGATTGGTTTCGAATGAAACACTCAAAAGATTCTTGTGGACGACCGAACATCCCATTCAATATAATATTACTAATTGTATGACATATAAACCAATTTGTCTATATATTGATCTCCTCAATACCAGTGAAGTAATTATCCTCTGAAACGTATATATTTCACATATCCTGGTTAAAGTAAGTTTCGACCAATAAATAAATAAACATTGAATGATTTGATATATTTTAGTAGATAAATATTAAAATAATTAATGATATTTGGTTTTGATTAGGAACAATAATGAAATTGTTATTTTGCACATGCACTAGTAATTGTGGCAGGATAAGTCCGTCCCTTACAACTTCTTATCCATCCTTCCCATCCATTAAATCCAAGCACTGATTGAACTTTTTGGGCACATGTTGCATCATCTTTTATGTTTTCGTTTAATAAATCTGTAAACATGATACAAAGCAAGACACTATACTGTTAATATAACTAAATAATTATCCATGTTAATTATAAATCCAGCTACCCATCGGTTAAAATTTAAATTTAAAATCTTACCTTCACATTTCATATTACATTTTCCACCAGGAGATCCGTATTTACACCACTCTTTACTATTTATCTACAATTAAAAAACGATTTTTAATAACATTTAAGCTGAAAAGTTTGTAGGCTAACATAGTAAAGCACATTTTGTTTTGCAAAAATTTGATTTTATTGTTTAACATAGTTGCTTTTCAAAGCGAGACACCGATAACAGTTGCCATAAAATTTGTTGATACCATTTTTATGGTATGAGAATTGTCTTTTTAGTTTTGCATATATAAAAATTAAAATCGAAGCAAAAATAGAAGACTAACACTAAAGTACGAATAAGTAGTCAATTTTAATCTTATTGAATTTGTTATTTGGTAAAATATAAGGTTAACATGTTTTCAGAAGCGTCAATTTAGTCGCGATATTAAAGTAGTTGAAACAATTTTTGTGGTCATATATGATCAATGGATTGCAGGCAGTATATTTTTATCTCTATTTTATGGTCCTGATTTTACGATGCTATAAAAATAAGTTCTTGAAGTACAATATCAACACAAAATATATAATGTATTAAGAACCTTTAAAGAGTAACATTATCACCACAGTTGATTCTTTTCAAAAAAGGAATGGAATTTTACAAATACTTCAAATACACACATGCTAGAGATATTTAAAAACTTTATTTATAAAATGGTTCAAAAGTATTTATTTCATAGATTAACTTGTGTAAGCCTAATAAGTTGGAAGAGGTAAATGAACGAATATATCAAACTGACTCATTTTCATAAAAAAATAGGAACAATTTAAAATGTACGTATACAAAAAACGAAAATTAAATAAATACTGAGGATCAAGTTCTCCAGATCTTCTTGGGGAATCGCCATCCAGCACTGTTGAAGAGCTTGAAACAGCGGATTGAGATTTTGAAATTGATTCTGGTCTTGAAAAACTCTTCACTGAAGCATATTCAAAGCATGCTCAATAGTATTGAGATCAGGAGATTGAGCTGGCCAGGGCAAAACAGGAATATTCTGCTCTTCTAAGAAATTTCTTGTCACTCTGGCTGTATCGGGAGTAGCATTGTCATGCATCAGAATAAAATCAGGACCAATGCTTTGCGCGTATGAAACAACAACAGGTTCTAGAACATTTGTAACGTAGCGCTCTGATGATAAACACGATCCAGCAGAACGAGCTCAGCTACTGCTAAGCGAAATTCCTGCCCATACCATAATTGTGCCTTCTCTGTAGCTGTAAACCTCTTGTGTATGTTGTATTCGATTTCTTGCGCCAGGTTCTCTCCATACGCGTATCCTTCGAGAATCTGGATACAAACCAAACCGAGATTCATCGGTAAAAAGAACATTTTGCCATTGATTTTGCTCCTATATAGCATGTTCTTGTGCCCAACGTAGTCAACTGGCGCGATTTTCTCGATTTGAAGGTTGGCATCTCCAAGTCTTCGGCTAATTAAATTACCTTCTCTCAACCTTCTGTAAATGGTATGTCTGAAAACAGTCACATTATGAACTCCACGTTACTGCCGTGCCGTTACTGTGCGATTTCTTCGCACTTCTAACTGTCGATATGAGGTGTCATCCTTGATCGTCCCAAATGCCTTTCCCAAACGCTTCCTGTTTTACGATGACATGTCCAGAGACGTGAGATAACGTTCTGAATGGTTTCTATAGCGTTTATCACATCAATTTGGCGCATTCCTGCCTCAATCATCTCCAGCACAGTCCTCAATATTTCGTGTGACGTCGGCGCATGTTAAACAAATGGTCAAAACACTTTTGCAAGAAAACAATTGATAAACAACTAATGAGATCTGGACTAAAATTGTAAATTATCAAAATAATTTCATAAATTCTTTTATTATGTGTTTCTTTGAAAAAACTTTTTTTTATAGGAACATTCTTTGCGTATCAATTTTATTTGTATATTTACACTGATACATATTGCTAGAATTGTGTTATACTGTACAACATAGCTAAATGTGTAAAATAAATAAATAAATTTTTAAAATATGTTTGAGCATATGTGTACTTCATTAAAACAGTAGTAGGTAACTTCAATTTTCAATTCGTTTAAATAATTAACTAAAATTATGGTTATTAAAGCTTATTAACTAGGCAGAATCCCACTTATGCAAATTTTAACATATCCGTCTAGAAAGATTAACCTTGTTTAACTCTATTTAACTTTGATTGGTGTATTAGTTTTATCTAATAAGTTATATACACCTTTTCTCACATATAAACCTTAAGTAAACGCAATGAGCTCATTGATTCTATCCCAGGATGATTAAAAAAATAAATATTAACTATAGCATTATTTTGTGTATCTTTATTCTTACTTGAAAAATACCCAGTGCTGTACCTCCATTAGCTTTTTTAGTTTCTTGTGATGTATTTCTAGAACTTTCACTTTCTATTAAACAAACCCCTAAAAAAGAAAAAGTAGTAATCATTTTTTTATACTAATTTCTCATATTATTCATATTAATAAACAAAATTCAATAACAATATTATTTCTGTGATATATACAGTACGCGCAAGGGGTACGTTTTCGTAGGTATTATAGGGTCATGACATTACCCAAGTGTTTTTCATGTATTTTGACCTGCTGATTACAAATTTTGAGGGTAACCGATCAGGAAATTTGTTATTAACAATTTAATTTTTTAAATGGCTGCAACTCTCACACTAAGAAAGATGGGCATTTTTTTCAAAACTATTTTGATTCCAAAGACCAATACAATAAACCATAAAAAATCAAAATCCAATTATTAGAACCAAAAATATTGTCAATTTAAAGCAAAACTGTTGTAAATTAGTACACTTCCTACTTAATCACCACATAATTCGACTTACAGGGGTGCTATAAGGATATATAATGGCTCATTTGAAAGAGCACAAACTCAGCTTTCACCTGAATTTTATAAAATAAATGGGTCATTCTCCAAACAGCCCTGACTTAGCACCAAATGACTTTTTTTCATTCTTACATATAAAGAATAAATTGCGTGGCCAACGTTTTTCGGCGCCAGAAGAAGCCGTTGAAAAATCATGTTTTAGAGGTAACTCAATCGGAGAGGAAAAAGTTCTTTGAAAATTGGTTTTAGAGCAATATATTTTTGATAATCAATTACGGTGCTTTTAACCCTTGTTTATAGCTGAAGGTCTAGAGTATAATGAATCAAGGTAAGATACGATGCGCTTGCTAAAAATTGATAATTTTATAGGATCTTATTAATTAAAAAGAGTCCACAAACGTCTTTTAATGAAGAATAACATCCTTGACAATTAAATATGAAATTTTAAAGTGAAACTTTTATTACATCGTTTTTTGGTCTGTGTTAGTGCATGTCGCATGTCGGTCGACCGCCGAGTAGGTATAAAGTATAAAGTAGGCGGCGCCTATAGTTTAATACAAAAATGTACGGGAGTGAGCAGATCTGCTAATGAAAACAATTCTACCTATTCGTATTAATACGAACTTCGACTGCGTAAGTATCTACGATATGTAACGTCGACGGTTATGTTCTACCTACTCGTATTAATACAAACTTCGACTGCGTAAGTATCTACGACATGTAACGTCGACTGTTATATTCTACCTATTCGTATTAATACGAACTTCGACTGCGTAAGTATCTACGACATGTGACGTTTTAAAAATATTACAGTCGTAAATAATAATTTTTGAAACTGAAAATTTGGAACTTGAGCAATAAATTATGTAACATATATTAAATAACATATCGTTTAAAATTAATCAAAACACTTTCATTTTTAAACAAATAAACTTTGTAATTATCCTACCCTTGTTATATATATATATTCATCTCATTCTTTTGTCGATTTACTGAAGTGTTCACTTCTGTCGTGTGTGAATCGCACACACACCTTTTGATTTTGATTTTGATTTCGATTTTGATTTTGATTTCGATTTTGATTTTGATTTTGATTTTGATTTTGATTTCGATTTCGATTTCGATTTCGATTTCGATTTCGATTTCGATTTCGATTTCGATTTCGATTTCAATTTCGATTTCGATTTTGATTTCGATTTCAACGCCTATAGTTTGCAGCAGCTGACAGTGTAGTGTGCTCCAAGCTATATTATTTGTGTTTAATTTTATTTATATTCGGTCCATTCCAATTTTCCAAGTATAAAATTAAGGTTGATAAAGCGATTTTTATACCCTTAATGGAATATTATTCGAAAAATTTTTTGTTTAGTGTTGGCTATGTCTGCGTGAGCATATTCTTTTCGATCGGCTACCTTAATCGTAAAAATAACTGGTTAAAAGTTGATGTTTATTGTTGAATTTTATATAAAAGTGTTCATAAAAGCATTGTCTTTGCTCTGAGTGCGTATTTTTGTGCAAGAACTGTGCACAATAGTGCATTATTGCGAAAAAACTGCCTAAATAAAGTGTAACCGGTGTGGCATTTTAAACATTCTAAACATCTGTTCCGCAAGTGTGCTGGACACCTGTCCTCGCAAAAACGATCAGCTGTCTGGTTTGTTTGTTTACATTTATTTAAATATAATAATTTATAAACAATCAACATGAACCGTGATCTGTTGGAAAGGGTTTCCGTCCTTGAAAACACTGTGATATCTACCGTTGGTAACTTGACGGAGAAAATTCAGGAAGCAACCAATTTTAAAGAGGCACCGACTTTGGATTTATGCTGAGTTGTTAAATTTTAAAAGAAGTGTGTTGCGTGAAATTGTTGAACTAAAAACATCAATAGCTCTTCTGGAAGATACCTGTGAAAAGACAGAGATATATTCTCGCAAAAACTGCCTGCTCGCTCATGGTATAGGAGAGAAAGAAAAAGAAAATGTAAAAAATGTCATAGTTGATTTCATCAACAATAATATTACTATCCCTGATTTTAAATGTGACATTAATATGTTCGACAACATACATAGATTGGGCAAGCGTAACAACAAATCACGTCCAAGACCTATTATCATTAAGTTTATATCTTTCCTAAACAGGAATAAAGTGTGGATGAACAAAAGGCAACTCAAGAACAAGTCACTGACTCAAAAAACAGCAAAACTTTTCGAAAAAAACAAGGAAAAATTTGGGAAGAAAAACAATGTTGTCACCAATATTCTTCCTCCTGCTCGGGGCCCAGAGGGCCGTATGCCCCTTGGATAACGCCTGATATTCGGCGCTTACAGCGAAAACGAGAAAGGGCTTTCAGAAAATTTAAACGAAATTCTGAGGTAGAGGGTTCCTGGACTCAATACACGGAGATTAGAAACTTTACAACTGCTGCCACTCGTCGAGCAAAAAAATCCTTTTTTGAAAATATTGCATTAAGATATCAGGATAATTCTCGTGCGTTGTGGAGTGAAATGGGCAAATTGAATATCAAAAATAAATCATCTCGTACAAAATTACCCCCTCAACTTAGTGATATGTAAACTTGCTTAATAGGTATTTTGTTTCTTCCTCACAAACTTCTGGAAATATTCCGTTTGATATTTTGGATTTTTATTGGAGCCAAACAAAGGTTGGGTATGATTCTATATTTTCTTTTTCACTTGTCTCTATGGAGGATGTTGAAAGGGTTATCTTCAGCATTAAATCTAATGCAGTAGGTCCGGATGATATTTCTATACAGATGCTACAGTTGTGTTGTCCTACAATTTTGCCAATTCTCACACATATTATTAATACATGTCTTCTTGAAGGTACCTTTCTAAAAAAATGGGGTGAAGGTAATGTCACTCCGATTCCCAAAACTAGAAATTGTACTAATCTTAATGACATACGTCCAATAAGTATACTTTCTCCGTTGGTAAAAATTTTAGAAAATATTGTTGACTACCAGCTTAGAAAACACCTGTCTAACTTTAATCTTCTACCCGAAACACAGTCAGGCTTCCGTCCAGGATATGGTTGCGCGAGTGCATTAGCTGTAATACTTGATGATGTTATGTCACCCCTTGATGTTCATCGAAACACAGCTCTGATACTGATAGACTACTCGAAGGCATTTGATACTGTTGACCATGATCTACTTTTGGCTATTCTTCACTATTTAGGTCTCTCCGACAATGCTGTATCCTTTTTTGCCAGTTATTTGCATTGTAGGTCACAGAGGGTAAAGATTTCTGAAGAGTTGTCTGATTCACTGATGTTGCATCGTGGTGTTCCTCAGGGTTCTGTTCTCGGTCCTCTCTTATTTTCAATTTACACTTGTCATATTTATAACTGTCTCGAGGTTTGTAAGTTTTATTTATATGCTGATGACTCCAAGCTTTATTACTCTTTTGATACCAAGGATGTTGCTACAGCGGAGTTGGTCATTAATAAAGATCTACAGAATCTTTTATGTGTATCGTCCAAACATGGCCTCAAAATAAATCATTCAAAATCGTCTGTGCTGCTATTTTGTAGCAATAAGGATCGCAACTTTCTTCAAGAAAATCTCCGCTTGTCATTGGATGGTAATCTTCTTGAATTTTCTTCTGTAGCCAGGGACCTTGGATTGTATATTGACACTGAGCTCAGGTTCAGAGAACATGTTGCTAAAATAACTAATCGTGCTTATAATTCTCTTAGAACTATTTATTCTTTTCGTCATTCTTTGTCACCTCCAGTACGAAAAATGCTCTGTGATTCTCTTGTTTTGAGTCATTTTAATTTTTGTGATATTGTATATGGCCCATGCCTTGATGTTTACACTTCTTCTCGGATACAAAAAGTCCAAAATTCATGTTTAAGGTTTATTTATGGCATACAAAGGAGGCAGCATGTATCCCATGCTTTGGTGTGGTCCGGCTGGCTAAACATGGAAAACAGAAGGAGTCTTTATTTTCTTTCTTTTTGTCATAAGGTAATCATCTTTAAAACACCACCGTACCTGTTTAATTGAATTTCATTTAGGACGGATGTTCATAATCTTAATTTACGTCATCGTGGTCTTCTCACTATACCCCGACACGGTAGCTCATTATTTCGCCGTTCGTTTTCATTTAATATCGCATCGTCTTATAACAATATCCCTGCTGAATTTAAATTATTGAGTCCGTCCGTATTTCATCGGAAAATGAATTGATTTAACTGTGCGTTTGAGTCTGTGTGTTGGTGGCTCAAGCATATATCTAAATTAAATTATGTAGAATAGGGTGTAGAGCGGACAGTGAGCTAAGAATATCCTACTTTTAAGAATTATTTTTGTTGTGGATTTATTTGGGTTCTGGGAGTAGAGAGAGGCATCTGCACTTGTTGCAGGTGAATCTATCCAGAACCTATTGTCATGAAACTAATACCTTTATTCAATTAAATCTATGTTTTTATTAGAAACTAAATTATGACTGCCATCATGTCACATAGGTTGTTATATTTTTGTATTTTTTATCTTGACAATAAACAGCTATTATTATTATTATTATTATTAGTTAAATGTCTATAGTGTGAAAAAAAGTTTCACTTTTACCGTGGTTTCATAAAACCACACAATGCTTTTTTTTATTTAACATTGTTAAACATGCTTATAAACAAATTATTTTGTTATTTTTCGTTAAAAATTTGAAGATTAATTTGTTATAACTTTATTGTCAACAATCGGACATTTATTTTATAAAATTTACGTGAAAGCTGAGTTTGTTCTCTTTCAAATGAGCCCTCGTATACCCTTATAGCACCCCTGTAAGTCGAATTATGTGGTGATTAAGTGGGAAGATACTTATTTACAACAATTTTGCACTAAATTGACAATATCTTCGGTTCTAATAGTTGGATTTTATGTTTTTATAGTTTATTTTATTGGTATTTTAAAAGGAAAAAAATGACTATCTTTCTTAGTTTGAGAGTTGCAGCCATTTAAACAATTAAATTATTAATAACAAATTTCCTGACCATTTATCGAACGGTTACCCCCGAAATTCTTTATCACCAAGTCAAATAACATAAAAAACACTTGGGTAAGGCCATAGCCCTATAAGGCCAACGAAAACGTACTTGGCTCCCGTACTAATACAACATAATTCAATTTTATGTATCGACAAAATTATAAACACTAATATACAATTTTTTATAAAAGAAAAATAAGAATGATACATACATTTTTCACAATTTATTAATATTCTGACTGTTCATTAATTTAAAAACAAAAACTATGTTATCTTTTTTAATAAAATTTCAATCAAACGCGCCACATTTCACAAAAAAAACACGATTTCAAAAAGTAAAATTTTAACCATATGATTTATTGAATAACTGTGGTAATTTTTGTAATTTATGTTATGTGGCATGTTTTGAAATGAATATTTTGACTTACAGTGTCCTACCAAACTCCTGCTGAATCCAATACGCAATAGTTCCTGTGTCAATCCACATTTTGTATAAACTTTCCCTTGAATTATAGGTAAACTCACTGAAGCAAATAGTACAAGTGAACAAAATAGCAATTCAACCTTCATGATGCTGTACGTAACTGATAAACTTCGATATATAATAATTTGTATTTAGACACAGTGTTAAACTTGAAAATCTCTTCCGACACGAGATAATCATAATGCTATCAAAAGAAAATTAATTGAATATTTGTTTTGAAATTAATAAGCGAAATTAATATTATTATTTGATTTGGTTTATTTGCGTTTACAGACCTTGACAGGAGTGAACCGTGACTACCTAATGGGTACCTACTGTACGTCGGTTTATTTCAACGAATTATTTAAATATTCAATGCTTTAAATAAAGTACCGGCTTGTGTAATAATTAATTCTAATATAATCCATGCTAATCCCACTTATTTCGTTTGTATTGTATATATATGCTGGATAAATAGATCCTAAATAAATCTATTGTAATTAAAATTATAAACAGCAGCAACGGTTTATTCCCCATTTTCAATTTTTCAGGTACACTTTTTATTGTAAAAAATATACTAAGCAAAAAAAACTTTACAAAAACACATTTAATCGAGAATTACTCTGTCAAATCAACATAATTCCGCATTATTTTCTTTTCATGTAATCCAAAACTCTCTATTTATATTTGAAGCACTAGCTGTACCGACGACGTCGTTCGCGTGGCGTGGTGATTGTTATATAAATTTCTTCGTTAAGGGGTGGGGGGAAAAATTGTATACACCAGATGTTAAGTTGAAAGAAGACAAATACATCTGTGAAAACCGCATTTGAATCGGATCAGTAGTTTTAATGTAATGCGCGCACAAACATACAGACAGACAGATAAAAAATCTAACCACATTTTTGGGTTATATATCGATGTAGTAACACCCACCGCTACTTATTTTTTAAATATCTTTAATGTACAGAATTTTCATTTTTACAGTTTTATTATATGTATAGATTATTTTTCACGCCCCCGCAAGCCCTCTTGTGGGTGCAATTTCTCAAAATCCGTTCACAATTGACCTCATAATTATACAAATAACTATTTTGCAAAGTTTTAAACCTGTAGGACTTATAGATTTTAAATTTTATTTTATTTTTTATTTTTCACGCCCCCTCAACCCCCCTTGTGGGTGAAATTTGTAAAATCCGTTCACAGTTGACCTCAAAATTATAAAAATAACATGATTTCTGTATAGCTTTAAACATTAAGGTTGCACACTCAACGGAAGCTTAAAAATCGAGTAACCTCCTCCGGTTTCCTAACATTTCCCTTCACTGCTCTGCCCCTATTGATTGTAGCGTGATGAAAAGTATACTATAGCCAGCTCAGGAGTATGAAAAATAATTGTACCAAGTTTCGTTAAAATCCGTTGAGTAGTTTTTGTTTCTATAACGGTTATACAGACAGACAGACAGACAAAAATTTTATTGATTGCATTTTTGGCATCAGCATCGATCCCTAATCACCCCCTGATAGTTATTTTGGAAATATATTTCATGTACAGAATTGACCTCTCTACAGATTTATTATAAGTATAGATGATACGCAGTTCGTTATTTTGTTTTCATAAAATTGAGTTTGCAAATTGTGTCAGAACCTAATAAGAAAATTAAACAAATCACTACGATTTGTTTGATTTTCTTGTTTCCGTTGTATCTTTTATAAAGAATTTTTTTAATAAACGTTCAATTTTGATCAGAAATATTGTTATTATTCTTCATCATTAACTATAATAAATTTGGATTAAAAGAAACACTACACTCGATCAATTACACAATATAACTAGTGTAAACTCAAAAGCCATTCAGCACAAAAATCAATTTAAGTATCTTCCTCGATACATCACCAGGTTTCGACAAGTTTCCTGGACGATTGATATCCAATGTGTCACGAAAGATTGATATACAAGTGGTCTTAAACTTTTGCCTGCAATAATTTACCAGCAAATACAGCGTTCAAATTTAATTGAAAAGTCATTATAAAGAACGATCAAAAAATCTTTTCTGAGGTGGTCCATCAAGGTTGTCAACCAAGATAGTTTTATTTAATAGGTATTTCAAAAACGGATATAGATACCAAAAATTTCCAAGAAAAGTACCTCCAAACTTTTGAATATGGTCTTCCAAGATGCTTCGGTATTGTAAAAACTGGAATAGATAAAAATGTGCCCTAAGAAAATTCCTTTTAATCTCTTGAATATAGTCTCTCAAGATGATTTTTATGTAATAAGTATGTCAAAAAAAAGGGTATACAGTAGACAATTGTTTTCCAGGTGTGTTCAAATATAGTTAATTTTTTTACACTCGAATACGAAGGTTGTCTTTTTAGTTTTGCATATAGCCGCCTAAAAGGAGTCACTAATAAAACCTTCAGATGCAAATCTAACCTAAATCTTTTGTTGACATAAATCCAGTTTCATTGCATTACAACAAGTCCTGTAGGTACAGTGAATTTTGGAAATTAGCAAGAACCTCTTCGAGCAATATTTTTTTACAATTTTCGGAGAGGATTATCCCAATAGCAATGTCCCGCTGAAATGGTTTCCTTTTTTAATTAGCGCTGGTGATACGAATTTTAAGGTGGTCGCTCCAGTGTCAGCGACGAATCCAGGCTAGGTTCACCCAAAATAGAAGTAAACCAGTAAAACATTGATGCGGTTCGTCAGCTAATTAAGGATGACCGCCGTGTAACAAACCAGGAGATAGAGGCATCTTTGGGCATTTCAAAGACCTCGATTCAAAAGATCCTACATGAAGGACTGGGTGTTACGAAGTTGGTTTCCCGTTGGATCCCGCAAAAAGCGGTTCGCATCAATTGGTGTCGAAAAACATTGAAACGGTTCAACAAAGGAAGCTCAAAAAACGGTTATAATATTGTTAGTGGCGATGAATCTTTGATTTACTCCTACGAACCGGAAAATAAATGGCAATCCGTGTTTTTTTTACGATGAGAAAAAACTAACAAAAGTGATCCGTTGTCGAAGTGTGTCAAAATCTGGTTATCGAAGAAGAACGGTTACTTCCGATTGATATATAAACGTTTGTTTACCAGAAGTTAATGCGAAACTCCGACAAAGCAACACACAACGGCGAATCATCATTCATCAGATTAATGCAAGTGCTCACACTGCCCGAGTGCCCGACAGACAATCGATGGATTCGTAATTGATTCATTGTATGTACCATCAGTCGAAACATGCACAAACTGCGTTTACATTTCATGATTTTGTTTCATTATCTCAACTGTTTTGATTTATTTCTGTAATTTAATAATGTTTTAAAATAGTTTTTGACTCTTACAACTAAGCTGTTAGTGCGGTATGTTATGTTTTATTAGAGTCAAACCATATATCAACCAAACGACAAGTTATTTTTACAAACTCTACAAATTTTTACTAACCAAAAACTTACTGCAGAAATATAATTCAGTCATAAAATCGTTCGTGGAGATTTACGTTTAATTAGTTTTGTTCACTCAAGTATATACGGATAAAGGATTGCGTATTAATCAAAACCCAATTAGGGATTTGACTTGTTTAAAAATACATTAGAAAGAAATAAAGTTATGAATACCATACTTCATTGATTGAAGTGTAAGAAGGTATTATTGATATTGTTGTTTCAAGAGAAACTATAATATTTTTACTTTAAAATAAAACACCGTTGTTACATTACCTTCACTTCATAAATGAAGCACAAACATGTCACGAGAACGGAGGTATGTGATAAGAGATCCAGAAAGTTTATATCTATACGAAAACATAGGTGTCGTGTCATTACCACCTAAAAGGTGTCAAAGGCACTATTTACCACTATTTAGAATTTCTTTTAGCAAAGAAACCTTTTTCCGGAGACATCATAGATAATAATTTTTCTTTTTAGGTCCAGTTTTTACGATCTTGATGCTAATGTACAGCCTGAATAGTTGCGTTAACCCCTGGATATACTTGGCGTTTAATAGGGAATTACCTAGACTGCTACTTAGACAGTACACAGCATCGACAAAAAACTACAGGGCAGCGGCCGGAGGTAAATTATCTATTTACAAATAAATTATATCAACTCTTTACTTAGCTCTTTTAGAATCGATATCTTTATAAGTCCATCTCTGAAAAATGTTTCTCTCTCTGTTTTGAACCCAGAGAATTGATTGTTTCCCACAAAACTTATTATCGTAACTGGACTACAAGATTGGCCATATCAAGTAGAAATTAACCGTAAATACGTGTATAGTAAGAGAACAAGAAGTTCTCTCAGAAAAAGTTTGTTTCAATAGTTGTTCAAGTTTATAACACAATCTGGAGACCCTGAGAGAGAAATGTTTTAGAGCTGTATTATTTCTTGCCCACAATCTTTCTTGTACCGGGCTAAATTCCATATTTAATATAGTAACAACGTAATAACATTTTTTGTTGTATAATGAATGAATGGAGTTTTAATTAAAAATTCATTCAAAAACAATGTAAAAAGACAAACTAATCTATCAAATGCTTTTTAAAGTTGAAAGCATTTTTAAATCAAGTTTAAAATTTTTCATTGAGCTAAAAGATCTGGTTATGAGTGTGTTTTTTAAAGCGAAGCTTTCTATATTAACTTTGGAGATATGAGTGAATGGCGATGTATGTAAACATGATTATATTAATTCGTTTTTAGGACAAAGCCCAAGCAATTCGTCAGGCGAAGTCCAAACCACTTCGCTACGTCCGTTTTCGAAATGGTCCCGGTGCAACAACATGAACCTCCAAAACAGCAATGATCGTCTCCCGAAATTCCCCGGTCGCTCTCCCAACCACCGCCCATACTACGCCCAATACGCTGCCCAACAGTGGATTGTAACGACGACCACCTGAAATAAGGAGAACGGCGGATGTATTTTCCGCCAAAAGTAAGTGTTTTATTTATTATAATTGCAGCTTCGTTACACCTTTCTATTTTCAAACCAGTCTTATGTTGTGTTTCTGTTCTTTGCGCATATTGTTCTTCTCGTCCTTATTTTACCTTTTTAACTGTACTCAACGTTTTTGTTTTCTTCTGGATCTTTTGAGTCTTTTTTTTTAACCAATTTCATTATTGTTTATAGAAAATTTATCCAAACTAACTTATACGCACTTCTAAAATTTTAAAGAATTACTTGAATAAATGTAATGCTAACGTATACAAAATGTCACGATACTTCATTCTAATGTTGTTTACAATAATTTTAGTAAATTAATGTGAGGAGGTTGACTTAGCTGTTAATCACTTTTATGATACAATTACATACATTTGTTTATTCCGTTAAAAACTGTTAACTGTAAAGTTATCTGTCTGGTCTTCTCAAGAACTCAATTGTCAACTTAATTGTTGACAAAAAAGGTGCTTACCTGTGATTTAGACAATCTAGGTCTGTTGACGATTACTTATTCTTTTCTACACTAAGAAAGAGATGCAAAAGGCTTAGAGATGATTTTAGGGCTAATATTGAGATGCAGTTGTATGATGATGCTAAGAGATTTTGAACTCATATGAATTCATTACGTAATTTATATAATTTTACTAGTGAAATATTTTTACGGGATTCAGTTGGCAATAATATTAATGATATTTCAAAACTTTTGCTAACTTTTCTCTACAGTATACAAGGAAGATGGCGTGGTCATGCCTAATTATAACAATTCTGTGAAGCAATGTAAGACTTGTACCTAATATGGTGTTGCCAAAGTGTATGAGGGGATTACTAGATTACCTGTAAAATTTTCTTCTGGTTTGGATGGTGTTACATCAGTGTTATTAAAATTGTGTTAATTCCCTAACAATTCCAATTCACCATCTCAGTTCTGTCATTTTTCCGCCGTTTTGGAAGGGAAAATATATTATGCCCATTTTCAAGTCAAGTGACTTAGGTAAAATAGAAAACTATAGGTGGGTTTCTATTTAATCGTGTTTTTCCAAACTTCTTAATAAACTAGTTACTGGACATTTTTCAATTGCTGTACAGAACATAATTGTACCAGAACAGCATTGTTTCACACCTGGAAGATCAGCTCTTTCGAATCGCTTCTTTTACTAAAAGAAGATACGACAGGCCTTCGGGTGTCGTGTACAAGTGGATATCCTCAAGGATCTCTTAAGCCACCTCTTAAAATTTTGTGGTTCTTCTAGCTTCTTCCTTAGAACTCTAGTTTTTTTATTTTTTTGTTATTTATTTATTATTAGTGTGATAAGTATATTTAAGTTACTTTAGTGTTTTTTCCTTTTTTTTTTTTGTTTTAGTAAAGTAAACAATGTTTTTTTTTATTTACTGTAGGTTCCTTAAACGGAACGGATTTAGTTGGTTCAAAAAATCGCAAGCTGCATCTTCAAGGGCCCCGGAAGTGGGTGATGATATCTCTGGATCGTCTTTGGTTGAATTAAGTGAACTGACTACCGAATTTACGGACTTAGAAGTTATTGAAGAATCTGTGATTTAAAATGAATTATTTTTTCTACGATAAACATGTTTAATCCAATCTTGTTACTGTACGTCCATTATTTTCATAATCTTTTAAGATGTAAGTTTTTCATTTTTGCACTTAATTATTCTGTCTATAATGGTGATTTTATGGATTTTCTTAACAACTTAGGTAGTATCAAGATTTTAATTTTCGATTCGGTTTCAAATAATTACTAGGTACTTATTATAGTTACCTATATCGTTTTTTCATAACATAGTTAATTATATCTGTAGTATTCATATCTTTATAATTATGAACATAATTGTCATATCGTTGATATTCGTGGTATATTTTTATGGAGATTTTATTCTCTCAGTTTTATCCATAATGCGATAAAAATATAGCATATTATTTTTTTATAATTCAAAGAATACACGGTAGAGCAAATTGTGCAATGAGTACATCTCCGCTTGATAAACTTAATTCAAGCTTGATTCGAATTAAGTTTTTGTGGTCAGAAGAAGCACACGAGATTGGATTTAAAATTGGCAGTTAATTTCCCATGGAAACTCATATCCTAAAAATATTCTACCAGGTAGAAAGAAAAATGGTTGTGTATTTAAAATATATCATCCGGTATTTTGGAGAAAATATATAACTGTACAGGGTATCCCAGCTATAGGATCATGAATTGAACAATATTTTACTGATCCTCGTATAAATAAATGCTTTTTGTAAAAGTAAATAATTCCATATAATATTGGGTTGGGTGTGGAGATTGTGACACCCTTTGTAAGTCTACTTTTACAGAGTAGAATTTTATGTAACAGTAAATATAAAATAGATAAAATTATTATTTCGAGCAGGGATACACAGCGATGTTAAGAAGTGTACTCAAATCAGGGAGATCTAAGTATTATTACGGTGCTGGTTGTCTTTTATATATACTTATTATAGAATTATACTCTTATGCAAAACTGCATAATAAAGGCATACATGTGTATTAAATTAAGTACAATTAAGTGAAACGAATTACGTAATAAACTTAAATAGAATTTAATCTAAGATAAGAAATATTTTAATAACTAAAATAAATATATAATTCAATTAAGTAAAAAAGAGGCTCTATCTTTTCTATTCAGCATTTGAGAATATCAAATGAAGTATATAGCTTACTTACAAATTTTTTAAAATAGATAAATGTTTAGATAACTGTTGATTGATTTGTTAAAACTGTTCACTTATAAAGTAACAAATTCTCACTTGTTTTTATTTAGATCGTATTTTTTTACATATTTATATTGATTTGGTGGTTTTTTGCTGGTTGGTTTGTCCTTGCTAGTTCGTTAGGTACCTACGAGGAATGTCTTTTTAGTTTTGCATAAAGCCATAAAGACAAAAAATATATAGACTTAAAGTACTTTATTGCTTTTCAAATTATCTCCTACCAAGATCGATACATTTTTGCATACGTTCAAACAAATTGGTACAACAGATATTCCAGTCTTCAGTTGACACGTGCAAAATCACTGTTTTAAATTCATCGATTGCTTCTTCTGGCGACTGGAATCGCTGCCCACGCATTGAATTCTTGATCTTTGGAAACGAGAAGAAGTACTTGGGGCTTAGGTCGATGATTTGAAGATCCAAAAACTTGATTGTTTTTTGGGCAGTGTGAGCACTTGCATTGTCCTGATATAGGTTGATTAGCCGTTGTATGTATGAGTTTCGCGATAACTTCGGGTAAACAAAAGTTTATATATCAATCGGAAGTAACCGTTCTTCGATCTTCTAAAGCAATTGTTGCCACATGACCAGATTTTCACACAAAAGTTGCGACCATTTTCTTTGACACACGTCGAGAACCAATTACTTTTGTTGGTTTTTCCTTATCGTGAAACACCCACACAGCGTATTGGCGATTATTTTCCGGTCAAGATTCATTGCTACTAACGTTTTTTGAGCTTCTTTGTTGAACCGTTCCAATGTTTCTCAAAACTAATTTACGCGCATCGCTTTTTGCTCTTCTGTGTGCAAATGAAGGATCCAACGGGAAACCAACTTCGTAACACTTAGTTCTTCGTGTAGGATCTTTTGGATCGATGTCTTTAAAATGCTTAAAGATGCCTCTATCTCCCGGTTTGTTACACAGGGGTCATCCTTAATTAGCTGACGAATAGCATCAATGTTTTGCTATGCGACTGCTGTTTGGGTGGATTTGTCGTTGAGACCTTAGCGACCACGTTGAAATGGTGTGGTGCTTCATTCCCAAACATAGAAACCATTTCAGCGAGATATTGCTGTTGGGATAATCTTCTCCGAAAACTGTAAACAGTTATTGCTTGAAATTGTTCTCGGCTAAGATTTTTTGACCGACTTGCTAATTTCAAAAATTCACTGTGCCTACACGACTTGCTGTATCGCAATGGATTTATGTCAACAAAAGATTAAGGTTAGGTTTTTGGCGCCTATTAAGCGGCTATATGCAAAACTAAAAAGACCACCCTCCTATAAAGACCCCCTTTATGTATACATTAAATAAAATTATATTACACAATATATTTATAAAAGTTGTATTATGAGTGTAACAGTTATACCTATATGTGATTTATTAGTAAATTTTGTAAATATTTTAGCGGTAAAATTTTTTACGATATTAGAGAGTAAAAATTTTGTAAACTATTGAAACGAAGTTCCCTTTCGCGCGTTACGACTGAGTCCAGCCGGAAAAAATTCAGACCAAAAAATGTCACGACACGACACGATACGACACGACACACGCATGTTTCTCTGTCTGTCTGTCTGTTTGTCTGTCTCTCTCTCTCTCATAGATAGATATATCTTTATTTAAATAGGAAACCCTAATATACATAAATACTAATAAAAGTACAATTAAAAAGACACTAATTTAAATTAAAAGAAAATTTACATTAAAAAGAAAATACTGTAGAAAAAAAATAAGTAGGTACCTATAACAGTATTATATTTTATTTCATCCTGTTTTTATAAATTAATAAATCCATAAACATTTTCAAAATAGTTCGTAACTTGACTAGTTAGGTACGTCAAATTACCTTAACTGTCAGTTACTGTCAAATATTTTAAAATTTTGTATTAAATTGGTAATTCCTGTTTTAAATTAAATTGAAATAAAAAGTAATTTTTGGCATATGTATGTCATCTAAACCTCTGGTATTGTATGAATGGACACTTTTGTTAAAAGAAACGAACTGTTGAAAATATTCAGGTAATAATGGATTTACTATTTTCTATTTTGCTTTGAACAGTATAGTGTCGCGACTTTGTTAAAAGGTTATACAGGTTTTTTGTAGATAATAAATAATAAAATAATAACAATAATGTATCCTGACAGTGTTTCTCCACAAATTCCGGATATTGCTGATGGAGTTAGGTTAGTAGATATTTTATACAGACAATAATAAATGCTTATGTATGTATAAACACTCTGTTGTGTTTACAAATACAATTCCTTCACTAATTAATCGAAAGGAACTTCGTTCCATCCGGCTGTCCCTTGACACCTCTCACTTTTTTTACCTTAAACTTCGATTCAAAAATTTATACCGCTAAAATTTTTATCTGTGCATATATTGTTGTGAAAATATTATCAATTATCAGTATTTTTAATAAACTCGTTAGAATGTAAACTTATAATGTATATGTATATTTATATAAAAAATTCTAAAAATTTTCCATATATTTAAATAAAATAAATATCCATTTTAAAATATGTATACCAGATTCAACGAACCCCGTTTATTTTAATAATAATATACCCAGTATTATTATGTTATTTTTACAAATGGTAGTAGCATCGAGGATATTGGAGGCTGTGATATTGTATAATTTTAGCTCATACTTTTAAGTTTTACATAATCAATACTTAAAGAGGTGTTATTTGAAATTATCATAAAATGAAAAAAAATTCGTTTATTGACTAAATCGTTCCAATTAGACTTTTATACACTCCATTAAGTTTATTTTAACCTTCTTTAAGTAAGTATCCTTTCTTTATTTATTAATTCCATTATTAAGGGATGGATGGTTAGTTCCTTCAAAGTTATTTTGTAGTTAAAAACATTGGATAGAATTTAGAGATGTATTTATTATAAAGTAAAGTTAGTTGTTATATATTTTGAATAAAGCCTTTTCTTTAAATAATTCAGTTAGTTTTTCTCGTTGGTCTGAAGTTAAGGGATTGCAGCGAAAATTACAGCATCTAGGAACGACAATTTTGGTCATTGTTTGGAATATAATTTTAGATCGTTTTAATGCTGCAAATAAGAAGCTTCAGGAATCTCAAGCGAATTTATCATCTGTTGTACAAATCCATCTATGGTTCATTGGAATTATTTCTTCCAGATATTACGATACAAATAATTCACTGAATATGAAGAAAAAGCCAAAGCACTATCTGGAGTTCACGTTTATTATCGGCGTAATCATGGAGATGATCGTAATGATACGGATCGCAAGAAAACCCGAAAAATTCAGGCAGATGAGTCACGGGTGAATGAAAGGATACCTTATTTGGCCACAAAAATTTTCGCACCAATGTGTTTTATCGAATTTTAGATACTTTGAGCGTACAATTGGCATTGGAATTTTTTTGACAATTTGTCTGAAATAGACACAAATGAATTAAGAAATCTTACAAATAAATTCCATAAGAAGTATTCTTACGATTTGGATGAGACATTAGATAATGAATGTATTTATTTAGTATGTCAACTCAAATATTCGCTTGCGAATACAGAAGATGAACGTACCGCACAAGTAATATGCAATGTAGGTATTATATTCTCAAAATTTTCGAAATGTTTATCCAACTGTAGACTTTGCTCTTCGTATGTTTTTAAGTATTCCTGTCACGAATTGTTCAGGAGAGAGTGATTTTTTTACCATAAAAAGAGTTAAATCTTGCTTACCCGAAAGTATGTGCCAAGATAGACTTAATGCTTTGGCATTGTCTATTGAAGCCCAATTAGTTCAAGAACTGGATTACTGGAGGACATAGTTTTTGCATGCACAAAAGACATGAAGAAAAAATTTAAAAATTAAGCAGTAAATGAGAATTCGATAAAAATGTTGATAATAAAAAAAATATATTTGAATAATAATTGTGAATCAGAGTGTATAGAATTTTGTTGATTACAAAGGGCGACATATCAGACCGGGCCTAGGGCGACAGTAAGCCTAAATACGCCAATGCGTACCAATTCTATTATCATTGTGACATGTAAATGTCCCGAATATTGAATTTAATTAAATAAATATATAATATTAATTTATTTATTTAAAATAAGTTGTAATTATAAAAAATGGAAAAATATTGTCCTGCACACGGTTGTCTTATTTGCCAAAAGTAAGAAAGAATATAGGAAAATTGTTTTTATTCAAAGCACCAAAAGTGGCTAATCTCAAAATAATATCTATATATTAAAAATTTGTATTTGGATTTGAACGAATACTTCTTGAAAAGTGGCGCACTCTAATTGAGACATGCGTTCAATATTACGTTCGGACTCCTCCTCTATACTTCGTGTCTGATTTGATTATGTGGTATTAAAAATGTCAAAAAATAATAGAGTTTATACATGTCACAATGTTCAAGTTGGTTGATCTACGAACAGTTAACAAAATAATTCATACAGAATGACTTTAGAAGAAAAATTGGATGTTATCAAAAAACATTTGAGAAATTATAAAGATTTTCCCAAAAAAGGAGTAATGGCTTGGTAGGTAAGTTTCAAAAAATGAATTCATATCAAATCATTACAATATTGTTTGAACACAACTTTGTAGGGACATATTTTCGATTTGCAAAGATGCAAATGTACTACAACTTTTAAAAGAAGTTCTTGTGGATACTGTTAAAGAAATTAACCCAGCAGTAGATTGTATAGTAGCTGTAGAATCTAAAGGATTCCTTCTTGGACCTATATTAGCTTTGGAATTTAATCTCCCATTTGTACCGATCAGGAAGAAGGGGAAATTACCAGGATGTACATTTAGCTCAAATTACTCTAAAGAATATGGAGAGGTAAGTATACTGTTAACGTTGTTAGTGACACCTACTAGTATCTACTAGGTATTTATAATAAAAGCTGACATAAAGACATCGTTTTTCGTAAAGATTATTTTTACTTTTCAACAAAAGAGTTTATAATACTTTTACAATACTTAACACATACCTTCATTTATGCTTCTTATGAGTATTTTTCTTTAATATAATATTCTTTTAACAGCGATAGTCTTAAAACAACCTCTCAAACTAAACTCGATCATCGAAATTTTCTGTTTGCTCGTATCGTTTTCTATTTTTATAATTTTAATCATCGCTAGTTGTGATATTGTTTAAAGTATATTTCTTGATTCTTTGTCTTTACTTCTTTTAGGATATAATGGAAATTCAAATTGGTTCAGTAAAGAAAGATCAAAAGGTATTATTGGTCGACGACATGTTAGCAACTGGAGGAACCCTTGCTTGTGCGCATAGCTTGATTCAACTTGCACAAGCCGAAGTAATACTTTCTTTAGTAGTAATAGAAATAGAATCATACAATGGTCGTGAATTAATACCTTCAGAACTTATATCTTTAATAAAAGTTTAAAAAATAAATAACGTCTACCGCTGGAAATACATTAGGTATTAGGTTACATTTGAGCTACGTCTATACAGTCAAATTTTACATGCATTTTTCTATTGTACCTAATTTTTTTCATCCTCTTCGTGTTGAAAGATTCGATTCTAGTGGTTGAAGTGTTAGTGTTAAAAACATTTATTAGCGTTAATAAAAAAAAACATCATCTGACCTCATTGTTCTTCACTGCATTTAGCTCTCCTCATCTTCAAGTTTGAAAATAAAAACGAAGCAAACACAAAGTATGGGCTCCACTGTTTCCTCATATTGTCTTTGCTAATTTAATCTTAACGATATGTTGTCGTGGTTGGTAATGACCAGTTGCACCTATATGAAGATTCTTTCTGTCAGTGCCTTTTGCTATAAATTTTATTACTCGCCAGGATGAGGTATTA